>CM039677.1:90677007-91294224 GCA_022496015.1 Hordeum marinum
AGCCTAAAGTTTTATTTGTCCGCATGGTTTGTGCCATTCTAGGAGTGTCATTTTTATTTTTACTTTTTGTTTTAATAAAATAGTTAGATATGAAAATATTTATTGAGAGAGAGCCCTCACATAGCTACTTGATTTTTTACCTACTCATTGATCTTCACTTATATCCTATGAGTAAATTTCGAATCAGTGAAATATCTTAAATATGAAATTATCAATGTGCCTTATGATTAGTAGTAGCTTCACATCTGGTTTAGAAAGTAAAATCTATTGAAGTTTGACAATCACAATATTGTCCATACAAGCAATTCGTGAATGATTATTCTCAGAAAGAGAACTTTCACATACATATATATACATTATCTTGGACATCTTCTATGATTGCGAATACCCATTAATTATTTTCAAACTTGAGCAAATTAGTTGAAGTTGGACAAGGAAGACAACGTAATGAGTTATGGTTGTGTATACTTGCATAGAAGTTATATTGTTATGGATCCTGCAACATATGGTGCTTGTTTAGAACCTTTTGCTAGCCAAAAATTTGTAGTAAGTAGAGATACTACTTGTGCATCCAAATCCTTGAGTCAAGTTTCTTCCATGAGAAGCCACCATACCTACCTATATATGGTATTTCACTGTCATTCCAAGTAAATTTGCATGTCCCACCTCTAAAATTTCAAGTGAACATCTATTTTGTGTGCCTGGACCACTCATGGAGCGACAGGGGGCATTCAGTATCTTCCATGTTAAGCGGGTTATTCTCATGATGAGTGTTTATTCACTTGTCCTTGCACGAGACGGGCGGTAATAGGGATTCCCAGTTCCGAAATCAAAAAAATGCAAATAATTAAACAAAACTCCCCCATGGTTGTTGTTGGTATGGATGGTACCCGTGGATTTGTCTAGCCGTGGAGTGTGTTTGTTGCTAGAGGGGGGTAAACCTTTACTTTTACCGCTTGGGAACTGCCGCTAATGTGTTTAATATGGAATATATTGACAACTCTTGGTCGTAACATTGACAGTAAGGGTGCACCTCCCAAAATTATATTTATCCCTGATTTAAGCTTTGATCTCTAGCACCTCTGCAAATCCCTCCTCCCCTCTGCGAAGGGACAATCTATTTACTTTCATGTTAGTTACTTTCATGTTGAGTCAACTTATTATTCCAACCTCAATCTATTAGGTGGCAAGCATAATTTGGTGGGGAAAGATCTAGGCACATATGGCTAGTCAAATATATTTGATCATGACTTATTATTGTTGAGAATTATCTCTATGATAAATGAGTTGGGAGGCGAAACATTAAGCCCTTATCTTTCTTTTTGTTCGATGGATGCCATTTGTTCTAAAAATATGCTTTGAGTACTAGCAATCACAGAAGAGTATATGATGATTGAGTATGTGGAGCTCTTACTTAGACTTTGTTGAGAATAGGTTGAATTGCAATTGTTTGGTGACAAAGAACATAGGTTGTTATGTTTCAAGAGAATTCATTGTTTGAACCATAACATGTGAATTGGTTGCGACTTTATCATGATGAGTTTTATGAGAAAGAGTTGCTATTATGATGCTAGGAAAAGTGGTTGAAATTATCATTGATCAAACTTATGCACTATGTTAGCATTCACACTTCATAAATTATTTATTTTATCATTTACCTACTCGAAGATGAGTAGTAATTAAGCTTGGGGATGCTGATACGTCTCCAACATATCGATAATTTATGAAGTATTCATGCCATATTCACCTATGTTTACAGTACTTTTATATGGTCTTGATGCACTTTATTTGATTTATTCAGAACTAACTTGGACTGATGTTGGTTTTAGTAGAACTACCGTGGTGTTGTTTTTTGTGCAAAGTAAAAGTTCTCCAAATGCAATGAAACTTTTCCTATTGGTACAAACCATCAGCCCCGAGGGTGGACTACTCCCTCCTCATCATGGAGACCATAGGGGTGATGAAAATGGCCTCCGGTGATGATTTCCCCCTCCAGCAGGGTACCAGAATGGGGTCTAGATTGGTTTTTCATGGCTATAGAGGATTGCCGAAGCGGAACTTCTCATCTAGGGTTATTTCTGGAGCTTATTGAATATATAGGGTTTTTGGTCGTCGGTTTCACGCGAAGATGGGCCATGGGTGGACCACAAGACACCAGCACAAGCCAGAGGGGACTGGCATGCTATGGTGGGTTGTGCCCACCTTGTGGATCTTATGGCCCTCCCACGAAGCTTCTAGTGCCTCTTTTGTTCAAAAAAATCGTCAAAAAGTTTCGTTGCATTTGGAGAACTTTTATTTCTGCACAAAAAACAACACCATGGTAGTTTTGCTGAAAACAGCGCTAGTCCGGGTTAGTTCTAAATAAATCATATAATTAAAGTGCATCAAAACTATATAAATGTACTGTAAACATGGGTGAATATGGCATGAATACTTCATAAATTATCGATACGTTGGAGACGTATCATACGTGTTTGACTTCTCTCATGTTGATATGAGATGGTCAACGAGGATAGTAAATTAGTGCTTGTGTAGGCTACATTATGACCCCATAGGTCCATTGGTCAAAGTGTATTGAAGCTTGATGGGGAAGGATATTGTGGATGGATGATACGTCCCAAATGTATCTACTTTCCCCAACACTTTTGCTCTTGTTTTGAACTCTAATTTGCATGATTTGATTGGAACTATCATGGACTGACTGTTTTCAGTAGAACTACCGTGGTGTTATTTTTTGTGCATAAATAAAAGTTTTTGGAATTGGACGAAACTTTTTTGTTGATTTTTTACGGAATAAAAAAATACTCAAGCGAAGATCCACTGGAGGGGGCACTGCTACCTTTGAGTTGTGTTGGGTTTTTCCGTGAAGAGGAAGGGTGACGCAATATTGTAGAGATAAGGATTTTTCTCACTAAGAAGCAACCAATAGAAGAATCACAACAACTTGTCTTTCAAGCGGTACTTGCACACACAAAACCAAACACTTGCACCCAACACGGACAAGAGGGTTGCCAAGCCCTTTGAACTCATTACTTGCAATGATTACTTCTGATAATGGTAGATAGATAACGATGAAAGAAAAATAAAATAAAAGTAAATAAATTGCAACAATGTACTTTTAGTTTTTTAGCAAATATGATTGAGTAGATCCGGGGGCCATAGCGTTCACTAGAGGCTTCTCTCAAAAGTAGCATACAGTGGGTAGACAAATTCTTATTGGACAACTGATAGAAAAAACGCATAGTTATGATTATGTATTCATGGCAATGATCATGTATATTGGCATCACATACGTGAAAAGTATACTGAGACGATTCTGCATCTACTAATATTACTCCATCAATCTACCGCTATCCAGCATGCATCTATGTATTAAGTTTATGCAAATAGAGTAACGCTTTAAACAAGATGACATGATATAGACAAAGTAAATACAAACAATACTCCCTATGTTCCTTTATGTAAGTGTATTTGTTTTCTCAGATGTCAAAAGAGGACATGTTTCACCAAGTTTTTAGATAAATATATCAATATCCACAATACATAATTTATACACTTGATCCATGGTGAAAAGTAGTTTCATATTTTATCTATTTGTTGTAGATGTCGTTAGTTTATTCTATAATCTTGGTGAAATATTCAAATGGTTGACTTGCATGGAGAACAATACACCTTATATTCTTGATTCCCCTATCCTGAAATGACTCTACTCACCTCTCTAGAACCTTTTCTCCATCTTTTCAGCACGACAATGTGAGTTCCATGCTTTGTCGGAGAAGGTCGATGCCGCTGCAACATTACTCTAGCTCCGCTGAGTCCCGAGGAAGTGCGAGTCAAGGAGACCATCACCACCGTGAATGCCGCATCGATCCAAGTCCAACCATACATCCATCTCATGCAGATGTACACCGTACACAACGCAAGCATTGACCCCAAGGAACGCCACGTGTAATCTTCCCCAAGTCTAGCAACCTTTCCATGTTCTTCTCGGTGAGCCAACCAGTGGTGTCTGACCTGCCCTAAACAACTAGGATTAGATCTCTATTGTTTATTTTCTCTAAAATGTTTCCTTTCTATAGTGTCCATACGTTGTTTAGAGCATCTAACAAACAACTCCCAACCTGTAATAACTTACCATGTGGCACCCACACACAGCAGCCGCGGTAGCAGCACAAAAACGCCGCCATGGTAGGATTTTCAAACAGATTTTATCAAATTTCCGTTTCGCTATAACTTGAGATCCATAAATCCAATTTCATTGATTATTATTCCCGTGTACTGATATTGACCAGTAGAATCTATCAGAACCATTTTTTCACACTTTTGAACTATTTAAATTTTAATTTATTCATATTTGACTTCAATTTCCGGAGGCCATATCTTTCAAACCATTGATCCAAATTAATTGATACATTTTGCATTGTGATCCCATTAACTTCTAGATGATAAATAGCTACTAATATGCTACTGTTGTTTGGATTTTAAAATAATTGCTTGCTATTGATCTTTTTTGGTGTTATTAGATTTTTGTTGATGGATTTGTTGTTTTGTTTGAAACGTATAGTGTCCGGAGTGCGACGCAAACTATTGTGAAGAGTGCGATACGTCTCCAAAGTATATGTAATTTTTTTGTTCCTAGCTATAATATTACCGTTCTAGGATACTTTTTGGGCATTTATTTGTTGATTCATATTATTTTTTAGCACTAACCTGTTAACCCAGTGCCAAGTGTGAGTTGCTTTTTTTTGCATGTTTTTGGATTTTCGGGATACAGTACCAAACGATGTCCAATTGCCAGGAAACTTTTTGGTGAATTTTTGTAGACCAAAAGAAGACCTGGAAGACTTGGGAGGAGGCCAGGGGCTGCACAAGAGCCCCACAAGCCAATAGGGCGCGCCTAGGGGGGTGGTCGGGTCCTGTTAGCTTGTGGATGCCCCCCCCCCCCTCGTCCCCCGACGCCCCTCTCTGGCCTATAAATTCCTAAAAACCCTAGGGATCCTTCCAAACCACTTTTACCAACACCGCAAGTCTCAGTTCAGTTGTGTGCCCATCTGGAGCCCTATTCCGGTGTCATGCCAAAGGGGGTATCGATCACAGATGGCCTCTACATCAACCTTGTTGCTCTCATGGTGATGTGTGAGTAGTCTACCACGGAACTACGGGTACATAGCTAGTACCTAGATGGCTTCTTCTCTCTCTTTTGATCTTCAATACAAAGTTCATCGCATCTTTGCGGTGATGTATTCAATGTAATCTTCTTTTGCAGTGTGTTTGTTGGGGTCTAATGAATTGTGAGTTTATGTTCAGATTATTTATGGTAAAAGATTTGAGTCATATCTAAATACATATTTGATTCTTATTTGCATGATCATCATTGAAGAAATGATCTTCTACCATGCACAGGATATCCAATGCATGGCTAAGCCATCCATTCCTTGCAGATTTGGATACATGGAGATCCATGTTGTACTTTCATGTGTGACTTATTCAATTTAATTTTATTCATCCATATTCCACCAATCTTGTCAGATCAATCATTTACTATGATTCATCCACACTACCTTCAATAGGGGTTTCATAGACGCATGTTTTTTCAGGATGTTTACAAGTTAGAAATTCTTATAAACCAAAATTCCAACTAAAGATCCATTTGCATATTTGTGCTTCTAGTGATGAAGCATTCAGAAAAGAACATTCTTGAATATATTTTGAGAAGGTTTAGAAGTCAAAATTTTAAACACGGTGAAGCCTTCACTATTGATTTCACATGATTTCATTTAAAAAGTCATGAAAATATATTTGTGTCCAATCTTGCTTAAAAGGTGTTGCAATGATGAATCCAAATATGCAAGCGAATCATAGGTCGAAATTGAGATTTATAATCTCTGGAGCTTCCAAATATTCTATACAACTTAAAATATAGATGGGTAGAATAAAAGAGATAGACTGATAGGTAGGAGTGTTAGAAATATGCCCTGGAGGTAATAATAAATTACTTATGATCATATTTCCTTGTTCATGGTAATCGTTTAGTATCCATGCTAGAATTGTATTGATCGGAAACTCGGATACATGTGTGGATACATAGACAACACCATGTCCCTAGTATGCCTCTAATAGACTAGCTCGTTGATCAAAGATGGTTAAGGTTTCCTAGCCATGTACATGAGATGTCATTTGATAACGTGATCACATCGTTAGGAGAATGATGATATGGACAAGACCCAAACTATAAACGTAGCATATAATCGTGTCAGTTTGTTGCTACAGTTTTTTGCAAGTCAAGTATCTGTTTCTATGACCACGATATCATGCAACACACTGACACTATAGGAGTATCTCGTGTGTATCAAACGTCGCAACGTAACTTGGTGACTATAAAGGTTCTCTGCAGGTATCTCCGAGGGTCTCTGTTGGGTTGGCATGGATCAAGACAGGGATTTGTTGCTCCGTGTGATGGAGAGGTATCTCAGAGCCCACTCGGTAATACAATATCACTATAAGCCTTGCAAGCAATGTGACTAAAGAGTTAGCCACGGGATCCTGTATTACAAAATGAGTAAAGAGACTTATCGGCAATGAGATTGAACTAGGTATGGAGATACCGACGATCGAATCTCGAGCAAGTAACGGTTGGGCAACGTTGCATGGGAAACAAAAAAATTCCTCCGCACACGCAAGATCTATCTATGGTGATGAGCATCTACAAGAGCGAGAGTGGATCTACATACCCTTGTAGATCGCTAAGTGGAAGCGTTAATAAATGCGGTTGATGTAGTTGTAGGATCGAAAGTAGGTCTAGAGGGGGGTGATTAGACTACTTGACCAAATAAAAGTTTTTCCTTTTTCCCAATTTTAATTCTTGGCAAGTTTTAGCATTCATAGCATATCAAGTAGCACCCTACACATGCATGTCTAAGAGTGTAGCAGCGGAAAATAAAGACATTGCACGTGTAAGTAAAGAGAGGGTTAGGAAAGCAAATACAAGTGATGAAACATTGATTTTTTCCGTGGTTTCGATAGGTGGTGCTATCATACGTCCACGTTCATGGAGTCTTCAACCCACGGAGGGTAACGGTCGCGAGAGTCCATGGAGGGCTCTACCAACAGAGGGTTCCACGAAGAAGAAACCTTGACTATTCCATGCGGCTTAAGTCCACGAAGGACTAGCCTCACTATGGGTAGATCTTCACGAAGTAGGCCATCTCCTTGCCCTTAGAAACTTCTTGGTTCAATCCACAACACGAAGTAGGAGGCTCCCAAGCGACACCTAACCAATCTAGGAGGCACCACCCTCCAAAAGGTAATAGGCTCGGTAATGATGATGAACTCCTTGCTCTTGTGCTTCAACATGATAGACTCCTCAACACACAATCACTCTCTCACAGGTTTGGCTTGGTAGAAGAGATGGGATAGGTGGAAAGCAACTCAGGGAGGCTAGAAATCAAGATCCATATGGTTGGAGTGGAAGATCTTGACCTTAACACAAGGTAGGTGGTTCTCTCTCAGAAAACTGAGTAGGATAGGTATGGAATAGTTGTGAGTGCTTATTTTTCGAGTAGGTAGTGGTGGAGGGGTATATATAGACATCTCCAAAAATCCAACCATTACACATAAAATGACCAACTCAGTGACATCGATGTGTAAATCTCGATGGTACCGAAGTGACCAAAAGTGGCAACTTTTGAATCTCGGAGGGACCGATATATGAATCTCGGTTGTACTGATAAGGTGACCAATGGTCAGATTTGCCAAACTCGGTGACGCCGATTCACCATTTTCGGACGGACCGAAAATGTGAACTTGCGTAACAGAAACTTGACAACCCAACTCGATGGCACCAAAAGCAGTGTCGGTTGTACCAAAGTGTTCGGGTTTGGATGAGTCTGTCTAGGGTTTGGACTCGGTGGCACCAGGTGGCACCAGAATAGGAATGTTGGTTGCACCAATTTTGCATATTTGGCTTTGGACAGACTTTGGTGGGAGAGTTTGTGGATGTTTTCGTGACTATCACTTGCGCACGTTTGAGCATATTGTTCATCATCAAAACATTACCCCCTTTTAATAGTATTGGCTTTCCTATGGACTCAAAGTGATTTCTCACAAATGTAAAATGCAGAGTCCTCTTTCTTGAAGCTTGGCCAACCTATTTCCTTGCATCTTGGGGTAATTCCACATTCTCCACAATCATTTGGCCATCCCTATCATTGAACTTTTGCTGAAATATACTTGGTGGAAACATTAGTTCATTGACTTATATGTCGTTATTAATTACCCAAACCACCAAGGGAGCAAATGTGCTTTCAATCTCCCCCATTTTGGTAATTGATGACAACATATAGATCAAACTTCGACAGAGATATAATCAATGAATATAGTCGTTGCTTTGAGAAGTATGTGAAAAGCAAGTGCTCCCCCTAAATTTGTGCATTATTTTAAATTTGCATTTGAATGCAAATGCACAATCGATTAGGTACATGGGTCACTTCTTACATGTCACATACCACTTGGTGGTGTGCGATAGTAATTGGAATGAACATCATAGCACAACACAATCAACCAAAGATGAATTAGCATCATATAAGAATTAAGATGATAGGAAATAGTAGCATCACACATTAAAGCATATGATCAAACATCATCAAGCATGTATCACAAGCAACCAAAAGCCATTGGTTCTGAAAAGGCGATAAACACCAAAATGCTCTCTCACTCGAAGCCTAAAGATCTATATACACTTCTCCCCCTTTGGCAACAAGTTCAAAGGCATATATCTAAGCGTTCTTGGTCTGATCTCCTCCGGTTGTTGGTGAAGGAGTCGAGAGAATAGCATCGGCGAAGATGTCTACAGATGTCGTGGATGGAGCTGGAGTGGACACTAGAGGAACTGGACCTGATGGAGCAGGAGTTGTGCTGACAGTACCAGGAGCTGATGAAGAGGCCTCAAGTCTGGTGCAGGCACTGTGGCTGATCTAGTATGAGTAGTGAACTTAGTGCTCGGCCTGAGAGGTGATCCATCCTCCTCATCATCATCATCATCATATGAAGAAGTAGAAGAGACCCGAGGGATGTGCACTAAGTCAACTTCCTTCTGAAGCTCTATAACTGTCTTTGTCACCTTGTCAACCTTATCATTTAGAGTCTTGATCCTTGTCTCAAAGATCCTCACGAGACTGTTCTGGTTGTCCAGAATGCCCTTTATATCCTTCTGCATACCCTGAACTGCTGAGATCAAAAGATCCATTTGCTCATTCTGCTTGAGCACTAGCGGCTCGAAATGCTTCTGCCTCTTCCTATGCTGTAGCAGATGTGGGATGATCTAGGTACATCACCACAACATTATCCTCGAGATCTGGCTGTAGGGGAAGATGTGGACGTCTAGAGCAGATTTGTGCTTCTCCAACTGAGAGTTGATAAGCATCTGGATGTAGGGTGCATAGTAGCAAGAGCACTTTTCATCATCAGCAACCCTCTTGATTGTCTCAACAATCAAATTCATGACTCTAATCCTGGTATGTCCATCAAGGTGGATCAACATGTTGATGGAGTAGCCTCGGATCATCTTGTCATCTCCTGACATGGGCATCAAGGTATGCCTCAGAATAGTGTTCGTGGTACGGAGGCCTACTTGCAGATAGTAGATGGATCCTAGCTTGTGAGATTGCACTTTGTCTGCGAGGATAGGAGTATACATATCCTTCATGGCATTGTGACTTGCCTTGGATTCTGAGTATACATCCAGATCACCATCCTGAACATCTGTAACTCCTAGAAGTGCAGCCCACTCCTCAACGGTAGATTCATACCTTTCTCCTTCAATCATCCATTCAATTCTACCATCTCCGTAGAAATGTGTAGTGGAGTAGAATTGCATGATCATCTCATCGTTCCATGCAGTAAGCTCTCTGCCAATGAACTCATCCAGAACAATGCAGTGGAAATTATCTTGGACACTTGGAAAGTAGGGATCATTCTCCTTAATTAATTTCCAATCAACATATCTCATATCGCTAAAAGTTGGGCTCTTGTCAAGTAGCACTGTCTCGTAAAAGTCATGTTGCTCTCTTGTGTAGAACCTGTAGTCAACAGCAGTTTTCTTCCTCTGGGCATAAGGACCTATAGCTCTCCAAGCTCTCAATCCTGAGTCTTTCCTCTTATTCATGTCTTTAGCAACTAAGTGGCTGACATCATGTACTAGAAGATGTGGTCTGAGCTTCATCAATGTAGTCAAGTCATCATCATCTTCAAGCCTGGAGGCAGTTCCCTTGTTCTTTTCAGAAGCTGGAATGTCTTTGGTAGTCCTCTTGGACTTCTGTGCAACAGCTTTCTTGGATGTAGGCTTGGTGCTCTTGGATGTGCAAGACTTTGGCATAGCATCAGCCAAAAGTTTCTTGGCCTTCTTCTTGGGAGGGGCCTTCTCAACATGTTCTTCCTCCCCTTCCTCAGGAGCAGCACCAGCAGCCTCCTCTGGATCTTCATACATGGCGGTAGGCCTGCCAATCACATGAATGATCCTCTTTATGGATTTCTTCTCACATGCCTTCTTAGGCATAGACTTCCTTGGGGGATCAATAGAGATTGTGGCTCTATCACTATCATGTGCTCTCATAGCTTCAGAGCTAGCATAGACCTTGTTGATAATTCTTCTGGAAGAAGTAGCTTCAGTAGCAGACTTCTTAGCAGCCTTTTCTTTCTTCTTGGCAAGAATATCCTTAAGAACAAAGTCTGAATCTTCTTCATCAGAATTTAGCTTCTTCCTGGTCCTGGTGGCAGCCTTGGACAACCCATGGGAGCTGGGTTGCCTAGATTTGAAAAAGAAATGGGCTCTCGGCTTGTGCCTGAACTCACATCAACTCCCTGCTCTGACAAATTTTGATTGTCCTCAGCATCTAACATACTAACCATGTGAATAGAGTATAGAAGAACAGAAGTAGATGAGTCATCACAAAATGAGGCTGGATTTTGAAAGTTTGAACAATAGATTTTCAAAGTTTTTGCATTCTGTCAAATAAATATCGGTACAGCCGAAACAACATTTTAAGTGTTGTCGAGACAGACTGTCTCTCTTAACAAAACTTTGGCATTCTTTTCGGTCAGACCGAAAAGAGGTACTCGGTTGCACCGAGACAGTTCTCAGCATCACGGATATACACATCAGTGAGACCGATATGTTTGTTTTGGTTCCACCGAGATTTATCAAGCGGGCGACAAAACCCTAGAAAATTTACCATTCTCTAGACTATAGAGGTTTTGTGTGGATAGGACTACGTGCAAAGAGTGGCTTATTGATAATCTTGAATCTAATGCGCAAGAATCGGATGAGGAGCGCAAAAGAGGTCGAATCCGTACCCTAACATGGTGCGGATCCGCTAAGGCAGCGATGAAGGAGAGGATTTCATCGACGGCGGTGATTCCCAATGGTGGAGGAGCGCAGTGAGACAAGGCTGACGACCGGGGTTCTCGAAGGCGGCAGCTTAGGGTTCTGAGCACGACGGTTTGAGGATGAAATTCAAAGCGTCAGGGTCCACAGTATATATACCCACCACTGTCGGTGACACCGATTCTAACTTTTCGGTGTCACCGAGTTCCTCAACTGTGAGTTGACAGGGAAACTCGGTGTAACGGAGAAGATGGAATCGTTGGTACTGAGATTGAAAACCAGATCAACCCTAGGCATTCGGTGAGACCGAGATTTTGTGGTTGGTTCCACTGAGATGCACTTGGGAGGTTTTAATGGTCAGTCCTTGTTGATACGGAACTCCGAGTGCTCCACACACAGGGGGATCGAGAAGTACTTGTTCATATTTTGTGATGCAACATGAATGGAGTATGAGGTGAGAAAGCATAGATAGCTAAAGAGGTGGTCCTAGGCATTCTTGTATATCCAATTGGAAAAACATAAATCAAAAGCCAAATAGCAACAATTAGATATCCTCAAATGAGAAAATAAATGCAGACCAACATGCTCACACAATAAGATGTCAAATGAAATCATGGCAAACATGCACAAACACTCTAGAATCTAACAAGCACTTGGGAGATGACGAAGTCATCTATATATGAGTATTTGACTTAGGAGCCAAGTAAGAGTACTTGAGCATAGGTCATACTCATCGTTTAAGTACAAGTGGGGTTACCACTTTTACATAAGTCATTTAATGTTGTCACATACTTAGAGATGCTTTGACTCAAGTCTTAGAGTAAAGCTCCCCCTTGATGTGACATCCCCCATAAGAGGGATAAACTAACCTTGGGTTTTGTCGATGAAGACTTCATGTTGGTGAGGTAGTGGTGGATGCTCAAGGCTGATGAAGATCACCAAGAGTTGGGAGCATCCTTGTTGTTTGGTTTCTCTTCTCACCTACATGGGTTAGTCCCAACACACAAGAGACAAATACAATAATATCTATGGACATGGAGTGCAAAGCATGTGTGATGATGTCCACTGATTTGTTGATTACCTTGTCCCTTGCTTACCTTTGAGGGAATGTGTGACTCCTTTATCTATTGCATAGGCTTGATATTGATTGCAAATAGATCTTGCCAATAATGAATATGAGTGAATTTCATTGGCGAAGTCACCCCTCAAGAACTCTCTAGTTATTATTCTTGGGGACCCACATCAAGTTGATGGGGATCCTTGGTGTTGAAGTAGCACTTGTAGAAGTTGAGCTTGTAGTAGCCTTGGGAACCCACTTCACCATAGCTTGGGATTCATCTTCATATGAGTCAAAATCCTCTTGGAGCTTGTTCTTGCCCTTGAGCTTGTGGTCTTGTGGTGGAAGGTCATCTTGAGTGTTTGTCCCCTTGGCAAGAGTATTTTCATACTTCTACTTTTGAGGAACAAACTTGGGCTCGGGATATTGTCCTTCTTCCCATTCAACTCCATTAGTGTTGAAGTAGCCAACACCGCGATTCTTCCGGTATCCTCCATGCTTGCGTACAATCTCATCAAATTGTGTGTACCCTTCAAGACTCGTGTAGATACCTTTCTCTATAATCCCTTTCAATAAAGCATTTTCTTGATCAAGTGTAACTTGGCTAAGAGAATCATCATTAGTGGAATCAATAGAAATACTAGGAGCAACATCATTGGGTTTAGCATTTTTATTGTTGCTACTAGATGAAGAACCTTTTTGCCTTTGTTACTAGTTTGCTTAGATTTGACATCTCGCATGAATGTAGACAAGAGTAGTCGTTTGGCAAGATAAGATGAAGGCTTCTTCGGATATCAACATTGATAGCTTTAAAAAATTCATGTTCTTGCTCCAAATTGAGCTTCTCGAAGCGTAGCTTCGCATGAGTTCTTACAAGCTCTCTATGATCTTCAAGAGTAGATTCATGGGCTAACTTAAGAGTGTTGAGATCTTTAGTTAGTTCTTCTATTTTCATCTTATCATTGTCAATTGACCTATCTTGACTAGAATGAGAAATATCAAGTTCATTATGATCAACATCACTAGTTTTATCACATAGCAAGTCATCATCGTAAAGCAAATCATCTTCATCACTATTGAAATCAAGATATTCGGGGTGTGATACCTTGGTGACTTTAGCCATGAAGCAACTTGAACCTCCTTCATTTGGTGAATCAAATAGATCATAGGAGTTGGTTGTTACTAGTGCAATTCCGGCAACACCATCATCTTGGCTATAGTTGGAGTAGGAGTGATAGCTTCTCTCAGAGTGGTTGTCAGAGACGGAGCTGGAAAGCCATCCAACATGAGCTTGATGTTTCCTTCTTGAGTAGCTCTTGGTGTACTTGTCCTTCTTCTCTGAGTCCCTACTTCTCCTTGAGGGTCTTCATTCATAACGATCATCTCTACTCCTTCTCTCTCTTCGAGGTGATTCATCTCTTGAGCTTCGTCTTCTTGGTGACTCTTCTATTCGTTTGTAGGGAGTTGTGCACTCATTGGAGTAGTGTCCGGGCTTCCCACAATTTTAGCAGTTTTGGTCATGTCTTGACGAACCATTTTCTTCATGTCTTGAGTTGGAGCTACGATCTTTGCTTCCCTTCTTGTAGAACTTGTTGAATTTCTTGACCATGAGGCTTATCTCTTCATTTGTGACAAGGTTGTCGCTTGATGTAGCGGGAGCATCACTTGTGGCTTTGTAAGCACCGCAAGACTTGAGGTGAAGCTCTTCCTTGTCTTTGAGTGTCATCTCATGAGCAACAATTCTACCAATCACTTCTGTTGGTTTGAGATCTTTGTAGTTGCGCATCATCTGGATCAATGTGCATACTGTGTCATATCTCTCATCCAATGCTCGAAGTATCTTCTTGATGATGAACTTGTCAGTCATTTCTTCGCTTCCCAAGCCACCAATCTCATTGGTGATGAGAGCTAGCCTAGAGTACATTTCTACGACTCCTTCACCATCCTTTATCTTGAACTTGTCAAGTTGACCTTGAAGAACATCTAACTTGGATTCTCTCACGGACTCAGTTCCTTCATGCATATCAACCAAAGTATCCCAAATCTCCTTTGCCTGTTCAAGACGGCTGATTTTGTTGAATTCTTCAGGGCATAGGCAGTTGAAGATAATGTCACATGCTTGAGCATTGAGTTGCAACATCGTCAATTCTTCCGCCTTTGCTTCACGGTCCGGTTCTTTTCCATCACCAAAGAATTCACCTTGCAAGCCAACACGAACAACAACCCAAATGGCAGGATTATGACCAAGCAAAATCATTTTCATTTTGTGCTTCCAACTAGCAAAATTAGTAACATCAAAGTACGGACCTCTACGATGATAATTTCCCTCACTCGATGTCATACTTCTCCTAGGTTGTGAAACCAATGCAATGGATACCAAAGCTCTGATACCACTTGTAGGATCGAAAGTAGGTCTAGAGGGGGGGTGATTAGACTACTTGACCAAATAAAAGTTTTGCCTTTTACCCAATTTTAATTCTTGGCAAGTTTTAGCATTCATAGCATGTCAAGTAACACCCTACACATGCATGTCTAAGAGTGTAGCAGCGGAAAATAAAGACATTGCACATGTAAGTAAAGAGAGGGTTAGGAAAGCAAACACAAGTGATGACACGCTGATTTTTTCCATGGTTCCGATAGGTGGTGCTATCGTACGTCCACGTTCATGGAGTCTTCAACCCATGGAGGGTAACGGTCGCGAGAGTCCACGGAGGGCTCTACCCATGGAGGGTTCCATGAAGAAGCAACTTTGACTATTCCATGCAGCTTCCGTCCACGAAGGACCAGCCTCACTATGGGTAGATCTTCATGAAGTAGGTGATCTCCTTGCCCTTAGAAACTTCTTGGTTCACTCCATAACACGAAGTAGGAGGCTTCCAAGCGACACCTAACCAATATAGGAGGCACCACCCTCCAAAAGGTAATAGGCTCAGTAATGACGATGAACTCCTTGCTCTTGTGCTTCAAGATGATAGACTCCTCAACACACAATCACTCTCTCACATATTTGGTTTGGTAGAAGAGATGGGATTGGTGGAAAGCAACTTGGGGAGGCTAGAAATCAAGATCCATATGGTTGGAGTGGAAGATCTTGACCTCAACACAAGGGTAGGTGGTTCTCTCTCAGAAGACTAAGTAGGATAGGTATGGAATAGTTTTGAGTGCTTATTTTTTGAGTAGGTAGTGGTGGAGGGGTATATATAGGCATCTCCAAAAATCCAACCGTTACATACAAAATGACCAACTCGGTGACACCGATGTGTAAATCTCGGTGATACCGAAGTGACCAAATGTGGCAACTTTTGAATCCCGGAGGGACCGATATATGAATCTCGGTTGTACCGAGAAGGTGACCAACGGTCAAATTTTCCAAACTCGGTGACGCAGATTCACCATTTTCGGATGGGACAAACATGTGAACTTGCGTAACAGAAACTTGGCAACCCAACTCGGTGGCACCAAAAGCAGTGTCGGCTGCACCGAAGTGTTAGGGTTTGGCTGAGTTTGTCTAGGGTTTGGACTCGGTGGCGCGAGGATAGGAATGTTGGTTGCACCCATTTTGCATATTTGGGATTGGACAGACTTTGGTGGGAGAGTTTGTGGATGTTTTGGTCACTATCACTTGTGCACGTTTGAGCATATTGTTCATCATCAAAACTTTAGCCCTTTTAATAGTATTGGCTTTCCTATGGACTCAAAGTGTTTTCTCACAAATGTTAAATGTAGAGTCCTCTTTCTTGAACCTTGGCCAACCTATTTCCTTGCATCTTGGGGTAATTCCACAATCTCCAGAATCCTTTGGCCATCCCTATCATTGAACTTTTTCTGAAATATACTTGGTGGAAACATTAGTTCAATGACTTATATGTTGTTAATAATTACCAAAACCACCAAGGGAGCAAATGTGCTTTCAGTAGTCGAACGTCTTCGCGATCAGAATCGCAAGCCGTCCCGTGATCCAGTTGCGATTTTGCGCCGAACGGACGGCACCTCCGCATTCAACACACGTATAGCTTGATGACGTCCTCGCCTTCTTGATCTAGCAAGAGGGGCGAAGTAGTAGATGAGTTCCGGCAGCACGATGACGTGGTGACGGTGTTGGTGAAGAACTATCTCCACAGGGCTTCGCCAAGCACAACGAAAACTATGACGGAGGATAAACTAGAGGGATGGGGTTGCTGGCCCATGGCTTGGGGATTCTTCATGTGTTACAGGTGCTAGCCCCGCCCCTTTATTTATATGCTGAGCCCTGGAGGTTTGCCCGCAAGGCAAGAGTCCTCCTTGGACTCCAGGACCAGATGCCTAGGTCCTCAGTGTCTGGCCCCAGACACCAGGGTCTCTGGCGTCTGGCCCTTGGCCTCTACAAAACACCTTTTGCACCTTCCTAAAGCCTCATTGGATTTACCCCTTGGCCCAAATAAAGTGTTCTTGTACCCCGAACATTTTGGGAAACATCCAAAACTATTCCGGTGAATTCCGGAACCCTTCTAGAGACCAAACACTATTATCCCATATATCAATCTTTGCCTCCGGACTATTCCAGAGCTCCTCATCATGTCCGGGATCTCATCCGGGACTCCGAACAACTTTCGGTCACCAACATAATAACTCAATTATACTTATATCGTCACCAAATGTTAAGTGTGTAGACCCTGCGGGTTCGAGAACTATGCAGACATGACCGAGACACCTCTACGGTCAATAACTAACAGCGGGACCTGGATGCCATATTGGTTCCTACATATTCTACAAAGATATTTATCGGTTGAACCTCTATGTGAAGGATTCGATTAATCCCGTATAATGTTCCCTTTGTTCTTCGGTATGTTACTTGCCCGAGATTCAATCGTTAGTATCTCTATACCTTGTTCAATCTCGTTTTCGGCAAGTCTCTTTAATCATTCCGTAATACAGGATCATGTGGCTAACACATTAGTCACTTTGCTTGCAAGGCTTGTTGTGATGTTGTATTATCGAGTGGGCTCCGAGATATCTCTTTGTCACACGGAGTAACAAATCCCAGTCTTGATCCATGCCAACCCAACAGACACCCTCGGAGATACCTGTAGAGAACTTTTATAGTCACCCATTTACATTGCGACGTTTGATACATGCAAGGTACTCCTCCGGTGTCAGCCAGTTGCATGATCTCACTGTCATAGGAACAGTTACTTGACATGTACAAAACTGTAGCAATAAACTGACATGATCATATGCTACGTTTATAATTTGGGTCTTGTCCATCACATCATTCTCCCAATAATGTGATCCCGTCATCAAACGACATCTCATGTCAATGGCTAGGAAACCTTGACCATCTTTGATCAACGAACTAGTCTACTAGAGGCATACTAGGTACAAAGCGTTGTCTGTGTATCCACAAATGCAATGTGTTTCCAGTCAATACAATTATAGCATGGATAATTAACAATTATCATGAACAAGGAAATATAATAATAACCATTTTATTATTGCCTCTAGGGCATATTTCCAACAGTAACATACCGAAGTACAAACGGAAGAGCATACGGGATTAACTGAATCCTTGACATAAAGGTTTGAACGATAAAATCTTCATAGAATATGTAGGAACCCATATGGGCATCCAGGTCCCGCTATTGGTTATTGACCGTAGAGGTGTCTCAGTCATGTTTGCATAGTTCTCGAACCCGCAGGGTCTGCACACTAAAAGTTCGGTGACGTTTCGGTATAGTTGAGTTATGTATGTTTGTGACCAAATATTGTTCAGAGTCCCGTATGAGATCCTGGACATCACGAGGAGCTCCGGAATGGTCTGGAGGTAAAGATTGACATATAGGAAGTCCCATTTTGGCCACCGAAAAAGTTTCGGGTATTTCCGGTAGTGTACCGGGAGTGCCGGAGGGCCAACGGGAGGGGCAACCCATGCCGGGAGGCCACATGGAACTGAGGGGTGTTGCACCAGCCCTTAGTGGGCTAGGGAAACCAGCCCTACAGGTACCATGCGGATAGGAAAGAGTGGAAAAGAAAAAACCCCAAAGGGGGGGAAGGAAAATCCAAATTAGGAAGGAGTCCTAATAGGATTCCACCTCGCTTGTGGGAGGTGGATTCCTCCCTTGTTTAGCTCGGCCGAACCTCCTTGGAGTAGGGGCCAAGGCTGCCTCCTCTCCCCTTCCTCCTATATATATTGAGGGATTTTGAGGGTAGCCCCTAACCCTAATTGCCACATGTTGCCCTCTTCTTCGTCTAGATCTGTTTCTCCTCTAGTTTGATTCCATAGTGCTTGGCGAAGCCTTGTCGGATTAGCTCCACCACCGCTGCCTCCGTGCCGTTGTGTTGGCGGAGAACTCATCTACCTCTCCACTCCCTCTTGCTAGATCGGGAAGCCGGAGATTGTCATCGAGTTGTACGTATGATGAACGCGGAGGTGCCGTCCGTTCGGCGCTAGATCGGGAGGACCGTGATTGGATCGCGGGACGGATCGTGATTGGATCACGGGATGGATCATTACGGGATTGAGGGACGACTTGCGATTTGGATCGCGAAGACGTTCGACTACGTCAACCGCGTTTCTTAACGCTTCCCGCTTAGCGATCTACAAGGGTTTGTAGATCCACTCTCCCTCTCTTAGATGCTCATCACCATGGATAGATCTTGCGCGTGCGTAGGAAATATTTTGTTTCCCGTGCGATGTTATCCAACAGTGGTATCAGAGTTAGGCCTATGCATAGTTGAGATCACGAGTAGAACACAAAGAATTTTGTGTTTGTTGATGCTCTGATTTCTTGCTCTCTTGGTCTTTTCTTCATTCGGCGGTATCGTGGGATGAAGCGGCCCAGACCAACCTTACTCGTACGCTTACAAGAGAATGGTTCCATCGACTGACATGTGACTTTGTTGCATAAAGATGGCTAGCGGGTGTCTGTCTCTCCTACTCTAGTTGGATCAGATTCGACAAAGCGGTCCTTGAGAAGGTTGAAAAGCAATTTGTGTATCACCGTTGTGGTTTTGCGTAGGTAAGAATCATTCTTGCTAGATACCCGTAGGAGCCACGTAAAACATACAACAACAATTAGAGAACATCTAACTTATTTTTGCAGGGTATATTGTGATGTGATATGGCCAATTACATGATGAGATATATGTCATGTATTAGATTATCATGTTTTGTATAGAATATCATGACTTGCATGTCGATGAGTATGGCAACCGGCAGGAGCCATAGGGTTGTCTTTAATTATTGTATGACCTGTGTGTCAATCATTAAGCATTATGTAATGCTTTACTTTATCGCTAAGCGGTAGCAATAGTAGTAGAAGCATGGTGGGCGCGACAACCCCGATGGCGACACGTTGATGGAGATCATGGTGTCATGCCAGTGACAATGGAGATCATGCCGGTGGTTTATAGATGGAGATCAAAAGCGCAAGTTCATGGCCATATCATGTCACTTATGATTTGCATGTGATGTTAATCCTTTTTGCACCTTGTTTTGCTTAGGACAGCGGTAGATTTATAAGGTGATCCCTCACTAAAATTTCAAGATAAAATCGTGTTCTCCCCGAGTGTGCACCGTTGGGAAAGTTCGTCATTTCGAGACACCACGTGATGATCGGGTGTGATAGACTCTACGTTCACATACAACGGGTGTAAGCTAGTGTTGCACGTGCAGAACACTCGGGTTAAACTTGACGAGCCTAGCATGGAAAGACATGGCCTCAGAACACAAGAGGCTGAAAGGTGATACATGAGTCATATAGTAGATATGATCAACATGATGATGTTCACCATTGAAACCACCTCAACTCACGTGACGATCGGACTTGAGTTGGTGAATTTGGATCATGTATCACCCGAATGACCGAAGGGATGTCAATTTGAGTGGGATTTCATAAGTAATATGATTAATTGAACTCATTTGTCATGAACATAGTCTAAAGTTAACTTTGCAAAGTTATGTTGTAGATCGATAGCTCGAGTTGTAGCTCCCCTGTGTTTTTAAATATGTCCCTAGAGAAAATAGAGTTGAAAGATAATGGTAGCAATAATGCGGATTAGGTCCGTGATGTGAGGATTGTCATCATTTTTGTACAGAAGGCTTATGTCCTTAATGCATCGCTCGGTGCGCCACCCCTCAAGCGCCGTCTATAGATGTTCTGCACATCTGACAGGCACGTTCTGATGACTACTTGATAGTTGAGTGTGTCATGCATTATGGCTTAGAATTGAGGCTCCAAATGTTTTGAACGTCACAGACCATATGAGATGTTCTAAGAGCTGAAATTGGGATCTCAGGCTCGTGCCCGTGTTGAGAGGTATGAGACCTCCAACAAGATTCTTTGCTTGCAAAATGAAGGAGAATAGCTCAATCAGTGAGCATGTGCTTTGATTTTATGGGTGCTACAATCACTTGAATCGAGTGGGAGTTAATCTTCCAGATAAGATAGTGATTAATATAGTTCTCCAAGTCACTGCCACCAAGCTACTGGAGCTTTGTGATGAACTATAACATGCCAGCGATGGATAAGATGATCCCTGAATTGCTCGTGATGTTTTACATCGCGAAGGTAGAAATCAAGAAGGAGCATCAACTGTTGACGGTTAGTGAAACCACTAGTTTCGACAAGGGCAAGGGCTAGGAGGGAAACTTCATGGATGGAAAGTCAGTTGCTGCTCCAGTGAAGAAACCCAAGGTTGAACCCAAACCCGAGACTAAGTGCTTCTATTATGAGGAGAACGGTCGCTAAAGCGGAACAACCCTAGATACTTGGTAGATAATAAGGCTGACAACGTTGACAGAAGTATATTTGATATACGTGTTATTGATGCGTACCTTGCTAGTACTCCTAGTAGCACTTGGGTATTGGATACCGGTTCGGTTGCTAAATGTTAGTAACTCGAAATAAAATCTATAGAATAAACGGAGGCTAGCTAAGGGTGAGGTGAAGATGTGTGTTGGAAGTGTTTCCAAGGTTGATGTGATCGCCATCGCACGCTCTCCCTACCTTCGGGATTAGTGATAAACCTAAATTTGTTGTTTGTGTTGAGCATGAACTTGATTAGATCGTGTTTATTGCAATATGGTTATTCATTTAAATCAGAGAATAATGGCTATTCTGTTTACATGAATAATACCTTCAATGGTCATGCACCCAATCGGAATGGTTTATTGAATCTTGATCGTAGTAATACACATGTTCGTAACATTGATGCCAAAAGATACAAAGTTAATAATGATAGTACCACATACTTGTGGCACTGCCGCTAAATGTCATATTGGTATAAATCGCATGAAGAAACTCCATGTTGATGGATCTTTGGACTCATTCGATTTCGAATCGGTTGAGACATGCAGACCATGCCTCATGGGCAAGATGACTAAAGACCCCGTTTTCGATATGATGGAGCGCGCTAGTAACTTTGGAAATAATACATGTTGATGTATGTGGTCCAATGAGTGTTGTAGCGTGTAGTGGATATCGTTATTTTCTTACCTTCACTGATGATTTGAGTATATATGGGTATACTTACTTAATGAAACACAAGTCTGAAACGTTTGAAAAGTTCAAACACATTCAGAGTGAAGTTTAAGAATATGGTGACAAGAAGATAAAAATGTCTACGATATGATCGTGGAGGTCAATATCCGAGTTACGAGTTTTGTATACAACTTAAGACAATGTGAAAGTTGTTTCACAACTCACGTCAGCTGGAACACCATAGTATGATTGTGTGCCCGAACATCATAGTCGTGCTCTATTGCAAATGGTGCGTATTATGATGTCTCTTATCGTTTTGCCACTATCGTTTTGGTTTTATGCATTAGAGACAACTACATTCACTTTAAATAGGGCACCATCTGAGGGAGTCCTAGATTAAGGGGTCCCCGGATAGCCGACCTATGATTTATGGACCAGACTATGTGGGCTACTTACTGGACACCAGAAGATTTGAAGGCCCAGTCTTCAAGATGGAAGCTTCGGGAAGCACGGCTTGCGCTCCACGTTTGATGTACTAATTAGGCATGTTTATCTCTTCGGCATGTAACCGACCATGTGTAAATCCTAGGCATCCTCGACATCAATATAAGCCAGAAGGTTTTAGGGTATAGGCACAGAACAACTCATCTAGGGTTAGCTATACGATCTCGAGGTAGATCAACTCTGTAATCCCTCACATCATCAATACAACCAAGAAGGACGTAGGGTATTACCTCCATTGGAGGGCCTGAACCTGGGTAAAACTCGTGTCCCCTTCATCTTCTGTTACCATCGGTTCTAGTCTCACAGTTCAGGACCCCCTGCCCGAGGTCCGCGGGTTTTGACACCGACGTTAGTGCTTTCACTGAGAGTTCCTCTGTGAGTGAGATGGAATCGACGCCTTGCCTTGTTATCAATGAAGAGGTCCGCAACATGGACGTTTTCGTCCCCGGACAGATTTTCGTCTTCGGCAGCATTGTGTTGCATGTTGATTCCATTGGCCATCTAGGCCGCATTGAGAACTTCGCCCCTGATCGAGAGGTCAGATTCGGAAACTTAGAGTTCTCCGTCGATTTTCGGGGTGACTTCTATACCTATACTAAGTAAAGACTCCCAAAAAATTACCACATTAATTAGAATTTACGAGCCGTTGATCTGGTAGGTCCTACTTATTACGGCCTAGATCTACCCGAGATGACTCATTGAATCTAAAAAAAATGCTCAGATTAAATGAAGAGTCCATATCATGTACGCCTCATTCCATCACAAGAAAAATCCAATCTGCACGTACACTTGACCCGTACGAAGGAAAATTAAATATAGCGATCTCCTGGCTCACAAGGCCAATATGGGTCGCACCAACTGCCCTAGCATATATATAGCGACCAAAAAAGAAAACAAAAATGCTCTAGCGTATACTACCCCGCAGCCATGTCGCTGCATTCCCTCGGCCGATATCTAAGGTCTGAGATTTGCTCTCCGTGACCTCTTTCTTTGTTCTTCATGTCACGCGCCACCGCCGACTCTATCTAAACTGGCAGCGCATCTCATCCGCCTCTTCTTTCTCCCACCCTAATGAGATCTATTTGTTAGATTTAAACACATCATGGTCACGTGTGTTTTGTTTCCAGCAACAAAGATGAATCAAGTGCATCATCGATCCGGAGGTGTATTCCTATGTTCAGGAGGTTGTGTGCATCTCGCTGCACAAATAAATCACGTTGGAAGGATTTGTCGTTGTTCATAGGGCCAATACAATAACGATTATGTTGAGAATTAATCGTGTCTCTCACATCTGCGGTTGCAGCCCGAAGAAATTGATTTCCAATACTGCTACGTACCTGCTAGCTTATCTGGCCGATTTTTTTTATGGAACAACATGTGGCTGGGATCAATCACCTGCCTGGAAAATCAGATTTCATGCGTGCGTCCGTGCAATGTCAGTCACAACCCTTACTTTCAAAATCATATCTTTCTCTTTGTCGAAAACTCACATCCTATTCCTTTTCTTTTTTACTAATGTCCCTAAATCTGATGGTCTACTCCAGAGTTTCCCGGAGGATATCTAAGATGGCATTACTACAAAGATACCTCAAATCTTATTTTTAGGGATGTACAAGACGGCGGCCAACAGATCTCACTGGAGACAAGTAATACTTCACGGAAGCCATAGCAACAACAGAGCATTGTTTTGTCCGATGTGCATGTTGATGTTATTGGCATTCAGACCAGGTACTCCCTCCCAAATCCCAATCGATTAGTATGTTTCATCTCTGTAGCTTATTACTAATGAAACAGGAAATGTATTACATGGATACCTCATGGCTCTATATTTCTCAAAGATAGAAACATGGCCCATTATACATTTATATTTGTTATTTTATTTTTAAAGATAATTCTGTCTGGTTGATCGCTTCCCCAAAGCATTTGAAGGAAGCAATAATTAAAAGTGAAACATATAGGTCAAAATAAACCTGCATACGTCTCGAAAGAAACTTAGCTCCACATTCTCTTGACGTGCTCTAAGTTAGTCAAGTGACATCATGGTTTTTCCCTCATGCACTGTATTGATTTTCTTAGTTTGTTATTTCATAGAGACTTAATACCGGATAATAATCGCTTTACAGATGGGGAGTATTGGGCATAGATAGATGCACATTATGTGGGTGGGAACAATGGAATTTTCCTTGGTCGTGAATGAGAGTGCAATTTATAATACTAGAAGTGTTTAACTGTGTATGATATTATTAAAGGTATTTTTATGTCTATTTTTGCAGAATCCTTTGGGTGATTAGAAAGGTATGATAGCTAGGGTCATTGATAAGTGTGTGATTTATACGACTTGGACTGTTTAACTATGTAAGATAAGAAGATATTCTTGGACATATTATTTATTTGTATATCTTTGTAGGATTTCTCACAGATTTCCTCACTGGGGAATTTTTATCATGACTAAATTGTTAAAAGGAAAATTCTCCAAAACCAAATACAGTATAAAATGATGCTTTGTATAGTTGAGTTTGAGGACTTTTGTTCAGCTTAAGCAATTCGAGTAATTTCCTAGAAATATTTTTCCAAATTAGATCTTTGCAATTCGCATGCACACACTTGCATATACATCTTAAATGAAAGTGGTCGTATGAAATTCTATGGGAACACATTGAGTTATTTATTTTATTGAAATTTCAGTTTCATCTCAGCATCCTTGATGCCTTGAGAGTTGGTTAAGTCTCCTCAGATGCTTATTACGGTTGATCGGCATATTGGTACCCTCATCCTTGGTAAATATACAATCTTCTTTTCTCTATTGCAGTAATTTAAGATTTCATTGTTTTCACATGCAAATAATCGTCTTACATATGCTCCATGTTCATTTATTTATACTATCATGTTTGTACTCTGTTTGCTTTGTTACCATATCACCAACAAGTTGGAAATCGAGCATTTGACATAAAGACGCATGCATGTTGTGGTTTAGACGAATGATATGTAATATATTCTTAGAACTGGAAGTATTATGTATTCTTTGTTTATATTTGTAGTCCTACTCTTATATTTTATTTGTTCTTTACTAGAGAATTTCACTCATGACTAATTTGACAAAAGGTAAATCCTCCAAAACCGCACGTAGTATAAATGTATGTAGGTTAGTTCCCATCCATATGCAGGTTGCTAAATTGCATCTTTGTCTAGCCCACCATTATGAGATATTTGTAGGTCTGAAGCTATTCAAAGGCTTGGTTTTCCCATCCATATTCTTATTTTTGTGAAGATATATTTCAAAAATAACTTTCACATATAATATATAAAACTATTGTAGTACATTTGAAGAACATTAGAGTAATTAACAAAGTGAAAATAAAGAGTATTTGTTCATTCAATTATCATTTATCATGGGTATGCTTCTCTGGATAATTCTCCTACCTGTTTCTTATGCATATGTTTTACCTCGGTGGATAATTCTTCTACCTGTTTCTTAATAAAGTGCAAATAAAGAGTATTTGTGCAAATAAAGAGTATCTTTCACATGCATGTTTTACGTCGGTGCATGTTTCTTATTTTTTAACCGAGATGGTACAAAGTTCTATGTATTTGTGTTTATAAATATAATTGCATGCAGTCCTACATGAGGGCTTCAAGAAATGTCCCAATGACAAAATACGGAAAATCATCCTATTGCAGGTTCTTAACAAGTTGGAGTTAAATTAGCGAAAAGATTTGAAGCTCTAGGTCCAAGTAGGTTCCATCTATTGGACGTTTCGAGATATATGCCGATTTTGGTTTATATTTTAATCCTTATGGAAAATATTGTTACTTTATTTCTATGGGCTATGACCCTATAGAGCATTTCCGAATATGTAGGAATGTTACCTCAATCATGTGCTTGCATATAGTTCTTCCATAGTGCCTTGGTTTCCTTTCATTAACAATTTAATAAATACCATGAAAGAATCTAACTGATTCATTTTAACGGAAATTCTAGCCCGTGCGAATGCACGGGTTGGCGACTAGTTTCATTAATTGGGCTCGCAGCTTCGCATGTAGCCTCCGAGGAAATCTAAGGCCTTAACCTCGAGCCCCTTCTTCAAACATGCCGATGGGGTCACCCACGGCGATAAGCCGATCACTTATCCCAGTCCGTCCATTAAGCCAGATGACCAGACAGGTGTTCTTTCCGAACACTCCCCATGGGTGGACGTCATGGAGGTTAGCTCCACGAGTTCCGAACAGCTGGATCCGATCGGGCCCTCAGCGGTCGACGAGGCCCTGGAGTGATTCTCGTCGATGATGATCGTCGACGATCCAGCCCAGATCTACGCTCGGTTCGGCTACAGGGAGGGCAGGGACGAATATTTCGACCCACCCACCACCCACTTGATAGCCACCATCGAAGATTTAACCGACGTGCTGGACTATGCCTTCGAGGAGGCAGAATACATGGATGAAGAGGACCGAGGACCGTCCTCCCACCCCCGTTAACACCGGGAGTTGGACCGCCACCTCTACATACGACGTCTACATGGTGGATACTCCTGCCACCAATGGCGACAACACGCCTCACAATGCCGGCAACAAATCGAGCGATGCGCCATCAATGCACCGAAAATCGCATAAGCGGTCCAAAAGCAAGAAGGGGAGAAGAGCTATTATCAGCAACAGGGACAGTAATGTCCCCTCCAATCATGACAATCATGATATCCCCGAGCACCCATTTGAGGGTCTCGAAGGGCCTGAGGACAAAAACAACCCCGATAACATCGACGACCCTAAGGCGATGAGTACCTCCCCCCCCCATCGAGGAGGAAGATATACCGGACGCCAATGACTTGTACATCCCTGATAACCTCGAAGATCAGGAAGAAATCAGGCAGCAGCTCATAGCAATGGCTCGCAGCCTAAAGGCTAAGGAACGGCAACTCAAAGCCGAATAGGCCGACCTCAATGATCGATGGACAAAAGTCCTCTCAGCGGAGGAAGTATACGGCACTGGCCTGACAACTAGCCCAAAATCTACCCTCGGAGAAGGCTCTACCACAATTCGACGATGAACTTAGTGATACTCCATCTCTGTATCGTACTCCATACGACAAGCCGAACCGCCCCTCGTGGTCAGGAGAGGACGGCTGACGACGCCGGTTATATACCTGCAGTGCCCCAAAGACGGGTAAGGACCCATTAGAGCCCAATGACAGGTTCGACCTGCAAGATGACCTGGATCATAGAGTAGACCACACTAGATCCATCTATGGATCCAGAGAGTACTCGCCCGATAGACGTGGTGGATACAGACCATGGTTCGACCAAAACATCAGAGTCCAAGAACGCAATCGGCCCCATATAGACACCAAATACAGGCGGGACATAGCACGGGTCAGAGGTGCCGCTCACCCACTGTGCTTCACAGACGAGGTAATGCGGCATCACTTCCCCAAAGGGTTTAAACCCGTGAATATAGAATAGTACGATGGGACCATCAACCCAACTATATGGATCAAGGACTTCCTCCTCCATATCCACATGGCGCGAGTAGACGATCTACATGCCATCAAATACCTCCCTCTTAAGCTTAAGGGGCCAGCTCGGCACTGGTTAAACAACATCCCTGAAAACTCCATTGGATGCTGGGAAGACCTGGAAGATGCATTCCGCTCTAACTTCCAGGGAACCTATGTCCGCCCGCCGGACTCTTCCAATCTCAGCAACGTTGTCCAGAAGCCTGGCAAGTCCGCTCGGCAGTTCTGGAATCGATTCTTGACTAAGAAGAACCAAATCATCGATTGTCCGTATACTGAGGCCATGGCCTCCTTCCGACACAATATTCGGGATGAATGGCTGGCCCGCCAGCTAGGCCAGGATAAACCTCAGACTATGTCCGCCCTTACATCACCCATGACCCGCTTTTGCACGGGCGAAGACAATTGGCTGGCTAGACGCATCCACAATTCGGAGTATACTATCGCACCTGAAGTCGCACAATAAGAATAAGCGTCGGCACGATAATAGCGACGCCGATAATACAACTATAAACACTGGATTCCGTAAGTCCCGACCTAGTCAGCGGAAGAAGCCTCCTAAAGGCCATCGTGACGGACCCACTCAGCTCAAGAAGATCATGGAAAGGCCCTGCCAAATCCACAGGACTTCGGAAAAGCCCGCCAACCACACACACCACAACTGCTGGGTGTTTAAACATGTCGGCAAGATACCACCCGAAGACCAAGGAAAAAGCTCTCGCAGCGAGGACGAAGATGAGCCTCGAGGTCCAATTGGTGGCAGACAAAACAAATTCCCTCCTGAAGTACAAAATGGTGAACATGATATACGCCACCCATATACCGAAGAAGGGGAGGAAGCGCGCCCTTCGAGAAGTCTATGCGGTGGAACCCGTAGCCCCGAAGTACAACCCATGGTCGGCATACCTGATCACCTTTGATCGGCGTGATCATCCGAGCAGTATCCACCATGGGGGTTCGACGAACCTCGTCCTAGACCCCATTATAGATGGGTATCACCTCACAAAGGTCCTAATGGATGGAGGAAGTAGCCTTAACCTGATTTACTCAGGTACGGTGAAAAAGATGGGCATCGATCCGTCAAGGATCAAACCCAGCAACACTACCTTCAAAGGAGTGATCCTGGGCGTTGAGGCCCGATGCACGGGCTCTGTAACTCTGGAAGTTGTTTTCGGCTCGCCCGATAACTTTCGAAGCAAAGACTTAATCTTCGACATCGTGCCCTTCCGCAGCGCCTATCACGTGCTGCTCGGTCGGACATCGTTCGCTTGTTTCAATGCGGTACCACACTATGCATACCTCAAGCTCAAGATGTCGGGCCCCAAGGGGGTCATTACTGTCAATGGCAATACCGAGCGCTCCCTTAGAACTTAGGAACATGCACTGGCCCTAGCGGCCGAATTCAATTACAAAGAAGATCGGCAAGTTCCGATATCCGCCATAAAGGCATAGAAGGTTGGGAAGCGAGTTTGTTTGCGGAACGAAAACTTAGATCCTCCCTCCTCCCCTCTATAGGGACTCGCCCCGCCCCACACAACCATCGGACTAGCAAAGTACGTGCCAAGGAGGCACAACTTCGCACTCAAGATTCCAGGGGTAGCGGTGGGGAAATTAAGTTGGGTGTTCGGCTGCCCCGAACTGTTACCATCAACACATCTTTGGACAAAATGCAGAAGCTCCTAAAAGAGCCTGCCTACGGCGCAAAGCTCACCTACAATTCGGCAGCCTCACAGATTTTGTTAGCAAAATCTGCCCGCCGAAGACTAACACACATCAAGGAGCATCTAAGAGCAGGAGTCAACTAGCAAGGGGTCATATCGAAGACGTCATGTTACCAATTGAAGACCCCTGGTACAACAACTCCTGTACGCTTTTATTCCTTATTTTCTTTCACGTACCTGTAAACAGATGCTTCGGCAATCCGAGTAATAAGAGTTGTTGAGAAAATGCAAAAAATTGCGTGGCGCAAGTTCGCCTCATTTTTCCTGTTGTTGATGCATACTTTTCATTTCTCCCTCTTCTCGTGAACCTGATCGGTATGACGCGGGGTAACCGGCTAATAGACCGGGGCTCGCGTTTAAACACAAATCGCCCTATTTATCATGTCTTTGGCATCTTGGAGTTTGCTTTATATGCATTGGTTCCGAACTATGTCTTTGGTCAATAAGTTAGGTTGCCCGGCTCCTGTGCTTACCCCTTTACGTTCCGCTCGTTCAGCTAAAAGGGCAAATGGAGCATCCCTGCGATTGTGCTTCCAGATAGTCTGGTCAAGCACCTCACGGGATAAACCCGAAAACAACCTGTCATAGTATGCGCGATCCGATTTGTGAACCCCGAGCTCGAAGTGTTATACTTCAATCCTCGTACGCAGCTATTCCATGTTATACGAGGAACCTGCCCTTTGTGCAGACATTGTGATACTGGCTTCGGCCACGGTTCGTCCGAACATCACAACACTCCGGTGGCTAATCGTACGCTTCCCATAGTCCTTTTCGCGCCCCTCCAGCTAAGTGAAAGAAATAAAGCACTATAGTCTGATTGCCTAGTCTTTCGCACTATACCGCCTTCGAGTTCCGATAATACGGCTAAGGGACACAGTGCATTGGCGTAGACACCCCATGTAGTATCTACGTGGGGCCTAAAGCCGATGACTCGCATCTTTTAGTATTAAGCAGCCACATAGGAGTTATAAAGGAATGCAAAACCATATAAGAGCAAATACTAATATCATTAAAAGTTAACGCAAGTCTTCGGACACGTTACACGCTCATTCAAATAATTTTTCAACCGAACACTGTGACGCTATCACCCGAGCACTCTCCATCACTCCATCAAAGTATAGCTCGGGGCGTCGATGCTCCTTCCCACGTGGTGGCGGGTCGGTGGCGACCTTCATCGGATTTAGCCCCAGCCAGTGCACTTTGGCCTTGGCAAGGGCCATCCAGACTCCTTCGATGCAGGAGGAGCGCTTGACGGTGTCGAGGCGGGGCGTAACAGCGATCAGTCTCTACACCAGGCCGAAGTAGCTGCCTGGTAGCAGCTCGCCGGCCATAAGCGGATGGAGAGGTCATTCATGGCCGGCTCTGCCATCTGGTGCAGCTCCATCAGCTGTTTCAGCTGCTCCACCAAAAGAGGAGCATGCTTGGCGGCTCCAAACTTTATCCAGAACATTCGAGCTTCATCTTCCTCTCCCCGCGAGGCGAACAGATGATTGGTGTCCGCCACACTCTTTTGGAGGTTGGAGGATGTGCCTAAGGATCGCCACACCCGGATAAGCAATTCGAATCTGCTATCCCTGAATACGTACTTTAGTGAGTACGGCTTACCATCTACTATGCCCTTGGCCTGGTGCACTTGCTCCTCGTAGAACCGTTTGTCCACCCGCTCCTTCTGGAGTTCGGTTTGCAAGGTGCACAGTTCGGTCAAGCTCGCCTTGTTCTTCTGCTCCAAGGCCTCACATCTCTCATTGGCATCCTTTAGCTCTTGCTGGACCTCTTCCACGCGAGCTTCATGCTTGCCACTAGTGGCCCGCATGGAGGAAAGGGCGACAGCCGTTTCCTTAGCAGCCGCCCTCTCGGCGGCCGTATTATCCCTCGTGCACTGGAGCTCGGCCTTGAGCCTCTCCACCTCTTTCGCCGAGGCTGCACATGCATTATACAATACGAAAAGGATGTATTCGGACTATAGAGCTCCCACAAAGGCATTCAGATTCTATTTTGACATCCCTTGAGCCTCATCGAGCCTTCGGTTAAGGGCATCAACTTCATCTTCGGAGCGCTTTAGCTTTCAATTTAGCTCTTCCAGCTCAGCGCCATTTATGGCCGCCACCGATGATGAAGCATGCGTTACACACACAGTTAATACATTACATGGGCTCTCAATTCCCAAGTTATATACAATCCGATCACCTAAAGATCATCTAGTTTGGTATTGGATTCAGATGTGACCCCTAGGTGAGCTTTTTCACCTCACCTAGGGCTCGGGGGTTGCCATGTATACAATGCGAATAAACAAAAATCTTTGCAGAATAAACATCGGGTGACTTACTTGAAAACCCGCAAGGAGACCTTTGAAGGCCTCCTTCAGTCCACTGTCAATGGACTAGAAGCTTTATAGTACCGCACCCATAACGGTGCGGTGATCCTCGGGGATGGAGGCGCTCGATAGAGCCTCCTCCATGACCGACCACTGTTGGTCGGTGGTGTCGGGGATGATCGGATTTCTTGATCACCCACCAGGGATTGGATCGGTGCCTTCGGAGGCATAGTGCGCTCCGGAGATGTTCTCGGAGGGGACTGAGCGTCCGCTCGTCCAGCCTCCTCAATGTCCGGGCAGGGTGGTGCCCCCTAGTATTCAGTGGCCGAAGCATTAGCCTCGGTAACGATATGATCTCCCTCGCCCCCTGTGTCCGCCTCCATTGGAGTAGGTTGGGACGGCACCTCCACGGCGTCCTTCGTGGCACCTGCAGTGGTAGGGTGCGAGGCATCCCTGCTCTCCGCCAGTTCGGCGGGCGGGGTCTCCCTGTCCGATATCACCTCGGTGGGGATAACGCGTGGGGGGCTGCAAGGCCAATAACCTGCGTGTTAGCAAACTCTAAATCTACTCGTGATAAACAGGAGGGTCTTTGGATGCTAACCTGGATGGGGGGGCTTAACCCGTAGGCTCCTTTGCAAAACCTCCTCGGGGTCTTCGGACGCGGAGCCCAAGTCTGAGCTATCGTCGGACAGAACCACATACGTCTGTCATGCCCTCTTTAGGGCAGGAGAAGCGACCTACTCCGGGGTGTCCAAAGATGCCGCCCTTTTTCTAGAACGGGGGGAATTTCCTCCCCCCTTTCCCTCGACCTCGGCCTCCTCCTCCTTTTATTCTTCTTCCTCCTCCTCGGTCTCCTCCTGATTTGAGGAGGCGGGTGTATCCTCAGATGCGACATCAGGATGGTCCCTGATGCGAGGCCAGCCTAGCCTGGTTTCTTCTTCTTCTCTTTCTTCGTGGGAGCCATGTAAGGCTTCACCACAAGCATCTTGACTAAAAGCCCGGTCCTCTCGTCTTCGGGCTGAGGCGCTAGACTGTTGATGTTGATGGCTTTCTTCAGCCATCTCTACATAGACAGATCGGATAAGAGGTTATGAATCTCCTATGTAACAAAGCCAACCAAGCCAGGGTGTATCGTACCTCAGAATCAGGCTTGGCGGCATGCAGACCCTTGTCCTCCTCCTCGGTTGGCCAGCTCTTCATTGATTTGAAGAGCGCCTTCCACAACTTCTCCCACATAGTGCGAAAGAGGTTCCGGACCGTGGGCTTGGCTTCGAGTTCTCTAGCCCACAAGGGAGTGTCCCGGCGCTTGCAGGGGAGGATGCGTCTTCGGAGAATCACCTAGACCACATCGGTCAACCTAGTGCCATCCTCGACCAAGGAGCGGATACACTTCTGAAGATCGGTCACCTCCTTTCTCGTTCCCCAGACGAGGCCCTTTTTGAGCCATGAAGCCAGTGTAGTGGGGGGACCGGATCTGAATGCGACGGCGGGGTGCTGATCTTCTTCTTGTGGTTCGGTGACGTAGAACCACTCCTTTTGCCACCCCTTGATAGTGTCGATGAGGGTGCCCAATGGCCACCCTACGCGGGTGAGCTTGTAGATGACGGCCCCGCCGCAATCTGCGTGCTTGCCGCCGACGCACTTGGGATTGATGTTGAAGACCTGCACCCAGAGCCCGAAGAGTGGCTTGATGTGCAGGAAGGCCTCGCAGACAAGGATGAACAACGAGATGTGCATGATGAAGTTCGGCGGGAGGTCGTGGAAGTCGAGGCCGTAGAAGAACAACAGCCCCCTGATGAAGGGATGGAGTTGGAAGCTCAAGCCCCTGATGAAGTGGTGGATGAACACCACCCTCTCGCCTGGCTTGGGGGTGGGATCACTTGGCCCTCCTCTGCCGCGCGATGAGGGATGTTGGCAAGGAGGTAGCCGGCCTTCTTGAGGTCGAGTATGTCCTGATTGGTGACTGTGGAAGCTTCCCACTCGCCGTTGGAGCCCGCCATTGCTGAGCTCGGAGGTGGGGGTGGAGAAACCTAGATCTGTGCTCTGGAGGCGCAAGGGAATGGGAGGCGGAGAAGTCGAATGGAGAGCGTGAAAAGCCTTTGGGGTTTTCTTTCTCTTTTTATGAGGTTTGTCGATTTGGGATCCCCTTGCTACGCTGTGAATCCCTCCACTTCCCGAGACGCGCAAGCCATTGTGTGTAAATGATTAAGTATATCCCATATAAAATCGGACACAATCGATATACTAATAGATTGTGATGATTAAAATAGCCTTGAACCGCGAACCGAGTTATGCGACTAGCCTAGCGGTCGTGATGTCCCATAGACTTTCATCAGAAAGGTCGTCAGTGGAGCGTTGTTTGCCCCTGACATTTGGCCTTGAAAGCCAATCAATTTGATGTATTCGAATGTGCCACTATGCAGAAAACTGCTTATGATCGGAGGCCGAACTATGGTTTGGCAGGAGGGAACTCACCTCGCAAGCCGAAGACTTTGTTCGTGAAGCAATGGGAGCTGAAGACCCTTGGTTTTGGAGGTAAGTTCGGGGGCTACTGAGGGAGTCCTGGATTAAGGGTTCCTTAGATAGTCGACCTATCATTTACGGGCCTGACTATGTGGGCTACTTACCGGACATGAGAAGATTTGAAGGCCTAGTCTCCAAGATGGAAGCTTCAGGAAGCACGGCTTGCTCTCCACGTTTGATGTAGTAATTAGGCATGTTTATCTCTTCGGCATGTAACCAAACATGTGTAAACCCTAGGCATCCTATGCATCTATATAAGCTAGAAGGTTTTAGGGTATATGGACAGAACAACTCATCTAGGGTTAGCTATACGATCTCGAGGTAGATCAACTCTATAAACCCTCACATCATCAATACAACCAAGCAAGACATATGGTATTACTTCCATTGGAGGGCCCAAACCTGGGTAAAACTCGTGTCCCCTTCGTCTCCTATTACCGTTGGTTCTAGTCTCATAGTTCGGGACCCCCTACCCAAGATCCACCGGTTTTGTCACCAACACCATCTAAATCCATTGAGATGACCCCATATGAATTATGGTTTGATAGAAACCTAAGCTGTCATTTCTCAGAGTTTGGGAATGCGACATTTATGTCTCATAAGCTCGAACCCAAAGCGGAAAAGTGCAAATTCATAGGATACCCTAAGAATAGTTGGGTATACCTTCTTTCTCAGATCCAAGTGCAAAGTGTTTGTTGCTAAAAATGGGTCCTTTCTCTAGAAAGAGTTTCTCTCGAAAGAATTGAGTGGGAGGAAGATAGATCTTGATGAGGTTGTTGAACCTTTGTTTCAACCATAGAGTAGCGCAACATAGAAAGATGTTTCTGTGGAACCTACATCAGTTGGAGAGGAAGTTAATGATGATGATAATGAAGCTTCAGATCAATATTATATAGAACCTCGTAGGTTGACAAGGACACGTACTACCCTGAGTGGTATGGCATTCCGGTCTTGGAAATCATGTTGTTAGACAACAATGAGCCTACATACTATGAAGAAGGGATGATGGGCCTAGATTCCAACAAATGGCTAGGAGCCATGAAATCCGAGATAGGATCCATGTATGAAAACCAAGTATGGACTTCGGTAGACTTGCCCGAACGGCAGGTCATTGAGTACAAATGGACCTTTAAGAAGAAGACATACGCTGATGGTATGTCACCATTTATAAAGCTCGACTTGTTGCAAAGTATTTTCCGACAAGTTCAAGGAGTTGACTGTGATGAGACTTTCTCACCCGTGGCGATGCTAAAGTCTGTTGAAATTATGTTAGCAGTTGCTACATTTTTCGATTATGAAATTTGGCAGATGGATGACAAAACATAGTTTCCTTAACAGTTTCTGTGAGGAAAGGTTGTATGCGATACAACCGGAAGGTTTTGTCACTCCTAAGGATGCTAAAAGGTGTGCAAGCTCCAGCATCCTTCTATGGGCTGGAGCAAGCATCTCAGAGTTGGAATATATGATTTGATGAGGTAATCAAAGTTTTTGAGTGTATACCAAGTTTATGAGAAACTAGTATTTACAAGAAAGTGCGTGGGAGCACTATAGAATTTTTGATATGTATATGTGGTTGACATATTGTTGATCGGAAATAATGTAGAATTTTTGGAAAGCATAAAGGGTTGTTTGAAAGGTTTTTTTAAGGAAAACCTGGACAAATCTACTATGATATTAAGCATCAAGATCTATAGAGATAGATCAAGACACTTGATAAAACTTTCAAATGAGAACATACCTTGACAAGTTTTGAAAGACTTCAAATGGGTCAGTCAAAAAGGAGTTCTTGCCTAATTTGTAATGTGTGAAGTTGAGTAAGACTCAAACCTCGACCACGACAGAAGAAAGAGAAAAGACGAAGGTCGTCTTCTATGCCACTAGCCATAGGCTCTATTTGGTATGCCATGTTGTGTACTCCACTTGATGTGTGCCTTACCCCATGTCTAACAAGAGGGTACAAGAGTGATCCAGGAGTGGATTACTGGACAGCTGTCAAAATTAGCCTTAGTAACTAGAGGACTAACGATATGATTCTCGATTATGGAGGTGATAAAGAGTTCATCGTAAAGATTTGCGTCGATGCTAGCTTTAAACACCAATCCGGATGACTCTGAGTAGAAATCCGATTACGTATAGTGGAGCAGCCATTTGGAATAGCTCCAAGTGGAGTGTGGTAGCAGTGTCTATAGTATGACATAGAGATTTTCAAAGTACAAACGGATCTGAATGCCGCAGACCCGTTGACTAAAGACCTCTCTCACATGCAAAGCATGATCGAACCCCAGAACTCATTAGGCGTTAGATTCATAACAATGTAAATCACATGGTGATGTGAACTAAATTATTGACTCTAGTGCAAGTGGGAGATTGTTCGAAATATGCCCTAGAGGCAATAATAAATTAGTTATTATCATATTTCCTTGTTCATGATAATCGTTTATTATCCATGCTAGAATTGTATTGATCGAAAACTCAGATACATGTGTGGATACATAGACAACACCATGTCCCTAGTATGCCTCTAATAGACTAGCTCGTTGATCAAAGATGGTTTAGGTTTCCTAGCCATGGACATGAGATGTCATTTGATAATGGGATCATATATCATTAGGAGAATGATGTGATCGACAAGACCCAAACTATAAACGTAGCATATGATCGTGTTAGTTTATTGCTACAGTTTTCTGCATGTCAATTATCAGTTCCTATGACCATGAGATCATGCAACTCACTGACACCGGAGGAGTACCTTGTGTGTATCAAACGTCACAACGTAACTGGGTGACTATAAATGTGCTCTAGAGGTATCTCCGAGGCTGTCTGTTGGATTGGCATGGACCAAGACTGAGATTTATTACTCCATGTGATGGAGAGGTAACGCAGGGCCCACTTAGTAATACAACATCACTATAAGCCTTGCAAGCAATGTTACTAAAGAGTTAGCCATGGGATCTTGTATTACGGAACGAATAAAGAGACTTGCCGGTAACGAGATTGAACTAGGTATAGAGATACCGATGATCGAATCTCAGGCAAGTAACATACCGAAGAACAAAGGGAATAGTATACGGGATTAACTGAATCCTTGACATAAAGGTTTGACCGATAAATATCTTCGTAGAATATGTAGGAACCAATATGGGCATCCAGGTCCCGCTATTGGTTATTGATCGTAGAGGTGTCTTGTGTTGGAGAACGTTGCATGGGAAACAAAAATAATCCTACGCTTCACCAAGATCAATCTAGGAGATGAGCATCTATGAGAAGGAGAGATTAGCTCCACATACCCTTGTAGATCGCTAAGAGGAAGCATTAAATAACGCGGTTGATGTAGTCGTACGTCTCCGTGATCCAAATCATAAGCCGTCCCACGAACTCCTGATCAAGTGCCGAATGGACGGCACCTCCGCGTTCAGCACACGTGCAGCTTGGTGACGACCTCCGCCTTCTTGATCCATCAAGAGGGAGCGGAGAGGAAGATGGGTTCGCAGGCAGCATGACAGCGTGATGACGGTGGTGGTGGAGCTGATCCGGCAGAGCTTCGCTAAGCGTCGCCGAATCAATCTACTAGAGGAGAAGGTATCGGAGAGGGAGGAAGGGTTGCGCCATGGCTTAAGGTGTGGTAGCCCTCCTCCCTCTCTCATATATATAGGGGAAGGGGCTTCACCCTAGGGTTACCACCACAAGGGGCGGCGGCCAAGAGGAGGGGGCGGCCGCCAAGGGGTGGCTTGGCCGCCAAGCTAGGGTGGCCGACCCCCTTAGGGTTTCCCCCCTCCACCCTTCGGCACATGGGCCCTCGTGGGAGGGGTGGACAACCCACCGGGGGATGGTGCACCCTCTCTCAAAACCCATGTGGCCCTTTGGGGCTGGTGGCCCCTTCCGGTGGACCCCTGGGACCCTCCCGGCACCCCCAATACATTACCGGTGACGCCCAAACTTTTCCCAGTGACAACACGGAGCATCCTATATATGAATGTTCACCTCCGGACCATTTTGGAGATCCTCGTCACGTCCGGGACTCCGAACAACCTTCGGTCACCAACACACATAACTCATCTATACCAAAACGTCACCGAACCTTAAGTGTGCAGACCCTGTGGGTTTGAGAACCATGTAGACATGACCAATACACCTCTACGATCAATAACCAATAGCGGGACCTGGATGCCCATATTGGTTCCTACATGTTCTACAAAGATCTTTATCGGTCAAACCTCTATGTCAAGGATTCAGACAATCCCGTATGTTTATCCCTTTGTTCTTCGGTATGTTACTTGCCCGAGACTCGATCGTCGGTATCTTCATACCTAGTTCATCTCGTTACCGGCAAGTGTCTTTTACTCATTCTGTAATACAAGTTCCCGTGGCTAACACTTAGTCACATTGCTTTCAAGGCTCATTGTGATGTTGTATTACCGAGTGGGCCCTGAGATACCTCTCCATCACACGGAGCAACAAATCCCAGTGTTGATCCATCACAACTCAATAGACACCCTCGGATATACCTATAGAGCATCTTTATAGTCACCAAGTTACGTTGCAACGTTTGATACACACAAGGCACTCCTTCGGTGTCGGTGAGTTGCATGATCTCATGTTCATAGTAACGAATACTTGACATGCACAAAACCATAGCAATAAACTGACATGATCATATGCTACATTTGTAGTTTGGGTATTGTCCATCACATCATTCTCCCAATGATGTGATCTCGTCATCAAATGACATCTCATGTCCATGGCTAGGAAACCTTAACCATCTTTGATCAACGAGCTAGCCTGCTAGAGGTATACTAGGGACACAGTGTTTGTCTATATGCCCACACATGTATTTAGTTTCCAATCAACACAATTATATCATGGACAATAAATGATTATCATGAACAAGGAAATATAACAATAAACACTTTATTTATTCCCTCTAGGGCATATTTCCAACAGTCTCCCACTCGCACTAGAGTCAATAATCTAGTTCACATCACTATGTGATTTACATTGTAATGAATTGAACACCCATGTAGATCTGGTGTTGATTATAGCCCTTGGAAGAGGTTTAGTAAATGGGTTTGCAACATTCAGATCCATGTGCACTTATTAAATATTTATGTCCTCCTCCTTGATGTGATCGCGGATGGAATTGAAGCGTCGCTTTATGTGTCTGGTCCTCTTGTGAAACCTTGGTTCCTTGGCCAGAGCAATGGCACGAGTGTTGTCACAGAACAGAGCCATTGGATTTAGTGCACTAGGCATTAGTCCAAGATCTATCATGAACTCCTTCATCCAGACACCTTCCTTCGCTGCTTCCGAGGCTGCGATGTACTCCGCTTCGCATGTAGAATCGGCTACCACGCTTTGCTTGGAACTGCACCCGCTTACCGCTCCCCCATTGACAATAAATATTGTTCGAAATATGCTCTAGAGGCAATAATAATATGGTTATTATTATATTTCTTTGTTCATGATAATTGTTTATTATCCATGCTATAATTGTATTGATTGGAAACATGTTGCATGTGTGGATACATAGACAACACTTTGTCCCTAGTATGCCTCTAGTAAACTAGCTCGTTGATCAAAGATGGTCAAGGTTTCCTAGCCATTGACATGAGATGTCATTTGATAACAAGATCTCATCATTGGGACAATGATGTGATGGACAAGACCCAAACTGTAAACATAGCATATGATCGTGTTAGTTTATTGCTATAGTTTTCTTCATGTCAAGTATCTGTTCCTATGCCATGAGATCGTGCAACTCACTGACACTGGAGGAGTGCCTTGTGTGTATCAAACGTCACAACTTAACTGGGTGACTATAAAGGTGCTCTACAGGTATCTCCAAGAGTGTCGATTGAGTGGGTATGGACCAAGACTGGGATTTGTTACTCCATGTGACGGGGAGGTATCTCAAGGCCCACTCGGTAATACAACATCACAACAAGCCTTAAAAGCAATGTGGTTGAAGTGTTAGCCAAGGGATCTTGTATTACGGAATGAGTAAAGAGACTTGCCGGTAACGAGATTGAACTAGGTATAGGGATAGCAACGATCGAAACTCGGGCAAGTAACATACCGAAGAACAAAGGGAACGGCATATGGGATTAACTGAATCCTTGACATAGAGGTTCAACCGATAAAGATATTCGTAGAATATGTAGGAACCAATATGGGCATCCAGGTCCCGCTATTGGTTATTGACCATAGATGTTTCTCGGTCATGTCTACATTGTTCTCGAATTCGCGGGGTCTGCACACTTAATGTTCGGTGACGTTTCGGTAGTATAGAGTTATGTATGGTGTTGACCGAAGGTTGTTCGGAGCCCCGGATGAGATCCTGGACGTTGCGAGGACCTCTGGAATGGTCCGGTGGTAAATATTGATATATAGGAAGTCCTATTTTGGTCGCCGAAAAAAGTTTTGGGCTCATCGGTAGTGTACCGGGAGTGTCAGGAGGGTACCGGGGGACCATCGAGAGGGTTATTTCGACCCAATAGACGACATGGGATATGGATGAGGTATACCAGCCCTTAGTGGGCCGGCCGAAGTCCCACAAGAGGCCCATGTGGCTGGGAGGAGAGACCCAAGGAGAAAAGGCTGGGAAAAGAGTTTCCCAGTGGGAGAAAAGGAGTCCTAATCCTACTAGTATTGGAGGAGGACTCCTACTCCTCCCACTTCGGCTGAACCAAGGGTAGGACCCTTGGGGACCAAGTCTCCTCCCTCACTCCTCCTATATATACTAGAGGTACTGAGGGGTTTTGACAATAGAAATCAGCGACGTGCTACCCTCTCCTCTAGATCGTAGTTTCTCCTCTAGATCATTTTAGCGGTGCTTAGGAGAAGCCCTACTGGAATAGTTCCACCACCATCGCTGACATGCCATCGCACTGCTGAAGAACACATCTACCTCTCCGCTCCCTCTTACTGGATAAGGAAAGCAGAGATCGTCATCGAGTTGTACGTGTGTCAAACGCGGAGGTGCCGTCCGTTCGGCGCTAGATCGGGACGGGTCGTGATTGGATCGCCGGATGCTGGACGATATGGATCGCGAAGACATTCGACTACATCAACCGCATTTCTTAACGCTTCCTGCTTAGCGATCTACAAGGGTATGTAGATCCACTCTCGCCCTTGTAGATGCTCATCACCATGGATAGATCTTGTGTGTGCGTAGGATTTTTTTTGTTTCACATGCAACGTTCCCCTATAGTGGTATCAGAGCTAGGTCTATGTGTAGATGAGATCATGAGTAAAACACAAAGGAGTTTGTGGGTGTTGATTCTTAGATTGCTTCCTACCTTGGTCGTGTTTTGGTTCAGCGGTATTGTGGGATGAAGCGGCCCAGACCAACCTTACTCTTACATTTACGAGACACCGGTTCCATCGACTAGCGTGTAACTTCGTTGGACAAAGATGGCTGGCGGGTCTTTGTTTCTCCTACTATAGTTGGATCGGATTCAATAAAGGCGGACCTTGAGAAGGTTGAAAATCAATTTATGTATCACCGTTGTGTTTTTTGCATAGGTGAGAATTGTTCTTGCTAGATACCCATAGCAGCCACATAAAACTTGCAACAACAATTAGAGGATGTCTAACTTTTTTGTGCAGGGTATGTTGTGATGTGATATGGACAAATTACATGATGAGATATATGTGATGTATTTGATGATCATGTATTGCATAGAATATCACGACTTGCACGTCGATGAGTACGGCAACCAGCAGAAGCCATAGGGTTGCCTTTAATTATTTTCACCGTTTTGGTTTACTTTATTGCTATAAGTTAGCCATAGTCGTGGAAGCAAGAGTCGGCACGATAACCCCAATGGTGACACGTTGATGGAGATCAAGATGATGGAGATCATGGTGTCATGCCGGTGATGATGGAGATCATGCCAATGCTTTCAAGATGGAGATCAAAAGCACAAGTTCATGGCCATATCATGTCACTTATGATTTGCATGTGATGTTAATCCTTTTATGCACCTTGTTTTGCTTAGGACGACAGTAGCATTATAAGGTTATCCCTCACTTAAATTTCAATATAAATTGTGTTCTCCCCGAGTGTGCACCATTGCGAAAGTTTGTCGTGTCAAGACACCACATGATGATCGGGTGTGATAGACTCTACGTTCACATACAACGGGTGCAAGCAAGTGTTGCACGTGCAGAACACTTGGGTTAAACTTGACGAGCCTAGCATGTACAAAGATGGCCTCGGAACACAAGAGACCGAAAGGTCGAACATGAGTCATATAGTATATATGATCAACATGATGATGTTCACCATTGAAGCCACCTCAACTCACGTGATGATCGGACTTGAGTTGGTGAATTTGGATCATGTATCACTCAGATGACGTGAGGGATGTCAATTTGAGTGGAATCTTTAGTAATTTTATTAAATAAACTCATTATCCTGAACAATAGTCTTAGTAACCTTTGCATATTTATGTTGTAGATCAATGGCTCGCGCAGTAGCACCCCTGAATTTAATGCGTTCCTAGAGAAAGCTAAGTTGAAAGATGATGGAAGTAACTTTGTGGAATGGGCCCATAATCTGAGGATTATCCTCACGGCTTCCTAGGAGGCTTATGTACTTGATGCACCGCTTGGTGACCCACCCGCTCCCGTGTTCCGAAGACATTAAGAACACTTGGGAGGCATGTTCTGGAGATTACTCAATAGTTTAGTGTGCAATGTTGTATGGCTTAGAAATGGGACTTCAAAGACGTTTTGAATGTCATGGAGCATATGAGATGTTCTATGAGTTGGAGTTTATATTTAAGAAGAATGCCCGGATCGAGAGGTATGAGACCTCCGATAAGTTCTATGCTTGCAAGATGGAGGAGAACGGGTCTATCAGTGAACACATACTCAGAATGTCTGGGTATTCGACCCGTGTGGCGGAGTTAGGGATACCCCTTCCGCCGGAGGTGATCACTGACAGAATTGTTCAGTCATTGCCACCTAGCTACAAGAGATTCATGCTGAACTATAATATGCATGGGATGAACAAGTTAGTCGCCGAGCTGTTTGCGATGCTGAAAGTCACTGAGTCTGAAATCTAGAAAGAACATCAAGTGTTGATGGTTAATAAAACCACTAGTTTCAAGAAGAATGGAAAGGGCAAGAAGGGTAACTCCAAGAAGGGTGACAAAGCAGTTGCCCCTCCCATGAAGAAACCCAAGACTGGACCCAAGCCAAAAACTGAGTGCTTTCATTGCAAGGGAACTGGTCATTGGAAGCGGAACTGCCCCAAGTATCTAGCCGACAAGAAGGCGGACAACACCAAATGAGGTATATATGATATACATGTTACTGATGTGTACCTTACCAACTCTCGTTGTAGTACCTGGGTATTTGATACCGGTTTGGTTGCTCACATTTGCAACTCAAAACAGGAACTGCGGAATAGATGAAGGCTGGCAAAGGACGAAGTGACGATGCACGTGGGAAATGGTTCCAAGGTTGATGTGATCGCCGTCGACACGGTCGCTCTTCGATTACCATCAGGACTAGTGATGAACCTGAATAATTGTTATTTAGTGCCTGCGTTAAGCATGAACATTATATCTGGATCTTGTTTATTGCGAGACCGTTACTCATTCAAATCAGAGAATAATGGTTGTTCTATTTATATGAGTAATATCATTTATGCTCATGCACCGAATGTGAGGGGTTTATTCATACTGAATCTCGATAGTGATGACACACATGTTCATAACATTGATGCCAAAAGATGTAGAGTTGATAATGATAGTACCACTTTCTTGTGGCACTGCCGCTTAGGTCATATTGGTGTAAAACGCATGGAGAAGCTCCATGTTGATGGAATTTTGGAGTCACTTGATTTTGAATGACTTGACACATGTGAACCATGCCTCTTGGGCAAGATGACTAAAACCCCATTCTCTGGAACAATGGAACGAGCAAGTGACTTGTTGGAAATCATACATACTGATGTGTGCGGTCCGATGTGCATTGAGGTGCGCGGTGGATATTGTTATTTTCTCACCTTTACTAATGAGTTAAGTAGATATGGTAACATTTACTTAATGAAACACAAGTCTGAAATGTTTGAAAAGTTCAAGCAATTTCAGAGTGAAGTTGAGAATCATCGTAACAAGAAGATTAAATTCCTACAATCTGATAGAGGAGGAGAATATCAGAGTTATGAGTTTGGCAGTCACTTAAGACAATGTGGAATTGTTTCACAATTGACACCGCCTGGAACACCACAGCGTAATGGTGTGCCCGAACGGCATAATCGATCCTTATTAGATATGTTGCGTTCTATGATGTCTCTTGCCGATTTGCCACTATTGTTTTGGGGTTATGCATTAGAGACAGCTATATTCACTTTAAATAGGGCACCATTGAAATCCGTTGGGATGATGCCATATGAACTATGGTTTGGCAAGAAGCCAAAGTTGTCGTTTCTGAAAGTTTGGGGATGTGATGCTTATGTCAAAAAGCTTCGGCTTGAAAAGCTGGAACCCAAAGCGGAGAAACTCATTATCTTAAAGAATAGTCTTAGTAACCTTTGCATATTTATGTTGTAGATCAATAGCTCGCGCAGTAGCACCCCTTAATTTAATGCGTTCCTAGAAAAATCTAAGTTGAAAGATGATGGAAGTAACTTGTGGACTGGGCCCATAATCAGAGGATTATCCTCACGGCTTCCTAGAAGGCTTATGTCCTTAATGCACCGCTTGGTGATCCACCCGCTCCAGTGAAGTCTGCAGACATTGCAAATGCCTAGCAGGCCCGTTATGATGATTACTCAATGGTTCAATGTGCAATGTTGTATGGCTTAGAACCGGGACTTCAAAGACGTATTGAACGTCATGGAGCATATGATATGTTCTAGGAGTTAAAGTTTATCTTTTGGACGAATGCCCGGATTGGGAGGTATGAGACCTCCGATAAGTTCTATGCTTGCAAAATGAAGGAGAACGGGTATGTCAGTGAACACATACTCAGATTGTTTGGGTATTCTACCCGTCTGGCCGAATTGGGGATGCCCCTTCCGGCTGAGGCGATCACTGACAGAGTTCTTCAATCATTGCCGCCTAGCTACAAGAGCTTCGTGTTGAACTATAACATGTACGGGATGAACAAGTCAATCGCCGAGCTGTTTGTGATGTTAAAAGTTGCTGAGTCTGAGATTCAGAAGGAGCATCAAGTGTTGATGGTCAATAAAACCACTAGTTTCAAGAATAATGTCAAGGGGAAGAAGGGTAACTCTAAGATGAGTGGCAAAGCAGTTGACCCTCCCATGAAGAAACCCAAGGCTGGACCCAAGCCAGAAACTGAGTGCTTTCATTGCAAGGGAAGTGGTCACTGGAAGTGGAACTGCCCCAAGTATCTGGCTAACAAGAAGGCGGACAACAACAAACAAGGTATATATGATATACATCTTATTGATGTATACCATACCAACTCTCATTGTAGTGCTTGGATATTTGATACCGGTTCGGTTGCTCACGTTTGCAACTCAAAACATGAACTACGGAACAGACGAAGGCTGGCAAAGGACGAAGTGACAATGCGCGTGGGAAATTGTTCCAAGGTTGATGTGATCATCGTCAACACGCTCGCTCTTCGATTACCATCGGGATTAGTGATGAACCTGAATAATTGTTATTGAGTGCCTACGTTAAGCATGAACATTATATCTGGATCTTGTTTATTGCGAGATGGTTACTCATTTAAATCAGAGAATAATTGTTTTTCTATTTATATAAGTGATATCTTTTATGGTCATGCACCCAATGTGAGGGGTTTATTCATATTGAATCTTGATAGTGATGATACACATGTTCATAACATTGATGCCAAAAGATGTAGAGTTGATAATGATAGTACCACTTTCTTGTGGCACTGCCACTTAGGTCATATTGGTGTAAAACGCATGGAGAAGCTCCATGTTAATGGACTTTTGGAGTCACTTGATTTTGAATCACTTGACACATGTGAACCATGCCTCATGGGCAAGATGACTAAAACGCCGTTCTCTGGAACAATGGAACGGGCAAGTGACTTGTTGGAAATCATACATACTAATAATGTGTGCGGTCCGATGAGCATTGAGGCGCGCGATGGATATCGTTATTTTATCAACTTCACTTATGATTTAAGTAGATATGGGTATATTTACTTAACGAAACACAAATCTGAAATGTTTGAAAAGTTCAAGCAATTTCAGAGTGAAGTTGAGAATCATCGTAACAAGAAGATTAGATTCCTGCGATCTGATCGACGAGGTGAATATCTGAGTTATGAGTTTGGTAGTCACTTAAGACAGTGTGGAATTATTTCACAATTGATACCTCCTAGAACAGCACAGCGTAATGGTGTGCCCGAACGTCGTAATCGGACCTTATTAGATATGGTGCGTTCTATGATGTCTCTTGTAGATTTGCCACTATAGTTTTGGGGTTATGCATTAGAGACAGCTGCATTCACTTTAAATAGGGCACCATCAAAATCCGTTGAGATGACGCCATATGAACTATGGTTTGGCAAGAAGCCAAAGTTGTCATTTCTTAAAGTTTGGGGATGTGATGCTTATGTCAAAAAGTTTCAGCCTGAAAAGCTGGAACCCAAAGCATAGAAATGCTCTTCATAGGATACCCAAAAGAGACAGTTGGGTATACCTTCTATCTGAGATCCGAAGGCAAAGTGTTTCTCGCTAAGAACGGAATGTTTCTTGAGCAAGAGTTTCTCTCGAAAGAATTGAGTGGGAGGAAGATAGAACTTGATGAGGTTGTTGAACCTTTGATTCAACCAGAGAGTACTGCAGCGCAGAAAGATGTTTCTATGGAGCCTATGACAGTTTAAGAGGAAGTTAATAATGATGATCATGAAACTTTGGATCAAGTTACTATTGAACCTTGTAGGTCGACAAGGGCGTGTGCTGCTCCCGAGTGGTACGGCACCTCTGTCTTAAAGGTCATGTTTTTAGACAACGATGAACCTACGAGCTATGGAGAAGCGATGATGGGCCCGGATTCCGAGAAATGGTTAGAGGCCATGAAATCCGAGATGGGATCCATGTATGAAAACAAAGTATGGACTTTGGAAGTATTACCTGAAGGGTGAAAGGCCATTCAGAACAAATGGATATTTAGGAGGAGGATGAACGCGGACGGTAATGTCACCGTCTATAAAGCTCAACTTGTGGCAAAAGGATTTTCACAAGTTCAAGGAGTTGACTACGAGGAGACCTTCTCACCCGTAGCGATGCTTAAGTCTGTTAGAATCATGTTAGCTATAGCTGGATATTTCGACTATGAACTTTGGCAGATGGATGTCAAAACAACGTTCCTTAATGGTTTCCTTAAGGAAGAGTTGTATATGATATAACCGAAAGGTTTTGTCAATCCAAGGAAGGCTAACAAAGTTTCAAACTCTAGCGATCCATTTATGGACTAGTGCAAGCATCTTGGAGTTGGAATTTGCGCTTTGATGAGGTGATCAAAGCGTTCAGGTTTATACAAGTTTACAGAGAAGCTTGTATTTACAAGAAAGTGAGTGGAAGATCTATAGCATTTTTAATATTATATGTGGATGACATATTGCTGATTGGAAACAATATAGAATTGCTGGAAAGCATGAACGAATATTTGAACAAGAGTTTTTCAATGAAGGACCCAGGCGAAGTTTCTTTCATATTAGGCATTATGATCTATAGAGATAGATCAAGGCGCTTAATAGGACTTTCACAGAGCACATACCTTGATAAAGTTTTGAAGAAGATCAAAATGGATTAGTCCAAGAAGAGGTTCTTGCCTGTGTTACAAGATGTGAAGTTGACTAAGACTCAATGCCTAGTGACTGCAGAAGATAGAGAGAAGATGAGTGTCATCCCCTATGCTTTAGCCATAGGCTCTATTATGTATGCAATGTTGTGCACAAGACCCGATGTCAGCCTTGCCATAAGTATGGCTGGAAGGTTTCAGAGTGATCCAGGAATGGAGCACTGGACGGTGGTCAAGAATATCCTTAAGTACCTGGAAAGGACTAAGGAAATGTTTCTTGTTTATGGAGGTGATCAAGAGATCGTTGTAAAGGGTTACGTCGATGCAAGATTTGACACTGACCCGGATGACTCTAAGTCGCAAACCGGATATGTATTTATTCTCAATGGGGGTGCGGTAAGTTGTTGAAGTTCCAAGCAGAGCGTGGTAGCTAATTCTACATGCGAAGCGGAGTACATCGCAACCTTGGAAGCAGTGAAAGAAGGTGTCTAGATGAAGGAGTTCATGACAGATCTTGGAGTAGTGCCTAGTGCGCTGAATCTAGTGGATCTATTCTATGATAACACTCGTGCCATTGCCCTGGCCAAGGAACCAAGGTTTCACAAGAGGACTAGACACATAAAGCGACGCTTCAATTCCATCTGTGAGTACATCAAGGAGGAGGACATAAATATTTGCAAAGTGCACACAGATCTGAATGTTGCAGACCAGTTAACTAAACCTCTTCCAGGGGCTAAACATGATCAACACTAGAACTGCATGGGTGTTCGATTCATTACAATGTAAATCACATAGTGATGTGAGCTACATTATTGACTCTAGTGCAAGTGGGAGACTGCTAGAAATATGTCCTAGAGGTAATAATAAAATGGTTATTATTATATATCTTTGCTCATGATAATTGTTTATTATCCAGGCTATAATTGTATTGACTGGAAACACATTGCATGTGTGGATACATAGACAACACTTTGTCCCCAGTGGTTTCCTAGCCATTGACATGACATGTCATTTGATAACGGGATCACATCATTGGGAGAATGATGTGATGGACAAAACCCAAACTGTAAACATAGCATATGATTGTGTCAGTTTATTGCTATAGTTTTCTATATGTCAAGTATCTATCCCTATGACCATGAGATCATGCAACTCACTAACACTGGAGGAGTTTCGTATGTGTATCAAACATAGCAACATAACCGGGTGACTATAAAGGTGTTCTACAGGTATCTTCGAGAGTGTCTGTTGAGTGGGTATGTATCAAGACTGGGATTTGTTACTCCGTGTGATGGACAGATATCTCAAGGCCCACTCGGTAATACAACATCAAAACAAGCCTTGCAAGCAATGTGACTAAAGTTTTAGCCATGGGATCTTGTATTACGGAATGAGTAAAGAGACTTTTCGGTTAGATACCAACGATCGAATCTCGGGCAAGTAACACACCGAAGAACAAAGGGAACCGCATACGGGATTAACTGAATCCTTGACATAGAGGTTCAACTGATAAAGATCTTCATAGAATACGTAGGAACAAATATGGGCATCCCGGTCCTGCTATTGGTTATTGACCGTAGAGGTGTCTCGGTCATGTCTACATAGTTCTCGAACCCGCATGGTCTGCACACTTAAGGTTCGGTGACGTTTCGGTAGTATAGAGTTATGTATGGTGGTGACTGAAGGTTGTTTAGAGTCGCGGATGAGATCCCGTACGTCATGAGGAGCTCCATAATGGTCCGGAGGTAAAGATCGATATATAGGAATTCCTGTTTTGGTTGCCGGAAAAGTTTCGGGCTTATCGGTAGTGTACCGGGAGTGCCGGGAGGGTACCGGGGGACCATCGGGAGGGGTATTTCGACCCAAGAGACTACATGGGCTGTGGGAGGAGGTATACCATCCCTTAGTGGTCTTACCAAAGTCCCACAAGAGGCCCATGCGGTTGGGAGGAGAGACCCAAGGAGAAAAGGGTGGAAAAAGAGTTTCCATGTGGGAGAGAAGGAGTCCTAATCCTACTAGGATTGGAGGAGGACTCCTCCTCCTCCCACTTCGGCCGAACCAAGGGTTGGACCCTTAGGGGACAAGTCTCCTCCCTCCCTCTGGTTTGTGACTTAGAGTCATCCGGATCAGTGTCAAAGCTTGCATCACCGTAACCCTTTACAATGAGCTATTGATCAGCTCCATAAACGAGAAACATTTCCTTAGTCCTTTTCAGGTACTTAAGGATATTCTTGACTCCGTCTAGTGCTCCATTCCTAGATCACTTTGAAACCTTCCGGCCATACTTATGGCAAGGCTAACATCGGGTCTTGTGCACAGCATTGCATACATGATAGAGCCTATGGTTGAAGCATAGGGGATGACACTCATATTTGCTCTATCTTCTGCAGTCACTCGGCATTGAGTCTTACTCAACTTCACACCTTGTAACACAGGGAAGAACCCCTTCTTGGACTGATCCATTTTGAACTTCTTCAAAACTTTATCACGGTATGTGCTCTGTGAAATTCCTATTAAGCGTCTCGATCTATCTCTATAGATCTTAATGCCTAATATGAAAGCAACTTCTCCTAGGTCGTTCATTGAAAAACTCTTGTTCAAATATTGCTTCATGCTTTCCAGCATTTCTATATTGTTTCCAATCAGCAATATGTCATCCACATATTATATTAGAAATGCTACAGAGCTCCACATATTATATCAGCAATATGTCATCTCGTATTTCATGGCCTCTAACCATTTCTCGGAATCCAGGCCCATCATCGCTTCTCCATAGCTCGTAGGTTCATCATTGTCTAACAACATGACCTCCAAGACAGGGTTGTTGTACCACTCAGGAGCAATACGTGCCCTTGTCGACCTATGAGGTTCAATAGCAACTTGATCCGAAGCTTCATGATCATCATCATTAACTTCCACTTCAACTATCGTAGGCTCCACAAAAACATCTTTCTGCGTTGTGCTACTCTCTGGTTGAATCAAAGGTTCAACAACCTCATCAAGTTCTATCTTCCTCCCACTCAATTCTTTTGACAGAAACTCTTTCTGAAGAAATGTTCTGCTTTTAGCGACAAACACTTTGCCTTTGGATCTGAGATAGAAGGTATACCCAACTGTGTCTTTTGGGTATCCTATGAAGACACATTTCTCCGCTTTGGGTTCCAGCTTTTCAAGCCGAAGCTTTTTGACATAAGCATCACATCCCCAAACTTTCAGAAATGACACCTTTGGCTTCTTGCCAAACCACAATTCATATGGCGTCGTCCCAACGGATTTTGATGGTGCCCTATTTAAAGTGAATGCAGCTGTCTCTAATGCATAACCCCAAAACGATAGTGGCAAATCGGCAAGAGACATCATAGAACGCAACATATCTAATAAGGATCGATTACGACGTTCGGGCACACCATTACGCTGTGGTGTTCCAGGCGGTGTCAATTGTGAAACAATTCCACATTGTCTTAAGTGACTGCCAAACTCATAACTCTAATATTCTCCTCCTCTATCAGATTGTAGGAATTTAACCTTCTTGTTACGAAGATTCTCAACTTCACTCTGAAATTGCTTGAACTTTTCAAAGATTTCAGACTTGTGTTTCATTAAGTAAATATACCCATATCTACTTAACTCACCAGTAAAGGTGAGAAAATAACGATATCCACCGTGCACCTCAATGCACATCGGACCGCACACATCAGTATGTATGATTTCCAACAAGTCACTTGCTCGTTCCATTGTTCCAGAGAATGGGGTTTTAGTCAACTTGCCCAAGAGGCATGGTTCACATGTGTCAAGTGATTCAAAATCAAGTGACTCCAAAAGTCCATCAACATGGAGCTTCTCCATCCGTTTTACACCAATATGACCTAAGCAGCAGTGCCACAAGAAAGTGGTACTATCATTACCAACTCTACATCTTTTGGCATCAATGTTATGAACATGTGTGTCATCACTATCGATATTCAGTATGAATAAACCCCTCACATTGGGTGCATGAGCATAAAAGATATTACTCATATAAATAGAACAACCATTATTCTCTGATTTGAATGAGTAATGGTCTCGCAATAAACTATAGGAGATATGCCCTAGAGGCAATAATAAATGTTATTGATTATCTCCCTGTTCATAATTAGGTTTATGTTCCATGCTATAACTACTATGGTTCTCGAGTCTACAATAACCATGAGGCTTGAAGGAAGACTCATATGCACGTGTGGAATAATAAACGCTAAATTGTATTCCTAGTCTGGCCTCTAAGACTGGCTCAAGTATTGTATGATGATCATGTTTTCCTGATCATGGGCATGGCTATGCCGGCAATTTTGAGGGCACAATGTTAGAAGAGCATTTGTGTTGAATCGACCCAAATTGATGTTATGCTATGAGATACATTCATCATAAGTTAATGGTTAATAACACAGAGAAGTTAATGTTTGCATAATTCCTTAGACCATGAGAGTATCGAGTTTCTTCATGCTTGCTTCATGAACTTTGGGGTTTGTTAAACGTCATCCGTAAATGGGTGGCTATTACGGCGGCTTACGGGTTCATGGAAAAGTATGTCAAGTAACTTGATAGCTCAAGATTGGGATTTGCTCCTCTGATGATGGAGAGATATCTCTGGGCCATCTCGGTGTTACGGTATCCATCATCATCTAGCCAGACACTTTGTGATTTGATCACGGGGATGCCGAAACACGGGAACGAGAAAAGAGAACAATATCGGTAACGAGGTAACTGGCATAGTGGACAAGTTTTTGATCCACGGGGATGCCAACATGTCTCACCTCGGGTATTTGTAACATATCGCGAAGCAACAGGAATAGCACACGACAACTGGAGGTTCACTCGAATATTCATTCGTGTGGGTATAGGGGTTAATATGGGTGTCCACGACTCCGATGTTGATCATTGATCGGAAGGGGTTCCGGGTCATGTCTATACTTCACCGAACCTATAGGGTCACACGCTTAAGGGTCATCTATCTGCTGAATACTAGACAAGGAGTCCGAGAGAAAGTCACTGAAATAGTTTCGGAGACAGTGGAAAAGTTCCAGAGAGAACACCGAAAAAGTTTCGGTAAAACCGAAAAGTTGTTTCGGATAAAACCATTGATCCAAAAAGGTTTCTCCAAGCACCGGGAATGTTTTGGAGGTTGCCAGATCGGTCTGGTAATTTCTGGAATTTTTCCGGAGAATAAACTGAAAAAGGTTTTCACAGCTGCCAGAATTGTTTACCGGGTAAACGAAGATGGTTTTAAATTAAACCACCATACCGGAAATGTTCCGAAGCGCGTCCAGATAATTTTAGAGGGTGCCGGAAATGTTCTGGGACCTTCTGGAATTTTTCAGAAGTAATAGTCGTGGAAAACATCTTGTCCCAGCATGAGGGGACAAGATCCCACGATGCGTGGGGCTGTTTTGGGGGCGCCCCCCCCATGAGGGGGCAGCCCCTTGTGGCTGGACAAAGGTGTTGGCCCCTCCCCATGGTGGGGGCAGCCTTCACAAATGGTGGATAGTGTTGGGAGGAAGGTGGGGCCCCATGGGGGAACACCATGGACAAGGGAACATGTTTTCTTCATGTTTGGTGGGAACATGTTTCCTTGTTTGGTGGGTGCATGTTTTGTGGGCTGAATTTCAGCCCCCTTCACCCCTTCCACCACTATATAAGGAGGTGGAGAGGGGCTCTCCATCCTCACTCAAACTCTCTCACACAAGCCATGCATAATCTGGCATTGTCTCTCCCTCCCAGCGAAATAGTTTCGTGGAGCCGAAAGGCTGTCTGGGTTCCGGTGGGAACTAGCTCTAGACAGCGAAGCCCTACTGGATAGATGATACCGTATGTGTGCAACTCTATAGAGAGATCGTAGTTTCGGTCTTAGTTCGAGAGTGCCTCCCGAAGGGCTGTCCGTGTGACCGTCCGAGTTTTGGAGGTCCTCCCGAAGGGCTGTCCGAGTGACAGTCCAAGTTTCGGAGGTCCTCCCGAAGGGCTGTCTGCGACACCATACGGGGGACTGTCCGACCGCCTCCCGGAGGGCTGTCGACGGGGCAGATGAGGGTATATATCATCGCGGTTGGGAGGTTGTAAAATCCTAGCTGCGGGGATCTGCACCGCCATTTGTCATCGACTCTACTTCCGCTGCGCTACGAGTCGGTAACGTAAATGATCAAACCTTGTATGCAGTCTCCATAGTGGTCCTGGGCTGGTGCGTAGGTCGGAAATTTTTGTTTTCTGCTGCGTTACCCTACATAAACAAGATCCAGATATAATGTTCATGCTTAATGCAGGCACTAAATAACAATTATTCAGGTTCATCACTAGTCCTAATGGTAATCGAAGAGCGAGCGTGCCGACGGAGATCACATCAACCTAGGAACCATTTCCCACGCGCATCGTCACTTCGTCCTTTGCCAGCCTTCATCTATTCCGTAGTTCCTGTTTTGAGTTGTAAATGTGAGCAACCGAACCGGTATCAAATACCCAGGTACTACAACGAGAGTTGGTAAGGTACACATCAATAACATGTATATCATATATACCTTGTTTGGTGTTGGCCGCCTTCTTGTCGGCTAGATACTTGGGGCAGTTCCGCTTCCAATGACCAGTTCCCTTGCAATGAAAGCACTCAGTTTCTGGCTTGGGTCCAGTCTTGGGTTTCTTCACGGGAGGGGCAACAGCTTTGTCACCCTTCTTAGAGTTACCCTTCTTGCCCGTTCCATTCTTCTTGAAACTAGTTGTTTTATTAACCATCAACACTTGATGTTCTTTCTGGATTTCAGACTCAGTGACTTTCAGCATCGCAAACAGTTCGGCAACTAACTTGTTCATCCCATGCATATTATAGTTCAGCATGAATCTCTTGTAGCTAGGTGGCAATGGCTGAACAACTCTGTCAGTGATCACCTCCGGTGGAAGGGGTATCCCTAACTCTGCCACATGGGTCGAATACCCAGACATTCTAAGTATGTGTTCACTGATAGACCCGTTCACCTTCATCTTGCAAGCATAGAACTTATCGGAGGTCTCATACCTCTCGATCCGGGCATTCTTCTTAAATACAAACTCCAACTTGTAGAACATCTCATATGCTCCATGACATTCAAAACGTCTTTGAAGTCCCGTTTCTAAGCCATACAACATTGCACACTAAACTATTGAGTAATATCCAAAACATGCCTCCCAAGCATTCTTAATGTCTTTGGAATACGTGAGCGGGTGGGTCACCAAGCGGTGCATCAAGTACATAAGCCTCCTGGGAAGCCGTGAGGATAATCCTCAGATTACGGGCCCGGACCACATTATTGCTTCCATCATCTTTCAGCTCAGCTTTCTCTAGGAACGCATTAAAATTCAGGGGTGCTACTGCGTGAGCCATCGATCTACAACATAAATAAGGAAAGGTTACTAAGACTATTGTTCAAGATAATGAGTTTAGTTAATCAAATTACTAAAGCTCCCACTCAAATTGACATCCCTCAGGTCATCTGAGTGATACATGATCCAAATTCACCACCTCAAGTCCGATCATCACGTGAGTTAAGGTGGTTTCAATGGTGAACATCATCATGTTGATCATATCTACTATATAGCTCAGGTTCGACCTTTCGGTCTCCTGTGTTCTGAGGCCATGTTTGTACATGCTAGGCTCGTCAAGTTTAACCCGAGTGTTCTGCATGTGCAACACTGGATTGCATCTGTTGTATGCGAACATAGAGTTTATCACACCCGATCATCACGTGGTGTCTCGACACGACGAACTTTCGCAATGGTGCACACTCGAGGAGAACACAATTTATCTTGAAATTTAAGTGAGGGATCACCTTATAATGCTACCCTCATTCTAAGCAAAACAAGGTGCATAAAAGGATTAACATCACATGCAAATCATAAGTGACATGATATGGCCATGAACTTGTGCTTTTGATCTCCATCTCCAAAGCACCAGCATGATCTTCATCGTCACCGGCATAACACCTTGATCTCCATCATTGTGTCTCCATCGGGGTTGCCGCGCCCATCATGCTCATACTACTATTGCTACCGCTTAGCGATAAAGTAAAGCATTACATAGCGCTTAATGATTGACACGCAGGTCATACAATAATTAAAGACAACCCTATGGCTCCTGCCGGTTGCCGTACTGATCGACATGCAAGTCATGATATTCTATACAAAACATGATCATATCATACATCACATATATCTTATCATGTGTTTAGCCATACAATATCACAACATACCCTGCAAAAATAAGTTAGACGTCCTCTAATTGTTGTTACATGTTTTACGTGGCTGCTATGGGTATTTAGCTAGAACAATTCTCACCTACGCACAAACCACAACGGTGATACTGATATTGCTTTTCAACCTTCTCAAGGACCGCCTTTGTCAAATCCAATCCAACTGAAGTGGGAAAGACAGACACCCACCAGCCATCTTTGTGCAACAGAGTTACACGTCAGTCAATGGAACCGGTCTCTCGTAAGTGTACGAGTAAGGTTGGTCCGGGCCCCTTCATCCACAATACCACTGAATCAAAACACGACCAAGGGAGGAAGCAATCTAAGCATCAACCCTCACAAACTCTTTTGTGTTCTACTCATGATCTCATCTACACATAGACCTAGCTCTGATACCACTGTTGGAGAACGTTGCATGGGAAACAAAAAATTTCCTACGCTTCACCAAGGTCAATCTAGGAGATGAGCATCTACGAGAAGGAGAGATTGGATCCACATACCCTTGTAGATCGCTAAGCGGAAGCGTTAAAGAACGCGGTTGATGTAGTCGTACGTCTCCGCGATCCAAATCGCAAGTCGTCCCACAAACTCCCGATCAAGTGCCGAACGGACGACACCTCCACGTTCAGCACACGTGCAGCTCGGTGGCGATCTCTGCCTTCTTGATCCAGCAAGAGGGAGTGGAGAGGAAGATGGGTTCGCCAGCAGCACGACGATGTGATGGCGGTGGTGGTGGAACTGATCCAGTAGAGCTTCGCTAAGCGTCGTTGACTAAATCTACTAGAGGAGAGGGTATCGGAGAGGGAGCAAGGGCTGTGCTGTGGCTTAAGGTGTGGCAGCCCTCCTCCCTCTCTCATATATATATAGGGGCAAGGGGCTATGCCCTAGGGTTCCCACCCCTAGGGGCAGTGGCCAAGAGGAGGGGCGGCGGCCAAGGGGTGGCTTGGCCCCCAAGCTAGGGTGGCCGTCCCCCTTAGGGTTTCCCCCTCCACCCTTCGGCGCATGGGCCCTTGTGGCAGGGGCGGACAACACACCAGGGTCTGGTGCGTCCTCTCTTATAGCCCATGTGGCCCTTCGGGGCTGGTGGCCCCTTTCGGTGGACCCCCGGGACCCTCCCAGCACCCTCAATATGTTACAGGTGACGCCCGAACTTTTACCGATGACCAACACAGAACATCCTATATATGATCTTCACCTCCGGACCATTCCAGAGCTCCTCTTAACGTCCGAGATCTCATCCAGGACTTTGAACAACCTTTGGTCACCAACACACACAACTCATCTATACTAAAATGTCACTGAACCTTAAGTGTGCAGACCCTACGGGTTTGAGAACCATGTAGACATGACCGAGACACCTCTACGGTCAAGAACCAATAGTGGGACCTGGATGCCCATATTGGTTCCTACATGTTCTACGAAGATCTTTATCGGTCGAACCTCTATGTCAAGGATTCAGACAATCTCGTATGTTGTTCCCTTTGTTCTTTGGTATGTTACTTGCCCGAGACTCGATCGTCAGTATCTTCATACCTAGTTCAGTCTCATTGCGGGCAAGTCTCTTTTACTCGTTCCGTAATACAAGATCCCGTGGCTAACACTTAGTCACATTGCTTCCAAGGCTCATTGTGATCTTGTATTACCGAGTGGGCCCTGAGATACCTCTCCGTCACACGGAGCAACAAATCCCAGTGTTGATTCATGCCAACTCAATAGACACCCTCGGAGATACTTTTAGAGCATCTTTATAGTCACCCAATTACATTGCGATGTTTGATACACACAAGGCACTCCTCTGGTGTCAGTGAGTTGCATGATCTCATGGTCATAGGAATAGATACTTGACATGCAGTAAACCATAGCAATAAACTGACACGATCATATGCTACATTTGTAGTTTGGGTCTTGTCCATCACATCATTCTCCCAATGATGTGATCCCATCATCAAATGACATCTCATGTCCATGGCTAGGAAACCTTAACCATCTTTGATCAACGAGCTAGCCTGCTAGAGGCATACTAGGGACACATGTATTTAGTTTCCAGTCCCGTTTTGGCCACCGGAAAAGTTTGGCTATTTCTGGTAGTGTACCAGGAGTGCCGAAGGGCCATCGGGAGGGGCCACCTACGCCGGGAGGCCACATGGGCCTGAGGGGTGTTGCACCAGCCCTTAGTGGGCTGGGCAAACCAGCCCTACAAGGCCCATGCAGCTAGCAAAGAGTGGGAAAGGGAAAACCCCAAAGGGGGGAAGGAAAATCCAAATTAGGAAGGAGTCCTAATAGGATTCCGCCTCCCTTGTGGGAGGTGGATTCCTCCCTTGTTTGGTTCGGCCGAATCTCCTTGGGGTAGGGGCCAAGGCTGCCTCCTCTCCCCTTCCTCCTATATATATTGAGGGATTTTGAGGGCAACCCCTAACCCTAATTGCCACGTGCTGCCCTCCTCTTCCTCTAGATTCGTTTCTCCTCTAGATTGATTCCGTAGTGCTTGGCGAAGCCCTGCCAGATCAGCTCCACCACCACCGTCGTCGCGCCATTGTGCTGGCGAAGAACTCATCCACCTCTCCGCTCCCTCTTACTAGATGAAGAAGGCGGAGATCGCCATCGAGCTATACGTGTCCTGAACACGGAGGTGCCATCCGTTCGGCGCTAGATCGGAAGGACCGTGATTGGATCGCGGGACGAATCATGATTGTATCGCGGGACGGATCGTGATGGGATCACGGGACGGCTTGCGATTTGGATCGCGAAGACGTTCAACTACATCAATCGCGTTTCTTAACGCTTCCCGCTTAGTGATCTACAAGGGTATGTAGATCCACTCTCCCTCTCGTAGATGCTCATCAACATGGATAGATCTTGCGTGTGCATAGAAATATTTTTGTTTCCCATGCGACGTTCCCCAACAAGGAGTAGGTAGACTATTCACCTCACATGGTGAGGCGGACTTTCGCGAGTACATGTGACATGATGTGTAAGTGGTGCATGCATGGTATATACCGTGCACGGTAGATAATCCACTCTCCCCCATCATTGGGGGCAATCCGCTCTAACACATTTCACACTTTCTCAACAACCTTTTCATAACCAGCGCTTGTATCAAAAACAATTGGTTCCTCCCCATTGTCGACATTGTTACTCAAGAGTGCCTTATTGTTCAAATAATGAACATTAATGAGTCTCTCCATCTAAATACAATATGATTAAAATAGTGGCATCAATGTGTCTATCCATCCAAATAATGTATTGCATGGATCATGTAATTACCTCGCATTACATCCAATCAACAAATCAACAAACACTAGTCCATGGCTAAATTAACACATAAATGATGGCATTCCTTAGCACTAACTCTAACACTAACAAAAAACCTAACCTTAATCATAGTTCTTGCTACAAAACACAATAATCTACATACTACACACAATGAAGCACAAAATCAAACCCTACCTGCCAACATATACACTAATTTAACACAAATGTTAGCAAACTTAGAGTTCGCACCAGAATGACCAATGCCACTAAATGAGACGATTCCATCTAACCAAAATAAGGGGAAAGGGGTGAGCAAGTTACCTCAAATAATGAAAATGGCCGAATTCTGAGGACAAATGGCACAATAAAGAGAGATGTGAGAGGGGCTTAGATGGGGAAGAGAGCAGCAGCCCGAGGAGAGTACCAAGCCCCCTCACTCACTTATCCCGCCCCCCTCATGGGTCTACCTACCGTCATAGACCCTAGCGATACGGTGCAACAGGCTACCGCCAAGGCCGGTGGCGATAGCTACTTAATACGTCAGTTGAGTGCCGTGACTGCACAGTGGTGTTGACCAGGACCCTATCACCATAACACGAGGTGGACAATGGCACCCTGCCGTCGAGACGGCGATAGAAAAAAGGTCAGGTTCGAAAAAATAATATTCAAACTAGGTTCAAAACATGCTTAACTTCGTCAAAAGGACCAGAACTATGATTTTGTCTGTATTTGTGAATGAGATCAAGATCAAAATTCAAAAATGGAAGAGTCGTAGGGTAGAGATCAATTGGTACCGGTGCCACCTGCCGCCCTTACTTTTGCAGTGGCATCCTGTTACTTTTTTGTCTCTCTCTTTACCTTTGCCTTCCTTCCCACGCTGGCATTTTTTCACCACCCCTCCCGTCCCGGTGCCGCTGAGAACCCGCCCACCGCCGACGCAGCCGAGCTACGCCGCCGGCCTCAGCAGCTTCCCCGCCAACGACATGCTCGGAGACTCCGGCGACAACGGCGGCCGTGGGCCGCGGTCTGGCGGCAACCCGTGGGCGCGGGAGGAGACGCTGGCTCTCATCAGGATCCGGTCGGAGATGGCCACTGCCTTCCGCGACGAGACCCTCAAGGGCAAGGCTTCCCTCTGGGAAGAGATCTCCATGAAGCTCGCGGAGCTGGGCTACGAGAGGAGGAGCGCCAAGAAGTGCAAGGACAAACTTGAGAGCCTGCGCAGGTCCTACAATCGCGCCGAGAAGAGCCGGGCCGGCAGGCAGGAGGACGGCAAGACCTACCGCTTCTCCCAGGCGCTCAAGGCGCTGCACGCGGCCACCGCCCGTGCACGGCAGCAGCGGCGCGAGGAGCACTTTCCGATGGTCGGTGGCGGCCCCCCGCAGTTGCATGCCTTCTCGGCGCCGCAGCCGATGAGCGCGATGCCGCCGCCGCCGCCGCCACCGCGGTTCCCAATCGTGCCGGCTCCCATATCTTGGGCGGCTCCTGCGGCGGAGGTGGCGCTTCCGCAGCCACCTCCCGCCACTCTGCAAGGCCCGAGATTCCCTTCCATGTCCGAGTCTGAGTCCGATGACGACGCGTCCGAGGATGGCGAGATGGCGGCGGAGACCCTCGGCGGCCTCGGCAAGCGCAAGCGCAAGCGCGGCGGTGGTGGCAGCAAAAAGAAGACGATGGCTTTCGCGGAGGGGCTGATGAAGCAGGTCGTCCAGAGGCAAGACGAGATGCATCAGCGGTTCCTGGCGACCATGGAGAAGAGGGAGGGCGCAGGAGGAGGCCTGGCGCCGGCAGGAGGCGGCCCGCCGCAAGCGCGAGCAGGAGTAGCGCGCGCACGAGCGCGCCGCGGCGGCCTCCCGGGACGCCTCCATCATCGCCTTCATCCAGCGCGTGGGCGGGCAGGCCGCACAAGTCGTCGTCCCACACGTCGTCTTCCCTGCGCCCACGCCGACGCAAGTGCAGCGTCTCCAGACCCCGCCGCCGGCAAGAGATCCTCGACAGAAGCTGCCGCCGGTACGGGCGACTACACCGCAGCCCATCCCAGCCGCGCCGCTCCAATGGCAACCACCGCAGGCGCAGCACAAGGAAGAGGCGCAGCGAGCCCGGCTCGTGCTGGCTCAGGCTCAGCACTCGCCCAGCTGGTTCCCGTCGCCATGGAGGAACTAGCGTTGCTCCGATCGAAGTTCTAGCAAGGCACCGCGCCCGTCGAAGACCGTCCTTCTTTTGCATGCCGCAGGTGGCGAGCGGTGGAGTGCACGCTGCAGCCTGTCAAATTTCAAAACCAATGTTTATGTCGAGGGTTCAAATTAAAACAAACTTTTGTTATTGTTAAGGCGCGCGGCTTAATTCACAAACGCACTCTTGTCATCTTAGGTCTAAAATCATCCTATTATCCCATGTACGAGTAGTAATAAGTATGGTAGATCAGAACCAGGAAATGATGTCTTCCTTGATTTGATGACTCGTGCCAATCACTGTATTTTCATTCCCACGAGCATTATTAAAGGGCGCAGGCAAAAGTGTTTTCTTGTTGCAGAGTTGAACTGTGCTCGTCCGTTGCCGGAGAAAGAAGAAGTAGTATTGTCGTCTAGTTGTGTTGCAGTCTGGTCTGGTCTGGCAATGCAGCAGGGTCGTCCATGTACTGGTGCTTTGCTTTCCATGCCGCAGGTGCTGTGCGAGGAAAGAGAAGAGCAGCGCGCGCCTCGGGTGCTTCTGCAATTTGCATTGTCGGTAGGACCTCCGGAATCTTTGTGCACGTATCCGATTAGTACTGTAGTTTTGAAGGAGGCATGCAATGCAATGATGCAAAAGCGTACGTGGTGCAGTTGCCACTCCTGTGTAAAACAAAGATCTGCAACGACATCTCCTGCCTTCGCTGCGCAGGACGAGCTCGCGTGGCCCATGGCCGTGCAGCGTTTCGTGCCCCACGTCTCCTTCCTGCCCGTTTCACGTACTGTACTGCGTTATTTCATGTTCCCTGCTTACTCTACGAACGGTCACAGATGTAGCAATTTAATGGTGCACGATACTAGATCACTGCCGCTAGTGTTATACTCCTGATATGCAATATTAGGAGCAGCAGTAAAACCAGTAGTCTTGTTTCCGAGCAACCACATGAGCATGAGATGAGGCTTGGACATTGGAGAGAGGAAAGCAGGATTGCTGCAGGGAGATCGCGCGGCAGCCTTTCAGACGTTCCTGATACGGTGGATCAGAGGACAGGATTGGTGCTTGGGTGTGCTTGGACGAACCGGTGACAGGATGACATGGGGTGCTCACCTGCCCTGCCCTGCGCCGGGCTGTCTGCTGCCTGGCTGCCCCTGCACAGCTGCAGTGCAGCCTGGCCTCTGCTGCTCCCATGCGGTCATCGATGCATGCAAGCCAAAGCCACTCGCCATGGGGACCTAGTTGGACCTTGGACCGAGCAGTCGCCATGGCGCGCGTGTGTGTTTGATTAGTCGGCCGAAATTGTCTGCAGCAACTAATGTAATAGACGTTCGGTGTCCCGCTCACAGTGCGTGCAGGGTGTGTCATGACTCATCCATGGCGCGTCATCAGGCAGAGCTCGCCTCCCCGAAACGCGCACACAGAGACGTGCAGAGCACACCCGGCACCACCACCACCACCACTCCATTCTCCTCTACGATAGCAGATGGGGCGGCGGAAGATGGAGATAAAGCGGATCGAGGAGGCGAGCAGGAGGCAGGTGTCCTACTCCAGGCGGCGGTCGGGGATCATGAAGAAGGCGCGGGAGCTCGCCGTGCTCTGCGACGCCCAGGTCGCCGTCGTCACGCTCTCCTCCACCGGCAAGCACCACGCCTTCTGCAGCGACGGCGCCGAGTACGCAGCCAACTCCTCGCTCCATCCATCCGATCACCCATGCATCCATATCTCTAGCTACTTGCTTGATTGCTTCCCTTACCTTAGCTTCTTCTTCTTCTTCTTCTTCTTCTTCTTCATGTGCTACTTACTTGCAGCATCAAGGGCGTCCTTGACCGCTACCAGCAGGCCACCGGGACCAGCCTGTGGACCGAGCAGTATGAGGTTGCTTGCTTGCTGCTTCTCTTCTGTCTTGCCTCCATCCATCTTTTTCTGTGGCTGCAAACCTTTCTTCTTTCTTCGATTTGGCTGATTAATTTGCTTCGATCGGTACGATTTCGTCGCAGGAAATGCAGCGCACGCTGAGCCGGCTCAAGGACATCAACCGGAGCCTGCGCACCGAGATCAGGTCAATCACTTTCCTCTTTCCTTCCTTCATTTCCGAACCATTCTCGATTCTTTCATGGGCGGAGGGTTCAACAATCTAGATGCATGGATTTGATCTGGAGATCGACTTGAATTAGTGATACATCTTTGTTGAAATATCGATGATGGCAGGCAAAGGATGGGCGAAGATCTGGACGCGCTGGAGTTCGGGGAGCTGCGCGGGCTTGAGCAAAGTGTCGACGCCGCTCTCGAGGTGGTTCGCCAGAGGAAGGTACAAACCCGAGCTCATTAGCTGATTCGGGCTTTGATAAATTTAAATTCCTAGCTAGCTAGCCCTTTGGTGGATCTATACGACACGAGCTCTCCATTTCTGACAGCAGAAACTTAAGAAGTGGCTGATTTACTTAGTTCTGAAGAATTGGTTGGTATTTTCTTGTTTAATTTCATCTCATGTGCATGCATGTATCGCTTCATTTCACAACATGACAGCTTGATTAATCTTGTTTTTTCTGTTATTTTTCGCTTTGATTTTGCAGTATCATGCGATCGCCAGGCAGACTGAAAACTACAAGAGGAAGGTGAGAACTTTTCCACACACTTCTTCTCTATATCTTAGTTTCTTTGTTTGGTTAGTTCTCCATGTCACTGTTCAAAAACCATGTGTTCACCAGATCTTCGTATTAATTGTGCCGTCATTTGGTCACACTGTATAATTTTGTTTGACAGTCCGTCTAGATATGCATGACCATGAACTGCACATCATGACTTGCATCATGCATGGAGAACTGCATGAGTTTCTCCCGAAAATTTCATTCCAAATGCATCTTTTTGATTGAGAGGTCATGCCGTAGACATGAATGACAACGCAGTTAGACAAGCAACAAAATAGCATGGCAACATGTGTGTATATGTGCCCCGGCTGTAGACTGTAACATGTGTTTTATATGTAGACTCTGGCTATTGTCATTCGGTGCCTCCTGCTTTACAATCAGACCCTGCAGCTTGTTGCATTCGTGTATGTACTAATAATATACATGCTTTTGCTCTTGAAATCCCATATGTGCATGCAGGTGAAGAACTCCCAGGAGGTATACAAGAAGCTGCAGCAGGAGCTGGAATACAAGAACCTGCAGCAGGAGCTCGTATACAAGAACCTGCAGCAGGAGCTGGTGAGCTCTCTCCCATCCTAGCTAACTACTACCTCCGTCCTATAATATAAAAACGTTTTTAACATTAGTGACAACGATGATACATAAATCCGGGTTGACTATGAAGCGCATGTGCACAGGTCATGCACGAGGACCCGGTGTTCGGGTTCATGGACAACCTGACGGCGGGCGGATGGGACGGCGTGACGGCGACGGAGATGGACGGCGGCGGCTCGGTGGCGGACATGTACGCCTTCGGTGTGGTGTCCGGCCAGCCCGACCTGCAAGGCATGGCCTACGACAGCTCCCACTACCCACCCTTCGGTTAATCGGTTCGTGTCAGTCGATCCTGGCTTATATATCAAGTGGTCGATCGAGTAATATAACTAGTAAGGAGCACAATAAAAGAAAATCTGTGTGTTTACAATTTTGGTTTGAAAGTTTTGGATATTGCATAAACATGTTCTGTTTCTGTGAACATTGAAAAATCCAAATCTTCTGAAATTTGTTTTTGAATGTTGGGAACATGTGAGCGTTTCGGGTACGGTGTGAGAATATGTGAGACAGGCAGCTCGCCCTGTAGATTGACTTTTTTTTTGCTCATTCGCGAAGAGGAATCCTGATACCACAGATTAGAATTGTAGATAAGTTAGCGTGTTAGTCCTTTGTAGGGCGGCACTCGCATGGATGCCAACGCTTTTTCGAGTCAGTCTTCTAGGATTCAATCCTCGTCAAGTGCATCCGCAAAGACGGATTAGACGGAGCCTCAACGTTGATTCCCGTCAACTTCTCGAGGTGATGATATTAGAGTTTTTCATTGCGCGTACGCGACGGTGTTATTTGGTGTTAAATTCTTCATATCAATTCAAAGGTTCAAAAGCGACGACTGCAGCCTCACACACGTTTAAGTGTAGTTTGCACCCAACTCCAACACTTGCACATGTTTCGTGTACCTGCTCAAATAGCAAAAGAAAGACATCGTAGTACATGTATGCATGGTTAGCTAGGTGGTATGTATGCACACGTGGCCGGCCGACTCACGAATACCAAGATATTCGGACATGTATCCATATTGTCATATACGGATGTATTCGGATACATGCATACAAGTAAGTAAATATTCAGATACATGTACACATACCAACTATAAGTCATGAGAAGCCAAATAAATGAATGAGTTTTTTTTTTGAAAAAGAGGTTATCCTTTGGTCTCTACATCGGATCGATGCATGCGGCCACTTTGTTAAAAAGCAATTAGTCCAACAAAGTCTTCAAATCATAGGTCATAAACAAAACAGAAAGCGTTCACCAAGAGTATACGCAGCAAACGGTATTCTCCTTGTCCTTGGTGTTGGTGTGGCCGGCGTTTCTTGCTCAGCCATGTCAATAGCTGGCTTGCCTTGGGCCAAGTCTGCAAGGCTGGTGACTTTGGTGTGTCTACGCGAGGCAGAAAATCTACAAGCCATGAAGTGTCAAAAATGATCATATCATGAAATAAATTTTCGAAGAGTTCGTTTTGTGCTAGAGTTTGAATGGACGGTGACAAACAGAAGAATGGCATGGAGGCATGGAGCCCTCACCTGGGCCTGCAGACAAGGCAACGCATACAAGCCAAAACCGCGAGTGTAAAACTCTGTAACGCGCAGCAATGCAAGTCAACGGTTGACGGAGTAGAACTCTTTCTCCTCCTCCTCATCTCTCTCTCTCTCAACTTCCATGCCATCTACTCTAGGTCTCCAGCTACCTTGCACAGTCTGTGATATGTCCGTACAATATAACGTGTCTTCTTGTGTTTGTGTTTTTGTTGAAAGAAGACGGCGTCGTCTTGCCGAGGTGTTTAGCCAAGCCAAGTCCGTGGAATGGAAGTAGAAAAGCCTCGGGTCCTTCCCCATTTTGCACTGCCAGCTCCATTTTTGTGGTAGCCATCAAAGGAGGCAACACAAAGAGGCATGTCAAACAGTTGCCTCTTCCGTGAAAGACCAGACCAACCCCCAGAAGTTGGCACGTACCATGCAGCTAGCTAGCTGATGGGCCAGCCATGCATCGTGCTGCATGCGGCTGCCACAGCCTGAACCAACGGGCGGCATCTCCTATGCAGCAGCTCGGCTCTCGTCGTTTCCGTCGTTTGATTTGTCTCCTCTTGTCTATCACGTATCTTGTAGAATCTGTGTGACTTGTTCTGTGGCCATGCATGCATAACGAGAGCGGTTGTCAACCAGTTGCCTCTCATGTGAAATTAATAAAAAAAAACTCTGAAAAGTTAACATGCAGCCTGCTCAGAGGTCGCCAAGAGGTTTTCAGAAGTCTGCGGCAGCAGCTGTCAAGCAGCCTTGCAACATCTACTACTGTGCACCGTCCCGCATCGTATGTTTGTCCTTTTTATTTTTTTGCACGGACTGGCGGTGTATCTGTGTGCATGTATGCATGGTCTACTTTCTCTCTTGCAGTATGATGGTTGTTCTTGTGTGAGTAGTAGTGCTCCATTTCCTGAGCATAACCATTAATGGAGACATTCGGAAATCAAACTTGAGTATGTGATCATTTAATAGAGAACCGTTGTTGTATTGCATGCAACAGCGAGCGGTGGAGCATGGAAGGCGCACTGCAGCCTGTCAGTTTCTAACCAGTATGGATGTCGTTCAAGGTTAAGAGATAAACTAGTGCTAGTATGAAGACACGTGTCCGAATGTACACTTGTCTTATGTCTGAAACCCTCGTATTATTCCATGTGACCCTATGTGACCCTATGCCCCTACCCCGAATCCTCTATCCGCCTTCATTAATTCTCATCACCTGAACATTCATCCTGGCGGCCGGATATAAATGAAGTGCGTGCAAATGATTAACCAAGCTTTAGAAGCTGCATGCGAAGCATCGATCCAATCCAAAGCATGCACATTAAATGAACGGCGAGTTGCCTACCGTTGCAATGCAAGTGACGAGGTGACGCTCATAGGCTATGTCATTCAATGCGACTCAAGACCGCCAGGTCTCTCCCTCCCCGCCCGTCTCCTGCATTCATGTGCATGCCGGCCTCCCTCCGCTAAACGGTAGCATGCATGTGATAGACATTGCATGAGGGAATTGCACAAACCACCACTTACTGGTGCTGGTGTTGCATAAAACACCTACTATACTATACGGATTTGTTGCGGAAAACACCACATATTGATGTAATACATTGCAGCTAGGTCTAATCTAGTGTTTACAAACATTGACATAATTTTTGACAAATGGGACCCACTTGTAAGTGCACATGTGGCAATAAAAACCGGCCACATCAGCCAACATTTTAGACTGCCACATCAAACAAGAGTAAAAACCAAAGTAAAAGCCAGCACAAATGCATCCTCAACAGTGCCTGCGGCTGCCCTTTGCTTAACCTGCCTGATCTTGATTGCCTTGGCCTTCGCATCTTTGCTTCTTGCTTTCCTTATCATCGCTGCCTTGTCCACCTTGGGATCCTCAACCAATTCTTCCTCCTCGGGTACCGGGAACAATTTTTCAACATCTGTGTCCCCTTCTAGGCGAGCCATGTTTTTTTTACTCTGCTTTTTTACTTTTGTTTGATGTGGCAGTCTAAAGTGTTGGCTGATGTGGCCGGTTTTTATTGCCACATGTGCACTTACAAGCGGGTCCCATTTGTCTGAAATTATGTCAACGTTTGCAAACACTAGATTAGACCTAGCTGCAATATATTACACCAATATGTGGTGTTTCCCGCAACAAACCCGCTTATGCATTGTCTTGTATAATCCGTGCAGGTCATTGCGTTCAAGGACCGCCCGACTCAGAAAACTTCAATTTTCATACACATCTCTATGTATAATAGAGGACCCCGATAAATTCCGAACGTTCGGATTTTAAGCATGTCATGCCGAACATTTTTTTTCATGAGACTTTTAGTTGACACGGAGTGACAACTTTAGTCGTTAAACTATGGCAATTTTGTCTTAGTTAGTTTTTTTTATCAAAAAATTGTCATGTTGCAAACCTCGTATAAACTAAAATTGCCATGAAAAATTTTTTGGTTGCCATGGTTAAAATCCAAATTATGTAATAAATCTTAGAAAAATATTTAGCATGCTGTAATAACTTGTTTATCTAGTTACAAAAAGACTGGACCGGAACCTTTGGCTCCTGGGTGTATCTACACCCTATATGATTTTTTAAAGTAATTCAACAAAAAGCCAAAAAAAATCTGAAACTATTTTTGAAATAAACTTGACCTTCCATTCTACTCCCTCTGTAAACTAATATAAGAGCGTTTAGATCACTACTTTAGTAATCTAAACGCTCTCATATTAGTTTACAGAGGGAGTACTAGTGAGAAAAAATCCACAAAAGAAAAAAATACCCTTTGACTTAGAAAAGACAAATTTTCAACCAAAATATTGTGAATGGTGACCTATAATTGCAAATATATATTTTTCTTTTTGCCATGAAGTCAAGGTTGGGTTTTTTTTCGTGAAAATTTATACACTAGTGCAAAACAAATCCCAATATAAGGTGTATCTATAAAAGGAAAAGGAGGAATAAGAATCTGAAATGCAAAGAGTTAGCAAAACCTTTTAAAAATAGTAGTAGTAGTAGTATTTTATTTTTTGACACTAACATAGTAGTAGTATTTTGACATTATAACATAATTTTACTCTTGTTCTTTTGTGCAGCAGTTACAAGCTACCCCAAACATACTCCAATCCATATGTAGAAACAAAAAGTAGTCCTTAATTTGTATGGGTGGACTACGGCGTGACCGTCGCGCAGCTCACATGCTGCTGCGAAAACCTTAAGACGGGAAACCTCAGTGCCTCCTTTTCTGTCTGTCTTCACTCCAAGACCCTGCCTTTCCCTCCTTTCCATCCCTCCTGGCTGCCTTTCTCTTTGCCAATAGTCGAGAAGAGCACGATCGCCATGGCGACGAAGCACATGTCGGGCTCTTGCGCGCCCACGGCCGTGCCGTCTACGAACGAGGCCGAGGGGACGGCGGAGGCGACGTCCGGGTGGCTGCAGATCGCCGCCACCTCCTCCGCGACCAAGAGAAAGCGCCGGCCAGCCGGAACACCAGGTAATCAATCGACACCGATGCATGCATTACATTCGTAGGTTGGTCGGTGCCAAGATTTGTTGGCCTGCAGACTGCAGTGTGTATGTGGAAAAGCACCTCACATCCATGCATGGCTGGACCTCGCGCCGTGCAGACCCGGACGCGGAGGTGGTGTCGCTCTCGCCGCGGACGTTGCTGGACTCCAAGGCGTACGTGTGTGACATCTGCAACCAGGGGTTCCGACGGGCGGCGAACCTACGGATCCACCGGCGGCGGCACGACGTGCCGTGGGAGCGGCTGCCGAAGCGGGAGGCCAGCAAGGCGGCGCCGCCGGCCCGGACGCGGCTGTTCGTGTGCCCGGAGCCCAGCTGCCCGCACCACCACCCCTCCCGTGCCCTCAGCAGCGCCAGCGCCATCAGGGGGCACTTCCGCCGCAAGCACAGCGCCCACCGCTCGTGGTCCTGCTCCCGCTGCTCCAGAGCCTACGCCGTCCACGACGACTACAAGGCCCACCTCAAGACCTGCGCCATTCGCCGCACCCACGTCCGCTACCCCTGCCACTGCGGCCGCGTCTTCTTCCGGTACGTAGTTCACCTTGTGATCATTGGTGCCCGGCCGGCCCTCGATAACTAACTGATGGCCGCGTCTAAAACTCTGGATGCGCGCGGTGCAGGGTGGACATGTTCAAATATCACCAGCAAACGTGCAGCGCCGTTCCCCCACAGGCGGGAGTGTCGTCGGCGCCGGTGTGCGGGGCGTTGTGGGAGCCGCAGCAGCCGGCGACATCACCGTCCCTGTCCAGCTTCGCCGGCCAGTCCAGCGACATCCTCATCGGCGCGGTGATTTGGCCCGGCTCCTCGGCAATGCGGAGCCCGGCCGTCCCCACGTCCGACGGGTTCTTGCCGCCGTCCGACAGCGCCAGTCGCAGCGGGCAAAACCTCGAGCAGCAGTTCATGCCGCCATCGTGTCACGCAGCGCCGCGACCACCGCCAGTACCCATCTCGCGGGGAGATGACGACGCCATCCACCTGGAGCTTTCCATGGGCCTATGCAGCGACGAAAGCCGTGGGGGAGAGGTGTTCAGGCCGCCGTCCCTTCAGGCGCCACGTGGTCGAGCCCGGTGTCGGCGTACAGTCCGCCGGCAGGAGGAAGCAGGAGCAGCTGCGGCAGGCCATGCCGGCGAAGGCGGGGCTGCAGCCACGTGCTGTCCATCGTCATCGACCCCATCATCCTCGACGGCATGCAGCGCCGTCACCAGCCTACAATGGGCAATGAGTAGCTTGCCATCTTGGACTGCCTCTTAGTTGCACCCCGCAGTTTGATAATGCTAGTGTTTGAGTCGCCTTATCGAGGTGCATGATTCTTTTTGTTTATGTGCTTTTCAAATCATCCCATATCATAACCGGAGGAGCTGGGGAGAGTTCATGTTGTCACCTGGCCGAAATTGATGCCCTGCTGCACGCATGCAACTGGACCACGAGTAGCATGCAAATTTCGAAATGAAGAGAAAAAATGTGACAAAATGTGGCAATGCTAGGCCTAAAATCAAACAGCCCCGGTGTGTGCTACGACAATGTCCAGCAACCTTCCGGCCCCTGCCGCCTTTGCACCAAATCAGAGTCAAATGAGACAGTCAAAGCATGTCTCCGGATTTGACCGTGCCATGCATGCTACCGGCAACGAGCAAAGCCAACAAGCGCGCGCGGGAGAGCAAACGCAGCAAACTTTGCATCGTTTGATTTGACCCAGCTATATAGGTAGGCAAGTGATTCTTGAGATATAGGCAGCAGATGTTTGTATATAGGCAGCAAATGTTTCTTTTGCCTTTTCACATTTTAATTTCCCCGTGTTATATATGTCATGATACAAGTACTCCTCCTTCCGTTTCAAAATACTTGTAGCGATTTTAGTTCAAATTGTAGTTTTTCAAATTTAAACTAAAACCACCACAAGTATTATTTACCTGCTTTGTCTCTTTAGTTTTGTAATTGACGTGCTTTCGTCTATCTTGTCCCGTGCGGCCTTGACGGGCCACATTAGTCCTGTAGTTTCTTACCTTATTCTAAATGACGTTGCTCACCTTCAATACGCGGATGATACTAGTATCATGGTGAAGATGAATGACCTCTCCATTGCAAATCTCAAATTTATCCTTTTGTGTTTCGAGGCCCTCTCTGGTCTGAAAATTAACTTCTGGGTGAGGTCATTGTGACGGGCGTGTCAGAGGACGAGGCCTTGAGAGTTTCTCATTCGCTTAATTGTCTGTCGGGGCCCTTCCCTCTTAGAAATATTGGGCTTCCTATCACTCCTTTCTGACTTCGTGCTAAAGATTTTGCGCCTACTATGACTAAGGTTGCCAACGGTGTCATTGTCGTGGCAAGGTAGATACAACATTAATGCTAGCAATGTGTGCCTCATTAACGCATTCCTTTCTTCTCTATATATGTTCACTACGGGTTTTTAACATCTCATAGAGGAGAAGCGTGTAGGTTTCGATAAGCATAAATGTGCTTTCTACTGGAATGTTGTGGACAACCGGCGCAAATACCGGATGGTCAAATGGACCATTATTTTGAGGCCCAAAATCCTCGGGGGTTGGGCATCTTTAGCACCTCTATTATGAACAAATGCCTTATTATTAAGTCATGGTGCAAAATTCTTACCTCGGGGCTGGTTCTCTTTGGTACTCCTTTCTCAAAGGCAAATATTGCCTCGACATTGGGTGGGTCCTAGTTTTGACGAGATCTTGTGAAAGTTCATGATGATTTCAGGTCCCATATTAAGTTTGTGGTAGGTAACGGTGTTTCGACGCATTTCTGGCTAGATTGGTGGTGTGGGGATTCTTCTTTTGTTGTTGCCTTTCAGGTGTTATTTTCTTATTGCTCTACTCCGTACATCTCAATCTCTCATCTCTTCCGTGATAATTGGGACATGGATTTCAGGAGATCCCTTTCTCTTGAAGGGTTAGGCGACTAGCACTGGCTTGCTTCTTTGTTCCTTGTTCTCTAGGAGGAGGAGGACTCTCTTACCTGGCCTCAATCTGCCTCTAGCCAGTTTTCTGTTAAATCGTTATGTTCCAGTCTGATCTTGGGTTCCCCCACGACTAAGTTTACGCCAGTGTGGCTTTCTAAGGTTCGTTCTAAGATTAAGATCTCATGTGGCAAGCCATGAGAGGCCATTTGCCTGCGGCTGATCAAATTAGGAAGTAGAACAGCCCGGGATCCGATCGATGTGCTCTTTGTGATGCATTCGAGGATTCAGACCACATATTCTTTAGGTGTTTCTGTTGGGGAATGTTGCATCAGAAACAAAAAATTCTACGAACACCCAAGATCTATCTATGGAGATCAACAACTATGAAAACGAGAGTGGATCCACATACCATTGTAGTTCGCTAAGCCAAAGCGTATATAACGCGGTTGATGTAGTCATACATCTTCGTGATCCAAATCGCAATTTGTCCCGCGATCCAATCACGATCCGTCTCGGTCTAGCGCCGAACGGACGACGCCTCCGCATACAACACTCATACCGCTCGATGACGTCTCTGCCTTCTTGATCCAGCAAGAAAGGGCGGAGAGATAGATGAGTTCTCCGGCAGCACGACAACGTGGTGGCGGTGGTGGTGGAGCAATCTCTGTAGGGCTTTGCCAAGCGCTGTCACAGATGCGTTTTCGATGGAGAAACAGATCTAGGGAGAGAGGAAGGGCTGCACCTATGCCTTGGGGTGTTGCTGCTCTGCCTCTCCCTCTTTGTATATAGGAAGAGGGGGTAGATGGGGAGCATCCCTAGCCCTTCCTCCAAGGAAGTGGGCGGCGGTCAGGAGGGAGGAGTCCTCCCTCCCCAAGACACCTCATAGGTGCCTTCCCCTTTAGGGTTTCCTACACCCTAGCCGCATGGGCCCTTGGGGGCTGGCCCAATAAGGCTTGGACGCCCACTTACAGCCCATGCACGTCCTAGGGGCTAGAGGGACCCTTCCTTACTCCTCGAGAACCCTCTGGAACCTTCTGGAACCTTCCCGGTACAATACCGAAAAAATTCGAAACTTTCCCAATAGCCAAAATATGACTTCTCATATATAAATCTTTACCTCCAGAGCTCCTCGTGATGTCCGGGATCTCATCCGGGACTCCGAACAACCTTCGGTCACCAACATAAATAACTCAACAATACAAAATCGTCACCAAACGTTAAGTGTGCAGATCCTGCGAGTTCGAGAACTATGTAGACATGACCGGGACAACTCCACGGTCAATAACCAATAGCGGGACCTGGATGCCCATATTGGTTCCTACATATTCTACGAAGATCTTTATCGGTCGAACCATGATGTTAAGGATTCAGACAATCTTGTATGTGGTTCCCTTTGTCCATCGGTATGTCACTTGCCCGAGATTCGATCGTCGGTATCTCCATACCTAGTTCAATCTCGTTACCGGCAAGTCTCTTTACTCGTTCCATAATACGAGATCTTGTGACTAACTCCTTAGTCACATTGCTTGCAAACTTCTTCTGATGTTGTATTACCGAGTGGGCCTAGAGATACCTCTCCGTCATACATAGTGACAAATCCCAGTCTCGATCCACGCCAACCCAATAGACACCATCAGAGATACCTATAGAGCACCTTTATAGTCACCCAATTACATTGCAACATTTGATAGACACAAGGTACTCCTCCGGTGTCAGTGAGTTGCATGATCTCCTGGTTATAGGAACAGATACTTGACGTGCAGAAAATAATAGCAATAAACTGACACAATCTTATGCTACGTTCATGGTTTGGGTCTTGTCCATCACATCATTTTCCTAATGATGTGATCCCGTTATCAAATGAAAACCCATGTCTATGGCTAGGAAACCCTAACCATCTTTGATCAACGAGCTAGTTTAGTAGAGGATTACTAGGGACACTTTGTTGTCTTTGTATCCACACATGCATTTGAGTTTCCATTCAATACTATTATAGCATGGATAATAAACGATCATCATGAACAAGGAAATATGATAATAAATAATTTATTATTGCCTCTAGGGTGTATTTCCAACAGTCTCCCACTTGCACTAGTGTCAATAATGTAGTTCACATCACCATGTGATTTACACCCAATGAATTCTGGGGTTTGATCATGTTTTGCTTGTGAGAGAGGTTTTAGTCAACAGGTCTGCAACATACATATCCATGCGTACTTTGCAAATCTCTATGTCATACTGTAGATGCTGCTACGACTCTCCACTTGGAGCTATTCCAAATGGCCGTTCCACTATACGTATTCGGATTGCTACTCAGAGTAATCCGGATTGGTGTTAAAGCTTGAATCAACGTAATCCTCTACGACAAACTCTTTATGACCTCCATAATTGAGAAACATTTCATTAGTCCTTGAGTTACTAAGGATAATTTTGACCGATGTCCAGTGATCCACTCGTGGATCACCCTTGTACCCCTTCACAGACTCATAGCAAGGCATATGCCAGGTGCGGTACATAGCATGTCATACTACATAGAGCCTATGGCTAAGGCATATGGGACGACCTTCGTCCTTTATCTTTCTTGTGACGTGGTCGAGCTTTGAGTCTCACTTAACTCCACACCTTACAAATTAGGAAAGAACTCCTTATTTTTCTGATCCATTTTGAACTCTTTCAAAATCGTGTCAAGGTATGTACTCATTAAAAGTCTTATCATGCATCTTGATCTGTCTCTACAGATCTTGATGCCCAATATTCAAGTAGCTTTATCTAAATCTTCCGTTGAAAAACTCATTTCAAACAACCGTTTATGATTTCCAAAAATTCTACATTATTTCCGATCAACAATATGTCAACGACATATACTTATCAGAAATTCTATAGTGCTCCCACTCACTTTCTTGTAAATACAAGTTTCTTATAAAGTTTGTATAAACTCAAACGCTTTGATTACCTCATCAAAGCATGTGTTCCAACTCTGAAATGCTTGCACCAGTCCATAGAAGGATCGCTGGAGCTTGCATACCTTTTAGCATCCTTAGGATCGACAAAACCTTCTGGTTATATCACATACAACCTTTTTTCTCAATGAAACCATTGAGGAACCGATGTTTTGACATCCATCTACCATATTTCATAATTGAAAAATGCAGCAACTGCTAACATAATTCCAACAGACTTTAGCGTCTTTATGGGTGAGAAAGTCTCATCGTAATCAACTCCTTAAACTTATCAGGAACTTCTTTGCGACAAGTCGAGCTTCATAAATGGTGACATTTACCATCAGCGTATGTCTTCTTCTTAAAGGTCCATTTGTACTTAACGACCTGCCATTCATCGGGCATGTCTACCAAAGCCTGTACTTGGTTTTCATACATGGATCCTTTCTCGGATTTCATGGCTCCTAGCCATTTGTTGGAATCCGGTCCCACCATCGCTTATTTCATAGCTCGTAGGTTCACTATTGTCTAACAACGTGACCTCCAAGACAGGATTGACGTACCACTCAAGGGCGATACGAGTCCTTGTCGACATATGAGGTTCGGTAGTAACTTGATCTGAAGCTTCATGATCATCACCATTTGCTTCCTCGTCACTTGGTGTAGGTGCCGCAGAAACATCTTTCTGCATCATGCCACTCTCCAACTGAAGTGACGGTTCAACAACCTCATCAAGTTCTACTTTCCTCCCACTCAATTCTTTCGAGAGAAACTCTTTCTCGAGAAAGACCCATTTTTAGCAACAAACAGTTTGCCCTCGGATCTGAGATAGAAGGTATACCCAAGTTTTCCTTAGGGCATCCTATGAAGATGCACTTTGATACGTCTCCATCATATCTATTTTCCTAACTCTTTTGCCCTTGTTTTGGACTCTAATTTGCATGATTTGAGTGGAACTAACCCAGACTCACGCTGTTTTCAGCAGAATTGCCTTGGTGTTATTTTTGTGCAGAAATGAAAGTTCTCGGATTGACCTAAAAATTTATGCAGAATATTTTTGGAATTAATAAAAAATACCGGCGAAAGAATCAACCGGAGGGGCCCACCCATTGGCCACAAGCCAGGGGCGCCCCCCTAAGGCACGCCTAGGTGGCTTGTGCCCCCCTGCAGCTCCACCGACCTCAATTCCAACTCTATATATTCACATCCATGGAGGAAAAAAATCAGAGAGAAGAGCTCATCGCGTTTCATGATACGGAGCCGCCGCCACCTCCTGTTCTTCCTCGAGAGGGCAGATCCGGAGTCCGTTTTGGGCTCCGAAGAGGGAAAATCGATGCCGTCGTCATCACCAACCATCCTTCATCACCAATTTCATGATGATCTCCGCCGTTCATGAGTAATTCCATCATAGACTTGCTGGACGATGATGAATTGGATGAGATTTACCATGTAATCGAGTTAGTTTTGTTAGGGTTTGATCCCTAGTATCCACTATGTTCTGAGATTGATGTTGCTATGACTTTGCTATGCTTAATGCTTGTCACTAGGGCCCGAGTGCCATGATTTCAAATCTGAACCTATTATGTTTTCATGAATACATATGTGTTCTTGATCTTATCTTGCAAGTTGTAGACACCTATTACGAGTTATGATCCGCATCCCCAGGGTGACAATAACTGGGATTCTTTCCGGTGATTACCGTAGTTTGAGGAGTTCATGTATTCACTAAACATTAATGCTTTTGTCCGGTTCTCTATTAAAAGGAGGCCTTAAGATCCCTAAGTTTCCATTAGGACCCCGCTGCCACGGGAGGGTAGGACAAAAGATGTCATGCAAGTTCTTTTCCATAAGCACGTATGATTATATATGGAATACATGCCTACATTACATTGATGAATTGAAGCTAGTTCTGTGTCACCCTATGTTATAACCGTTGCATGATGAATGCCATCCGACATAATTATCCATCACTAATCCATTACCTACGAGATTTTCACATATTGATCCTTGCTAAGTTACTTTTTCGTTGCTACTGTTACAATCGCTATAAAACTGCTACTGTCACTTTTGCCATTGTTACCGTTACTTCCATACTACTTTGCTACTAAATACTTTGTTGTAGATATTAAGTCTTTCAGGTGTGGTTGAATTGACAACTTAGCTGCTAATACTTGAGAATATTCTTTGTCTCCCCTTGTGTCGAATCAATAAATTTGGGTTGAATACTCTACCATCGAAAGTTGTTGCGATCCCCTATACTTGTGGGTAATCAAGACCTTTTTCTGGCGCCGTTGCCGGGGTGCGTAGCTCTATTCTCTGAGTCACTTGGGATTTATATCTGTTGATCACTATGAAGAATCTAAAAGATCCAAAAACCAAGATCTATCCCTCTACTACGAGGGGAGGTAAGGAACTGCCATCTAGCTGTGCACTTGATTCACCTTCTGTTATGAGTAAATTTGCGTCACCACCACCTGCTATTGATTCTGATATGTCACAAGTAATTGATGATGCCACTTCTGTTCTGCATGATGTTTATGATGATACCTTGCATGATAATACTGTGCCACAGGTGAATTTCTTGATGAACAAATTGCTAGAGTCAATGCTGAAACTGATGATATTTCTAAAACTGATGAAATTACTGAAACTAAACACTATGAGACACCTATTAGACCTAGCTCTCCTAGATATTAATTGCCTAATATACCTAAGGGTTATGTTATGGAGGGAGAGGTAGCTAGGGACTTTCTTGCTTGTAAGGATAGAGATGATCTTAAGAAATTGCTATGCAAGTGGAAGGAAAAATCTTTGAATGCTAGAATGCAATATGATCCTATGTTTGCTACTCACCTATCTTTGTTACTAATAAGGATTATGAATTCTTTGTCGATCCTGAGTTAATTACTTTGGTTAAATCTGATCCTTTCCATGGTTATGAATCTGAAACTATTGTGGCACATCTTACTAAATTGAATGATATAGCCACCCTATTTACTCATGAGGAAAAATTTGTTATTACTATATTCTTAAGTTGTTTCCTTTCTGATTAAAGGGTGATGCTAAGATATCGTTTAATTCTCTTGCTCCTGGTTGTGTGCATAGTCCCTAGGATATGATATATTACTTATCTGAAAAATATTTTCCCGCCCATAAGAAACAAGCTGCCTTGCAGGAAATATTTAACTTTGTGCAAATTAAAGAATAGAGTCTCCCACAAGATTGGGGGAGGCTTCTCCAATTACTTAATGCTTTGCCTAATCATCCCCTCAAGAAATACGAAATACTTGATATCTTTTATAATGGACTGACCGATGCTTCTAGGGACTACCCAGATAGTTGTGCTGGTTGCGTTTTTAGGGAACGAACTGTTGAACAAGCTGAACTACTATTGAATAATATATTAAGAAATGATAATGATTGGACTATTCCCGAACCACCTCCGAAGCCCACTCCAAAGAAAAGAGGTATTCTATTTCTAGGTCCTGAAGATATGCAAGAGGCAAAGAAATCTATGAAAGAAAAAAGTATTAAAGCTAAAGATTTTAAGAATCTACCACCTATTGAGGAAATACATGGTTTTGATAACCAGGCACAAGTAGTAGAGGTAAATTCTCTCCGTAGATTTGATGGAGGTGATATTCCTTATAATAAGTCTGCTAGCCAACGCTTGGATGAGTTTGATAACTTCGTTGTTAAGCAAGAAAATTTCAATGCTTATGTTAGTAGACAATTGAAACATAATCCTTACATGCTTGATCCCTTAGGTGATTATATGAGTAGAACTATTAATGATCTTAAGCTTATTAGTAAACATGCTTCCATGGTAACTACTCAAGTAGAGCACGTACTTAAGGAACAAAATGATTTGCTTAATGAGATGAATGGTAAGAACAATGATCATTCTGTTAGACTTGTGACTAGAGGTGGTAAAATGACTCAGGAACCTTTGTATCCTGAGGGCCATCATAAGAGAATTGAGAAAGATTCTGAGAGAATTAATACTGATGCACCCAGTCATCCTAGAAATAAAAGGAAAAAACAATGATGATATAACTTTGCATGCTGGTAGTGAACCTATTATAGATACACCTGAAAACCCAAATGATATTTCTATTTCTGATGCTGCGACACAATCTGGTAATGAACATGAGCTTAGTGATAATATTAATGATGATGTTCATGTTGATGCTCAACCTAGTAATGATAATGCTGTGGAGATTGAACTTGCTGTTGATCTTGATAACCCACAACCTAAGAACAAAAGATATGACAAAAGAGACTTTTTCTTTGTTGCTAGGAAGCATGGTAAAGAAAGAGAACCATGGGTTCAGAAACCCATGCCCTTTCCTCCTAAACCATCCAAGATAAAAGGAGGATGAGGACTTTGAGCGTTTTTCCAAAATGCTTAGACCTGTCTTTTTGCATATGCGCTTGACTGATATTCTGAAAATGTCTCCTTATGCTAAGTATATGAAAGATATTGTGACAAATAAAAGAAAGATATCAGAAGCTGAGATTTCCACCATGCTTGCTAATTATACCGTTAAGGGTGGAATACCAAAGAAACTAGGAGATCCTGGAGTACCTACTATACCATACTCTATTAAAAGAAATTATGTTAAAACTGCTTTATGCGACCTTGGAGCTGGTGTTAGTGTTATGCCTTTCTCTTTGTATCATAGAATTGATTTGAATAAGTTGACACCTACTGAAATGTCTCTACAAATGGATGATAAATCAAGTGCTTTACCCATCAGTATTTGTGAGGATGTGCATGTCGTAGTTGCAAATGTTACTATCCTAACGAACTTTGTTATTCTTGATATTCCCGAGGATGACAATATGTCGATCATCCTTGTTAGACCTTTTTTGAATACTACAGGGGCTGTTATTGATTGCAACGAGGACAATCCCACTTTCCATGTTAATGGTAATGAGCATACAGTACACTTTCCGAAGAAACAACCTCAAGTTCATAGTATCAACTCCATTGGAAAAACTTCAACGATTATTATTGGAGATTTTGAATTCCCTCTTCCCATTGCCAAAAAAATATGATATACTTATTGTCGGGGACATGCATATCCCCGTTGAGGTAACCTAGTGTTATTCTAAAATTCTCCGGTTCTGTGTCATTCGATTTTTTTTGTCAATAAGACTTGATCAACCTTATTGATGGATTCTGTTTTATGAGCATGAGATGGATGAATTTAGGAGGCACAACCTTCTGTACCCAACTTTTACTTTCTTTTATTTAGATTAAACAAAGTAAAAATCTATTATTTTTCTGTTTTCTAATTTATCCGTGCAATAAAAAAATGACCTGACAATAAAAATTCTCCAAATGCCCTGAAAATGTAGTATGATTTTTTCTGGAATATTTAAGAATTTCTCGCACTGAGAACATATCAGGGGGATGCACTAGTGGGCCACAAGCCCACACGAGCGTCTACCCCCTAGGCGCGCCCCTAGCTTGTGGGTCCCACGTAGCCCCCCTCACTTATTCCAGCACCCATCCACTTCGTCTTCCTCCAGGAAAAATCCTAGCATTGCTCTAGCTCATGTTCCAGCTCATTTTGCTGCCATTTTCGATCTCCTTGTGCAAAGCTCCATTTGCAAAACTGTTTTGGGGGACTGATCTTCGATATGTGAATCATCCAATGGTTCAATTAGTTTTTGTTTTAGTGCTTTATATATTGCAATTTTTTGCTGCTGTGGCGACCTTGTTGTTGAGCTTGCATGTCAAATTTGTATGGTCCTAAGTAGTTTTGATGCTTGATATAGCCTCTAGGCACTTGTGTGAGTAGTTTCTATACGTTTTGTTGAGTTTTGTTCACCTTTATTTTGAGTCACTAATTTTTTTAGAAATTTTCCAGTTAAAGAAAAATGTTGAGGCGAATATACCAAGGGGGTTTCACGAGCAAGAAGGCCCCAAGGCTCGCGATACGTCAACCCGACCTTGAATCACGGAGGGAAGCTCAGGTGCGGCCTTGTGAATGGCCATCAGATCAATTCATGGTTCATGCCGGTTTGAAGGAAGAATTTTACGCGTACACACGAAATACTAGCCTTGAGGATTTCGTTTCAAACCAATGCAAGCAATATTATAAACTCACTAATTCTTTCGTGCAAAGGTTTGAATTTTCATCCAGGCGTAGTACGCATTCTATTTTATTAAATCTTTATGATGAATCTTATACTATGGACCTAGAAGATTTTAACCGTGCATGCAAAATTCCACAATGGGGGCAGCCTTAGTGATCCTCACAAAACTGAATATAATGATTTTCTTGCTAGTATCATTGTGGGAGAAACTAGAAATATTACACAGGCTACCTTGGGGAGCATTCACTTTTCTGCTCCTTCCTTCTTTAACTTTCAGGAAAAACGAAGACACTTTATAACCACAAAGGAGGCAAACGAGTACGAGAGAAAGGCGGAAGACGCTCGCCTCCACGCTGCAGCCGTCCAGGAGGTAGCCGCCGCAGCCCAGTACAACCCCAACTATGACTTTTGATATTATCCGGGCCGGCCATGGACGTAGACCAACTTAGGCCAAAAGTCTAATCTTGGGGGAGTACTTATTTCTCACCGACATTACATTCATGTTCACACATTCTTCTTAGTAGTCGGTGCTTATACTTTTTCATTGTACCATCCATGGTAGTTTATTTCTTCTTTCCGCTTTCTTCTTGTGTGCTTAATTAACCTTGAGAAAATCCAAAAAAAATAGTTCTAACTTTACCTTCTAGTCTATTTAGTTGTAGCATTAAAAGAAAACCCAAAAAAGATTTCTCATTCTTGTTTTGCTTGTTGGGAGCTTTCCCGTGTAAATAGTTTTCCTCGTTCTTGTTTTGAAATTTCTTTCTTTGGGTCGTAAGGAGAAGACCGCAATGAAAATGATGAGTGGCTCTCATATGCATTATTGTTTATCTATCAGAGATACCATATTACCTTTGCCTTCTCCCTTGACTTACTGTTTGCAGATTCCAGCTTAGTCCAATGCATGTGCACTCTTATTATTATTCACACCGTTTGGTCGTGCAAGTGAAAGGCAATAATGACGATATATGATGAATTTATTGAGATGGAGAAAAGCTGGTACGAACTCGACCTATTTTGTTTTTGTAAATATGATTAGCTCATCATTCCGGATTCAGCTCATTATGGATGAAACATGTTTGCAATGACAATTAGAGAATATAGTTACTCTTGCCATGCTTAATTAGCTAAGAGTGTACAATGGTTTGTATTGAGTGCCAACATGCATTTTAAAGTGGTTGTGATGTAGTATGATAGGATGGTATCCTCCTTTGAATGATTCAAGTGGCTTGACTTGGCACATGTTCACGCATGTAGTGGAAACAAAATCAACATATCCTCCATGATATTTATGTTCATGGTGATTTGTATTCTACTCATGCTTGCATTCAATGTTGGGTTAATCTCAATGCATGTTTATGACTGTTGTCGCTCTCTAGTTGGTCGCTTCCGAGTCTCTTGCTAGCCTTCACTTGTACTAAGCGGGATTACTGCTTGTGCATCCACTTCCTTAAACCCAAAGTTGTTCCATATGAGTCCACCATACCTACCTATATGCGGTATTTACCTATCGTTCCAAGTAAATTTGCATGTGCCAAACTCTAAACCTTCAAATAATATTCTGTTTTGTATGCTCGAATCGCTCATGTAGCGACTGGGGGCGGTCAGTATCTTCCATGCTAGGTGGGTTATTCTCACGATATGTGTTGATTCACTATCATTAACGAGAAAGTAGCTGGTATTCGGGATGCCCAGTTCCATGCTCAAAAATCAAATCAAAATATAATGAAACAAAACTCCCCCAGGATTGTTGTTTGTATGGATGGTACCCGTGGATTCGGCCAGCCGTGGAGTGTGTTCGATTGGTGGAGGGGGAGTAAAAACTGTATCATTCCGCTTGGGAACTGCCTATAATGTATCTAGCATGGAAGATGGTGAAATCTCTTGGTTGTTATGTTGACAATGAAAGCATACCGCTCAAAATTATTATTCATACCTGTTTTAAAAGCTCGAGCTCTGGCACCTCTACAAATCAATGCTTCCCTCTACAAAGGGATTATCTATTTTACTTTACTGTTGTGTCATCCTCCTCTTATAAAAAGCACCAGTTAGAGAGCACCACCATCATTTGTATGTTTTGATATTAATTGATATTGAGTATGATTGTGACTGGATCTCTTTTACCATTAATTACAATTTCCAGTCAGTCCTTGTTCTTTAGGGGTGCTCTGCATTTATGTTTTGCAGTCTTAGAAAGGGCTCGCGAGATACCATTATATCATATTGTATCATGATTGTATCGATAAAATTGTTGTCATCCAAGATTTATGATTATTGCTTGGTAGTTGATTATGGCATTGATATGAGTAAATGTGAGACCTAAATGTTATTGTGAACGTGGTTAGTCTATAATCATTGCTGAAAATGTGAACATCAATTAGACATATTTACAACAACAAGATCAAACAAAGTTTGTAAATGTTTTTCTTTGTTACTTTTAGTTTGTCAACTGAATTGCCTAAGGACAAGCAAAGGGTTAAGCTTGGGGGAGTTGATACGTCCCCATCATATCTACTTTTCCAAACTCTTTTGCCCTTGTTTTGGACTCTAATTTGCATGATTTGAATGGAACTAACTCGGACTGATGTTGTTTTCAGCAGAATTGCCTTGGTGCTATTTTTGTGAAGCAATAAAAGTTCTTGGATTGACCTGAAAATTATCAGAGAATATTTTTGGAATTAATAAAAAATAATGGTGAAAGAATCAACTAGAGAGGGCCCACCCATTTGCCACAAGCCAGGGGCGCCCCTAGGGCGCGCCTAGGTGGCTTGTGGGCCCCCTACAGCTCCACCGACCTCAATTCCAACTCTATATATTCACCTCCATGGAGAGAAAAAATCAGAGAGAAGAGTTCATCGTGTTTCACGATACTTAGCCACCGCCACCTCCTGTTCTTACTCGGGAGGGCAGATCTGGAGTCCGTTTTGGGCTCCGGAGAGGGGAAATCGACGCCGTCATCATCACAAACCATCCTTCATCACCAATTTCATGATGCTCTCCGCCATTCATGAGTAATTCCATCATAGGCTTGCTAGACAGTGATGGGTTGGATAAGGTATACCATGTAATCGAGTTAGTTTTGTTAGGGTTTGATCCGTAGTATCCACTATGTTCTGATTTTGATGTTGCTATGACTTTGCTATGCTTAAGGCTTGTCACTAGGGCCCGAGTGCCATGATTTCAGAGCTGAACCTATTATGTTTTCATGAATACATATGTGTTCTTGATCCTATCTTGCAAGTTGTAGACACCTATTATGAGTTATGATCCGCATCCCCCAGGGTAACAATAACTGGGATTCTTTTCGGTGATTATTGTAGTTTGAGGAGTTCCTATATTCACTAAGTGCTAATGCTTTGGTCCGGTTCTCTATTAAAAGGAGACCTTAATATCCCTTAGTTTCCATTAGGACACTGCTGACACGGAAGGGTAGGACAAAAATGTCATGCAAGTTCTTTTCCATAAGCACGTATGACTATATATGGAATACATGCCTACATTACATTGATGAATTGGAGCTAGTTCCGAGTCACCTTATGTTATAGCCGTTGCATGATGATTGCCATCCGACATAACTATCCATCGCCGATCCGTTGCCTACGATCTTTTCACATATTGATCCTTGCTAAGTTACTTTTCCGTTGCTACTGTTACAATCACTACAAAACTGCTACTATCACTTTTGCCATCGTTACCATTACTTCCATACTACTTTGCTGCTAAATACTTTTCTGGAGATGTTAAGGCTTTTAGGTGTGGTTAAATTGATAACTCAGCCGCTAATACTCGAGAATATTCTTTGGCTCCCATTGTGTCGAATCGATAAATTTTGGTTGAATACCGTACCCTCGAAAACTGTTGCGATCCCCTATACTTGTGGTTATCACACTTTTCCGCTTTGGGCTCGAGCTTATTAGCCATAATTGTTGCATCCGTAAACTCTAAAAAATGATAGCTTAGGTTTCTGCCAAACCATAATTCATACGATGTCATCTCAATGGATTTAGATGGTGCCCTATTTAAAGTGAACGTAGTTGTATCTAATGCGTAACCCCAAAAAGATAGTGGGGAATCGGTAAGAGACATCATAGTATGCACCATATTCAATAGAGCACGACTAGGACGTTCGGACACACCATCACACTATGGTGTTCCAGGTGGTGTGTGATACGTCCATTCTGCATCATGCTTTTATATTGATATTTATTGCATTATGGGCTTTTATTACACGTTATGGTACAACACTTATGCCTCTTGTCTCTTATTTTATCAGGTTTACATGAAGAGGGAGAATGCCGGCAGTTGGAATTCTGGACTAGAAAAGGAGCAAATCTGAGGTACCTATTCTACACAACTCCAAAAGTCCTGAAAATTTATGAAGAATATTTTGGGAATTAATAAAAATACTGGCGCAAGAATCAACCAAACGGGGGCCACCTATAGGCCACACGCCTGCTAGGCGCGACCACCCCCTAGCCGCGCCTGGCAGGCTTGTGGGGCCCCTGTGGCTCCTCCGATGCCCATCTTCTGCTATATGAAGCATTTTGACCTGGAAAAAATGAGAAGAGAGCTTTCGGGATGAAGCACCTCTGCCTCGTGGCGGAACTTGGACATAATCAATCTAGAGCTCCTGCGGGGCTGTTCTGCCAGGGAAACTTCCCTCCCGGAGGGGGAAATGGAAGCCATCATCATCACCAACGATACTCTTATCAAGAGGGGGTCAATCTCCATCAATGTCTTCACCAGCACCATTTCCTCTCCAAACCCTATTTCATCTCTGGTATCCGATCTTTGTCTCAAAACCTCAGATTGGTACGTGTGGGTTGCTAGTAGTGTTGATTACTCCTTGTAGTTGATGCTACTTTGTTTACTTGGTGGAAGATCATATGTTCAGATCCTTTATGATAATTAGTACTCCTATAATTATGAACATGAACATGCTTTGTGAGTAGTTACGCTTGTTCCTGAGGACATGGGATAAGTCTTGTTATTAGTAATCATGTGAATTTGGTATTTGTTCGATATTTTGATGAGATGTATGTTGTCTCTCCTCTAGTGGTGTTATGTGAACGTAGACTACATAACACTTCACCATTATTTGGGAGTAGGGGAAGGTATTGGGAAGTAATAAGTAGATGATGGGTTGCTAGAGTGACAGAAGCTTAAACCCTAGTTTATGTGTTGCTTCGTAAGGGGCTGATTGGATCCATATGTTTCATGCTATGGTGAGGTTTACCTTAATTCTTCTTTCGTAGTTGCAGATGCTTGCGATAGGGGTTAATCATAAGTGGGAGGTTTGTCTAAGTAAGGGAAGCACCCAAGCACCAGTCCACCCACATATCAAACTATCAAAGTAACGAACGCGAATCAAATAAGCATGATGAAAACTAGCTTGACAGAAATTCCCATGTGTCCTCGGGAGCGCTTTTCTATATATAAGAGTTTGTCCAGGCCTGTCCTTTGCTACAAAAGGTATTGGGCTACCTTGCTTCACCTTTTCTACACTTGTTACTTGATACTTGTTACAAATTATCTTATCACATAACTATCTGTTATCGATAACTTCAGTGCTTGCAGAGAATACCTTACTGGAAACCGCTTGTCATTTCCTTTTGCTCCTCGTTGGGTTTGACACTCTTACTTATCGAAAGGATTATGATAGATCCCCTATACTTGTGGGTCATCAAGACTCTTTTCTGGCGTCGTTGCCAGGGAGTGAAGCGCCTTTGGTAAGTGGAATCTGGTAAGGAAAAATTTATATAGTGTGATGAAATTTACGATCACTTGTTACTATGGAAAGTAATCCTTTGAGGGGCTTGTTCAGGGTATCTTCACCTCGACCAGAAACACAAAGAGTTGTCCCTCAACCTACCGAACATACTGAAAATATTTATTATGAAATTCCTTCGGGTATGATATAGAAACTGCTGGCTAATCCTTATGCAGGAGATGGAACATTACATCCGGATTTGCATCTAATCTATGTGGATGAAGTTTGTGGATTATTTAAGCTTGCAAGTCTGCCCAAGGATCACGTCAAGAAGAAGGTCTTTCATTTATATTTGAAGGAAAAAAGCATTGACATGTATACGCTACGTGATGATATTGGATCATGGAGCTACAACCGATTGAAGATGGAATTTCATCAGAAGTTCTATCCTATGCATCTAGTTCATCCTGATCGGAATTATATTTATAATTTTTGGCCTCGTGAAGGAGAAAGAATCGCTCAAGATTGGGGGAGGCTTAAGTCAATGTTATATTCATGCCCCAATGATGATCTCTCGAGAGAAATTATTATTCAAAAATTTTGTGCTCGGTTTTCTCGTAATGATCAATCCATGCTTGATACTTGTTGTGTTGGTTCGTATATGAAGAAAGATATTGATTTTAAATGGGATTTATTGGAGAGAATTAAACGCAACTATGAAGATTGGGAACTCGAGAAGGTAAGGAGTCAGGTATGAACCTTAAGTTTGATTGATTTAAATCTTTCGTAGACACCAATGCTTTTCGTGAATTTAGCACCAAATATGGACTTGACTCTGAGATAGTAGCTTTTTTGTGAATCTTTTGCTGCTCATGTTGATCTCCCCAAGGATAAGTGGTTTAAATATTATCCTCCCATTGGAGTGAAAGTAGTTGAACCTATTAAAGTTGAAGACAAAACTATTACTTATAATGTTGATCCTGTTATTCCCACTGCTTATATTGAGAAACCACCTTTCCATGTTAGAATAAAGGAACATACTAACGCTTCAACTGTGGTTCGTAAGAGATGTGCTAGACCACCTACAACCCCCCGAGAAAATTAAGGTTGAGCCTAATATTGCTATGGTTAAGGATGTCTTGGTTGATAATATTGATGGGTATGTTATTCAATTTTGTGATGAAGCCGCTGGAATTGCTAAACCGGATGCTAAGGATAAACATAGACCCATTGTTGGCATGCCTATTGTTCCTGTTAAAATAGGAGATCATTGTTATCATGGCTTATGTGATATGGGTGCTAGTGTGAGTGCAATTCCCTTTTCCTTATATAAAGAGATTATGAATGATATTGCACGAGCTGAGTTAGAGGAAATTGATGTTACAATTAAGCTTGCTAATGGAGACACTATATCACTAGTTAGGATTATTAGAGATGTCGAAGTCTTGTGTGGGAAAATAAAATATCCTACTGATTTTCTTGTTTTTGGTTCCCCACAAGATGATTTTTGTCCCGTTATATTTGGTAGACCCTTCTTGAATACCGTTAATGCCAGGATAGATTGTGAGAAGGAAACAGTTACCGTATATTTTGGGGGTACGTCTCATGAGTTTAATTTCTCTAAATTTCATAGACAACCCCATGATAACGAATTGCCTAGTAAGGATGAAATTATTGGTCTTGCCTCTATTGCAGTGCCTCCTACTGATCCTTTAGAGCAATATTTGCTAGACCTTGAAAATTACATGCATATGAATGAAAGTAATGAAATAGATAGGATTTTCTTTGATGAACATCCAATTTTGAAACACAACTTACCTATTGAAATACTTGGGGATCCTCCTCCACCCAAGGGTGATCCCGTGTTTGAGCTTAAACAATTACATGTTACTTTGAAATATGCTTATCTTGATGAAAATAAGATATATACTATTATTATTAGTGCTAACCTTTCAGAGCATGAAGAATAGAGATTATTGAAAACTCTGAGGAAGCATTGTGCTGCTATTGGATATACTCTTGATGATATTAAGGGCATTGGTCCCACTCTATGTGAGCACAAAATTAAAATGGAGCCTGATGCTAAACCAGTCGTTGATCACCAACGACGATTGAATCCTAAAATGAAGGAAGTGGTAATAAATGAAATATTAAAGCTTCTGGAGGCAGGTATCATTTACCCTATTGCTGATAGTAGATGGGTTAGTCCCGTTCATTGTGTCCCTATGAAAGGAGGTATTACTGTAGTTCCTAATGATAAAAATGAATTAATCTTGTAGAGAATTGTTACACGTTATAGGATGGTAACTGATTTTAGGAAATTGGATAAAGCTACTAGAAAAGATCATTACCTTCTACCTTTCATTGATCAAATGCTAGAAAGATTATCCAAACATACACATTTCTACTTTCTAGATGGTTATTCTGGTATCTCTCAAATACATGTGTCAAAAGAGGACTAAGAGAAAACCACCTTTACCTACCATTTTGGTACCTTTGCTTATAGACGTATGCCTTTTGGTTTATGCAATGCACCTGCTACCTTTCAAAGATGCATGACTGATATATTCTCTGATTTTTGTGAAAGGATTGTTGAGGTTTTCATGGATGATTTTTCCGTTTATAGAACTTCTTTTGATGATTGTTTGAGCAACCTTGATCGAGTTTTGTAGAGATGTGAAGAAACTAATCTTGTCTTGAACTGGGAGAAGTGCCAGTTTATGGTGAATGAAGGCATTGTCTTGGGGCATAAAATTTCTGAAAGAGGTATAGAAGTTGACAAGGCTACAGTTGATGCTATTGAAAAAATGTCGTGTCCTACGGATATCAGAGGTATAAGAAGTTTCGTTGGTCATGCTAGTTTCAATTGGAGATTTATTAAAGACTTCTCTAAGATTTCTAGGCATCTCACTAATCTCTTGCAAAAGGATGTTCCATTCATTTTTGATGATGATTGTGTAGAAGCTTTTGGAATTCTTAAGAATGCCTTGATTTCTGCACTTGTTGTTCAACCACCTGATTGAAACCTACCCTTTGAAATTATGTGTGATGCTAGTGATTATGCCGTTGAAGCTATCCTAGGACAAATAGTTGATAAGAAATTAAATGTTATTCATTATGCTAGCAAAACTCTAGACAGTGCTCAAAGAAACTATGCTACTCCTGAAAAAGAATTTTTAGCAGTTGTGTTCGCTTGTGATAAGTTTAGACCCTATATTGTTGATTCTAAAGTAACTGTTCACACTGATCATGCTTCTATTAAATATCTAATGGAAAATAAAGATGCTAAACCTAGACTTATAAGGTGGGTTCTTCTGCTACAAGAATTTGATGTGCATATTGTTGATAGAAAGGGTGCTGATAACCCCGTAGTAGTTAACTTGTCTAGGTTAGAGAATGTTCTTGATGACCCACTACCTATTGATGATAGCTTTCCTGATGAACAATTAGCTGTCATAAATGCTTCTCATAATGCTCCTTGGTATGCTGATTATGCTAATTACATTGTCGCTAAATTTATACCGCCTAGTTTCACATACCAACAAAAGAAAAAGTTTTTCTATGATTTAACACATTACTTTTGGGATGACCCAAACCTTTATAAAGGAGTAGATGGTGTTATTAGACGTTGTGTGCCTGAGCATGAACATGGACAGATCCTACAGAAGTGTCATTCCGAGGCCTATGGAGGACACGACGCTGGAGATAGAACTGCACATAAGGTATTACAATCTGGTTTTTATTGGCCTACTCTCTTCAAGTAGGCTCGTAAGTTTGTCTTGTCATGTGATGAATGTCAAAGAATTGGCAATGGTAGTAGACGTCAGGAAATGCCTATGAATTACTCTCTTGTTATTGAACCATTTGATGTTTGGGGTTTTGATTATATGGGACCTTTTCCAATGTCCAATGGGTATACTCATATTTTAGTTGTTGTTGATTATGTTACTAAGTGCGTAGAAGCTATTCCAACTAGTAGTGTTGATCATAACACCTCTATTAAGATGCTTAAAGAAGTTATTTTCCCTAGATTTGGAGTCCCAGATATTTAATGACTAGTGGTGGTTCACATTTTATTCATGGTGCTTTCCGTAAATTGCTTGCTAAGTATGATGTTAATCATAGAATTGCATCCCCTTATCATCCTCAATCTACTGGTCAATTAGAATTAAGCAATAGAGAAATTAAATTGATCTTGCAAAAGACGGTTAATAGATCTAGGAAGAATTGGTCTAAGAAACTTGACGATGCATTATGGGCTTATAGAACTTCTTACAACAATCCTATGGGTATGTCTCCGTATAAAATGGTTTATGGTAAAGCATGTCACTTACCTCTAGAGCTAGAGCACAATGCTTATTGGGAAATCAAAGATCTCAACTATGATTTCAAACTTGTTGGTGAAAAGAGGTTATTTGACATTAGTTCGCTTGATGAATGGAGAACCCGGGCCTAAGAGAATGCCAAGTTGTTTAAAGAAAAATTTAAGAGATGGCATGATAAAAGGATACAAAAGCGTGAATTTAATGTAGGTGATCATGCCTTGCTATACAATTCTCGGTCAAGATTTCTTACAAGTAAACTTCTCTCCAAATGGGAAAGGAAGGTGGTAAACGGCCAAAGAATCAAACACTATATTTCAGGTACTCCCATTAATGTTGAAACCAATGTTATCAATACCATAACTCCTGAAGAGCATATTAGGGAGACTTACCAAAATGTTTTAGACTCTAAAAAGGAATAGGTACGTCGTACGGTAAGTAAACCGGCTCCAAAACTTTCCCAATAGCAATTTTACTCAGTTTTGGAATATTTAAAAAATTAGGAAAATTAAAACCAGTCCGAAGGACGCATGGGGAGGCGACAAGCCTGCTAGGCGCGGCCACCCCCCTGGCCGTGCCTATGGGGCTTTTCACCACCCCGTGCATGCCCCGGACTCCATTTTCTTGTGGAACACCCCTTCGGGTCGGAAAAAATTCATTATATAATCTCCCGAAGGTTTCCACTTTCATATCACGACAATACTTCCTCTTTTCGTTTGAGCTGTTCCTGCAACAGATTTAGAGCAAGATGTCATTCCAAGAGTGTGATGGGGAGAGCTACAAATCGCACTATCTTGCCAATCCCAAGCTCTATGGGGACCTAGATTCTACGGATTATTCTTGGAGGAGGAACAAGAAGACAAGTACCTAGAAGAAAGCTCAAATGAAGAGGAGACTCCTATGCCTGAACTGGGAGACATGCATGTGGAGTTCAGGGAATCAAGCCTCCCAAATGCAAGAAGAAAACCCAAAGTTCTATCTATCCCTTATCATTTTCTATAGGACAGTAAAGAAGAATTATGTCAAAGGATATTGAAGCTCGAGCAGGAAGTAGATGACCTGAGGGAACAAAATTTCATGCTCAAGAGGAAACTGAACAAGCTTCCAGCCTCATCAACAGATTCACTACCATCACATTCGAAGAAGGACACCTGAGCACACGGGTATGTGCACTCCCCTTGGCTTGTGCCAAGCTTGCGGGAGGTGCCCTGGTATCGTATCACATCACACCTTTTTCCTTTTTTGTTTTTTATGATCTTTCCTAGTTCGATCCTTTTTTATTTTGTTTTGATCTAGTAGAATAAAAGTTTTTAGTATGATCTACCTTTTAGTTTTTGCTTTTGCTCCCCTTATGTAAGCAAGTCCGAGATTTATATAATAAAAAGTAGTTTTGATGAGAGGGCTTTGCTAGGTTACTATGCTCTTGAAAGTAACGAATAAAGTATAATGGAACAAAAGAAAAGAGAATACATTGTGATCCTATGGGGAGTGATAACTTCACATACAAAAATTATGGTTGAAAGGATCGATATGGTTGACTAGAGGGGGGTGAATAGGCAACTAACACTTTTCAACTTTTCCTTAACAATTAAGGTATAACATCAAATAAGCTAGCTAGATGTGCAACTAGGTGAATAACCTATATGATGCTAATCACAACAAGTGCATAAGCAAGCAAGGGATATGACACAATAAAAGCTTGTAAGAAGTAAAGATGCGAGATAACCAAAAGTGGAGCCGATGGAGACGAGGATGTGTTACCGAAGTTCCTTCCCTTGTGGGGAAGTACGTCTCCGTTGGAGTGGTGCGGAGGCACAATGCTCCCCAAGAAACCACTAGGGCCATCGTATTCTCCTCACGCCCTCACACAATGCGAGATGCCGTGATTCCACTATTGGTGCCCTTGAAGGCAACGACCGAACCTTTACAAACAAGGTTGGGGCAATCTCCACAAGTGAATTGGAGGCTCCCAACGACACCACGAAGCTTGACCACAATGGAATGTGGCTCCAAGGTGACCTCAACCGTCTAGGGTGTTCAAACACCCAAGAGTAACAAGATCCGCAAGGGATTAGTGGGGGGAATCAAATTTCTCTTGGTGGAAGTGTAGATCGGGGCCTTCTCAACCTATCCCTAGGAAATCAACAAGATTGATTGTCTAGGGACAGAGATCGGGCTAAATGGAGCTTGGAGCAACAATGGAGTTTGGGAAGGAAGAGGTAAGCTTCTTGGGGAAGAAGACCTCCCTTTTATAGTGGGGGACAACATCCAACCGTTATCCACTCCCTCAGCCCCGTGCATCGCGGTACTATCGCAAAAGTCACGGTACTACCATGATGGCTTGCGGTACTACCACAGCCTTGTGCGGTATTACCGCTCGCACGGGAGTAACTGGCCTTGGCCGTTAGCACTAGGCCACAAGCGGTAGAACCGCCGGAGCGGTACTATCGTGAGCCTGTGCGGTACTACCGCACGGTCAGCAGAGGCAACGACTGGAGGTGCACGGAAGTAAAAAATTACTTCCGTGCATACCTCTGCAGGGGGAAACTCTACAAAAAAGCCCGGCACGGTAGTACCGGATGAGAATCACGGTACTACCATAGTAGGGCGGATGTAAAAAATTACATCCGTGCCTACTACCACAGGTGTAGAGGCCAGGGCAGGAGACAGCGGTACTACCGGTCCATCGAGTGGTACTACCGCTGGCACCTGCGGTACTACCGCTTCTTGGAGCAATACTACCGCAGACCATTGAAGACAAACACCTAGCAGGCGTTCCTTTTGCACAGAGAAGGAAAACGAGTTGGGGCTCCATTGAAGAGAGGGAAAGGTGGTGCAAAGGAATAGACGTGTACGTGTTGATTCCACCCAGACCTTTTCGAAGCGGACCCCCTCTTGATAGTACAACTTTCCTGCGATTCAAATCCACCGAAAGGAAACGCATAGAACAACCGTCTTCAAGAGATTCCGAGGGGCACTGAATCATCTTGTGCCTAGACCTGAGATATCTGAAATGCTCAATGCACATGATTAGTCCGCAAGGGCATTGCCATCAATCACCAAAACCACTTAGGGAGGAATATGCCCTTACAATCTCCACCTTTTTGGTGGATTGATAACAATACGAGATTTGCACATAAGGATATAAAATGAGCATATGTAAAACTAAAGACCTACAAAATATAGAAGAGCTCCCCCTAGATGTGTGCATATTCTAGATATGCTTTGGACTGCAAGGCACACACACTAGGATCAACACTCCCCCTATATTTTATAGGCAATGCAATCTTTGCAACAGAATGAAGAGAACTAAGTATGGAAACTAGGCATAGCATGTGAGCATTAAGATAAGGGTACGTAATAGACAGACTCAAAAGCTACGAAACATACTAGACAATAATAAGGTAGCAGTGATAAGATATGTCTTACACCATATGATAGAGGAAGTCTCCAGGTCACACACACACACAAAGGACATAAACCAAAGTTCAATGAAAGCAGAGAGATGACGAAAAGACAAACACAAATACGCGCAAATCCTACACTCTCTCCCCCTTTGGCATCGAGACGCCAAAAAGGCAGAGAGGACACTGAACACATAGCTGGTAGCTCCCATGTAGAGAGATCAGTCATCTGACTCCTCTGAAGCATCTGGGATGGACTCCGCATCTGAATCAGCCCACTGGAATTGCTGCTTCGCCATCCAAGTGGCATCGGAATACGCTTGTCACGCTGGCGACTCTCCTTCTGAGCAACGTGAGCCTGATACTGACCCTTGGCCTGCATGCAGAACAAAGTCTTCATCTTGTGAGAGAGCTTCTTGGCCCAAGATGGCTCAGAAGACGGAGGCACATAGGACTCAGAACTATTATCTTCCTCCTCTTCAATCTCATCCTCATCGACCTCCATACGAGCAGAAGGTGGCTTAGTGGTGTTGTTAGCCCACTTGTCCTTCATACGCAAACGGATGGGCTCATGAAGAAACAAGTGCTCCGGTCTGTCCTGACCCAGAAAGGTCTTGTCCCAAGTAGCACGAATCAGGTAGAGCAAGTATGGCCCATAAATGGGGACCTTACGATGGAACACAACAGTGCGAAGCTCAGACCACATAATGTGAGACACATCAAGGATGTCAAGGTCTTCATTTATTCCTCTCTCACATAGCAGCAACATATCCACCAGATAGGAGTGTACCTTTTCCTTGTTTCCCATGCGAGGAAACAGATAGTTGCGGAAGATCCAGTGCATGACATCAAGGAAAGGGTTGAGCACAGGAATTTGCTCACCAGATCGTAAGGTCTTCAGAATATGGAAAGGCACGAGCTGCTCCTTATGTGTTGGTTGAGGGTTGCCGTGAGGGCGCAGTCCAATTGGCATATCAACCCCGAAATGAGGAACATGCAGAAAGTCCATGAAGTCCTTCCAGGTGGCAGATAGTTGCTCGCCATGGGTCTTCCATGTCATGGTCCGCTCCGCATCAGAGTGAAAGTGGACAAAGGCAAAGAACTGACCCAATAGCTCAGGATCGAAGTCAAGGTGGAAGGGGATGATGTCTGCTATAGCAAATTGCTGCACCAACTCTAGAGCCTCACCAAAGTATTGCGGATGCTTCCTCATGTGTTCCAGATCAATGTATTGGACAGGAACATAGTGATTTTTCTTGCCCTAGATCACATCCAGGTGAATAAGATACTGCTACTTGGACCAGAACAATTCATTTGCCTTGGAAACTTCCCTTGGCTTGTCGTAGGTATTGATTAACCGTCGAGCCAGAAACTCAGCTTGGGGCATGACCTCAAAGTTCTCAACTGGTCGCTTGAGCTTGGATGGGGTTCTCTTGAAATGGCGGGGTGGATCATTGGATCCCTCAGGAGCATCAGGATTGTGGAGCCGCTTGGAACTTGTGTCACGAGACGGATTGGAATGTCTTGGAGTAGAGGAGGAACAAGAGCCACCACCTATGGCACACATCGCAAACACAATGGACAAATGGAAAAAGTAAGGCAAGGACGAAAGCAGACACGGAAACCATGTAGAAGGGAGAATAGATAGGACAAAACGAGGTAGTTGTGGATCGAGCAGTAGTACCAACACGTTTTGCGGTAGTAAAAATTTACTACCGCTCCAGACGCGGTAGTACACTAGGAGCGGTAGTACCGTGGCTGGAGTGGAAGTAAAATGTTACTACCGCCCAGTCAGCGGAAGTAAAAAATTAGTACCGCTCCAGATGCGGTAGTACCGCTGGGAGCGGTAGTACTGTGGCTAGAGCGGTAGTAAGATTTTACTGCCGCCTAGCGTACGGAAGTAAAAAATTAGTACCACCCACGATGCGGTAGTACCATGGGAGCAGTAGTACCATGGCATCAGTGGAAGAAATATTTTACTTCTGCCCTATGAGGGGTAGTTCCGCACAAGGTGCAGTAGTACCGCACGGGGTGGAATTCGCAAGAACACAAATCAGATCATATTGGTACTACCCTAGATCAAAAAATATCCCGTTTTATCCTATCAATACGCACTTCTACCGCAATAACACTTACAAAACATCTCCTCATGCATAGATTGGATCAAACAAAGCTAGACCATCTCATATTTCCCCAAAAACCTAGATTCAAAAATAGAGAAGCAAAACAAGAAGGAATTGGGGAAATACCGGGGTCCATTGCAAGAGGACGAGGTGGCGAATGATCCCACCAGAGCAAATAAGAAGTGGGTGGCCGGAGATGGAGATCCGGCGAGGTGCTCCGGCGATGGTTGAGAGGAGGAGAGAGAGATACGTGAGGGGAAGAGAGAAAATGGGGTATGGGGAAGATGGGAAACCCCCCTACCGGCTCTTAAACCCCACACGCACTCGTCGTTACGGTAGTACCACAGTCATCGCGGTAGTACCGCTCAACGTGCGGAAGTAATTTTTTACTTCCGTGCGGTAAGAGGTAGTACCGCTCCAAGCGGTAGTAGCGTGATCCTCCACGATAGTACCATGATATCCTCTCGGTGCATAAAAGCGAAAAACAGAATGAGAGAGAGAGATTTCCAGTGTGATCGCCAATTTCCACACAAAAAAAGAGACAAGATAAACTATGATCCAAGATAAAAACACGAGCATGGTCCATTGGAGAAGAGAGAATAAAATAAGACCAACCGGTGAGCCTCTACTTCACATGAAGAGAGGGCGGTGGCCCTAGAGCCACCTATGTTTGAGTCAGATGGTATGGCACCGCGAAGAATTATCCTTGGGCCCATGACCAAGACTCGTCTTTTGAAGCACAGTAACCATCAAAAATGGCAAGTGTGATAGACTTTTATTAGTTTATGCATAATAGGAGGAGGAATAGTTCATTGAGAGAACTAGAATCCCCCTAAATCCATGCCTACACCCAGACAAGACATAACGATGAGTGTGGCGAGGTGTGCATTAAGTAAATCCACATTGCTCGAATCAATGATATTTAGCTCATGCCTTAACTCGCGAAATCTTGCTTCATCTAATGGCTTCGTAAAAATATCTTCAAGTTGTTCGTTAGTTCTCAGATGAATAAGATTGATGTCTCCACGCTTGACGTGTTCCCGAAGAAAGTGATGACGAATATCAATATGCTTCGTCTTGCAATGTTGGACTGGGTTGCTGGAGATCATAATGACACTTTCATTATCACAGTAAAGAGGCACTTTGTCACAATTGACACTGTAATCCTTTAAAGTTTGCCTCATCCGTAGAATCTGAGCACAACAACTGGCAGCAGCTACATACTCGGCCTCAGTGGACGAGAGAGAAACACAATTTTGTTTCTTTAAAGACCAACTTACCAAAGACCGACCAAGAAATTGGCAGCTTCCGGAAGTGGACTTTCTATCCACACGGTCTCCTGCCCAATCCGAGTCAGTATATCCAACGAGATCAAACGAAGCCCCCTTGGGATACCATAAGCCAAAGTTTGGGGTATGAGCCAAATATCAAAAGATTCGCTTGAGAGCCACATGGCGACTCTCCTTAGCTGCGGATTGAAATCGTGCACACATACCCACACTTAACATGATATCCGGTCCAGATGCACAAAGGTAAAGCAAGGATCCAATGATGGAGCGATATACCTTTTGATCCACCGCTTTACCATTGGGATCGCTGTCAAGATGGCATTTGAGTGGCATGGGAGTGTTGGCCTTGGGAGGATTGAGCTCATCCATCTTGAACCTCTTGAGCATGAGCATGTCTTGAGTGTATTTGGCTTGATTGATGAAGGTACCTTGACTTCATTGCTTGACTTCGAAACCAAGAAAGTACTTCAACTCTCCCATCATGGACATCTCAAACTTGTTTGTCATCAAAGTGGCAAACTCTTCATTGAAAGCTTTGTTAGGAGAACCAAAAACAATATCATCAACATATAGTTGGCATATGAACAAGTTCCCGTTGACCCTCTTTGTAAAAAGAGTGGGGTCTATTTTCCCAATTTCAAACCCACGGTCTTGCAACATCTCAGTAAGGTGTTCATACCACGCACATGGGGCTTGTTTAAGGCCATAGAGAGCCTTATCGAGAATGTATACATGATTCGGGAACTTGGGATCCTCAAACCCCGGGGGTTGCTTGACATATACCAACTCCTTAAGAGGGCCATTAAGAAAAACACTCTTGAAATCCATTTGATATAATTTAAAATTATGATGAGAGGCATATGCAAGTAACATGCAAATAGATTCAAGGCGAGCAACAGGAGAAAAGGTTTCACTGTAGTCGATACCCTCGACTTGGGAATATCCCTGTGCCACCAGTCTAGCCTTGTTGCGAATGACAATACCGTTCGCATCTTTCTTGTTTTTGAAGATCCATTTCCTTCCAATGACATTGTGATTCTCCTTAGGTCTTGGCACCAGTCGCCACACTTGGTTGCACTCGAAGTTGTTGAGTTCATCGTGCATAGCTTCAACTCATTCCATATCCTCGAGTGCATCTTGAACCTTAAGGGGCTCAATGCAAGAAACAAACGCGTGATGTTCACAAAATTTAATTTTTTACGAGTGGTTACCCCTTTTTGCAAGTCACCATAGACGTTCTCCAATAAATATTGTCTAACTTTGAGCTTGGCGGCATTCTTGGTGGCTTTCTTGGCGGCTTGTCTCTCTAAGATTTCTTCCATGCACGGTTGAGAGACAGCATTCTGTGAGTCATCATCTTGATGATCTTGAGCGCCTTCTTGAGCTTGCTCTTGATCTTGAGGAAGATCTTGATCTTGAGATTGCTCGGAGACAGGAACTTGATCTTGGGCATCACTTTGTGAGACACCATCATCAGTGAATTGATCTTGCCCTTGATCTTGTTCATGTGGTAGAGGACCTTCAGTTTGTTCTTCGGAAGCGTGTGGGTCTTGAATCGGTGATGGTTCCACTTGAGTGGAACATTGTCCTTCTCCTTCAGCCACAAGGGGTTCCTCAACGGGTAGGAAGTATCCCACACCCATTCTTCTTATGGCTTGGGGAGGAATTACATCACCTACATCACAAAGACCACTTTGCTCCAATTGGGAGCCATTATTTTCATCAAACTCTACGTTACTCATATCCTCAATGAGTCCCGTGGACTTGTTGAGGACACGGTAAGCATGAGAGTTTGCAGCATAACCAACAAATATGCCCTCATGGGCTCTAGATTCAAATTTAGACAAACAAGCACCTTTCTTGAGAATGAAACACTTACAACCGAACACCCAAAAGTATGTGAGGTTGGGCTTGTTCCTGAGAATTTCACCACATAGAGACCGTTCTCGACATGCCCAACAAAAGCTACTTTAAGAGTCTTGCTCCACAAAAGGGTCACAGAGTCAATACCAAAGAAAGTACTAAAACCCATGGTTGCAAGTTGATAAACTGAAAGTAAATTGTATGCGAGGGTCTCAACAAGCATGACATTCTCTATGGTGAGTTCCAGAGAGATTACCACCTTGCCAAGACCCAATACCTTTGAAATTGCATCATCACCAAATGAGACTTGGGTGGCCATAGATGTGTCAGGATGAACGTCCACCACCAAGTTCTTGCTTCCGGTCATATGATTTGTCGCTCCACTATCGAGCAACCATGATGTTCCTCCAAAAGCAAACCCCTACAAGAGATCAATGTTTGGCTTTAGGTACCCATTCTTTAATGGGTCCTTTAATGTTAGCAACAAGGGTCTTAGGAACCCAAATACACCATTCAATGTACTCATAAGAAGAACCAACATATTTGGCATAAACATGCCCATCACTAGCACGACATCAAACATAATAGGGGTTAAAGTCGCCGGTCTTGTTGGGATGGACGTTCTTCTTCTTGCCCTTCTTGGTATTCTCCAACACAACTTGGTCTTTCTTCTTCTCATGAGGACCTTCCCCATCTCTTACAAAGGTTTGCTTGAGCGTTGGGACTTCCTTGGTGTTTACCTTATTCTTCTCATTAGTTTTGGGTACAAACCCCACTCCTTCTTTTGCAACAACTTCCTTCTGAGTACTCAGAAGGTCATTGAGTGTCTTCTCACCTTGGATACATGTCACCAAACCCTTGTTAAGATGCTCTTTTAGCTTGACATTTTCCTCCACAAGGTGTGCATGCTCACAACATGGGTTAGTAGCAGATGCATTATCAATTAGAACACAAGGAGGACATGTGGCAATTTCCTTAGTGAGTTTCACTTGCAGTTGATCACGTGACTCCTTAAGAGAGGCATGAGCGCACGTCAATGCCTTTTGAGCATTGTCAAGTGTGTCAAGCTCAACTTTGAGACGATCATGATCCACCCTAAGTGCAACCTTCTCAGACTTGAGAGCACGGTTAAGAACAATAAAATGATCATAATCTTTATTTAATTTAGTAAGGTCAACATTTTGTGACTCCTCAAGAGTCATACGAAGACCTTGCTCTTCCTCAAGAGCAATAGATAGATCCGCTATCTTGTCGGCATAATCATGACTATGATCTCTTAGTTCCTCAAGACACTCTTCCTGAGACTCAATAGTGTCATGGGCCTCACCAAGTTGTTCCAAGAGAGCAACGAAGTGCTTCTTGGAATCTCCCTTGAGTTTACACATGAATTTGTCAAACTCATTTTTATCCTCTTTCCCCTCCTGAAGTTCATCCACACAATCTAAGGATGAAGTGGGAGAAACAGAAGTCTTAATGTTTGAGGTTATGACGTTGGGGGTTACCTTGGTGATACATTTAGCCATGAGGAATATCATGACGATGTTCTCATTGGGGGCGTCATAGAGTGATGCCTTTGTCGGTGTAGAAGAGGCAATTGCCACGGATGCCATTTCCATTCCTTCACCGCTTGTGTCTTCGTCATCAACATAATCATCTGAGGCATACTCTTCTTGAGCTACCAATACTTTGTGAGGAGCCTTCTTGACAAAGTTGGTTTTGTTTGGGAAGGACTTGGCTTTATCTTTGTGAATGAGCTTGCCACCATTGTCTTCCCTCTTCTCATATGGACAATCCACCACAAAGTGACTTACATTACCATAGTTGTAGCAAGTTCTCACACGTTGCTTTCCCTTTGACCCATTTGAGTTGTTCTTGGAGAAGTTGGGCCTTGAGTTTATCTTGTTGCCCCAAAATTGTCTGGACGCAAGAGCCATGTGCTCATCATAAGCATATTTGGTGTCCTCGGGGCAAACCTCTTCTTCTTCTTCTTCTTCTTCTTCCTCTTTACTGACCTTGGCCTTCAAAGCAAGATTGGGAGAGGACTTACTTGACCGTTGAACACGAGCGAGAGCATTGTCGGCTGTCATGTTCAGGATGTTCATTGCAATGAATTCATCCAACACATCACCAGAGGATAAGGTGTGGAAGTCTGGCCTTTGACGGATGACAGCGGACATGGCCTTGTTGTGGGGCATGATAGCCTTCAGGAACTTACGCTTGATCCAAGTATCATCCACATCCTTGCTGCCATGATCCTTGAGGGAAACAACGAGAGCGGTCACCCTTCTATAGAGCTCACATGGTTCCTCATCCTCTATCATCACAAACTCATCTGACTGATCAAGAACAACTTCCTAGTTTGACCGTTGAATGCTTGAGCTGCCCTTGTACATGGAGATGATATGTTCCCAACATTCTTTAGCAACAGTGAAGGGACGCAGGTGTGGTAGATCTTTAGGAGGAATAGTAGCTTGGAGTATGAACAAGGCGAAAGAATTTAGCTATTTATCCGCTTGTTCTCTCGGAGTAAGATTGCATGGATCATGAGTATAGTATCCTTCTTCAATGACTCTCATGATATGAATTGAGCTGCGATCTAAATGAGACTTGATACTAAAAACCCAGTTAGCAAAATCATTCTTAACAAGTTTAGGAGGAGGACCAAGATTAACTATATGAGGTGGGTGCACCGGTCCTCCATAGACCACGGGAGGGGGAACAGAGGCAAAGCTCCCCGACCCGTTAACTCTTTGAGCATGATTATCTTTGTCGGCACTAGCCCCCTCCTTACCGGAGTTGGCATTCGATGACAAGTTAGTGGGTTTGACCACTTGCCCCGCATCGGTAGATATTTTAAGAGTATTAAGGAAATCTTTAAACATGGATTGAACCTCGATCGCCATGGAGGATTTGAGTAAGGACAAAGCCTTGTTCAAATCCTCGTGTGAGACCGTGTTCACACCCATGGCCTCGGGAAGTTCTCCCACACGCGCCTCTTCGCCAGCCATACTCTTCGGGTGGTGAAACCCTTAATAAAGAGACGTGGCTCTGGTACCAATTGAAAGGATCGATATGGTTGACTAGAGGGGGGGTGAATAGGCAACTAACACTTTTTAACTTTTCCTTAACAATTAAGGTATAGCATCAAATAAGTTAGCTAGATATGCAACTAGGTGAATAACCTATATGATGCTAATCACAACAAGTGCATAATCAAGCAAGGGATATAACACAATAAAAGCTTGCAAGAAGTAAAGATGCGAGATAACCAAAAGTGGATCCGGTGGATACGAGGATGTGTTACCGAAGTTCCTTCCCTTGTAGGGAAGTATGTCTCTGTTGGAGCGGTGTGGAGGCACAATGCTCCCCAAGAAGCCACTAGGGCCACCGTATTCTCCTCATGCCCTCACACAATGCAAGATGCCGTGATTCCACTATTGGTGCCCTTGATGGCTTCGACCGAACCTTTAAAAACAAGGTTGGTGAAATCTCCACAAGTGAATTGGAGGCTCCCAACGGCACCATGAAGCTTCACCACAATGGAATGTGGCTCCGAGGTGACCTAAACCGTCTAGGGTGCTCAAACACCCAAGAGTAACAAGATCCGCAAGGGATTAGTGGGGGGAATCAAATTTCTCTTGGTGGAAGTGTAGATCGGGGCCTTCTCAACCTATCCCTAGGAAATCAACAAGATTGATTGGCTAAGGAGAGAGATCGGGCTAAAATGGAGCTTGGAGCAACAATGGAGTTTGGGAAGGAAGAGGTAAGCTTCTTGGGGAAGAAGACCTCCATTTTATAGTGGGGGACAAGATCCAACCGTTATCCACTCCCTCAGCCCCGCGCGTCGCAGTACTACCGCAAAAGTCACGGTACTACCGTGATGGCTTGCGGTACTACCGCAGCCTTGTGCGGTACTACCGCTCGCATGGGAGTAACTGGCCTTGGCCGTTAGCACTAGGCCACAAGTGGTAGAACCGCCGGAGCGGTACTATCGCGAGCCCGTGCGGTACTACCGCACGGTCGGCAGAGGCAGCCACTGGAGGTGCATGGAAGTAAAAAATTACTTCCATGCCTACCTCCGCAGAGGGAAACTCTGCAAAAAAGTCCGACATGGTAGTACCGGACGAGAATCGCGGTACTACCGTAGTAGGGTGGATGTAAAAAATTACATCCGCGCCTACTACCGCAGGTGTAGAGGCCAGGGCAGGAGACAACGGTACTACCGCTCCACCGAGCAGTACTACCATTGGCACCTGCGGTACTACCGCTTTCTGGAGTGGTACAACCGCAGACCATTGAACACAAACACCTAGCAGAAGTTCCTTTTGCACAAAGAAGGAAAACGAGTTGGGGCTCCATTGAAGAGAGGGAAAGGTGGTGCAAAGGAATAGACCTTCCCGAAGCGGACCCCCTCGTGATAGTACGGCTTTCCTACGATTCAAATCCACCTAAAGGAAATGCATAGAACAACCGTCTTCGAGAGATTCCGAGGGGCACTGAATCGTCTTGTGCCTAGACCTGGGATATCTTAAATGCTCAATGCACACGATTAATCCGCAAGGGCATTGTCATCAATCACCAAAACCACTTAGGGAGAAATATTCCCTTATAATGGTGATTGAAATTTGTTAGGAGTTAACAAACATAGTAATTGCTCATTGGTGCAATTGAAAGGAAGTGATAAAGAAAGAGAGATTCACATATAAATATATTATATTGGACATCTTTTATGATGGTGACCACTCATTAAAATATTACATGCCAGGAAGTTGATGTTCGACAAGGAAGACAACATAATAGGTTATGTTTGCTTGCCTCCGGATAGAAGTTATATTGTTTTAGATCCTCCAACATGTCATGCTTGCTTCTACCTCATATTAGCCAAAACTTCCGCACCAAGTAGAGATACTACTTGTGCATCCAAACACCTCAATCCAGTTTTGCCATGAGAGTCCACCATACCTACCTATGGATTGAATAAGATCCTTCAAGTAAGTTGTCATCGGTGTGAAAGGCAATAAAAATTGCTCCTAAATATGTGTGATCTTTTATTGTAAGAGAAATAAGCGTTGTACGAACTTGTGATAGTAAAGAAATAAAAGCGACAGACTGCATAATAAAGGTTGCTATCACAAAGGGCAATACAATGCAGCGTTCCTCTGCACTAAGAGTTTGTGCATCCAAAAATAAAAAGTGCATGATAACCTCTGTTCCCTCTACGAAGGGCCTATCTGTTACTTTTACTTTTTAGTACTTACCTTTATGCAAGAGTCATGGTGGTCTTCACCACTTCGTATATTCCATCTCTCTTGGCAAGCATTATGTGTTGCAGAATGATCTAGACTCGTATATCCACTCGGATGTGGGTGATCATGAGTTATTATTGTTGACATCACCCTTCAGGTGAATAGTTGGAGGCAAAACTACAAGCCCCTATCTTTCTCTGTGTCCGATTGAAGCTTTGATCTCATGGGTACGGCGTGAGTGTTAGCAATTGTGAAAGACTAAAAGATGATTGAGTATGTGGATTTTCTTTACAAGTTGTTATATTGACTCTTTACGATGTTATTATAAATTTTCAATTGCTTCAGTGACTGAGATCATAGTTTGTTGGTTGTCAATAGAGATCTTGTTTCATACTTTATCTTGTGAATGAATTGTTACTCTAGTATAAAGAATCTCATACAATGAGTATTGTTGTTTTAAAGTTGATCATGATGCTCTCGGGTCCGTATTTTATTTTATCGACACCTCTATCTCTAAACATGTGGACATAATCATCAATCTTGGCGTTCACTTGAGAGCAAGCGAGGTCTATGCATGGGGAGTTGATACGTCCATTTTGCATCATGCTTTTATATTGATATTTATTGCATTATGGGATGCTATTACACATTATGGTACAACACTTATGCCTCTTCTCTCTTATTTTACAAGGTTTACATGAAGAGGGAGAATGTCGACAACTGGAATTCTGGACTAGAAAAGGAGAAAATATGAGATACCTATTCTGCACAACTCCAAAAGTCCTAAAAATTTATGGAGAATATTTTTGGAATTAATAAAAATACTGGCGCAAGAATCAACCAGAGGGGGCCACCTGTAGGCCATAAGTCTGCTAGGCACGACCACCCCTGGCCGCGCCTAGCAGGCTTGTGGGCCCCTTATGGCTCCTCCGACGCCCATCTTCTGATATATGAAGCATTTTGACCTGGAAAAAATGGGAAGAGAGCTTTCGAGACGAAGTGCCGCCGTCTCGAGGCGGAACTTGGACAGAACCAATCTAGAGCTCCGGCAGGGATGTTCTGCCGGGGAAACTCCCCTCCCAGACAGGGAAAATGATGCCATCGTCATCACCAACAATCCTCTCATCAAGAGGGGGCCAATCTCCATCAACATATTCACCAACATCATCTCCTCTCCAAACCCTAGTTCATCTCTTGTATCCGATCTTTGTCTCAACACCTTAGATTGGTACCTGTGGGTTGCTAGTAGTGTTGATTACTCCTTGTAGTTGATGCTAGTTGGTTTACTTGGTGGAAGATCATATGTTCAGATCCTTTATGATAATTAATACTCCTATGATTATGAACATGAACATGCTTTGTGAGTAGTTACGTTTGTTCCTCAGGACATGGGATACGTCTTGTTATAAGTAATCATGTGAATTTGGTATTCGTTCGATATTTTGATGAGATGTATGTTGTCTCTCCTCTAGTGGTGTTAGGTGAATGTCGACTACGTAACACTTCACCATTATTTGGGCCTAGGGGAAGGCATTGGGAAGTAATAAGTAGATGATGGGTTGCTAGAGTGACAGAAGCTTAAACCCTAGTTTATGCGTTGCTTCGTAAGGGGCTGATCTGGATCCATATGTTTCATGCTATGGTTAGCTTTACCTTAATTCCTTTTTCGTAGTTGTGGATGCTTGCGATAGGGGTTAATCACAAGTGGGAGGTTTGTCCAAGTATGGGCAGCACCCAAGCATTGGTCCACCCACATATCAAATTATCAAAGTAACGAACGTGAATCAAATGAGCATGATGAAAACTAGCTTGACAAAAATTCACATGTGTCCCCGGGAGCGCTTTGCTTTATATAAGAGTTTGTCTAGGCCTGTACTTTGCTACAAAAAGGATTGGTCTACCTTGCTGCACCTTTGCTACACTTGTTACTTGTTACTCATTATGAATTATCTTATCACAAAACTATCTGTTACCGATAATTTAAGTGCTTGGAGAGAATACCTTACTAGAAACCGCTTGTCATTTCTTTCTGCCCCTCATTGGGTTCAACACTCTTACTTATCGAAAGGATTACGATAGATCCCCTATACTTGTGGGTCATCAGCATGAGTTGTGAAACAACTTCCAAATTGTCTTAAGTTGCATACCAAACTCGTAACTCAGATATTAACCTCCACGATCATATCATAGACATTTTATCTTGTTGTCATGATGATCTTAAAATTCACTCTGAAAATGCTTGAACTTTTCAAACATTTCAGACTTGTGTTTCATTAACTAAATATACACATATCTACTAAAATCATCAGTGAACGTAAGACAATAATGATATCCACCGCATGCTTCAGCACTCATTGGACCGCATACATCAACATGTATTATTTCCAATAAGTCACTTGACCAATCCATTAAATCACAAAGTGGTGTCATAGTCATCTTGCCCATGAGGCATGGTCTGCATGTCTCAAGCAATTCGAAATCGAGTGAGTCCGAAGATTCACCAACATGGAGTTTCTTCATGCGGTTTACACCAATATGACCTTAGCGGCAATGCCACAAGTATGTGGTACTATCATTATTAACTTTGCATCTTTTTGGCATCAATATTATGAACAAGTGTATCACTACGATCAAGATTCAATAAACCATTCACATTGGGTGCATGACCATTGAAGGTATTATTCATGTAAACAGAATAATCATTATTCTCTAACTTAAATGAATAACCGTATTGCGATAAACATGATCTAATCTTGTTCATGCTCTACACAAACACCAAATAACATTTATTCCGTTTTAACACTAGTCCCGAAGGTAGAGGGAGCGTGCGATGGTGATCACATCAACCTTGGAAACACTTCCAACACACAATGTCACCTCGCCCTTAGTTAGTCTCCACTTATTCCGTAGCTTTTTTTCCGAGTTACTAACATTAGCAACTGAACTGGTATCTAATACCCATGTGCTACTTGGGGCAATTCCGCTTCCAGTGGTGTCTCTCCTCATAACAGAAGCACTTAGTCTCGGGTTTGGGTTCAACCTTGGGTTTCTTCACTGGAGCAGCAGCTGTCTTGCCATTCATGAAGTTTCCCTTGTTGCCCTCGCCATTCTGGAAACTAGTGGTTTTACTAACAATCAAAATTTGATGCTCCTTGTTTATTTCTACCTTCGCGGTGTCAAACATCGCGAATAGCTTAGGGATCATCTTTTCCATCCCTGGCATGTTTATAATTCATTACGAAGCTCTAGTAGCCTTGTGACAGTGACTTGGAGAACTATTTCAATCACTCATTAACTCCCACTTGCTTCAAGCGATTCGAACACCTAAACATTCTGAGTACATTGTCACCAATTGAGCTATTCTCCGTCATCTTGCAGACAAAGAATTTTGTTGGAGGTCTCATACCTCCCAACACAGGCACAAGCCTGAAATCCCAGTTTCAGCTCTTAGAACATATCATATGCTCCATGATGTTCAAAACGTCTTTGAAGTCTTAATTTTAAGCCGTAAAGAATGACACACTGAACTATCAAGTATTCATAAAAAATGTGCCTGACTAATGTTCTCAACATCCATAGTCGCCGTTTGAGGGGGTGGCGCACCGAGCGGTGCATTAAGGATATAAGCCTTTTGTGCAGCAACTCATGACAATCCAATGATCACGGACCTAGTCCGCATAATTGCTACCATCATTTTTCAACACTATTTTCTCTAGGAACGTATAAAAAACATGGGAGCTATATTGCGAGCTATGGATCTACAACATAATTTTGCAAAGACAACTTTAGACTTTGTTCATGATAATGAGTTCAATTAATCATATTACTTCGGAACTCCCACGCAAATCAACATCCCTCAGCTTGTCTAAGTGTGATATGATCCAAATCCACCAACCCAAGACCGATCATCTGAAAGCACAACATGCTCCCTTGGTGGTTTTGATAATTCAAGACAACATACATTGTCTCTTGGACTAACACCTTTATCTAGTGTGTTTCAGATAATAGTCCATGGAGAGTTGGGTTGGCAAAGAGATTATGGAATACCCCAGATGCAAGGAAATGGATTGGCTAAGCTTCAAGCAAGAGGACTCTACATTTTATATTTGTGAGAAATCACTTTGAGTCCATAGGAAAGCCAATACTATTAAAAGGGGGTAAGGTTTTGTTGGTGAACAAAATACTCATACGTGCACAAGTGATAGTCACCAAACACACCCACAAACTCTCCACCAAAGTCTGTCCAAAGCCAAATACTCAAAATCGGTGCAACCAACATTCCATTCGGTGCCACTAATTCCAAACCCTAGACAGACTCAGCCAAACCCAAGCCACTTTGGCGCAACCAATTCCATACCGGTGCCACCGAGTTCAGGCTGCCAACTTTCTATTACGCAAGTTCACAGTTTCGGTCCCTCTGAGATTGTCGAATCGGCGTCACCGAGATTGAGTATTCTGACCGTTGGTCACCTTATCGGTGGAACCGTGATTCCTATATCGGTCTCGCCGAGATTCAAAAGTTTCCACCTTTTAGTCACTTCGGTACCACCAAGATTAACACATCGGTGTCACCAAGTCTAACTTATTGCGTGTAACGGTTGGATTTTTGGGGATGCCTATATATACCCCTCCACCACCACCTACTCAAAAGAGAAGCACTCAAGACTATTCCATACCTATCCTATCAGTTTTTTGAGAGAGAACCACCTACCCTTGTGTTGAGGTCAAGATCTTCCACTCCAACCATATGGATCTTGATTTCTAGCCTCCCCAAGTTGGTTTCCACAAATCCCATATCTTCTACCAAGCCATATTTGTGAGAGAGTGATTGTGTGTTGAGGAGTCTATCATCTTGAAGCACAAGAGCAAGGAGTTCATCGACATTATCAAGCCTATTACCTTTTGGAGGGTGGTGCCTCCTAGATTGGTTAGGTGTCGCTTGGGAGCCTCCTACTTTGTGTTGTGGATTGAACCAAGAAGTTTGTAAGGGCAAGGAGATCGCCTACTTCGTGAAGATCTACCCTTAGTGAGGCTAGTCCTTCGTGGACGAAAGCCATTATGGAATAGTCAAGGTTGCTACTTCGTGGACCCTTATGGGTGGAGCCCTCCGTGGACTCTCGCGACCGTTACCCTTCATGGGTTGAAAACTCCATAAACGTGGACGTACGATGGCACCACCCATCGAAACCATGGGAGAAATCCTTGCGTCTCCAATTGTGTTTGATCTCCATATCTCAACTCTTTACTTCCCACTGCTATATTTGTTGACATGCATGTGTAGGGTATGTAGATTTGCTAGCCTTGCTAAAACTGTTAAAATTTGCCAACCAATTAACTTGGGAAAATGTTAGGTTTTAATTTTCTGCTAGTAGTCCATTCACCCCCCGTCTAGACACTCTTCTAGTGATCCCTCAATTGGTATTAGAGCTTTGGTCTCCATTGCTTCAGTTTAATCACCTAGCAGGAAGATGGATATGTCTAGTATAGGAAGTTTGAGTTGTAGAGTGCCTTTTCTTGATGGAGAGTATTATAGTCAATGGAACACCTTGATGCTTGAGCTGCTTAATGAATTTCAATTGAGCAAATATGTTATGCGCCCCTATGAGCCTCCTATTAATGAATTGCATCCCACACGCAAAGAGGAAATTAACATGCTTGGTAACCGAAGAACTGTCAATCTTATTGTTAGAGGTTTACCAAGATTCGTGCTTTCTCAACTGAAGAACTTTGCATGTGCCTATACCTTGTGGACTGATTTGGAGAAACGATATCCAAATATTTTGTTAGGAAATCTTGATGAAATTCTTCATAAAACTGTTGCTTTCCACAAAATGAAGCCTAGTGATCCAAACTTTGATAAATGCCTATCTGAGCTCCGTGATCTTATGCGTGCTAAAGGAGATGTTGCCACTCTCAACAACATTATCTTTGAAGCCATTCACATTCATAAACTTGAACATTGTCAAGATCACAATTCTAACGAATCTCTTGTTCTTTATGATGAGGATTTCCCACTTGATGATGACAATGTGGAACATGACTACCTTTGTCAAGATGAGTTGTTCCACATCGAGCGTGAAAATATCATGAATAATCTGAGTCTAATGGCAAACTTCATGGATTATATATCCAGAGGAAAAGAGTGGATTCTCGACAGTGGATGTATGGATCATATGACTTGTGATAAAGACATGTTCCAAGAGATCACGCCAAATCAAGGTCCTTGAAGGTACGTGACCTTTGGAGATAACTCTAAGGGTAAGGTACTTGGCCTTGGTAAGGTGGCAATATCCCATGATAGCTCTATTAAAAATGTTATGCTTGTTGAATCCCTTGGCTACAATCTTATTTCCGTATCTAGACTTGCCGATTCCGGTTTCAATGTGTTATTCACGAAAGTACATTGCCAAGTGCATTGTCAAGATAATCATAAAATGGTATTTAAGAACAAGTAGGTGGAAGTGATACTGTTAAGAATGTCATGACTACTAGGAGACCACTCGAGTTACTTCACATGGATCTTTTCGGTCCCAATGCTTACAAGAGTCTCGATGGAAATTCCTATGGTCTAGTTATAGTTCATGATTTTCCAGATTTACGTGGGTATTTTTCCTTGATGATAAGTCGTAGGTTCAAAAGATCTTCAAGAACTTCGTTCGCAAAGTGCAAAATAAGTTTGAAGTGAAGATAAGAAGGTTCGGAGCGATAACGGATCGAAGTTCAAGAACACCCATGTGGATATCTTTCTTGACAAAGAGGGTGTCTCATATGAGTTCTCGGCTACGTACAAGCCTCAACAAAATGGAGTCATTGAGGGGAAGAACCAGACGCTTATTGAGATGGCTAGAACGATGCTTGACGAATACAAGACGCCAAGACACTTTTGGGCAGAAGCCGTGGAAACAACATGTCATGCCACAAACCGACTTTACTTGCATAAGCTTCTCGGTAAAACGGCATACGAGCTACTCACCGGTAACAAACCCCAAGTTGGATACTTTTGGGTATTCAGCTCCAAGTGCTATATTCTTGACAAGCATCATCATAATAAATTTGCTCCTAAATCTCATGAAGGATTCCTACTTGGTTATGGATCGAACTCTCACACTTACCGTGTCTACAACAACTTCACTCAAAAAGTAGAAGAGATGGTAGATGTGTAGTTTGATGAATCTAATGGTTCACAAGTCGAACAATTGCCAAATGATGTAGGTGATAAGGACCCCTCGGAAGCTACCCAAAACTTGTCTATTGGCAAAATTCGTCTCATGGAGGTGAAGGAAAGCACTTCATCAACCCAAGTGGAAGATCCTACTTCAGATCAAGGCTACCGACAATACGACATGGAAGCATCCACAAGTGGTACACGACGAGATGAAGAGGAGGAGGAAGTACATCATGAAGATCCACCACAACCTCCTTCACCACCACCTCAAGGAGATGATCACGTTGATAGCAACGAAGATAAAGGAGAAGTTGATGAAGAAGAAGCTCCACCATCCAACAATCGGAAGCCGACCCGAGTTCGAGCACAAGTGACCAAGAACCATCCCCTAAACCAAATCTTTGGAGATGTCCAAACCGGGAGAATCACTCGCTCTAAAACTCCTCTAGCTAACTTTTGTGAGCATTATTCATTCATATCTAGCATTGAGCCTTTGAAGGTAGAACAAGCTCTTGAAGACGCAGATTGGGTGAACGCAATGCACTAAGAGCTTCACAACTTCGAAAGGAAAGAAGTGTGAACACTCGTGGAGAAGCCCGAAGATGAGCACAACATCATCGGAACCAAATGGGTGTTTCAAAACAAGCAAGACGAAGACGTTCAAGTCATACGCAACAAGGCACGTCTCGTGGCCCAAGGATATACTCAAGTCGAAGGTATGGACTAAGGTGAGACCTATGCCCCCATCGCTAGACTAGAAGCTATTCGAAATCTGCTTGCCTATGCTAATCACCATGATATCATGCTTTATCAAATGGACATTAAAAGTGCCTTTTTAAATGGTGAAATTGAAGAAGAGGTATATGTTAAGCAACCACATGGTTTTGTGAATCTTAAGAAACCTAATCATGTTTACAAGCTTCGTAAAGCCCTTTGTGGTCTTAAGCAAGCCCCTCGTGCTTGGTACAAATGATTAACAAAGTTTCTCATTGAAAAAGGCTTTGAAATTAGTAAAATTGATGCAACCTTGTTCACTAAGAGAGTTAATGGAGAATTATTTGTGTGCCAAATCTATGTGGATGATATTGTCTTTGGTTCCACTAACCTTCAATTTAGTGAAATATTTGAAAGGATGATGTCCGAGAAGTATGAGATGTCCATGATGTGTGAGCTGAAATTCTTACTTGGATTGCAAATCAACCAATCAAGAGAAGGAACTTTCATCTCTCAAACTAAGTATACCAAGGATTTGATCAAGAAATTCAACATGCAAGAGTGCAAAGGTATGAAAACTCCCATGCCAACTAGTGGCATGTTGATCTTACCAAGGAAGATGAACCGGTTGATCAACAAAATTATTGATCTATGATTCGTTCATTGTTATATCTATGTGCATCTTGTCCCGATATTATGCTTAGTGTTTGCATGTGTGCTAGATATCAAGCTGCACCTAAGGAGTGACATCTTTTGTCCGTGAAACGTATTGTGAGATACTTGATACAAACACCAAACTTTGGCATTTGGTATCCTAAGGGATCTTCTTTTAACCTTGTTGGCTATTCCGATTCGGACTATGCCGGTGACAAGGTTGATAGAAAATTCACCTCGGGTACTTGTGAATTTTTGGGTAGATCTCTTGTGTCTTGGTCCTCCAAGAAACAAAACTCGGTGTCTCTATCTACTGCCGTAGCTAAGTATATTGCTACTAGATTTTGTTGTGCGCAGTTACTATGGATGACACAAACACTTAAGGATTATGGAATCCATGTTAAAAATGTTCCATTGCTTTGTGACAATGAAAGTGCTATAAAGATTGGTCATAATCATGTGCACCATTCTCGAACTAAGCATATTCAAGTTCGACATCATTTCATTCGCGTACATGTTGCCAAAGGAGATATTAATCTTAAGCATGTTCACACTAACAAGCAATTGGCCGATATCTTTACCAAGCCACTTGATGAGAAAACTTTTTGTCACTTGAGTAGTGAGTTGAACATCATTTATGCTTCAAACTTTCGTTAGACTCTCGGATGCTTGCAAGGGCATGAGCTTTCTTGATACTTCCATGATATTGCCTACGTGTAATCTTATGCCATGGAATCCTATGCTCCCTTGCATTGCATCTAAACGTTTGTAGTAATTGGAAGAAGTTCATTCCACGAGATTGCAACCAACTCCAATTATAAGCAATCTTGTCTAGACCAAGTATCCACAACCCCTCTTGATGATGGAAGGAAGAAGACAACAAAAACATATACTTGACATATACTTGATCATTATTGCAAAATCTCAGTTGGTATCATGTCAAATGGATATACGTATTGTTCTTCCTTGCATGACTAATCCTTGTAGGTAGCAAGTGTACTAGAACGACAAGGATAGCTCCCAACTCAAGATGATCTTCATCAACCTCGAGCATCCTCAACAAGTTCACCTAGAAGAAACATCATCAACATCACTCAAAGGTATGCTCTCATATCCTTAAAAAGGCTCTACTCCAAGACATGAGCTAAAGCAACTCAAGTGATATGAAGACATTAAAATGCTTAATCAAAAAATGGTAACCCCATTTTGAGCTTAACATAGAGTATGACCTATGATCAAGTATTCTTACTTGGCTCCTAAGTCAATATACTCTAATATAGGTGATCTCGTTACCGCCCATCACTAGTTAAGATTCTCGTGTGGTTGATTCTCTATTTGCATGATCTCTAGTAACCACTCAAATCTTTTCTAGATGATGCCCTTCACTTTTCTCTTGGAAATATTTTATTTTGACCCTTTGAAAACAGAAGCTTGGTCCCTTATTATTTTCTTTCCGATTTAGCCTCGGAGTCGCCGACTCAGATATCTCGGTTCTACCGAAATTGCACGCAATCTGCACTACAAAATCTCGGTACCACCGATCTATTTGTCTCAGAGTCACCAATTTATTTTTCCTATCTTATCTGTCCTTCTTCTGTTACTTTGATGACCCCTCTTCTCAAAAAATTAGGAGGAGAGCAACAAGCAAAACATAGGGGGGGATTCTTTATTCAAGGATCCCTATCTCAAAGGAGGAGCAAACTTACCAAGACTTACCAGGGAGAGAAGTTACATTCAATGATTCCCTTAGTTCTTTTCTATGAACCTTACTTTCAATGGCCCTTGTTCTCAAGGATCCCTTCCTTGTCAATGATCCCCATACCTAGTCCTAAATTTAACTTTTTTGGAAATTAATGCCAAATGGGAGAATACCAAAGCTTCATGGTAAAGGGAGAGATACATGCTTATGTAAAGGGGGAGATATGATTTAGGGGAGAGGAGAATATCAAAGTTCACACTTATATAAACAAGGGGAGAATACCAAAGTAAGGGGGAGAAAATTCTAAGCTCGATAATATTCTTGCTGATTTTATTTGACTGTTTATTTTAGACTTTTCTCACCCTATCCAATCCCAATATCTACATGCTGGATTCAGGGGGAGAGGATGAACTACCACTTTCATATCTAAGGGGAGAAAGCTCTAAAAGATTAATGCTAAAGGGGGAAACATATTAATCTTAAGGATTATCATATTTTATATGTTCTCCATATCTTGGTATCTTTGAGTTATATTGTATTTTTATTGGTAGAATACTCTTGTGTTACCTAACATTGTTTTCACAAGTGTGTTTCTACTACTAGAATGCTCAAGAACTCAAGGTAAGTATATGCATCATATCTTTGATCAAGATGATCTCTTGCTTCTTGCACATATTGTCTGCAAGAGTGAAGTCTTGAACGAGGATATATATCATTCATATATTTTGATGCATATAGCCAAGATACACATGACTCCTTATATCCCTTCATCCATATGTGTGTCCATGCATTCCAAAGCAACTATCCCTTAAAGGACTGCACACATTTAGGGGAGCAAATCTAAGTCATGCGTCTCTCAAAGTCTTCATTATATTTATGCATATCCTTATTTGAAGCTTTGATTGTATGTTGTCATCAATTACAATAAAAGCGGAGATTGAAAGAACAAGATGCTCCCTTGGTGGTTTTGATAATTCATGACAACATGCATTGTCTCTTGGACTAACACTTTTATCTAGTGTGTTTCAGATAATAGTCCACGGAGAGTTGGGTTGGCAAAGAGATTGTGGAATACCCGAGATGCAAGGAAATGGATTGGCTAAGCTTCAAGCAAGAGGACTCTGCATTTTATATTTGTGAGAAATCACTTCGAGTCCATAGGAAAGCCAATAATATTAGAAGGGGGTAAGTTTTGTTGGTGAACAAAATGCTCATACGTGCACAAGTGATAGTCACCAAAGACACCCACAAACTCTCCACCAAAGTCTGTCCAAAGCCAAATACTCAAAATCAATGCAACCAACATTCCATTCGGTGCCACCAATTCCAAACCCTAGACAAACTCAGCCAAACCCTAGCCACTTCAGCGCAACCGATTCCGTACTAGTGCCACCGAGTTCAGGCTGCCAACTTTCTGTTACGCAAGTTCACAGTTTTGGTCCCTCCGAGATTGAGCATTCTCACCGTTGGTCACCTTATCGATGCAACCGAGATTCCTATATTGGTCTCACCGAGATTCAGAAGTTGCCACCATTTAGTCACTTCAGTACCACCGAGATTAACACATCGGTGTCACCGAGTCTGACTTATTGCGTGTAATGGTTCGACTTTTTGGGATGCCTATATATACCCCTCCACCACCACCTACTCGAAAGAGAAGCACTTAGGACTATTCCATACCTATCCTATCAGTTTTCTGAGAGAGAACCACCTACCCTTGTGTTGAGGTCAAGATCTTCCACTCCAACCATATGGATCTTGATTTCTAGCCTCCCCAAGTTGCTTTCCACAAATACCATCTCTTCTAACAAGCCATATCTGTGATAGAGTGATTGTGTGTTGAGGAGTCTATCATCTTGAAGCACAAAAGCAAGGAGTTCCGACATTATCAAGCATATTACCTTTTGGAGGGTGGAGCCTCCTAGATTGGTTAGGTGTCGCTTGGGAGCCTCCTACTTCGTGTTGTGGAGTGAACCAAGAAGTTCGTAAGGGCAAGGAGATCGCCTACTTCGTGAAGATCTACCCTTAGTGAGGCTAGTCCTTTGTGGATGGAAGCCGTTATGGAATAGTCAAGGTTGCTACTTCGTGGACCCTTATGGGTGGAGCCCTCCATGGACTCTCGCGACAATTACCCACCGTGGGTTAAAGAATCCATAAACGTGGACGTACGATAGAACCACCTATCGGAACCATGGGAAATATCCTTGCATCTCCGCGTTTGATCTCCATATCTCAACTCTTTACTTCATGTGCAGTGTCTTTACTTTCCGCTGCTATATTTGTTGACATGCATGTGTAGGTTATGTAGACTTGCTAGCCTTGCTAAAACTGTTAAAATTTGTCAACCAATTAACTTGGAAAAGGTTAGGTTTTAATTTTCTGCTAGTAGTCTATTCACCCGCCCTACCCTCTAGACACTCTTCTAGTGATCCCTCATCATCACATGAGATGAGGTGGTTTCAATGGTGAACATCACCATGTTGATCATATCTACTATATGACTCATGTTTCACCTTTCGGTCTCTTGTGTTCTGAGGACATGTTTGTAAATTCTAGGCTTGTCAAGTTTAACCCGGGTGTTCCGCATGTGCAAAACTGGCTTGCACCCATTGTATGTGAACGTAGAGTCTTGACACTGATCATCACGTGGTGCTTTGAAACGACGAACTTTCGCAACGGTGCACACTCGGGGAGAACACAATTTTATATTGAAAATTTAGTGAGGGATCACCTTATAATGCTATTGTCATCCTAAGAAAAATAAGATGCATAAAAGAATTAACATCACATGCAAATCATAAGTGACATGATATGGCCATGAACTTGTGCTTTTGATCTCCATCTCCAAAGCACCGGCATGATCTCCATCATTATCGGCATGACATCATGATCTCCATCATTGTGTTGCCATCGGGGTTGTCACTCCAACCAAGGTTCTACTACTATTGCTACCATTTAGCGATAAAGTAAAGCATTACATAGTGCTTAATGATTGACACGCAGGTCATAAAATAATTAAAGACAACCCTATGGCTCCTGCCTGTTGTCGTACTCATCGACATGCAAGTCAGGATATATATTACAAAACATGATCATCTCATACATCAACATATATCAAATCATGTCTTGACCATCTCACATCACAACATGCCCTCCAAAAACAAGTTAGACTTCATCTAGTTTATTGTTGCAAGTTTTACGTGACTGCTATGGGCAACTAGTAAGAACCGTTCTTACCTACGCAAAGCCACAACAGTGATAATAAAGTTGCCTTTTAACCTTCTACAAGGACCGTTGAAAGCACATTTGCTCCCCTAGTAGTTTTGATAATTAATAACAACACATATGTCATTGAACTAATGTTTCCACTAAGCATATTTCAGGAAATGTTCAATGATAGGGATGGAAATAGTATTGTGGATTAACTCCAACATGCAAGGAATAGCATTGACAAAGCTCCAATCAAGAGGACTCTACATTTTTTACTTTGTGAGAAATGAGAAATCACTTTGAGTCCACAGGAAAGCCAATACTATTAAAAGTGGTAAGGTACTATTGGTGAACCAGATGCTCAAACGTGCTCAAGTGATAGTCACCAAAAACACCCACAAGCTCCTCCACAAAAGTCTGTCCAAAGCCAAATATTCAAAATCGGTGCAACCAACAATTTCTACTCGGTGCCACCGATTCCCAAACTCAGACACACCCATGCCAAACCCTAGCCATTCGGTGGAACCGATTCTGCATGGGTGCCACCGAGTTTAGGCTGCCAACTTTCGGTTGCCTCGATTCATAAAATTGTAATTTCTGAGTTTTTGGATTGGTGTCACCGAGATGAGGTTTCTGACCGTTGGACACCTAACTGGTACCGCCGAGATATCTATATCGGTCTCACCGAGATTCAAAAGTTGCTACTGATACGTCTCCAATGTATCTATAATTTTTTATTGTGTCATGCTATTATATTATCTGTTTTGGATGTTTTATGTGCATTAATATGCTATTTTATAATATTTTTGGGACTAACCTATTAATCTAGAGCCTAGTGTCAGTTTCTGTTTATTCCTTTTTTGAGTATTGCAGATATGGAATATTAAACGGAGTCCAAAAGGAATAAAATCTTTGCGATGATTTTTTCTGGAACCAAAGAGATCTACCAGGCTTGGAGTGCAAGGCAAGGAAGCTGCCAGGCGGGCACAAGCGAGGGGGCGCGGCCACCCCCTGGTCGCACCTGGCAGGCTTGTGACTCCCTCACAAGAGTCCTAGACCTATTCGTCCTCCTATAAATACCCAAATATTCCCCCAATACCAAAAAGAGCCACGAAATACTTTTCTGCCACCAGAAGCCTCCGTTCCTGAGAGAACCAATCTTGGAGCCTTTTCCGATAATCTACATCAACTCCATTACCCCTCCAATGATGCGTGAGTAGTCCACCATAGACCTACGGGTCCATAGCTAGTATCTAGATGGCTTGTTCTCTCTCTTTGTGCTTCAATACCATGTTCTTCATTATCTTCGTGGAGATCTATCGATGTAATACTCTTTTGCGGTGTGTTTGTTGAGATCCGATGAATTGTGGGTTTATGTTCAGATGATCCATGCATATTATTTGAGTATTTTCTGAATTTTTATATGCATGATTTCATATATTTGCAAGTCTCTTCGAGTTATTGGTTTGGTTTGGCCAACTGTATTGGTAATTCTTGCAATGGGAGAACTGCTTAGTTTTGGGTTCAATCTTGCAGTGTCCTCGCCCAGTGACAAAGTAGGGGTAGCGAGGCACATATTGTATTGTTTCGATCAAGGGTAAAAAGATGGGGCTTTCATCATTTTACTTGATTTTATCCCTCCACATCATGTCATCTTACCTAATGCGTTACTCTGTTCTTCATGAACTTAATACTCTAGATGCAGGCAGGAGTCGGTCGATGTGTGGAGTAATAGTAGTAGATGCAGAATCATTTCTGTCTGCTTGACACGGACGTGATGCCTATATGCATAATAATTGCCTTGGATATCTTCATAATTATTCGCTTTTCTATCATTTGCTCGACAGTAATTTGTTCACCCACCGTGATATTTTCTTTCAAGAGAGAAGCCTCTAGTGAAACCTATGCCCCCCGTGTCTAATTTCCATAATATATCTTTAGATCTATAAACCAAAAATACCAAAAATACCTTGCTGCAATTTATTTACCTTTTTACTTTCTGCAATCTTTTACATCTATCTCTATCAGATCTAATCCTTGCTAATAACCCTGAAGGGATTGACAACTCCTTTATAGCGTTGGGTGCAAGAGTTTGATTGTTTGTATAGGTGCATCCATTGGTGACTTGCTTGTTCCTCCTACATGATTGATACCTAGGTTCTCATCAACTGAGGGATATACTTATCTACTTTGCTTTATCACCCTTTCCTCTTTACGGGAAAACCAATGCAAGCTCAAGAGGTAGCAAGAAGGATTTTTGGCGCCATTGCTGGGGAGGATACATAGCAAGTCAAGACAAGAACTCTCCTGTCAATTTGCCAATTTCGAGCGTCGTTGCCAGGGAGGATACACATCAAGCCTACCAAGTACGCATCACAAACTCATCTTTTGCATTTACATTATTTGCCATTTGCTTCTCGTTTTCCTCTCCCCCACTTCTAAAACGATTTTTAGAAAATACCAAAAAGATTTGCCTTTTTATTCGCTCTCTCTTTTTCGTTTGCCTTTTTCTCGTCAGATCTCTTGTTTGCTATGTTTTCTTGTGTTGCCATGTGCCTTCTATTTACTTGCATCTTAGCTAGCTAAAACTCTATTGATATGGATCCTCATCCACTTGCTAGTTGATACGTCTGCATCGTATATACTTTTCCAAACTCTTTTGCCCTTGTTTTGGACTCTAATTTGCATGATTTCAATGGAGCTAACCCGGACTGCCATTGTTTTCAGTAGAATTGCCTCAGTGTTATTTTTGTGCCGAAATAAAAGTTCTCGGATTGATCCAAAAATTTACGGAGAATATTTTTGGAATTAATAAAAAAAGTGGCAAAAGAATAAATCGGAGGGGGACCACCCAGAGGTGGCAAGCCTGCCAGGCGCGGCCACCCCCTAGCCGCGCCTAGCAGGCTTGTGGGCCCCATGTTTCTCCATCGACCTCAATTACACTCCTATATATTCCTATTCATGGAGAAAAATGAAGGAGAAGAGTTCATCGGGTTTCACGATATGGAGCCGTCGCCACCTCCTGTTCTTCCTCAGGAGGCCAGATCTGGAGTCTGTTTTGGGCTTCGAAGAGGGGAAATCGACTCCATCGTCATCACCAACCATCGTTCATCACCAATTCCATGATGCTCTCAGCCGTTCGTGAGTAATTCGATCGTAGGCTTGGTGGACGGTGATGGGTTGGATGAGATTTATCATGTAATCGAGTTAGTTTTGTTAGGGTTTGATCCCTAGTATCCACTATGTTCTTAGATTGATGTTGTTATGACTTTGCTATGCTTAATGCTTGTCAATAGGGCCTGAGTGCCATGATTTCATATCTGAACCTATTATGTTCTCATGAATATATATATATATGTGTGTGTGTGTTCTTGATCCTATCTTGCAAGTTGTAGACACCTATTACGAGTTATGATCCGCATCCCCCAAGGTTACAATAACTGGGATTCGTTTTGGGGATTACCGTAGTTTGAGGAGTTCATGTATTCATTAAGTGCTAATGCTTTGGTCCGGTTCTCTATTAAAAGGAGGCCTTAATATCCCTTGGTTTCCATTAGGATCCCGCTGCCACGGGAGGGTAGGACAAAAGATGTCATGCAAGTTCTTTTCCAGAAGCACGTATGACTATATATGGAATACATGCCGACATTATATTGATAAATTGGAGCTAGTTCTGTGTCACCCTATGTTATAACTGTTGCATTATGAATGCCATCCGACATAATTATCCATCACTGATCCATTTCCTATGAACTTTCAACAAATTGATCTCTCCTAAGTTTCTTCTTCATTGCTACTGTTACAATCACTAGAAAACTGCTACTGTTACTTTTGCCATCATTACCGGTACTTCGATACTACTTTTCTACTAAATACTAAGTATTTCAGGTGTGGTTGAATTGACAACTTAGCTGTGAATACTCGAGAATATTCTTTGGTTCCCCTTATGTCGAATAAATAAAATTGGGTTGAATACTCTACCCTCGAAAATTGTTGCGATCCCCTATACTTGTGGGTTATCAATACCTTTTTCTGGCGCTGTTGCCGGGGAGCATAGCTCTACTCTCTGAGTCACTTGGGATTTATATCTGTTGATCACTATGAAGAATATGAAAGATCAAAAAACCAAGATATATCCCTATACTATGAGGGGAGGTAAGGAACTGCCAACTAGCTCTGTACTTGATTCACCTTTTGTTATGAGTAAGTTTGCGACACCACCACCTGCTAGTAATTATGATATGTCGCAAGTAATTGATGATGCCACTTCTACTATGCATGATGCTTATGATGATACTTTGCTTGATAATATTGTGGCACTGAGTGAATTTCTTGATGAACAAATTGCTAGAGTCAATGCTAAAAATTATGATACTTCTGAAACTGATGAAATTATTAAAACTGAACACTATGAGACACCTGCTAGACCTAGCCCTCCTAGATATGAATTGTGTGATATTCCTGAGGGTTATGTTATGGAAGGAGAGGTAGCTAGGGACTTTCTTGCTTGTAGGGATAGAGACGATCTTAAGAAATTACTATGCAAGTGAAAGAAAAATCTTTGAATGCTAGAATGGAATATGATCCTAAGTTTGCTACTTCACCTATCTTTGTTACTAATAAGGATTATGAATTCTTTATCGATCCTGAGTTAATCACTTTAGTTGAATATGATCCTTTCCATGGCTATGAATCTGAAACTGTTGTGTCACATCTCACTAAACCGAATGATATAGCTACCCTATTTACTCATGAGGAAAAAATCATTATTATTATATTCTCAAGTTGTTTCCTTTCTCATTAAAGGGTGATGCTAAGATATGGTTCAATTCTCTTGCTCCTGGTTGTGTGCGTAGACCCCAGGATACGATATATTACTTCTGGGGGAAATCATGTCCATAAGAAACAAGCTGCCTTGCAGGAAATATTTAACTTTGTGTAGATTGAAGAATAGATTCTCGCACAAGCTTGGGGGAGGCTTATCCAATTACTAATGCTTTGCCTGATCATCCTCTCAAGAAAAATGAAATACTTGATATCTTTTATAATGGACTAACCAATGCTTCTAGGGACCACCTAGATAGTTGTGTTGGTTATGTTTTCAGGGAACGAACTATTGAACAAGATGAACTACTATTGAATAATATATTGAGCAATGATAATGATTGGACTATTCCCGAACCACCTCCAAAGCCAACTCTAAAGAAAAGAGGTATTCTATTTCTCAGTCCTGAAGATATGCAAGAGGCAAAGAAATCTATGAAAGAAAAAGGTATTAAAGCTGAAGATGTTAAGAATCTACCACCTATTGAAGAAATACATGGCCTTGATAACTCGACACAGGTAGTAGAGGTAAACTCTCTTCATAGATTTGATGAAGGTGATATTCCCTATAATAAGTCTGCTAGCCAATGCTTGGATGAGTTTGATAATTTTGTTGTTAAGCAAGAAAATTTTAATGCTTATGTTAGTAGACAATTGAAACATAATGTTTTGATGCTTGATCGCTTAGGTGATTATATGGGTAGAACTATCAATGATCTTAAGCTGATTAGTAAACATGCTTCCATGGTAACTACTCAACTAGAACAAGTACTTAAGGCACATAATTATTTGCTTAATGAGATGAGTAGTAATAATAATGATCATTTTGTTAAAGTTGTGAGGTGGAAGAATGACTCGGGATCCTTTGTATCCTAAGGGGCACCCTAAGAGAATTATTGATGCACCTAGTCGCTCCGGTAATAAGAGGAACAAGGATGATGATAGAACTTTGCATACTGCTAGTAAACCTGTTATAGATACACCTGAAAACCCAAATGATATTTATGTTTTTGATGCTGAGACGCAATCTGGTGATGAACATGAGCCTAGTGATAATATTAATGATGTTGGTCATGTTGATGCTCAACCTAGTAATGATAATGATGTGGAGATCGAACCTACTGTTGATCTTGATAACCCACAACCTAAGAATAAAAGATATGACAAAAGAGATTTTATTGCTAGGAAGCATGGTAAAGAAATAGAACCATGGGTTCAAAAACCCATGCCCTTTCCTCCTAAACCATCCAAGAAAAAGGATGATGAGGATTCTGAGCGCTTTGTTGAAATGCTTAGACCTGTCTTTTTGCGTACGCGCTTGACTAATATTCTGAAAATGTCTCCTTATGCTAAGTATATGGAAGATATTGTGACTAATAAAAGGAAGATGCCAGAAGCTGAAATTTCCACCATGCTTGCTAATTATACTTTTAAGGATGGAGTACCAAAGAAATTAGGAGATCCAGGAATACCAACTATACCATGCTCTATTAAAGGGAATTATGTTAAAACTGCTTTATGTGATTTGGGAGCTGGTGTTAGTGTTATGCCTTTCTCTTTGTATGATAGACTTTATTTGAATAAGTTGACACCTACTCAAATCTCTTTCGAATGGCTGATAAATCAATTGCTCTACGTATCGGTATTTGTGAGGATGTACGTGTCATAGTTGCAGATGCTACTATCTTAACGAACTTTGTTATTCTTGATATTCCCGAGGACGACATTATGTCGATCATCCTTGGTAGACCCTTTTTGAATACTGCACGGGCTGTTATTGATTGCAGCAAGGCAATGTCACTTTTCATATTAAGTGTAATGAGCATACAGTACACTTTCCGAAGAAACAACCTCAAGTTCATAGTATCAACTCCATTGAAAAAATTCCAGCGATTATTATTGGAGACTTTGAATTCCCTCTTCCTATTGTCAAGAAGAAATATGGTGTACTTATTGTTGGGGACATCCATATCCCCTTGAGGTAACTTAGTGTTATTCCAAAATTCTTTGGTTTCATGTTATTCAAAAGAAGTTTGTTAATAAGACTTGATCAACCTTATTATTGGATCCCTTTTGATAAGCATGAGATGGATGAATTTAGAAAGCAAAACTTTCTATACCCAACCTTTACTTTCTGATACCTAGATTAAATTAAGTAAAAATGCTAGTATTTTTCTGTTTTTTTTTGAGTTTTTCGTGCAACAGAAAAATGACCTCAAAATAAAAGTTCTTCAAATACCCTGAAAATGGAGTATGTTTTTTTACTGGAATATTTAAAAATATCTGGCACTGAGAACACAACAGGGGCCTGCACCAATGGGTCACAAGCCCACAAGGCGCGACCACCCCCTGGCCACGCCTAGCAAGCTTGTGGGTCCCACGTGGCCCCCCTTCACTTATTCTAGCACCCATCCACTTCATCTTCCTCCAGAACATCCCCACCATTGCTCAAACATGTGTTCTACCTCATTTTGCTGCCATTTTTGATCTCCTTGTGCAAAGCTTCATTCACAAAAGTGTCTTGGGAGATTGTTCTTCGGTATGTCACTCCTCCAATGGCCCGATTAGTTTTTGTTCTAGTGATTTATATTTTGAAAAAAAATTCTGCTGTGGCGACCATGTTCCTGAGCTTGCATGTCAAATTTGTATGGTCCCAAGTAGTTTTGATGCATGATATAGTCTCTAGGTATTTGTGGGAGTAGTTGCTATGAGTTTTGTTGAGATTTGTTCACCTTTATTTTGGGTCACAATTTCTTTTAGATTTTTTTAGAAAAATAAAAATGTTGAAGAGGGTATTTCAAGGGGGTTCATTTGGCAAGAAGGCCCCAAGACTTGCGATACGTGAGCCCGACCTTGAACCACTGAGGGAAGCACAAGTACGACCTTGTGAATGGCCATCAGATCAATTTATGAGTGATGCCGGTTTCAAGGAAGAATTCAATGCATACACAAAAAATGTTGGACTTGAGGAATTTGTTTCAGACAAATGCAAGCAATACTATCAACTCACTGATTCTTTCGTGCGGAGCTTTGAATTTTCGTTCAATAGTAATAAACCTTCCATCCAATTTAACTTTTATGACAAATCATATACTTTGGACATAGAGGATTTTAATCATGCATGCAAAATTCCCCAATGGGCACAGCTATAGTGATCCGCACAAAACTGAATATAATGATTTTCTTGCTAGCATTATCGTCGGAGAAACTAGAAATATTACACAGGCTACCGTGGGGTCCATTTATTTTCCTGCTATACATTATTTTTCTCTATTCATAGGTAGATGTATTAACGGTAAAACTAAGGATAGCCACATTTGTGCTACCGATCTCAGTATTCTTAAGTGTGCAGTAATGGGTGATAGGCGATATAACTTAGGAGCCATTATTGCTAGAAGATTGCATAATAATGCTAAGGATGGAGATTTCTTTGGTGGCATTTATGCCACTCGTGTAGCTAATTATCTCGGGGTACCCGTATGGGGAAATGATATTGAATTACCACTTGCTTTTCTTGATTATGAGGCTTTGGTACATTTTCAGTTTCTTGAAAGGAATGAACAATCCCTCCAGTACCGACTAATTTTTGATAGACAACGTGTTGTCCATGTTACCCTTCCTGCTCCTGCCTTCTTTAACTTTCAGGAAAAACAGAGATACTTTATAACAAGAGAGGAGGTAAATGAGTACGAGCGAAATGCAGAAGCCGCTCGCCTCCATGTTGTAGTTGTTCACGCGATTGGCGCCGCAACCCAGTACAACCCCAAATATGACTTCGGATATCATTCGGGCCAGCCATGGCCCTAGATCAACTTAGGCCAAAAGCCTAAGCTTGGGGGAGTACGTATCTCTCACCGACATTACATTCATGTCCACACACTCATCTTAGTAGTCGGTGTTCATACTTTTTCATTGTACCATCCACGGTAGTTTATTTCTTTTTTCTTTTTTTCTTTATCCTTGTGTGTTTAATTAAATTTGAGAAAAATTCAAAAAAATAGTTATAGCTTTACCTTTTAGTTTGCTTAGTTGTAGCATTAAAAGAAAACCCAAAAATATTTTTCGTTCTTCTTTTGCTTGTTCCTGTTTTGATTTTTCTTTCTTTGGGGCATAAGAAGAAGACCACAATGAAAATGATGAGTGGCTCTTATATGCATAAGTGTTTCACGATCAGAGAGCCCATATTACCTTGTATTCTCTTTGATTTATTGTTTACAGATTCCAGCTTAATCCAATGCACGTGCACTCTTATTATTATCCACACCGTTCGGTCATGCAACTGAAACACAATAATGACGATATTTGATGAAATGATTGGGATGGAGAAAAGCTAGTACGAAGTTGACCTATGTTGCTTTTGTAACTATGATTAGCTCATCATTCGAAATTCAGCTCATTATGGGTGAAACATATTTGCAATGACAATTAGAGATTATAGTTACTCATGCCATGCTTAATTAGCTAAGAGTGGATAATGGTTTATGTTGGGTGCCAACATGCATATTAAAATGGTTGTGATGTAGTATGATGGGATGGTATCCTCCTCTGAACGATTCAAGTTGCTCCACTTGGCACATGTTCATGCATTTAGTTGAAACAAAATCAACATAGCCTCTACGATATTTATGTTCATGGTGGTTCATATCCTACTCATGCTTGCATTCAATGTTGGTTAATCTCAAAGCATGTTGATGACTGTGTCGCTCTCTATTTGGTCGCTCCCTAGTCTTTTGCTAGCCTTCACTTGTACTAAGCGGGAATACTGCTTGTGCATCCAATTCCTCAAACCCAAAGTTGTTCCATATGAGTCCACCATACCTGCCTACATGCGGTATTTACCTCCCGTTCCAAGTAAATTTGCATGTGCCAAACTCTAAACCTTCCAATAAACATTCTATTTTTATGCCCAAATCGCTCATATGGCAACTGGGGGTTGTCAGTATCTTCCATGCTAGGTGGGTTATTCTCACGATATGTGTTGATTCACTATCATTCACGAGAAAGTGGTTGGTAATCGGGATGCCCAGTTCCATGCTCAAAATAAAATCAAAATATAATTAAACCAAACTCCCCTAGGACTGTGTTTGTATGGACGGTACCCATGGATTTGCCTCGCTGTGGAGTGTGTCTGATTGGTGGAGGGTGAGTAAAATCTTTATCATACTGTTTGGGAGCCGCCTATAATGTATCTAGTATGGAAGATGTTGAAACTTATTGGTCATTATGTGAGAAATGAAAGCATACTGCTCAATAATTATTACTTATCTCTGTTTTAAAAACTTAAGCTCTGGCACCTCTGCAAATCAATGCTTCCCTCTGCGAAGGGCCTATCTATATACTTTATTGTGGAGTTATCATCCTCTTATAAAAGGCAGCAGTTAGAGAGCACCACCGTCATTTGTATACTTTGCTGTTAATTGATATTGAGTATGAGCATGACTCGATCTCTTTCACCGTGAATTACAATGTCTAGTCAGTCCTTGTTCTTTAGAGGTGCTCTGCATTTATCTTTAGCGGTCTCAGAAAGGGCTAGCGAGATATCATTTTATCATATTGTATCATGATTGTTTTGATAAAAGTGTTGTCATCCAAGAGTTATTATTATTACTCGCTAGTTGATTATGTCATTGATATGAGTGAACGTGAGACCTAAATGTTATTGTGAACGTGGTTAGTCCATGATCTTTGCTGAAAATATGAACATCAGTTAGACATATTTACAACAACTAGATCAAACAGAGTTTCTAAAAGTTTTTCTCTACCACTTTCAGTTTATCAACTGAATTGCTTGAGGACAAGCAATGGGTTAAGGTTGGGGGAGTTGATACGTCTCCATCGTATCTACATTTTGAAACTCTTTTGCCCTTGTTTTGGACTCTAATTTGCATGATTTGAATGGAACTAACACGGACTAACGTTGTTTTCAGCAGAATTGCCTTGGTGTTATTTTTGTGCAGAAATAAAATTTCTCGAATTGATCTAAAAATTTATGGAGAATATTTTTGGAATTAATAAAAAATACTGACGAAAGAGACAACCAGAGGGGGGCCACCCACAGGTGGCAAGCCTGTCACGCGTGGCCACCCGCGTGGCCGCGCCTAGAAGGCTTGTGGGCCCCCTGTTGCTCCATCGACCTCAATTCCACTCCTATATATTCCTATTCGTGGAGAGAAAAATTAAGGAGAATATTTCATCGGTTTCACGATATGGAGCCACCGCCACCTCCTGTTCTTCCTCGAGAGACCAGATCTGGAGTCCGTCTTGGGCTCCGAAGAGGGCAAATCGACGCCATCGTTATCACCAACCATCCTTCATCACCAATTCCATGATGATCTCTACCGTTCGTGAGTAATTCCATCATAGGCTTGCTGGACGGTGATGGGTTGGATGATATTTATCGTGTAATTGAGTTAGTTTTGTTAGGGTTTGATCCCTAGTATTCACTGTGTTCTGAGATTGATGTTGCTATGACTTTGCTATGCTTAATGCTTGTGAGTAGGGCCCGAGTGCCATGATTTCAGATCTGAACCTATTATGTTTTCATGAATATATATGTGGTCTTGATCCTATCTTACAAGTTGTAGACACCTATTACGAGTTATGATCCGCACCCCCAGGGTGACAATAACTGGGATTTTTTCCGGTGATTACCGTAGTTTGAGGAGTTCATGTATTCACTAAGTGCTAATGCTTTGGTATGGTTCTCTATTAAAAGGAGGCCTTAATATCCCTTAGTTTCTATTAGGACCCCACTGCCACGGGAGGGTAGGACAAAAGATGGCATGCAAGTTCTTTTCCATAAGCACGTATGACTATATATGGAATACATGCCTACATTATATTGATGAATTGGAGCTAGTCTTGTCTCACCCTACGTTATAACTGTTGTATGATGAATGCCATCCGACATAATTATCCATCACTGATCCATTGCCTACGAGCTTTCCACATATTGATATCTGCTAAGTTGCTTCTTCGTTGCTATTGTTACAATCACTACAAAACTGCTACTGTTACTTTTGCCATCGTTGCCGTTACTTCCATACTACTTTGCTACTAAATACTTTGTTGCAGATATTAAGTCTTTCAGGTGTGGTTGAATTGACAACTCGGGTGCGAATACTCGAGAATATTCTTTGGATCCCTTTGGGTCGAATTAATAAATTTGGGTTGAATACTCTACCTTCGAAAACTGTTGCGATCCCCTATACTTGTGCGTTATCACTAGTTTTTTCAAAATACCAAACTATGATGAACCAATTGCTTGTGAGTTGAGTGCACTTGATTATCTCTATGAAGTTTTGCTTGAAAATCACGAAAATATTGATGAAGTGTTGAAAGAAGAAAATTATAAGGTGATTCATGATATCTCCTTAAATGACAAAGCATGATTTCCATTTTGTTAGTATGAATTCTCTGAATATCCATGATTCTAATTATATGCAAAACCACAAGCTTGGGGATGCTATGCTTTATGCAGATGATATTTTTTGTTCCCCAAGTTTTGGTGATGACACATATGCTATAAGTGCACATGAAAAGAATGCATTGTGTGATAGTTATATTGTGAGATTCCTTCATGTTGCTATTAAAAATTATTATGAGGGGGGATCATATGCTTGTAGGAATTGCAATAATATCAAATTTCCTCTCTATGTGTTCAAAGTTTTGAAGTTATGCTTGTTTTGCCTTCCTATGCTAGTTGATTCCTGCTCCCATAAATTGTTTGCTCACAAAATACCTATGCATAGGAAGTGGGTTAGACTTAAAGGTGTTTTTCATGATATTAATTAAGCTCTCTTGCATGTTTCAAATACTTATATTTTATGTGAGCATCATTGAAATCAGTATGCCTAGCTAGGGGCGTTAAACAATAGCGCTTGCTGGGAGGCAACCCAATTTTATTTTGTGTTTTGCTTCTATTTTTGAGTGTTTCCCACATTATTACTTCTGTATTAATTTGGTTTTGGTGTTTTAATTAGTGTTTGAGTCAATTAAGACCTTTGGGATGGTCTATGGTGGTTGTTCATTTGATCTTGCTGAAAAACAGAAACTTGTGCGCCCAGTCTAGGAATTTTATACATTTTTCAGAGCGTCGAATGAGCCTGGAATTTTTACATGGTATTTATATAAAAAATTCCCAGGATTTACTATTTTATAAGAATTTTTTGAGTTACATCAGTACACGAAGTTTTCAGATAGCTACAGACTATTCTGTTTTTGATAGATTCTGTTTTCTTTGTGTTGTTTACCTATTTTGATGTATCTATGGGTTGTATCAGCGGGGTATGAATCACGGAGCAGCTAGAATACAGTAGGTATTACACCAATATAAATAAATAATAAGTTCACAACAGTACCTAATGAGGTGATTTATTTTCTTATACTAACGGATCTCACGAGTTTTCTGTTGAGTTTTGTGTTGTGAAGTTTTCAAGTTTTGGGTAAAGATTTGATGGACTATGGAATATCGAGTGGCAAGAGCCTAAGCTTGGGGATGCCCAAGGCACCCCAAGTAATATTCAAGCATGCCAAATGTCCTAAGCTTGGGGATGGCCCGGAAGGTATCCCCTCTTTCGTCTTTAATCCATCGGTAAATTTACTTGAGGCTATATTTTTTTCACCACATGATATGCGTTTTGCTTGGAGCGTCTTCTATGATATGTGTATTTGATTTTTAGTTTGCCACAATCATCCTTGATGCACACATGTTTTGAGAGAGACACGCATGAATCGTGAATTATAAGAATACTCTATGTGCTTCACTTATATCTTTTTGAGATAGGCAATTTTGCTCTAGTGCTTCACTTATATCTTTTTAGAGCATGGTGCTGTTTGGTTTTATAGAAATAATTGAACTCTCGTACCTCAATTATATTATTTTGAGAGTCTTTAAACAGCATGGTAATTTTTTTAGGTTATGAATTTAGTCCTAATATAATAGGCATCCAAGAGGGGTATAAAAAACCTCATTATTAAGTGCATTGAGTATTATAAGAAGTTTGATTCCTTGCATAAATTTTTGAGATATAAAGATGGTAATGTTAGGAGTCATGTTAGGAAGTAATTTTGAATTGGTAAAATACTTGTTCAAAGGTTTGTGATTCTCGTAGTGTGCACGTATGGTGAAGTGTTATGTAAGGAAGTCGGAGCATGATTTGTTTATAGATTGTCAACCTTTGTGTGAGGGTCAGGAGCGCGCGATGGTTTACTCCTACCAACCTCTCCCCTAGGGGAATGCGTCTAATACTTTGCTTCGATGAATAATAGACTTTTGCAATAAGTATGTGAGTTCTTTATGACTAATGTGAGTCCGTGGATTATACACACTCTCACCCTTCAACTTTTGCGAGCCTCTCTAGTACCGCGCAAATTTTGCTGGTGCAATAAACCCACCTTCCTCAAAACAGCTACCATATATCTTTCCTCAAAACAGGCACCATACCTAGCTATTATAGAATTTCCATAGCCATTCCGAGATATATTTCGATGCAACTTCCACCGTTCCGTTTATTAAGACACACACCATCATTTTCATATTGCTTTGCATGATCGTAGGATAGCTAGCATGATGTTTTCATGGCTTGTCCATTTTTTGATGCCATTTGCTATGCTAGATCAGTGCACATCCCGATACACCGCTAGAGGCATTCATATAGAGTCGTAATTTGTTCAAGTTATCATGTTTTAATTCTTGAATTGTAAGTAAAAAAATGTGATGACCAACATTATTAGAGCATTGTCCCATGTGAGGAAAGGATGATGGAATCTATGATTCCCTCCCAAGTGGGGATGAGAATCCGGACTTCATGAAAAATCAAAGAGGCCATCAAAGCCCAAATAAAAAAAGAGGACATACATGCCCACCAAAATAAAAAAAGAGAAAAGAGAGAAGGTACAATGCTACTATCTTTTTTCCACACTTGTGCTTCAAAGTAGCACCATGATCTTCATGATAGAGAGTCTCCTATTTTGTAACTTTCATATACTAGTGAGAATTTTTCATTATATAACTTGGCTTGTATATTCCAATGATGGGCTTCCTCAAATTTCCCTAGGTCTTCATGAGCAAGCAAGTTGAATGCACACCCACGTAGTTTCCTTTTGAGCTTCCATACACTTATAGCATCCGTTGCATGGCAATCGCTACTAACTCACAATGATATATATTAATGGGCATCTCCATAGCCCGTTGATACATCTAGTTGATGTGAGACTATCTTCTCCTTTTCCTTGACAACCTCCAACATATTCTATTCCACCTATAGTACTATATCCATGGCTCATGCTCATGTATTGCATGAGAGTAGAAAAAGTTTGAGAAAAAAAGGTGTGAAACAATTTCTTGACTTTTCATCGGCGTTGTGCATGATATAAATACTTTGTGTGGGGAAGATGGAGCATACTAGATTGGTAATTATTGCAATGGGAGAAGTGCTTAGTTTTGGGTTCAATCTTGTGGTGTCCTCAACCAGTGACAAAGTAGGGGAAGTCTCGGGGATATACCCCGTGGTATGACCCGCCCTGGCGACTCACAGGAGACCCGACCGAAGACGTGACATTCTTATTAAAGACCCGGCAGGCGAGTTACAGGATGACCAAGCCCAAGACCCGGTGGGTGAGCCGGCGCCAGGTGGCTCACAAGAGAAGGCCCACAAGAGAAGGCCCACGAGAGAAGGATTCCCTTAAAGGAAATAAGACCCGGAGTATGATTCGTGAGAGACGAGTCCTAATCCTACTCCTAGTAGGACTCTATTTGTAAGCCTACCCTCTCCACTTATGTAAGGAGGGGTAGAGCACCCCTAGAGGGACAGATTCTCAAGGGACGCAAGTCCTCAAGTTTAGACAACACAAGTTTAGAGATTGAGAGATTAGAGGCTCTCATGATTAGAGGTAGCGATTAGCACCCTTATAACCAAGAGATCTTCATCATCATCAATATAAGACAAGTAGGACGTAGGCTTTTACCTCGACTTGAGGGGCCGAACCTGGGTAAAACCCCGTGTCTTCTCGATTCCGATCAACCCCTTCAAGACGCCACGTAGCGTGCTTTGCCCCGAACCCTAAGTCCGTTGACCCGCACATCTGCCGTGAGAAAACCACGACAGTTGGCGCCCACTGTGGGGCAGGCACGGTGGTATTGTGTTCTTGGGGGGATCTTCAGCAATCGAGAAGGTCACAATTTTTAGGATGAAGAAGAGCTGGTGTTGAAGGATTTGCATCGGTTAAGAAGTTCATCAGTTGAGATTGGATCAAGCTTGAGATGAGAAAAGTTAGGGTTGCGTTTGCGTACGCTGCCGCACGTGATTAGACGATCTATGATTGTTTTTCGCTGTGCCACCCTAAATCCCTGAGAGTGGCTGTCGACCAATCAATTCATCGGACAACGAGCCGGGTGGCTGCCGCTAGATTCAAGACCCAAGGGTCAAAATCGATGAAGACCTGTCAAATTCTGTTTTCGTGCACTGTTTCGCGTGGACCAACTCCAGACGCTGCTCTTCGATCGTAACATAAAGACAGGGCTGATGATTTGCAGACGCTATATACGAATCATCCGTCGACCCGAAGAATCAGGTGAAATCCATCTGATCTATTTTTATTGATGTATTTTCTTTCTTTCGAGGACAATTACTCCGGCTCTTGTCATATATCTTATGCAGGAAAATTATTCATGTGCCGTTATGGAGTGCATGTCGTCGTCTATGTGTCGCAGTGCTCAACGGGCGCTTATGAGCCGTCCCCGCGGCCTGGTCTATGTCAATTTGCCGATACCGCGCTCACTCGCAAGTATGAGCCGCCTAATGGATGCGGCAAGCCGCCACATTCGTGATATGGTCTTCAACAACCACGCCATGGCCGTCTCTCACCGTTGCGCCAGTTTATAGCGTTGTGGCTGATTCTCGCCACCACGCTGGCTTACAATGCCGTGACAGTCTCTCGCCGCTGCGCCGGATTACAACACCTTGCCGACTCTCGCCACCCGCGCCGGTTCTCAATACCATGGCCGTCTCTCGCCGTCATGCCGTCTCACAACGCCGCGGTCAATTCTCGCCTCTCGCGCCGGCTTACAATGACCTCGTCGTCTTTCATCATCAGCGACGGCTTACAATGCTGTGGCGTCTTTCACAAACATCACCGGTTTACAATGCCATGGTTGGTTTCTGCATTTAACATCAGCATATCGGTGCAGTGCTCAATGGACGCGCGCAGGACGCCGCCTACAATACGATTCTACATCGACATCAGGTGCAGTGCTCGACAATATGAGCCGCCCAACGGACAAGCGCATAAGTCGCCGCCACTACAGTTTGGTTCACTTCAAGCAAACGACCGGAACGAATCATCGACCGGATCATTTAAGCAATTCATACAGGATCATTTATAACCCGCCACGGCCAACCTCAACTTTCAATGAAGATTCTCAAGCCGTCTCTTCGAGTCAACTTGAGACTCGGGGGCTACAGACATGGCAAGACACATTTGGTCGTTTTCAATAAGAAGCCTGGGTTTTGCCAAGATGAAATTTTCCGGCTCAACAAGTTTAAATCGAAGTGGTTTGTGACCCGCCGAAAGCTCTTCTCAGTCAATCTCGCCTTAGAGACCCTAAGCCGGTTCACAGAGTTGACGGCCAATCTCGCCTTAGAGACCTTGAACTGATGTCAATACAATAAGTTCTTCTTAGTCAATCTCACCTTAGAGACCCTGAGCCGGTTCATAGAGTTGACGGCCAATCTCGCCTTAGAGACCCTGAACTGATGTCAATACAATAAGTTCTTCCCAGTCAATCTCGCTTTAGAGACCCTGAGCCGGTTCACAAAGTTGACGGCCAATCTCGCTTTAGAGGCCCTGAACTGGTGTAAGTTAAACACCTGAGCTTTACCAGTCAATCTCGCTTTAGAGACCCTGAGCCGGTTCACAGAGTTGACGGCCAATCTCGCTTTAGAGACCCTAAACTGGTGTAAGTTAAACACCTGAGCTTTACCAGTCAATCTCGCTTTAGAGACCCTGAGTCGGTTCACAGAGTTGACGGCCAATCTCGCTTTAGAGACCCTGAACTGTTGTAAGTTAAACAGCTGAGCCCTTATCAGTCAATCTCAATTAGAGAGCCTGAGCCAGTTCATGGTTGATGGCTAATCTCGCCCTAGAGACACTGAACTGGTCCATCCCAGTCAATCTCAATTAGAGACCCTGAGCCAGTTCATAGTTGATGGCCAATCTCGCCCTAGAGACACTGAACTGGTCCATGCCAGTCAATCTCAATTAGAGACCCTGAGCTGGTTCACAGAGTTGACGGCCAATCTCGCCTGGAGACCCTGAACTGGTCCTTACCAGTCAATCTCAATTAGAGACCCTGAGCCGGTTCATAGTTGACGACAAATCTCTCCTTAGAGACACTGAACTGATATGGGTTATGCAATAAGTTTGGGTACGTTAAATGCGGTTGTCGGAGGCTTCTTACCTCAGCCGGCTGTAAGCCGCTTCAAGTTCATCAAACAGTCGCCGTTGTCAATAGAGGCTTCCTACCGTCAGGTTGCTGGCTTTAGGCCGCTTCCGGCTCTTCATTAGCCATGGTTGTCAATGGAGGCTTCTTACATTGGAGTCCATCTCACATTACCCTACGACAACCGGTCATCAATAGAACTCATAAGACTCGGAGTCATGCTACTCCGGTTGACATCTCAGAGATGGATTATTCAAGCGGGGCTGCCCACCTCCACATAAACATGGCAGCTTATCAAGCCGGGTCAGAGCGAGATTATGAGAAAGGAGCAATGTTATGAAAGGTATGAACACCTCCGGGTTGAGCTTCTTCAAGCCGCACTCACAAACAATGCAGAATGTATTCTGTCTTGTTTATTTTTTGCAGGTATTATCTCTTAATATGAGCCGCCATTAAATATTTGGCAAGAACAAATGGATCTTTTAATAGCCAACATGGCTAGATCTTCATAGTTATCATAAACAGTGTTAAATGATTGGGGTTTTTAAGCCAGCTCGGGGAAATTCATTATTTTTCAAGAGCCGCCCTATCAGATATAATGCCGTGTCATCTAATTGACTGTCTCTCAGATTTTTTCAATTGTGCTCTGTAGTAATCTACAACACTCATGGATTTCTCAAACTTATATTTGCCGGGTTGCACCGCAACCACGAGCAGGAATTTCATATGAAAGACAAAGGGATTATTCCAGGAAATTCATTATTTTTCAAGAGCCGCCCTATCAGATATAATGTCGTGTCATCTAATTGACCAGCTCTCGGATTTTTTCAATTGTGCTCTGTAGTAATCTACAACACTCATGGGTTTCTCAAACTTATATTTGCCGGGTTGCACCGCAACCACGAGCAGGAGTTTCATATGAAAGACAAAGGGATTATTCCAGGATATTCATTCCGGGTTATATTACAACCACGGTCAAAGATTCATTTAACAAATTATGGTGAGTCATATTACTCTCACATAGTCCCGAGTCGCCGCAGGTAGACGACCCAGCACTTGGGGGCTACACTATTCAAAGTCCAGTTTATATCAATTATGCAAGTCCCATGTTGCTGCAAGCATGCACCACGACAATTGGGGGCTAATGCAAGCCGGCTTCCAAATTATTACATTGTCAGTAAGACCCTATTATCTCAAAGAGATGACCCGGCCCTTCTATATTTTTTTCAAGAATATGAGCCGACCTTTCTATATTTTTTTTAAAAAAGTCCCAGCCCAGTAAATTCTTATCGACCCGGCACTTGGGGGCTACACCGCTCAGATCAAAATTTTCTAAAGTCCCAAGTCGCCGCAGGCGTGCGACCCGGCACTTGGGGGCTATAGTATTCAGCGAGTTAAGCAGATTATAAGGTTCAAATTGAAGACCCCGCACATCACATTCTGATGAGCCGGCCCTTGGGGGCTACACCCGTCGAAGCTTTCTGATGAGCCGGTTCTTGGGGGCTACACCCGCCGAAGCTTTCTGATGAGCTGGTTCTTGGGGGCTACACCCGCCGAAACATTATAAGGTATAAAGCAATTATCAGTCCCAGGTTGCTGCAAGCAGGATAACCCGGCACTTGGGGTCTACATAGTCCAAAATGTTATTGGCAAAGCACCAAGTTATCATAGATAATCTTGGAGCTTGGGGGCTACAGGTAATATGGACATATCAAAAACTTTGAGGAGAATTTTCAAGATGTTAAATATGGAGTTCAGTTTTTAGACCCGGTGTCACCAAATACTTACTACCCGGTATTATCAAAAGATCATAACCCGCCAGATTTTATAAGCCGCCTTGTTTTACAACAATGGAAGTCCGGCTTTACATCAGATGGATTTTTATCCCATTATTTTTATCAAGTCATCTGGATTCTACTTATTTAAACCCGGAGTCACCAACTATAATGACCCGGCATCATCAATGATTATAACCCGGCAGAGATCACCCGCCAAAGAGCATTGGAAGCCAGCTCAATGGCATATGGGTATTCTATTCTCAATATTTTTCAAAAGGACATTGACAATCAAGATTATCAAGACGGTTCATTCATATATAGGGAAGACCTGGATTCCTGAGAAGCCATTTTATAAGCCGGCCAAAGGAGCAAGCCGGCCACTTAACATATTTGCTATTCCTATTTCAGGAGGTTACCATGAATAAATTCAAGCTAACCTGGGGGCTAATGTCGGGGATATACCCCGCGGTATGACCCGCCCTGGCGACTCACAGGAGACCCGGCCGAAGACATGACATTCTTATTAAAGACCCGGCAGGCGAGTTACAGGATGACCAAGCCCAAGACCTGGAGGGTGAGCCGGCGCCAGGCGGCTCACAAGAGAAGGCCCACAAGAGAAGGCCCACGAGAGAAGGATTCCCTTAAAGGAAATAAGACCCGGAGTAGGATTCGTGAGAGACGAGTCCTAATCCTACCCCTAGTAGGACTCTATTTGTAAGCCTACCCTCTCCACTTATATAAGGAGGGTTAGAGCACCCCTAGAGGGACAGATTCTCAAGGGACGGAAGTCCTCAAGTTTAGACAACACAAGTTTAGAGATAGAGAGATTAGAGGCTCTCATGATTAGAGGTAGCGATTAGCACCCTTGTAACCAAGAGATCTTCATCATCATCAATATCAGACAAGCAGGACGTAGGCTTTTACCTTGACTTGAGGGGCCGAACCTGGGTAAAACCCCGTGTCTTCTCGATTCCGATCAACCCCTTCAAGCCGCCACGTAGCGTGCTTTGCCCCGAACCCTAAGTCCATTGACCCGGACATCTGCCGTGACAAAACCATGATAGGTAGCGAGCCATGTATTGTATTGTTACCATCAAGGGTAAAAAGATGGAGTTTTCATCATATTGCTTGAGTTTATCCCTCTACATCATGTCATCTTACCTAATGCATTACTCTATTCTTCATGAACTTAATACTCTAGATGCAAGCAGCAGTCGGTCAATGTGTGGAGTAATAGTAATAGATGTAGATTCATTTCAGCCTACTTGACACGGACGTGATGCCTATATGCATAATCATTGCCTTGGATATCTTCATAATTATTCGCTTTTCTATCAATTGCTGGACAGTAATTTGTTCACCCACCGTGATATTTTCCTTCAAGAGAGAAGCCTCTAGTGAAACCTATGGCCCCCGGGTCTACTTTCCATAATATATTTTCAGATCTATAAATCCAAAAATACCTTGCTGCAATTTATTTACCTTTTTATTTTCCGCAATCTTTTACATCTATCTCTATCAGATCTAATCCTTGCAAATAACCATGAAGGGATTGAGAACCCCTTTATAGCGTTGGGTGTAAGAGTTTGATTGTTTGTGTAGGGCATCCATAGGTGACTTGCTTGTTCCTCCTACTGGATTGATACCTTGGTTCTCATCAACTGAGGTAAATACTTATCTACTTTGTTGCATCACCCTTTCCTCTTCAAGGGAAAACCAACGCAAGCTCAAGAGGTAGCAACTATCTTTTGAGCAACTCGGTACCACCGACATTCACTTATCGGTGTGACCGAGTTGGTCACTTAAGGTGTAATGGTTGGATTTTTGGATATGCCTATATATACCCCTTCACCACAACCTACAAGTAAGAGAAGCACTCAGAACAAATCCCCACTCATACCAACTGATTTTCTGAGAGATATCCACCTACTCATGTGTTGAGATCATGCCATTCCATTCCAACCATATGAATCTTGATCTCTAGCCTCCCCAAGTTGCTTTCCAGCCAATCAATCTCTTCCATCAAAGCCAAGTCTGTGATAGAGTGATTGAGTGTTGAGGAGTCTGTCATCTTGAAGCACAAGAGCAAGGAGTTCATCAACATTATCGAGCCTATTACCTTTTGGAGGGTGGTGCCTCCTAGATTGGTTAGGTGTCACTTGGGAGCCTCCTACTTTGTGTTGTGAAGTGAACCAAGAAGTTTGTAAGGGCAAGGATATCGCCTACTTTGCAAAGATCTACCCCGAGTTAGGCTAGTCCTCCATGGAAGTAGGCCATCATGGTACAGTAAAGGTTGCTTCTTCGTGGAACCCTCCATGGGTAGGGCCCTTTGTGGACTCTCACGACTATTACCCTCTGTGGGTTGGAGACTCCATAAACATGGACGTATGATAGCACCACCTATGGGAACCACGGGAAAAATCTTTGTGTCTCCAAATTGTTTTCGATATTCCTACCCTTCCTTTACCACTCATGCTTGTCTTTAATTTCCATTGCTATACTCGTAGACATGCATGTGTAGGGTGTGATTGACTTGCTATGAATGCTAAATCTACCAACACTTAAAATTCGGAAGAAGTGGATTTTTATTCGTTCAAGTAGTCTAATCACCCCCCTCTAGACCTACTTTTGATCCTACAAATTGTATCAGAGCTTTGGTCTCCATTGATGTGGTTTCAAAACCTAGGAGAGTATGGCGTCTAGTGAGGGAAATGATCACCGTTGAGGTCCATACTTTGATGGCACTAATTTTGCTAGTTGGAAGCACAAAATGAAAATGCATATCCTTGGTCATAACCCCGCCGTTTGGGATGTTGTTCGTATTGGATTGCAAGGTGAATTCATTGTGGATGGAAGGGAACCAGATCGTCAAGCGACTGCGGATGAATTGAAGATGTTGCAATACAATGCTCAATCATGTGACATTCTCTTCAACTGCCTATGCCCCGAAGAATTCAACAAAATTAGTCGTCTTCAGAATGGAAAAGAGATTTGGGATACTTTGTTTGATATGCATGAAGGTACCGAATCTGTGAGAGAATCCAAGTTGGATGTTCTTCAAAGTCAGCTTGACAAGTTAAAGATGAAGGATGGTGAAGGAGTCGCTGAGATGTACTCTAGGCTAGCTCTCATCACCAATGAGATTGATGGCTTACGAAGCGAAGAAATGACCAACAAATTCATCATCAAGACGATACTTCGAGCTTTGGATGATAGATATGACACTGTATGCACATTGATCCAAATGATGCCTAACTACAAAGATGGACAAGGAAGAGCTTCACAACAAGTCTAGCGGTGCTTACAAATCCACAAGTTATGCTCCCGCAACTTCAAGTGACAGCCTTGTCACAAATGAAGAGATAAGACTCATGGTCAAGAAATTCAACAAGTTCTACAAGAATAGAGGCAAAGACCGACGATCCAAGTGGAGATATGAAGAGAAGCGTTCGTCAAGTCATGACTGAAACTGCTACAATTGTGGGAATCCCGGACACTACTCCAATGAGTGCATAGCTCCTTACAAAAGGAAAGAAGAGTCACCAAGAAGACGAATCTCAAGAGACGAGTCACCTCGAAGACAGAAGGAGTAGAAATGACCATTATGAACGAAGACCCTCAAGGAGAAGTAGGGACTCGGAGAAGAAGGACAAGTACACCAAGAGCTACTCAAGAAGAAGACATCAAGCTCATGTTGGTGAATGGGTTTCCGGCTCCAAATCCGACAACCACTCCGACAGAAGCTATCACTCCAACTCTAACTATAGTCAAGATGAAGGTGTTGCCGTACTTGCACTAGTGACAACCGACTCCTATGACATATTTGATTCACCAAATGAAGGGAGTGGATGTTGCTTCATGGCTAAAGGCCCCAAGGTATCACACCCCGAATATCTTGATTTCAGTAGTGATGAGGATGACTTGTTAAATGAACATGACTGGCTATTTGACAAATCTAGTAATGTTAGTCAAGATGAACTAGCTAGTAATCACTCTAGTCAAGATAAGTCGTGTGTTGATGATAAGTTGGAAATAGAACGACTAACTCCAGAACTAAACACTCTTAAGTTAGCTCATGAGTCTACTACAAGATCATAGAGAGCTTGAAAGGTGTCGTCGTTTTCTCATGGGGGGTCACAAGAGACGGCAGATGCCACGGGGTGGCTTATCGAGGTGAGAGCAAGGCTGCCGTGGATGATCCGGGACGGGTATGCGAATAGCACACGATGGTTTACCCAGGTTCGGGGCTCTCCGGAGAGATAATACCCCTACTCCTGCATGTCTGTATATCTGTGGAATATGTGTTATATGGTTGCTCCTGGAGCTGTATTAGAGGAGGAAGAGGGAGCTGGCTGCTCCCTTCCTTGCCTTCCATGTATGCATGCATGGGCATGAGTGAGAGGGAGAGAGATGGGAGGAGCTCCCGTGAGTCTCTGTCCCACATCCTGGAGGCTCCCCTGGTGCCTCTTCTAAAGGGAGGCCCAGGGGACAAGGGATGGCCACCAACTACAGTCTGGTCGTGGGCGGGCCTCGGGACCGGTCGCGTCGCGGCACGGGTCACCCTGGGCGGCGTCGTCTTGTGGAGTCTGGCCGGAGTCAATGGCCGGCTGGCCGTCCTGTAGCCATGCTTGGGTGAGCGGCAGAGTGGTTGGGGGCAGGCCGCCACTGTAGCCATGCGGGCGCTGACCCCTGACGGGACGGGGCCCACTGTAGCCACGCGAAGCCTGTCGGGGGCATCCAATGCTGGGCCGGCTGGAGGAAGGAGCTGGACGGCGAGGCCTCAGCTGGCCAGCGCACCGAAACCGGCGAAGGAGTAGCCGGCACGCCCGGGCCGGGGGGGCGCAGCCGGCAGAGCGTGGCCAATTTAGCTAGCTAAAGTGTCGTCAGGAGGAGCCGCCCAAGTGGAGCCGGCCAGCTACAGTGCCGTCTGGAGGAGCCGGTCGAGTGGAGCTGGCCAGCTATACTGTTGTCAGCTTGCTTCTTCGTTTGTCTTGTTGGTCTTGGCATACCGGGGTGGCTTCCCAGATGCTTTAAAATGCTGAGTCGTCTCCTTGAGCCTACCCGGGGGTAATCCCCCCGATAGTAGCCTCCGAGCCTTTGGTCAACTCGCAGACTCGGGCAGAGGGTTTTCGCAGCTGGTGTGGTTGTTGCTGAAGTTGTCGATGATAGTCGATCGCGGGTTGGGGACGACGCGGCTTGCTTCCAGCGGGGGCGCGCCAGCGCACCTGTTGGGTGTAGCCTCCGAGCCTCCGGGCGACTCGAGGAGTCGGCCGGAGGGTCTTTCCTATTGCTGAAGTAGACGACGGCGTCGAGGACGCCGGGCGTGGACGTAGGGTCCACTGGCTAGTGGTATCCAGCGGGGGCGCGCCAGCGCACCTGCTGGGTGTAGCCTCCGAGCCTCCGGGTGACTCGCCGAGTCGGGCGGAGGGTTTTTGCCATTGCTGAAGTCGACGGCGGTGTCGAGGACGTCGGGCGCAGATGCGGGATTCGCTGACTGAAGGGTGTGAGGTGCTGCCGAAGGCGGACGCGAGGTCCATTGGTTGATAGGCGTGAAGCCCTTCTGAGGGCGAACGCGAGGCCCGTCGGCTGTCGAGCGCGAGGCGCTGCCGGGCCCGGACGGAGAGTCCGCCGGCCGATGGTCGTGGAGCCCTGCCGAAGGCGGTTACGGGGTTCACCGGGTGATAGGCACGGAGCCCTGCTGAAGGCGGACGCGTGGTCCGCCGGCTGATGGGCGCTAAGCCCTGCCGAAGGCGGACACGGGGTCCGCCGGGTGATGGGCACGGAGCCCTACCAGAGGCGGACACGTGGTCCGCCGGCTAATGGGCGCGGTGCCCTGCCGGAGGCGGACGCGTGGTCCGCCGGCTGATGGGCGCGGAACCCTGCCAAAGGCGGACACGGGGTCCACTGGCTGATGGGCGCGGTGCCCTGCCGGAGGCGGACACGGGGTCCGTTGGCTGATGGGCATGGAGCCCTGCCGGAGGCGGACACGTGGTCTGCCGGTTGATGGGCGCGGTGCCCTTCCGGAGGCGGACACAGAGCCCTGCCGAAGGCGGACGCGAGGTCCGCCGGCTGATGGGCGTGGAGCCCTGCCGAAGGCGGACGCGGGGTCCGCCGGCTGATGGGCGTCGAGCCCTGCCGAAGGCGGACCGGGGTCCGTCGGCTGTTGGGCGCGGGGCCGTGCCGAAGGCGGACGCGGGGTCCGCCGGCTGGTGGCGCCGAGCCCTGTCGAAGGCGGACGCGGGGTCCACCGGCTGATGGGCACGGAGACCTGCCGAAGGAGGACGCGGGGTTCGCCGGCTGAAGGGCGCGGAGCCCTGCCGAAGGCGGACACGGGGTCCGCCGGCTGGTGGGCATGGCGCCCTGCCGAAGGCGGACGTGGGGTCCGCCGGCTGATGGGCGTGGAGCCCTGCCAAGGGCGGACGCGGAGTCCGCCGGCTGATGGGCGCGGAGCCCTGTTGAAGGCGGACGCAGGGTCCGCCAGTTGATGGACGCGGAGCCCTGCCGAAGGCAGACGCGGGGTTCGCCGGCTGATGGGCGCGGAGCCCTGCCGAAGGCGGACACGTGGTCTGCCGGTGATGGGCGCGGTGCCCTGCCGAAGGCGGACGCATGGTCCGCCGGCTGATGGGCGCGGAGCCATGCCCAAGGGGGACGCGTGGTCCACTGGCTCATGGGCGCGTAGCCCTGCCGAAGACGGACCGGGGTCCGTCGGCTGTTGGGCGCAGGGCCGTGCCGAAGGCGGACGCAGGGTCCGCCGGCTGGTGGCGCCGAGCCCTGTCGAAGGCGGACGCGGGGTCCACCGGTTGATGGGCACGGAGACCTGCCGAAGGAGGACGCGTGGTCCGCCGGCTGATGGGCCCGGAGCCCTGCCGAAGGCGGACATGCCGAAAGCGGACGTGTGGTCCGCCGGCTGATGGGCGCACAGCCCTGCCGAAGGCGGACGCATGGTCCTCCAGCTGATGGGCGCGGTGCCCTGCCGAAGGCTAATACGGGGTCCGTCGGCTGATGGGTGCGGAGCCCTGCCGAAGGCGGACGCGTGGTCCGCCGGCTGGTGGGCCCGGAGTCCAGCCGAAGGCGGACGCGGGGTCCGCCGGCTGATGTGCGCGGGGCCCTGCCGAAGGCGGACGCGTGGTCCGCCGGCTGGTGGGCCCGGAGCCCTGTCGAAGGCGGACGCGTGGTCCGCCGGCTGATGGGCGAGGAGCCCTGCCGAAGGCGGACGCGTGGTCCGCCGGCTGATGGGCATGGAGCCCTACCGAAGGCGGACGCGGGGTCCGCCGGCCGATCGACGCGGGGCCCTGCCGAAGGCGGACGCGGGGTCCGCCGGCTGATGGGCGCGGAGCCCTGTAGAAGGCGGACGCGGGGTCCGCCGGCTGATGGGCGCGGAGCCCTGCAGAAGGCGGACGCGGGGTCCGCCGGCTGATGGGCGCGGAGCCCTGTCGAAGGCGGACGCGGGGTCCGCCGGCTGATGGGCACGGAGCCCTGCCGAAGGAGGACGCGGGGTCCGCCGGCTGATGGGAGCGGAGCCCTGCCGAAGGCGGACACGGGGTCCGCCGGCTAGTGGGCATGGAGCCCTCCCGAAGGCAGACACGGGGTCCGCCGGCTGATGGGCGCGGAGCCCTGCCGAGGGCGGACGCGGGGTTAGCCGGCTGATGGGCGTGGAGCCCTGTCGAAGGCGGACGCGGGGTCCGCCGGCTAAAGGACGCGGAGCCCTGCCGAAGGCGGACGCGTGGTCCGCCTGTTGGAGAGCGCGAGGGCGCTGCCGAAGGGTAGCCTCCGAGCCTCCGAGCAGGGAGGTGCATTGCTATTTGCATAGTCGAGATGGGTGTTGCTGGAGATAGCCGGCACAGCTGTTTGCCCGTGAAGCGCGCCGGCGCACCCGCTGGGTGTAGCCGACGAACCCGTAGCGGTCAGCGGCTATGCAAGTTTTGACGAAGCGGATGGGTGGCTGAGGCCGGCCCGATGTCGAAGTAGACGGGCAGACCAACCGGCGAGGGCGGCAGGCCAGGACCGCGGGAGCCGGCGCGGGACGAGCAGGGTCGGCCTGCGTGGAGGGGCGGTGGCCGACAGGCGGCCAGGCCGGCCGGGCGGCGGGAGCCGGTGCGGGACGAGTAGGGTCGGCCTGCGTGGGAGCAGGCGGGCGGCAAGCCGGACTCGGGGCGAGCAGGGCCGGCCAGAGCCAGCGGCCATGGCGCGGGAGGCCGATGCGGGCGCGCGGGAGGCCTGCGCGGGCGTGCACGAGGCCGACGTGGACGCGCGGGAAGAGCCGGACGGCAGCCGGCATCGGCGCGTGGGACGAGCCGGCTGCCGGGGCCGACGGGCGTAGGCGGAGGTGGCCGAGTGCGGCACGCGGCGGGCGTGGAGCCGGCGGCCTTGGGCGGAGGCGGCCGAGCGCGGGAGCGGCCGGGCACGGAGCCGGAGCCGGGTGTAGTGCGATGTGGGCGAGGCGCGAGGACAGTTAGAGAAGGCGCCATGACGGTGACGGGAGGCCATGGGGGCGCTACCATGCGGCTGTGGAGGCGGAGCAGGGCGGAGCCTGATGGAGTGGCCAGCCGGCGCCACGGGCCGGAGCGGCGAGGCGGGGCCGGCACGTGGGAGTCGGCCGAGCCGGTAGGTGACCGACAGGAGCGGCACAGAGGCCGGGTGCATGGACGAGAGGCCGTGGCGGCCCCGAACGAGCTGAGGAGCCGGAGCTGGAGGACCGCCACGGTGGCGAGGCGGCGGGGAGTGAAACGCGGCCGGCAGAGGTGGCGCTGGCGGAGCTGTACGCGGGGCGTGGACCGACAGCATGGTGACGCGTAGCAGCTCTGACGCGGTCATGCGGAGAAAACCTACGGGAGGCACGCGGATGGCCTGACTGGAGGTGAGACACAGTGCAGGGTGAGCGCAGTCGGAGGGGCGGCGACAACGTCAAGGTGTTGGTGAAGCGAGACAGAACTGGCGTGTCCATGCGCGGGCGCACGAGCACTCCGGCCTGCGCTGCGGATTGGACCGTTAAGGCAGAGCTAACGCGCGCGAGTAAATGGACGAACACGCAGGCCGCGGCAAGGCGGAGGCGGCCGTGGGCGCGTAGGTGTACTGGCACGGGGCCATGGGCGTGCCGCCGGAACGGCCGTGCAGGGGCAACGTCGGGTCCTCCGGCATGGAGGAGCAACGGGCGCCGAGCGCGCACGGCCGGGGCAACCAAGGCGACGCACTGACGACCGTGCCGGAGCGAGACGCAACGCGGGGCGGCGCCCGGCCCTGGCGATGGACGCAGGTGGAGGGACGGTGGCGACACCGCAATCGGTCGCCTCGGGGGCGAGTTGGTGTCGAGCCCTCGAGCGCGGCCGGAGAGGCGATGGCGACGCCACGGCGGAGCTGCCGAAGATGGCGAGGCAGACGACAAGGGTGCGTCGCCTCGCGCGGCCACCCCGGGGGTGAGTCGATGTCGAGCCCCCGAGCGCGGCCAGAGAGGCGATGACGACGCCACAGCGTAGTTGGCGAAGATGGTCCCCCCGGACCGCAGAACCAGTAGCAGCTCGCCCCACGGTGGGCGCCAACTGTCGTCGCTTTCTCACGGGGGGTCGTAAGAGACGGCACATGCCACGGGGTGGCTTATCGAGGTGAGAGCAAGGCTGCCGTGGATGATCTGGGACAGGTATGCGAATAGCACGCGGTGGTTTACCCAGGTTCGGGGCTCTCCGGAGAGATAATACCCCTACTCCTGCATGTCTGTATATCTGTGGAATATGTGTTACATGGTTGCTCCTGGAGCTGTATTAGATGAGGAAGAGGGAGCTGGCTGCTCCCTTCCTTGCCTTCCATGTATGCATGCGTGGGCATGAGTGAGAGGGAGAGAGATGGGAGGAGCTCCCGTGAGTCTCCGTCCCCCGTCCTGGAGGCTCCCCCGGTGCCTCTTACAAAGGGAGGCCCAGGGGACAAGGGATGGCCACCAACCACAGTCTGGTCGTGGGTAGGCCGCGGGACCGGTCGCGTCGCGGCACGGGTCGCCCTGGGCGGCGTCGTCTTGTGGAGTCTGGCCAGAGTCAGCGGCCGGCTCGCCGTCCTGTAGCCATGCTTGGGTGACCGACAGAGTGGTTGGGGGCAGGCCGCCACTGTAGCCATGTGGTCGCTGACCCCTGACGGGACGGGGCCCACTGTAGCCACGCGAAGCCTGTCGGGGGCATCCGATGCTGGGCCGACTGGAGGAAGGAGCTGGGCGGCGAGGCCTCAGCCGGCCAGCGCACCAAAACCGGCGAAGGAGTAGCCGGCACGCCCGGGCCGGGAGGGCACAGCCGGGAGAGCGTGGCCGAGACAGCTAGCTATAGTGTCATCGGGAGGAGCCGGCCAAGTGGAGCCGGCCAGCTAAAGTGCCGTCTGGAGGAGCCAGTCGAGTGGAGCCGGCCAGCTATAGTGTTGTCAGCTTGCTTCTTCGTTTGTCTTGTTGGTCTTGGCATACCGGGGTGGCTACCGGGGTGGCTTCCCCGATGCTTTAAAATGCTGAGTCGTCTCCTTGAGCCTACCCGGGGGTAATCCCCCCGACAAAAGGACACATGAGAAGCTCCACTTCGAGAAGCTCAATTTAGAGCAAGAGCATGAGTTCCTTAAATCTATCAATGACGATCTTCGAAAGAAGACTTCCTCTTATCTAACCAAATGACTTCTTTTGTCTACATTCATACCACAAGTTAAGGCTAAGCGAACTAGTAACAAAGGCAAGAAAGATTCTTCAACTAGTAGCAATAAAAATGATAAATCCAATGGTATTGCTTCTAGTAGTTCTATTCATCCTACTAACACTTCTCTTATCCAAGTTACACTTGAGCAAAAAAATGAACTTTTGAAAGGAATTATAGAGAAAGGTATCTACAAGAGTCTTGCTAGATGTATGCAATGTGAGGAAATTGTACGCAAGCACGTAGGATGCTGGAAGGACAATGGCATTGGCTACTTCAACGCTAATGGAGTTGAATGGGAAGAAGGTTAATACCCCAAGCCCAAGTTTGTTCCTCATAAGGAGAAGTATGAATATACTCTCCCCAAGGGAACAAAATCTCAAGATGACCTTCCACCACAAGACCCCAAGCTCAAGGGCAAGAACAAGCTTCAAGACGACATTGACTCATATGAAGATGAATCCCAAGCTTTGGTGAAGTGGGTTCCTAAGGCTACTACAAGCTCAACTTCTACAAGTACCACTTCAATACCAAGGATCCCCAACGACTTGATGTGGGTCCCCAAGAAGAAGAAGTGGATAAGTTCTTGAGGGGTAACTCTGCGCAATCAACATCAACATCATGCAATAGTTCAAGGAGTCACACATTCCCTCAAAGGTAAGCAAGGGACAAGGTAATCAGCAAATCCATGGACATCATCATATATGCTTTGCACTCCATGTCCATAGGTATCCTTGTATTTGCCTCTTGTGTGTTGGGACTAATCCATGTAGGTGAGAAGAGTAAGGAAAAAAAGGATGCTCCCAACTCATGGTGATATTCATCAACATTGAGCATTCACCACTACTTCACCTACATGAAGTCTTCATCGACAAAACCCAAGCTTAGTCTATCCCTCCTATGGGGGAATGTCACATCAAGGGGGAGCTTTACTCTAAGACTTGAGTCAAAGAATATCATAGTATGTGACAACCTTAAATGCTTTATGTAAAAGTGGTAACCCCACTCATGCTTAAATGATGAGTATGACCTATGATCAAGTATTCTTACTTGGCTCCTAATTCAACGTACTCATATATAGATAATTTCATCATTGCCAAAGTGCTTCATAGATGCTAGTATGTATGTGCATGTTTGCCATGATTTCATTTGACATCTTATTGTGTGAGCATGTTGGTCTGCATTTGTTTATCCAATTGAGGACATCCAATCGTTGCTATTAGGATTTTGATTTTTCTTTTGCCAATTGGATGGACAAGAATGGCTAGGGCCTTCCTCTAGATATCTATGCTTCCTTACCTCATATTCCATTCATGCTGCATCACAAAATTTGAACAAGTACTTTTCGATCTCTCCATGTGAGGAGCACTCGGAGTTCTGTGTCGACAAATGACTAACCATTAAAACCTCCCAAGTGCATCATGGTGGAACAAACCCAAAATCTCGGTCTCACTGAATGCCTAGGGTTGATGTGGAATTTCATCTCGGTACCACCGATTCCATATTCTTGGTTATACCGAGTTTGCCTGTCAGCACATAGTTGAGGGACTCGATGAGACCGAAAACTTATAGTCGGTGTCACCGGTAGTTATGGGTATATATATAGGCGGACCTGACTTTTGAAATATATTCTTCAAACGTCATCTCCTCGAAAACCTAAGTTGCCGAATAGAGTCCCCTGGTCATCGTCGTTTTCTTCCCAAGCGTCTCTGCCATTGGATGTCCACTCCGTCGACAGAATGTCCACCCGCGTCACCGCTGTGGCGAAGTCGTCACCAAGCTAGGGTACAATTTTGCTCCCTCTTGCACTCCAACCTCTGATTCTTGAGCATTAGGGCTTCTCCATCAATTATCCATAGTTTGAGATTCATTCATCCGTGAGAAACTCCAGTAGATTAGCGAACAAACGATTTTTTTAGGTTCTGTCGTCCGCCACACGAATCTTGGTAGAACCGATGAAAAAGAATCCATAGCACCGATTTACTTTTCTGGTCGACTAAGAGCAGTCTCAGTAAAAGTGAGTGCCCATTTTCGGTCTCACCGAAAGTGGTGCCAAGTTTGTGTTAAGGAGACTATCTGTCTCGGTAGGTCCGAAATATTTGCTTCGGTTATACCGATGTACATTTGGCAGAATGCAAAATTTGTGAAATCTTAGTTCAATCTTTTGAAAATGTCTGCATTTTGTGAAGACTCATCCCCTTCTACTCTTCTACACTCTATTCACAGGGTCAAAGATGTCTGCTTCAGAGGACAGTCGGAACTTGGAGGAGCGGAATGTTGACATGAGCTCTGGCACTAGTCCAAACAATAGCTCATCCTCTTCACATGTTGGTATTCCCAGGTCACCTGATCTTCCTAGGTCTACTACTAGGACAAGGAGAAAGCTCAATTCTGATGAGGAAGATGAGGACTTCATACCTGATGAAGTGCCTCCCAAGTCAAAGCAGGACAAGTCTGTCAGTAACACTACTGCTGCCAGTTCTCCCAAGAAGAAGCAGAAGAAACTTTTGGCAGATGTTATGCCAAAGCAAGCTCCATCCAAGAGCACCAAGACTACACCCAAGAAGGCTTCTGCTGAGAAGTCCAAGAGGTTCTCTAGAGAGATTCCAGCTTCTAAGAAGAACAAGGGATCTGCCTCCAGAGATATAGATGAGGATGCCATGTATACCTTGATAAAGCTTAGACCACACCTTCTAGAGCACAATGCTAGTCACTTGGTTGCTGAGGACATGAATAAGAAGAAGGATTCAGGTCTAAGAGAATGGAGAGCAGTTGATCCTTACTCTCAAAGGAGGAAAATAGTTGTGGACTATATGTTTTATACCAAGGAGCAACAAGATTTCTATAAGACTATGTTGCTTGACAAGACCCTAGATGTCAGTGACATGAGATACATGGATTGGAAGTACATCCAGGAAAATGAAGACTACTTCCTGAGTGTGCAAGATAACTTCCACTGCATTGGCCTAGACAAGTTTGTTGGCAAAGAATTCACCGCATGGAACGATGGGATGATCATGCAATTCTACTCCACTACTCACTTCTATGGAGATGGTAGCATTGTGTGGATGACTGAAGGAGCAACATATGAGTCCACTGTTGATGAATGGGCTGCCATCTTAGGAGTCCCAGAGGTGGAATATGGAGATGTATGTGTGTACTCTGAGTCCAAGGCAAGCCACAATGCCATGAAGGACATGTATAATGCTATACCTTCTGCACATATGAACTCTCATAAGCTAGGATCGATCTATTACCTCCAGGCAGGTCTTCGCACCATCAACACCATTCTGAGGCACATGTTGATGCCTAAGTCAGGAGATGATAAGATGATCCAAGGCTACTCCATCAAATTACTGCTTCTTATAGACCAGCATCAGAGATTCAGAGTGATGGATCTGATTGTGGAGACAGTGAAGAGGGTTGCTGCTGATCAGAAGCGCTCATGATGCAATGCACCCTACATTCATATGCTCATAAACTCCGAGCCGGAGAAGCACATTTTTGCTCTTGACAGGCCACATTTGTCCCTAAAGCCAGATCTTGGGGACAATGTTGTGGTGATTGACCCAGATCATCCCACATCAGCTGCAGCACAGGCAGAGGCAGAGGCAGCTAGCAACTAGTGCTCAAGTCCCTTGATCCAGGAACGAGCAAACGGATGTTTTGATCACTACCATTCAGGGCATGCAGAAGGACATCAAGGACACATTGGCAAATCATCATAGTCTTGTGAGGATCGTGGAGAATAGGAGCAAGACCCTCAACAACAACGTGGATGGGCTGACCAAGACCGTGAACAAGCTCAAGAAGGAAGTTGATGTTGTGCCTCTCGATCATTCTACATTTGATGATGATGATGATGACTCTCCTCTCACGACAGACACTCACTTCACTACCCAGGTCAGATCAGCCACAGTGCCAGCTCCAAAGATGAGGCCTTCTTCATCAGCACCTGCTACAACCTCTTCAGGTCCACCAGCTCCTCCAGTATCTCCAGTTGCTACACCAACTCCATCCATGTCATCAACAGTGGTCTTCGTCGACGCAGTTCTCTCGACTCCATCATCGACCATCGGAGGAGATCAACCCCAGCAGAACGATTAGCTACATCTCTTTGAACTTTTTGGTAACTTTTTGCCAAAGGGGGAGAAGTTGAATATAGATCTTTAGGCTTCGAGTGAGAGAGCATTATTTTTTTATCACTTTTCAAAATCATTTCTACCATTTGCTATCTTTTGGTTTGGATGTGTTAAACCTTGTGGTGTTTGATCGTACACTTGATGTGTGTTGCTACTATTTCATATCTTTTTGATGCTTATGAGATGGTCACTCACCTTTACTTGATTGTGTTGTGCTATGATGTTCATTATTACTATTCTCGCACACCACCAAGATGTATGTGACATGGAAGAAGTGCCCCATATACCTAATCGATTGTGCATTTGCATTCAAACGCAAATTCAAAGTAATGCACAAATTTAGGGGGATCTCTTGCTTATCACATACTTCTCAAAGCGACGATTATATTCATTGATGATATCATATGTCGAAGCTTTGATCTATATGTTGTCATCAATTACCAAAAAGGGGGAGACTGAAAGCACATTTGCTCCCTTGGTGGTTTTGGTTCTTGGGATTTCTCCACAATCCTTTTGCCATCCCTATCATTGAACTTTTCCTGAAATATGCTTAGTGGAAACATTCGTTCAATGACATATATGTTGTCATCAATTACCAAAAAGGGGGAGATTGAAAGAACATTTGCTCCCTTGGTGGTTTTGGTAATTAATAACAACATATATGTCATTGAACTAATGTTTCCACTAAGCATATTCCAGGAAAAGTTCAATGATAGGGATGGGAAAAGGATTGTGGAGAAATCCCAAGATGCAAGGAATAGCATTGCAAAGCTTCAAGCAAGAGGACTCTACGTTTTACTTTGTGAGAATTCACTTTGAGTCCATAGGAAAGCCAATACTATTAAAAGGGGGTAAGGTACTATTGGTGAACCAAATGCTCAAATGCGCACAAGTGATAGTCACCAAAAACACCCACAATCTCCTCCACAAAAGTTGACCCATGCTCAGACACACCCATGCCAAACCCTAGCCATTCGGTGCAACCGATTCTGCATTGGTGCCACTGAGTTCAGGCTGCCAACTTTCGGTTGCCTCGATTCGTAAAATCGGAATTTCTGAGTTTTTGGTCCATCTTGAGCAAGTCAAGATAGTCATCATCTAGCTCAAGTGGACTATGTGCAAGGCTAAGGTTTGACCTTGATAGGGTTTTCTATTTTATCGGTCTCATAGTGGTAGTTGGGAGAGTGGGTTGTAGGATAGATAGCCGTACTATCAAGGAGGGCTCTCAAGTGAGTAGCTGATAATCCCCAAGTGCAAGGAATCATCGTAGAAATTTCCAAAGGTGGAAGTGATAAGTATGGAGTGTCAAACCCACAAGGAGCTAAAGGTAAGATCAATATTCTCTCAAGTCCTATTTGCCACTGATACGACTCTTCATACACCGAACGTTTGCCTCCAACTAGAAACGAGAAATAAAACTATGTTGTGGGTATGAAGAGGATAGCTTTGCATGAAAATGGAGAACTAAAATATAAAAATAGTTGTTGTTAACATAATATTATAATACATTACAAATAGCAAGTGTGGAATAATGATGAGTCCATGTGCGGAATTATCCTAGGCAATTGTTAACAAGATCGGAAATCATCATTGCAATTTTATATGAGGGAGAGGCATAAGCTAACATATTTTGTATACTTGGATAATATACACTTATGATTGGAACTCTAGCAAGCATCCGCAACTACTAAAGATCATTAAGGTAAAACCCTACCATATCATTTAAGCATCAAGTCCCCTTTATCCCATATGCAGCAATCCCCTTACTCGGGTTTATGCTTCTATCACTCAAGCAACCCAATATAAGCAAATCATGAACGTATTGCAACACCCTACAATGGGAATCCTTCACGTGTGCGTGGCACGGAAGGCACCATAGGACAACACCAAAATAAACACATAACTCAAACCAATCTAGATCATCAATCAACCCAATGGACGAAAGAAATCTACTCAAAACATCATAGGATGGCAACACATCATTGGATCATAATATGTGGCATAAAGCACCATGTTCAAGTAGGGGATTACAACAGGGTGCGGAAGAGTGGACCGCTAAAAGGAGATGAGGATGGTGATGAAGAAGGTGATTGATGAAGATATGTGCCTAGGCTAGGGTCCTAGGCAAGGCCCACATACCCTACCTAAGGACACCACATGGGAGGACTTGAAGATCAAGCATGAACTTCCGAGTGGATCCCTGGAGACATTCAAAGTCACTCGATAGTAATCCACTCAGAGACTCTCGCTCTCACTCGGCAGTCGCATGTCACTTGGAAGACCTCACTTTCACTCGACGCCGGAAGACCAGGAGCCATCATCAAGAGCCCAACGGGTAGATGCTGGTTCGATGGTCATTAGTAGCTTTTATTACGTACGTTACCTGTAACGGCAAACTTTAAACCCCACGACCAGGCCCTTAGATGCAGGATAATTATGACGGGCAGCGAACTCTATATAAGCCGACCCTCCCCTCCTGCACAAGGGTTCGAAACCATTGTAATCTCAACATTCCACACAACATAAAGCTCCCGAGCACTGAGACGTAGGGCTGTTACCTCCACGAGAGGGGCCTGAACTCATACATCTGTGTGTACACCCTCACCGAAGCTAGGACTCTGCCCTCTCCCTTCGTACCCCTACCATCTAATGCCAGGATCGTTCACACGACAGTTGGCACCCTCCGTGGGGCAGGCGTCTAAGCGACTTCCGGCGAGGTTGCGATTTTCATCCTTCGACATGTCTTCCGGCGGTGTTTTTGCTCTAGGCCACGAGATCCATTTCGGAGCGCTCACCTTCATCGCCGATGATTCGGCATGGCTCCAGGAAGCGCCTCTTGATGTCAAGGCGCTCCTGGTCCGCGAGGTCGCGCACTTCTGCGCGAGTCCCTGTGGTGTGTTGTTGCGATAGCCGTCGACCCCCTACGCGTCGGTTCCTCTTGCCGTTTGCGGTCGCAAGCGGTTCGGCTGCTCATGACTCCAGCGGTGGGTCGAACATGTAGCGGCGCGTCAAACTTCTCTTCAGGTTGCAGCGCTCGAGCCCGCCGAGTCCCTTTATGGTGTGTTCGAGTAGGATTCCAATCCATCTGACGTGCCTTCCGAGTGCGAAAGTTGTGATCCTGCAGCGGACGTCTTGATGGCGGGTTCTCATCAGAGTTCACCGCCTGGCTTCGGCCGTGTCAAGCGTGAGGCTGGAGGTCCATAGAAAGAGTAGCCGCATCGCGATGAGGAGGTCCTTCATACCCCCATCGTCGGCACGACTGTCGAGGCCCAAGCTTTGGAGGCCGCACGCATTCGTCTGGAAGAGCTCCCGGCAGAGATTGACGAGTGTGCTCGCCAGCATCCGCCGCGCCCCAGTCGACGTCATCGACGACTGTTTCCGACTGGATCTCACGATGGCATTGAGGTATACCGAACTCCAGTGCTAAATGTTGTTGTTGCTGCTAGGATAGCGGATTCCATTCAGTCGTCCCGGTTAGAGGCTGGTAGAGGGCTGTTGCAAATCAGAGCGCTGTTGGATGCAGCATAACGTTAGAATTCAGCAGTTTCTCAGTCCCGTAGCAGGATATACAACAATTCACCCAAGGCAGAGACCATTTAGTCGGCACACAGCCCTGAATCGCCCTTGCATTGTCGAGGCGGCGGTTTTCGTGAAGGGCAAGACAGAGATTAGCATCACCGCAAAGACCACCGTCGAGTGCCCACTCCTCCGCGGAGTGGTCCGTACGCACCCTGGCGCCAGGACGACAGGCACTCCTTCGGTGATGAGCAGGACACGGACTTTGATGCCCGCGCCTACCTTGTTCAGAAGCGGATCGACAAGAGCTAAGCCTACAGAGAAGGACACGACAGAGATGTTCCGAGTGGAAGCTCAGCTGTGGTGTCTGGTCCTGAGTGTTTCAGCAGGGTTATACGTTCTGTAGAGATCCCCCAAACTTCAGGATGGCGGCAGGAATCGGAAAGTTTTCTGGTGAAACAAAGCCAGAGACTTGGTTAGATGATTATCGAGTGGTTGTATAGATTGGCAGCGGAAATGACTATGTCGCAATGAAGCACATGCCCCTCATGTTGGATGGTTCAGCTCAAGCTTGGTTGAAACGTTTGGCTCCTTCCAGCATACATTGTTAGGAAGATCTTGCATGAGTGTTTGTCCGGACCTTTGAGGGCACTTGCAAGCGCCCAGCAGGTCTGGTCGACTTACAGCACTGCGTCCAGAAGCCCAATGAAACCTTAAGTGATTATATTCAGCGATGGTCCACCCTGCATCATATGGTGGACAATGTGTCGGAACACCAGGCTATTTATGTCTTCAAGGCCGGTGTGAGATACAGGGAGCTGTACCTAAAGTTCGGGCGCACTGGTGACATTTCACTCGGCAAGATGATGGAAATTGCCACTCGCTACTCTAATGGCGAGAAAGAACACCGCCTCCATAGCGGCAAAGGAAAAATAGTCGCTAACGAGTCTGGCGGCGGCAACAATCGGAAACAGAAGCGGAAGGCTGAAGACCTGGCTCTAGCAGAGGCAGCAGCACTGGCGACTCAGTCGAAGAACAAGGGCAAAGCCAAGGCTCAGGATGCCCCCAAGAAGGGGAAGGGTCAGTCAGGAACTGGTATCTTGGACCAGCCGTGTGTAATTCACACGAGGAAAGATGCAGAAGGCAACCTGATTTTGCCCAAGCACACCACTCGACAGTGTAGAACCTTATCCGGTAATTCAAGGGAGACTAGTCAAGTGCAAAATCTCCTGAAAAAGAAGATGAAGATGAGGAAAAGGAAACATTCCCGGATGTCACTGCTACACTAGTGATTTTTGCTGATGTCAAGAGCAAGAGTCGTCTGAAAGTCACTTGGCCAAATAGCATTGGATGTGGCATTCGGAGATAACAAAAATTTCCGAAAAGAAAAGTTGACGTTTGAAGTCGTGGATTTCAAGAGTGCTTACCACGCCATTTTGGGTCGACCCGCTTATGCACGTTTCATGGCCCGACCATGTTACGTGTATCTCAAGTTGAAAATGCCAGGCCCTAAGGGCGTGGTCATGGTCACTAGCAATCGACAGCGGGCCGAAGAGTGTCTCCAACAAGGATCCAAGACCGCCGATCAACATATGGCCATGGTCGAGCTGGAGGAGTACAAGAAAACCTCTGATCATGCTGACTTGCTCCGCGCAAAAAAGCCGGCTTCCGAGTCGGCATTTCAGTCGGTAGGGGAAGTGAAGAAGGTGCACATCCACCCGACGGATCCAACTGCTGCCCCGATGAATATCTCAACAACACTTGACAGTAAATAGGAAGCCGAGCTCATCCAGTTCCTTTGTGAGAACTGGGATATCTTTGCATGGAAGCCTGTTGACATGCCGGGGATTCCCAGGGAGCTGGCTGAGCACCGTCTGCGAGTGGATCTGAAAGCCAAGCCCATCAGGGAGCATTTGCGTCGATCAGCGGCAGAGAAGCGCAAGGCAATTGGAGAAGAAGTGGCCCGTCTCTTGCAAGCCAAGTTCATTCGGTAGATTTACCACTCCGAGTGGCTCTCGAATGTTGTGATGGTGCCAAAGAAAGATAAGTCGTTGCGCATGTGCATTGACTTCAAACATCTCAATAAGGTGTGCGTGAAAGACCATTTTCCGCTCCCCCGCATAGATCAAATTGTTGACTCGACAGCGGGGTGTGAGCGTTTATCGTTTTTGGATGCTTATTCTGGGTACCATCAGATCCGTCTGTATGGCCCAGACGAAATAAAGACAGCCTTCATCACCCCTTTCGGGTGTTATTGCTACATCACCATGCCTTTTGGTCTTAAGAATGCCGACGCTACTTTTATGCGCATGATTCAGAAATGTTTACTCGACTAGATCCCTCGGAATGTTGAGGCATACATGGACGATATAGTAGTCAAGTCCCGCAAAGGTCCTGACCTGCTTTCTGACTTGGCCGAGACATTCGCCAATCTCAGGCGATTCGACATAAAGCTGAATCCGGCCAAATGTACCTTCGGTGTCCCTCGCGGCAAGTTGCTCGGTTTTCTCATTTCCGAGCGAGGAATTGATGTTAATCCTGAGAAGATCAGTGCCATTATCCATATGAAGACTCCCGTGCGAGCGCACGATGTTCAGAAGATCACAGGTTGCTTGGCAGCATTGAGTCGATTCATTTCTCGTCTTGGTGAGAATGCTCTGCCCTTATATCAGTTGATCAAGAAGTCCGACACGTTCGACTGATATCCCGAAGCTGAAGCAGCGTTTGTTGAGCTCAAAGCCCTACTCTCCACCCAGCCGGTGCTTGCCGCTCCTACCGGCAAAGAGACCTTGCTCCTGTACATCGCGGCCACAAATCAGCTTGTCAGTACAGTGCTGACTGTCGAGCGAGAAGAGGAGGGTAAAGCTTATAAGGTCTAGCGGCCAGTTTATTATGTCTTGGAAGTATTGTCCCCCTCAAAGCAAATATATCCACACTATCAGAAGCTGGTGTATGGTTTTACCTGTCAGCGAAGAAGGTGACGCATTATTTCCAAGACCATTCGATCTCGGTCGTCAGCGATGCTCCTTTATCCGAGATTTTAATAATCACAAGACATCAGGTCGAGTGGCTAATTGGGCAATTGAGTTTGGACACTTTGACATCAGATTCGAGGCCAAGAAAGCAATCAAGTCCCAAGCATTGGCAGATTTCATGGCTGAGTGGACTGAACAGCAACAGCCCATCCAAGTTCACTCAGTGTCGTGGGAACGAGCCTGACAGTAGATGGTAGGGGTACGAATGGAGAGGGCAGAGTCCTAGCTACGGCGAGGGTGTACACACGGATGTATGAGTTCAGGCCCCTCTCGTGGAGGTAACAACCCTACGTCTCAGTGCTCGGGAGCTTTATGTCGAGTGGAATGTAGAGATTATAGTAGTTTTCTTAACCCTTGTACAGGAGGGGAGGGGCGGCTTATATAAAGTTCGTGCCCCTCATAATGGCCCCGCATCAAAGGGTTTGGTCGTGGGGTGTTAAGTTTGCCGTTACAGGTACGTACGTAGTTAAAGCTATTAAGGGCCATTAAGCCAGCGTCTGCCCGTTGGGCTCTTGATAATGGCTCCTGGTGTTCTAGCGTCGAGTGAAGCGAGGTCTGTCGAGTGACACACGACTGTCGAGTGAGAGCGGGAGTCTCCGAGTGGATTACTATCGAGTGACTTTGAATGTCTCCAGAGATCCACTCGGAAGTTCATGCTTGATCTTCAAGTCCTCCCATGTGGTGTCCTTAGGTAGGGTATGTGGGCCTTGGCTAGGACCCTTCCCTAGGTACATATCCTCGTCATTAGCCCCCAAATGGATCGGGGTTTGAGTGGTGGAAGGAGATATCATCGTAGACCTTGAGTTAGTGCATCAAATCCTCTGAATGATATTTAGGATTTCCATGGAACTTGCGTCGATTGAACTTTGAGCATTAGCATTCATTCAGGATCGACACGCAAAATCTTCCGAATGATATTCGGGTCTTCAACGAAATTTACGTCGATTGAATTCTTCTCCGCTCACCTGGATCCATTCAGACTTGAAAGTGTCCGAGTGAATCGAGCGCATCTTGGGGAGGTGACGGGTCGGTCTGACGGGCCCGGATTCTCCGGGATACAAAAATTTGGGAAGCGCGCGCATGCATGGAGATGACGCCACGATCAGGGCAAGTGGAGGCACGACGCCTTTATTCTTGCGTCGGTCATCTCGCCATGCACTGGGTGCCGTCAGCGGTTGGCGTGTGCGGTTATCTCGCAGGCCCACCGGTCAGTGAGACGCTCGGCAACATATAAAGCATCCTGAGCCGCGGATTGCACAGTACCTTCTGCCGATTCTCCCTCTCTTCCTCTGCCTCCTCTGCTCCCCAACGCAGCACACCGCTTTCCTCCGACCAGAGCCACCGCTCCGATGATGAAGAATGCGACGGAGAAGCTGGAGCACGCAAAGAAGGGGACGTCAAAGCTCAAGGGCAAGAAGCCCTCGACTGCTCGGTTCACCGTGCCCGCGGGGTGGATGCGGAGGGATTTTCTCCCCTCTGTTGTCACCCGCGCCGACCTCGAGGGCCTCGTCTCCGACGGGCTGGTGGCGTACGACGCCTGGAGGCTGCCGGGGGAGGAGCGCGAGCCGGAGCCGCGCGACGGAGAGCGGGTTCTTCTCCTCTCCCATGTAGAAAGAGGTTTCTCCATGCCACCCCACCCATTCTTCTGAGGATTTCTGAATTTCTTTGGTCCGCAGCTGCATCACTTTCCACCGAATACCATGGCGTACTTGTCTGCATTCGTCACCTTGTGCGAGTGTTTCCTGGGGTGCTCTCCCCATTGGGGATTGTTTAAGCATCTCTTCATGGTCAGATCACAGACTGTGAAGAAAATCCTTGCCGCCAACGGGAAGACTCACGTGCTCCAATTGTGCGGAGGTTTAGGGGTCCATAAAAGGCCACGTAGTTCCTTTCCTGCCATTACTCTCCCCGAGTCTGTCCGAGGCTGGTAGTCGACCTAGTTCTACTGCAAAGATGTAGCACCACCTAACATGTCGACTGGTCTTCCCCCGTTTTCACCTGATCGACCCGCTGCTCCCAAGTCCCTGAAGGTGACCGACGAGGAACATGTCCAAGTAGGTATCTTAGTCGAGGTAGTGGTTTAGCTGATCCGCGGTGGGGTGACAGGCATGGATCTGCTTGAACATTCCTGGGTCGACGTATACAGCCACTCCATGCCAGAGACCACACCATGTGGCACTACGCAGGTCTGGGGGACTCGACCAGGACGCATCTAGAAGAAGTCACGCAGGAGACTATCGAGCAGTGGCTTCGGAGCATCACTAGGGCTTGTGACAACCCCTCGGGAGCCAAGAGGATCCGGCCTTACTCGGCTAAAACCCACTGAAGAACCTGGTGAAACATGTGATGTCGACTGATACATTTATACCGTCGAGTGATGTATTGACTTGTATTCTGACTCTCTTGTTTGAATTATGCAGGAATGGACGAACATGCACTCGCCCGTTCCTAACGGGAACCATGTGCATGACGGCGTGATGAGCAAGGGCGGCAACATGGACAGCGACGGACTTTCCGACTCTGAGGATGAATATGAAGATTCCGGCAAAGAGGAAGGAGTCGAGTCGCCTCCTCGTCGCGAAGGCCGCACTAAGGCCCTCCATGACCCGGCAGCTGCTGAGGACAAGGCCCCGGGCCCAAGCGAGAAGAACCCAAAGCGGAGCCGCCCCTCAAGCGATGGACGTTGATACCGCCGACGCTGCCACTTCTCATAGAGGTAAGAAAGTTGTTAGTTTGTCCGAATAGGACTCGACACATGCAGATGTTGATGCTATCGATTGTTGCAGAGGTCATTCAAGTGGAGGACGATGAGGGGCCGCTGGACACTTCGCGCGCTCGCACCCGAAGGGCATCATCGTCGCAAGCACCTCAGTGCTCAATTGCGGAGTCTTCCCAGAGGAGAGGTGACTCGACGCGACCCAGGGTTGAGCCTACAATGCCTCTGTCGCATGCTCCTCCAACCGTCTCGACCGTCGTGACGTCGGCTCCGACCGGACCTCTTCAGGCTGCCTTAGCAGCTCCAGCGACTACGCCGACCCCACCTGTGACGGCCTTCCCTCTGCATCGCACCCCGGAAGACCAAACCGTAGCTGCAAAGGAAGCCATGATCCAGGCGGAGCAGCTCATGCTAAGGACCAAGGAGGCGTACGAGGCCAGCAAGCTGGCTTTTGACGTCAGCGCAGCCCTCTGCACCAATGTCCGAGTAAGTTCGATTGTAAGTCCATTGTCGATTGAATTATTGTCTTTTCTTAGCTGTCGTACACCCACTGGGTGATTGTCATCGAATGTGTGAACTTCCTCTAGTCGAATAGATCGGATCGTAGTCGAGTAGGACTAGGATTGGTAGTACACGCAGTACTATTGTCGCTCGACATGTCGAATGTGTTTTCTGACGAGTTAACCATCTCAGTGGGGGCGCTCTTAGCGCACCCACTAGGTGTAGTCCCCGAGACCGCTGTCGATTGCTTGCATCGGCAGGGGTCTTAGAGTCTATTGTATACAGGATACACTTTGTCTTCGAATCACACCACTCCATAGATACCTTGCAGGTTTCATGGATATTATTATGAAACCATTACATGACGCTGCATAGGGATCGACTTCACTTCATAGAGTGGGGGAGGTGTGTCGCTCAACGGGTTGAGTGTCACGACAGGGCCGGCCTTGTCGAGTGTTTTTTTTCTAACGAGTTACTCGATGGATCAAGATTTAACCGTCTCAGTGGGGGCACTCTTAGCGCATCCACTGGGTGTAGTCCTCGAGACCGTTGTCGATTGCTTGCATCGGTAGGGTTCTTAGAGTCTATTGTATATAGGATACACTTTGCCTTGAATCACACCATTCCGCATCTACCTTGCGGGTTTCATGGATATTATTTACAAACCATGATATGACGCTGCATAAGGATAGGCTGCACTCTATAGAGTAGGGTGGGTGCGTCACTCGACGGGTTGAGTGTCACGACATGGCTGACCTTGTCGAGTGTGTTTTTTGACGAGTTACTCGACGGATCGAGATTTAACCGTCTCAGTGGGGGCTGTAGCGACCCGACCTGAAAGGTCAAGTCTCCGGTGTTTCCGTACCATCCCAAGATCATGCTGGTACACACACGGTACATCCATGTATATATCAAAGGGAAATCACACAGCATTATATTAATCGAAATCTCATATCGAGTCCTTTATTATAATAAAAATTACAATAAAGTGGCTAAAAGCCAACTCATGAGAATATCTAAATCTTGCGGAAGCGTCGAAGGTAGATGAGTCCATCTGACTCCAAGGGCATCTCACTGAGCATAGAACGTGTCCTCACTCCTGGTCGGAAAAGTACTCTGCAACATGATACATTGTAGCCGTGTAGGTCAGCATATGGAATATGCCGGCAAAGTCACAGTAGAGGTGTGAAAATAATCAGCTAGTCTATATGCATATATGGCAGGTGGGGTGGTAAGTTTTGCGTAAAGCCAATTTTTTTCCTACATCAAGGGAGGGGCTAAGCAAAATATTACTAAGTTGGTTGATTAATGAGATGGTTCCACCAACCAATTCTCATACCCAAAATTATTAAATACCCACATCATCATATTAATTGTGCTGAGAGTTCCGGAAGTTTCAATTCCTTTGGCTCAAGTCGTCCATGACCGTGGACACGGCTAATCGATTAGGTTTGGAATACTCTGCAGAGTTTTGCACCTGTTCCCCACAAGATTTGGTCGCCTCCGTTTGATTTCTCGCACTTCAGGGTGTTTGAGAAACGGATGACCAAAACATGGTCTTCCAAAGGGTTTCCCTGCGACTCTGTCGGTGCCCATCCTTTCCTACCGTTCTTCTACCTCTCGTAGCACTGCCTGTCCAGGGTCACCACGATTTCCAACCAAGCCAGAGCCCATAATGACTTGTGGCTGTGCAGGTAAGCCTTGGGTCTTGAAGCACCCATCCATCTCTTTGTGCCTGGGTGGACCTTTCCGCGTGAATACTGGCCATCTCCAGCATCACCTAGGCAAATCCACTGGTTTCTCCAGGGTGCCGTTCAACCATCATCCACCCAGAGGTATGTTGAAAACTCGGAGTCTTAAATCTTGATCTATGTAGGTCTTGAAATTATTAACTCTCTCAACTCTCATGAATCACACAACCAACCCCGTCTACTAATAGCATAGCAAAAGGTAAAACAACGTTTCCTGGGGCCAATGTGTCAAGAGGTTGAGGGGGGGTACCTACCACATGATACTACTACAATGTAACCAAGTTTCCAACTAACCTATCTTGCATGCAATTGGGGAGATGGTAGAACTAATGCATATAAAACATGGGTAAACATGGTCAAAGTGACTTGCCTGATTGATGATCTTCGTACGTGAGTGACTCTAAGTAACAAGCTTCGCACTCCGGATAATCTAACGAAGCAAACAAGCACTCAATAAGCATACAACAGAATATTGTAACTCACAAACATCAACCAAGAACTAGTAAACAATCAAGACAAAACAATGCACAAATCTCAAGTATGAAAACACACAAAGTTTTGTTTTAAAAAAGGTGAGGAATGAAAACACTACTGACATAATGAAACCATTTGTAATAACAAAACAATTGTTGTCAGCAAGGAAACAATAGAATATTTTATTAATAAACAGAATATAATCAAGTTAAGTTTGTTGGGAAAAGTTTAGTAAAGTTTATACAAGTTTGTGATAAACACTATATGAATCAACTATAGTTATGTTAACAAAAGAATGAAAAACTAAACTTATTATTTATTTGTAAAACATGTTCTTAACAGGAAATAATTTACAATTAAATCTGTCTTAGAAAACAGAATTAAAATATACAAAAATTTGTTTGAAAACAAAACTATTACTAGTTAGTTGTTTTAATCAAAATAAACCTATTTGAAAATAAGTTGTGATTCCTATGTTAAATAAAATTAAACTAAGCAAATTTATATTTTTATTAACAGTGAGTGAAAACACTAAATGTTTACTAACAGAACCTAATAAACAAATAAAACCAAATTCTAAATCAAACTAATTAAAATTAAGTATATAAAACTATATTGTAATACTAGGCAGATTCTGTTTTTGGTTAAAACATTAATCAAATATATCCTAAATATCTTCAAACTAAGCATGAAGGTAGTCCTAACTAATACCAAACAGTAGCAAAAAGATTCATGTCAAAATCTATTTTCAAACTCTAGTTATACAGATTTGAAGATTTTAAGCAAATTTGATTCAATTCAAATTTTATAGTTCAAATTTGAAATTTAAAAGTACAGGGTGAAACTACATGAAAAAATGTGAGCTATTGCAAAAAAGAATTAACTCAAAACACTAAATATATTAAAAGATATAGTTAAAACAAATTTTGAAATCATTCTGTTAATTAAAACAATAACAGAAAAGGAAAAAAAGATTTGCGACGGTCAGGGGGCTACGTGGCGCAATCCTATTGGTTGGCTAGCGCGTGTGTTAGATGATTTCGAGCGGGCGACCGGTCGGAAGAGGATAACGGTTCGGATTAAATCCGATCTAATCTTAGCCGTTGGTTTTGGATCGGAGGGAGGGGAATGCTCGCGGGGTAAAGTCGCCGGCGTCGGGGGTTCTCCGGTGGATCCGAAGGCGGCGAGGACGGGGAAGTGGTCCGGGCGACGGCGACGGGCCTCCGGAGTCGACTGGTGGCAATGGTGGGGCGAACGGTGGTCAGAAGTGGTGGCTACGGTCGATGGGAGGTCCGGTGAGGGTGGGAGCTCCGGCGAGCAATTGCGGCAGCATCTCGGCGAGAGAGAGGGGGGGCTCGGGGAAAAATGGATGCGGGGAGTGGCCGGCTTATATAGGAGTGCGGGGAGTGAGAGGGAGTTAAGAGAGGAGAGAGATCCGGCGAGGGGAGGAAATGGCCGGCGTCGGGTCCGGCGCGCGCGGGGGGGGGGGGGAAGGAGATGACCGTTCGGTCATTACGAGCGAATGAGGTGGGGCCCGGTGTCAGCGAAAGGGGACGTGTCCGTTACGCGCGGTCGGCCGGTCGGTAGTAAAAGCGCGAATAACTGCCGTGGGCCGGCCCGTTTAATACCGGAAATGGTTACCGTTTCTTTTTAATAATTTTCCAGCGACATTCAAAAGCTTCTAAAGCGTTCAAATCGTCTCTAAATATAGGGGTATTATATATCAAAATTAACAGAATAATAAATTCTATTTAATGAACATTTCTATTCTGTCATTTGAACACTTTGAAGAAAATAATATTTTCAAAAATTGCCTAATTGTTTTTAAACCCTTTTTGCAAATATTTTCAAAATAACCCCTGGTTATTATTGTTCAAATAAACCACCAATTAGTCCCTGGTGTGGAGTGTCATGTTCCTCCTCTCTTATTTGAACTTTTAACCAAAATTTCAAATAGGTGAAAGCAACTTAGTGAAAAGTAGAAAGGACTTTCTGGAATTCAGAAGAGGCATTTCAACTAACACATACAATCAAGTAATGATGATGATAGATGCATAGCTATAACATAACATTCCAAAATAGAATTTTGGGCTGTTACAAACCTACCCACCTTAAGATGAATCTCGCCCTCGAGATTCGGGTTGGCTAGAAAATAGGTGCGGATGGTCTCTACGAAGATCTTCTTCGCGTTCCCAGGTGGCTTCTTCCTCGGTGTGGTGACTCCACAGAACTTTGCAGACCTTGATGATCTTGCTGCGGGTAACCCTGTTGTTAGTCTCAAGGATTCTGACAGGCTTCTCCTCGTAGGTCTTATCACTCTCAAGCTGTATGGCCTGTAGGGGCACGGTGTCTCTCAAAGGGATATCAGCCATCTCAGCATGGCATTTCTTCAGCTGGGACACGTGGAACACATCATGAACTTCGGATAATCCTTCCCGCAATTCCAGTTTGTAATCAACTTCGCCTCTACGTTCAAGAATTTTGTAGGGGCCTATGAATCTGGGTGCTAATTTTCCTTTAACACCAAACCTCTTGATTCCACGAAGCGGAGACACACGAAGATAAGCTCGGTCTCCCACTTCATACGTCACTTCCTTGCGCTTGTTGTCAGCATAACTCTTTTGTCGAGATTGAGCTATCTTGAGTCTGTCACGAATCAACTTGACTTTCTCTTCAGAATCTCGGATAAGGTCGAGACCAAAAAGTTGTCGGTCTCCAACACCATCCCACGTCAGTGGTGTTCTGCACCTCCTTCCGTATGAAGCTTCGAAAGGGGCCATCTTCAGACTGGTCTGATAACTGTTGTTGTACGAAAATTCTGCGTAAGGTAAGTTGTCATCCCAACTAGATCCATAATCTAGCGCACAAGCTCTCAACATGTCTTCCAGAATCTGGTTGACTCTCTCAGTCTGTCCATCTGTCTGCGGATGAAAGGCTGTACTGAACTCTAGCCTTGTACCCAAAGTTTCATGTAACTGATGCCAAAACTTTGAGGTAAATTGTGTTCCTCTATTTGACACGATACTCCTCGGAACTCCATGCAGACATACGATCCTGGTCATATATATCTTGGCTAGCTTAGCACTGGTATAGGTGGTCTTTACCGGAATGAAGTGAGCCACCTTGGTCAAGCGATCAACCACTACCCAGATGGAATCATAACCTGAACGGGTCCTGGGTAATCCTGTGATGAAGTCCATACCAAGTTTTTCCCATTTCCACTCGGGTATCGGCAAAGGTTGTAGTAACCCTGCTGGTTTCTGATGTTCTGCCTTTACTCGCTGACAAACATCACATATTGCAACATGTTCCGCAATATCTTTCTTCATACCTGTCCACCAATAACTTTCCTTTAAATCGAGATACATCTTGGTATTGCCTGGGTGTATCGAGTAAGGTGAATCGTGGGCTTCCTGAAGTATCATCTTCCTGAGCTCTGGGTCATTGGGCACATAGATTCGGTTCTCAAACCACAAAGTTCCGTGTTCATCCTCACGAAAACCTTTAGCTTTACCATCTTCCATTCTCTGCTTAATCTCAGCTATCTCCTTGTCCAATTTCTGGGCTTTACGAATTCTTTTGGTCAAGGTGGACTGGATCTCTAGTGTACCAACATATCCTCTTGGAACTATCTCTAGCTTGAGCTCTCTGAGATCATCGGCTAACTCTTGGGGTAATCCTCCAGCTGTGAGTGTGTTCACATAAGTTTTCCGACTCAAGGCATCGGCTACAACATTAGCCTTACCTGGATGGTAATGTAATCTCATGTCATAGTCCTTGATTAACTCTAACCATCTCCTCTGTCTGAGGTTCAACTCTTTCTGCGTGAAAATATATTTCAGGCTCTTATGGTCGGTGTAAACATCACAACTATTTCCGATAACGAAATGTCTCCAGGTCTTGAGTGCGTGCACTACGGCTGCTAGTTCCAAATCATGGGTGGCATAATTCAACTCATGAGGTCGTAGTTGTCTGGATGCATAGGCTACAACTTTTCCATCCTGCATAAGTACTCCTCCAAGTCCTTGACGTGAAGCATCACAGTAAACTTGGAAGTCCTTCCGAATATTGGGCAAAATCAACACTGGGGCTGTGACCAAACGTTTCTTCAACTCCTGGAAACTGGCTTCACATTCCACAGTCCAAACATACTTGGATTCTTTCTTCAACAACTCTGTCATGGGCTTGGCAATCTTTGAGAAATTCTCAATGAACCTCCGGTAATAACCGGCAAGTCCGAGGAAACTGCGGATCTCCTTAACTGAGGTAGGGGACTTCCACTCGGTGACGGCTTCAACCTTAGCAGGGTCCACTGCTATTCCATCTCCGGAAATAACATGTCCAAGGAATCCGACTTCCGTCAGCCAAAATTCACATTTGCTGAACTTGGCATATAGTTGATCCTCTCTCAGCTTCTCCAGAACTAAACGCAAATGTTCCTTATGCTCTTCCTCGTTCTTGGAGAATATCAGAATGTCATCGATGAACACCACAACAAACTTGTCTAGGTATTCCATGAATACTTTGTTCATCAAATTCATGAAGTAGGCAGGAGCATTAGTCAATCCAAAAGACATGACCGTATACTCATACAAGCCATACCTCGTGGTGAAAGCTGTTTTGGGTATATCCTGTTCACGAATTTTCAACTGGTGATACCCTGATCGAAGATCGATCTTGGAGAATACTTTGGCTCCTACGAGCTGATCAAACAAATCATTAATCATCGGTAGAGGATACTTGTTCTTGATAGTCACCTCGTTCAAGGCACGATAGTCAACTACCATTCTCAAAGATTTATCCTTCTTCTCCACCAAAAGTACTGGGGCTCCCCAAGGTGATGAACTTGGGCGAATATAACCTTTGTCCAATAACTCCTTAATCTGCTTCTTGATTTCCAACAGATCATTTGCGGGCATCCGATAGGGTCTCTTGGAAATTGGAGTTGTCCCTGGCTGTAGCTCTATTAAGAACTCAATTTCCCTATCTGGTGGCATTCCTGGTAATTCTTCCGGAAATACATCCAGATAATCTTTTACCACAGGTACTTCCTCGTGAACAACTCCCGTGAGGGCATTTAACCGTGCACTCATCTGGGTGCGTCGGGATACATACTTAATCCTCTTGTTCTCCGGGGTGGTGAGTGAAACAGACTTGCTAGGGCAATCAAGATTTCCTTCATACTTGGTCATCCAATCCATGCCTAGGATTACATCCAGTCCTTGTGACTCTAAGACGATGAAGTCGGTGGGAAAACATGATTTCCTATATTGAGTTTCAAGGCATGGCATCCTATCCCTGCCATCATCATACCTCCTGGGGAACTGACCTTAATGGGCTGACTAAGGGTTTTGGTGGGCAAGCCATACTTATCCACAACTACCCTCGATATGAATGAATGAGTTGCACCGGAATCAAAAAGTACTGTAACTGGACGTGAATGCAATAAAAACTTACCAACCACAGTCTCGGGTTGATCATAGACTTCTTCCACGTCGAGATGGTTCACCTAGGCACGAGGAAAAGGGTTTGGCTTCTTGGCTACGGAGTTGCCGTTGTTGTTGCCGTTTCCATTGCCTTGCTTGCTCTGGGGACACTCATTAGCACAGTGCCCTGTCTTCTGACACTTGAAACAGGTAATGTGACTCAGATCCTTCTGAGCAGGAACTTGACGGTGCTGGTTGTTGTTCCCATTCCCATTGTCAGTCTTGAAATTGCCATGGTTGAGACGGTTGTTCCCATTTCCTCCATGATGGTGGCCTCCATGGTTGGGCACAGCATGAGTGTGTCTTCCAAACTTACCGGTCCCTGATCCGGTATTCCCTGAGTATGGGGAGTAGCGAAGCTTCTGATGAGCTCCAGAGTTGAACTTCCCCTGAGTGTACTTCCTCTTGCGGTTCTCAATCTGCTGCTGTTTACCTTCCAGAATAAGTGCCTTATCCACCAGCTCTTGGTAGTTGTTGAAAGTAGCCACTACCAGCTGTATGCTCAACTCGTCGTTGAGTCCTTCCAGAAACTTTTCTTGCTTGGCCGCATCATCGGCCACATCTCCTGGGGCATAACGGGCCAACATGCTGAACTCTTCCACATATTGGGCCACAGAGCGATTACCCTGGCGCAAGTTGCGAAACTCGCGCTTCTTTAGACTCATGGCTCCAGCTGAGACATGAGCGGTGCGGAAAGCAAGCTTGAACTGCTCCCAAGTAACATCTGCAATAGGATAAGTGGTGGTGTAATTCTCCCACCATGATGCTGCTGGTCCTTCCAGTTGATGTGCGGCAAATCGCACTTTCTCAGCGTCAGTGCATCCAGCGGTGACAAGTTCTCTCTCCACCTTACGGAGCCAGTCATCTGCCACAATGGGCTCAGTACTGCTGGAGAAAGTTGGAGGGTTCAACCTCAGGAAACGGGTGAGATTGTCAGTCTGGCGTGGATGGTGGTTGTGGTTGTTCTGATTGTTGGTCTGATTCTGAATCAATAACCGCATTCGTGCATTCTGTTGCTGAAGGAGTTGAGTGAGTTCCGGCGGGAAAGTGAAGTCGGTCTCACGTCGTGGAGGCATCTTGCTGTTTTCAGAGGGATGAGAATTAGAATAGAACAAGGGTCTAGAAGAATTTCACTACCCATATGCAATGCAACAAACATATCACACCAAACACTCATTCAGTTATTCAATCAATGTCAAACATCGAGAATACAAATCTCAAACAACTAAGCATCGACCTACGCTTTAATGATTAAAATAAAAGATACATTGGAGGGCATAACTAAGGTTCTCCTCAAAAGTGCATAGTCGTAGGTCCTCCGGTGGTGCTTTCCTCATAGTCTTCATCGTCGCTGATGAAGGGTGCCATGTCTCCTTCGAGATGAAGGTTTTCCCCCATGTCTAGCTGCTCCTCCAGAGTTGCGATGCGAGCATTCTGCTCATCAATCCTCTCTAGGAAGTCCTTCACTTCATGCTCGTGTTCATAGTTGGCCTCTCGCAGATCAGCTTCAAGGTCCAGCTCGCGGTTCATCAGATTCTTGATTGTCTTTGTATCAGCACGAACTCGAAGCTCCAGAGTTCTGATGTGAGTCTCCAGGGTCTGGATATAGGAAATAGTGGTGTCTGCAGTGGGAGGAGTTATGATGTTTCCATTGGCATCTCTGCGACAAACCACGCTGAGTCCTGGTGAAATGGTTCTACCTCTGTATTCCTCCTGAATACGTCCAAGGGCACGATGAATGGCCATGTCTTTCCCAAGTATCCAACTGGGTGCCACGAACTTGAGGTCGATGGGTTCCTTCCGATTCCCAAAGGTCTTCCCTGGGATGTGCACCTCGATCTTGTAGCGTCCATCTTGGGGAAATGACATGATAGGAATCCCGGTGATGCTCGGCAAAGCAATCCTTACGTCCTTGACGATCCTCATCAGCTCCTTACCAAAGGGCATCGTTGCGTCAGGCTGGCAAAACTCCGTGATCAACACTGGGATGAAGGTGGCCATCTATAAATTTTGAAATAATCGGAGAGGAGTCAGAAACGAATAGATAAGAGTATAAGATATTTAAAGACAAAGAGAAACAATCCTAAGGCTTTCCAATCCTAGAGGTTACGTCCTACAGTCAGCGTGTGCTCTGATACCATTTCTGTAGCGACCCGACCTGAAAGGTCAAGTCTCTGGTGTTTCCGTACCATCCCAAGATCATGCTGGTACACACACGGTACATCCATGTATATATCAAAGGGAAATCACACAGCATTATATTAATCGAAATCTCATATCGAGTCCTTTATTACAATAAAAATTACAATAAAGTGGCTAAAAGCCAACTCATGAGAATACCTAAATCTTGCGGAAGCGTCGAAGGTAGATGAGTCCATCTGACTCCAAGGGCATCTCACTGAGCATAGAACGTGTCCTCACTCCTGGTCGGAAAAGTACTCTGCAACATGATACGTTGCAGCCGTGTAGGTCAGCATATGGAATATGCCGGCAAAGTCACAGTAGAGGTGTGCAAATAATCAGCTAGTCTATATGCATATATGGCAGGTGGGGTGGTAAGTTTTGCGTAAAGCCAATTTTTTTCCTACATCAAGGGAGGGGCTAAGCAAAATATTACTAAGTTGGTTGATTAATGAGATGGTTCCACCAACCAATTCTCATACCCAAAATTATTAAATACCCACATCATCATATTAATTGTGCTGAGAGTTCCGAAAGTTTCAATTCCTTTGGCTCAAGTCGTCCATGACCGTGGACACGGCTAATCGATTAGGTTTGGAATACTCTGCAGAGTTTTGCACACGTTCCCCACAAAGATTTGGTCGTCTCCATTTGATTTCTCGCACTTCAGGGTGTTTGAGAAACGGATGACCAAAACATGGTCTTCCAAAGGGTTTCCCTGCGACTCTGTCGGTGCCCATCCTTTCCTACCATTCTTCTACCTCTCGTAGCACCGCCTGTCCAGGGTCACCATGATTTCCAACCAAGCGAGTGCCCATAATGACTTGTGGCTGTGCAGGTAAGCCTTGGGTCTTGAAGCACCCATCCATCTCTTTGTGCCTGGGTGGACCTTTCCGCGTGAATACTGGCCATCTCCAGCATCACCTAGGCAAATCCACTGGTTTCTCCAGGGTGCCGTTCAACCATCATCCACCCAGAGGTATGTTGAAAACTCGTAGTCTTAAATCTTGATCATTATGTAGGTCTTGAAATTATTAACTCTCTCAACTCTCATGAATCACACAACCAACCCCGTCTACTAATAGCATAGCAAAAGGTAAAACAACGTTTCCCGGGGCCAATGTGTCAAGAGGTTGAGGGGGGTACCTACCACATGATACTACTACAATGTAACCAAGTTTCCAACTAACCTATCTTGCATGCAATTGGGGAGATGGTAGAACTAATGCATATAAAACATGGGTAAACATGGTCAAAGTGACTTGCCTGATTGATGATCTTCGTACGTGAGTGACTCTAAGTAACAAACTTCGCACTCCGGATAATCTAACGAAGCAAACAAGCACTCAATGAGCATACAACAGAATATTGTAACTCACAAACATCAACCAAGAACTAGTAAACAATCAAGACAAAACAATGCACAAATCTCAAGTAAGAAAACACACAAAGTTTTGTTTTAAAAAAGGTGAGGAATGAAAACACTACTGACATAATGAAACCATTTGTAATAACAAAACAATTGTTGTCAGCAAGGAAACAATAGAATATTTTATTAATAAACAGAATATAATCAAGTTAAGTTTGTTGGGAAAAGTTTAGTAAAGTTTATACAAGTTTGTGATAAACACTATATGAATCAACTATAGTTATATTAACAAAAGAATGAAAAACTAAACTTATTATTTATTTCTAAAACATGTTCTTAACAGGAAATAATTTACAATTAAATCTGTCTTAGAAAACAGAATTAAAATATACAAAACTTTGTTTGAAAACAAAACTATTACTAGTTAGTTGTTTTAATCAAAATAAACCTATTTGAAAATAAGTTGTGATTCCTATGTTAAATAAAATTAAACTAAGCAAATTTATATTTTTATTAACAGTGAGTGAAAACACTAAATGTTTACTAACAGAACCTAATAAACAAATAAAACCAAATTCTAAATCAAACTAATTAAAATTAAGTATATAAAACTATATTGTAATACTAGGCAGATTCTGTTTTTGGTTAAAACATTAATCAAATATATCCTAAATATCTTCAAACTAAGCATGAAGGTAGTCCTAACTAATACCAAACAGTAGCAAAAAGATTCATGTCAAAATCTATTTTCAAACTCTAGTTATACAGATTTGAAGATTTTAAGCAAATTTGATTCAATTCAAATTTTATAGTTCAAATTTGAAATTTAAAAGTACAGGGTGAAACTACATGAAAAAATGTGAGCTATTGCAAAAAGAATTAACTCAAAACACTAAATATATTAAAAGATATAGTTAAAACAAATTTTGAAATCATTCTGTTAATTAAAACAATAACAGAAAAGGAAAAAAAGATTTGCGACGGTCAGGGGGCTACGTGGCGGAATCCTATTGGTTGGCTAGCGCGTGTGTTAGATGATTTCGAGCGGGCGACCGGTCGGAAGAGGATAACGGTTCGGATTAAATCCGATCTAATCTTAGCCGTTGGTTTTGGATCGGAGGGAGGGGAATGCTCACGGGGTAAAGTCGCCGGCGTCGGGGGTTCTCCGGTGGATCCGAAGGTGGCGAGGACGACGGCGAGGCGTTCCGGTGGTCGGGGAAGACGGGGAAGTGGTTCGGGCGACGGCGACGGGCCTCCGGAGTCGACTGGTGGCAACGGTGGGGCGAACGGTGGTCAGAAGTGGTGGCTACGGTCGATGGGAGGTTCGGTGAGGGTGGGAGCTCCGGCAAGCAATTGCGGCAACGTCTCGGCGAGAGAGAGAGGGGGCTCGGGGAAAAATGGATGCGGGGAGTGGCCGGCTTATATAGGAGTGCGGGGAGCGAGAGGGAGTTAAGAGAGGAGAGAGATCCGGCGAGGGGAGGAAATGGCCGGCGTCGGGTCCGGCGCGCGCGTGGGGGGAAGGAGATGACCGTTCGGTCATTACGAGCGAACGAGGTGGGGCCCGGTGTCAGCGAAAGGGGACGTGTCCGTTACGCGCGGTCGGCCGGTCGGTAGTAAAAGCGCGAATAACTGCCATGGGCCGGCCCGTTTAATACCAGAAACGGTTACCGTTTCTTTTTAATAATTTTCCAGAGACATTCAAAAGCTTTTAAAGCGTTCAAATCGTCTCTAAATATAGGGGTAATATATATCAAAATTAACAGAATAATAAATTCTATTTAATGAACATTTCTATTCTGTCATTTGAACACTTTGGAAAAGATAATATTTTCAGAAATTGCCTAATTGTTTTTAAACCCTTTTTGCAAATATTTTCAAAATAACCCCTGGTTATTATTGTTCAAATAAACCACCAATTAGTCCCTGGTGTGGAGTGTCATGTTCCTCCTCTCTTATTTGAACTTTTAACCAAAATTTCAAATAGGTGAAAGCAACTTAGTGAAAAGTAGAAAGGACTTTCTGGAATTCAGAAGAGGCATTTCAACTAACACATACAATCAAGTAATGATGATGATGATAGATGCATAGCTATAACATAACATTCCAAAATAGAATTTTGGGATGTTACAGGGGCGCTCTTAGCGTACCTACTGGGTGTAGTCCCCGAGACCTCTGTCGAGTGCTTGCGTCGACAGGGGTCTTAATAGAGATAGCTTTCTGTTTGAATTTGTTTACGGCATGCGGAGCGCGAGAGCCACTCGATGTGTCGAGTGGACTTTCTGTTTGAATTTGTTTACGGCGTGTGGAGCGTTAGAGCCACTCGATGTGTCGAGTGGACTTTCTGTTTGAATTCTTCCGACATGGGCATTCGCCGGTCTTAATAACTCAGTCGACTGTCCACGAACTCCTTGTTGATTCAACTCATGTATTTTGTTGGTTCCATACGGCTTGCGAACTTGGGACGCAGTACAAGGAGGTGGAGGAGGAGAAGAACCAATTGCAGGTGGACTTGGCGGTTGCCAACAACGCCCTAGAACGAGCACGTGCTGAGGTGAAGTCTCTGGGAGGTAATAAATGCCAACTGTCAGCGTTCCCATCTTCCCCATTTCATGTTTTTAACCGAGTGCTCTCGCTCGAACAGACGTGCGCAATGAAAATCGTCGACTCCAAGCGCGGCTCAAAAGTGTTGTTTCTTTAGATTCCATGAAGAGGGCACTGGAGGAGAAGGACAAAGCACTTGCTGACGCCTAACAAGTCACCAAGGACAAAACTGAAGCTGCAGAGCAGAAGTTGGCTGCCGTCCAGAAACTGGAAGAGGAGAATGCCAAGCTGAAGCAGGAGCGTGCGGATCTTGTCAAGAAGGCCAAGCAACTAACCAAGAGGAGCAATGGCCTGGAGAGGCATCTGGGCGAATTCTCGAGGAAGATGTATCTTCTGCTTGACGGTGAGTATTTCTGGTCGATTGACATTTGCAAAAAAAAATTGAGGGTTGCATTTTACCGATTCTCCTTCTTCAACAGAATTCTGCCAGGACTTTGAAAAGGAAACAGAGGATATTGAGCCCATGCTTGACCCCACCAAGTTGCCAGTTTCTGATGCGGGGGCGATGAACATGATGCGGCTCAACTTTCGGCTCTAGGGTGCCCAAGCCTATATCGCTTGACTGAAATCTGTTATGGAAAGAATCGACAAGGAGCTATGGCCTGAGGACACTCTTCAGCTCGACCTCAACTCCATGATGGCTCGCCTGAACGAACTTCCCAGTCGAGTGCAAGCTTGGAAAAAATCTGCTGCTTATTGCGGGGCCGATGTGGCGTTGTCTCTAGTACGGCTCCATTGTAGGGACGTGAGGGAGGAGAAGCTGAAGGAGCTCCAAGTGGTAAACACGAAGAAACTCTAGTTCGAGGACTTCATGGAAACCATCATCGAGGCGGCCACCAGAATCGCCGACGGTATCGACGTGGACACTTTTGTCGAGCCCGCAAGTCCGTCGCCCTCCTAGAAACTTGAGTCTTTGGAAAAAACAATTAATTTTGCCTCGGTATACCGAGTGGAACTGTATCCCTTAAAACTTTATTCAGGCCTTAGGTCTGAGCACATTTGCTTCTGCACAAGACGTTTATCCGCGGTTTTATCCTTTGGATTTTGCTCGCGCTTTGGCTTTCAATCGTCTGTTCGACTGCTTTTGTTTTTAACTTAGGCGAAGTGCTTTCGCAGCCAAGCTCCCGAGTGTGAGGATCCCTCATCACTCGGAGTATTTTGAACTTGGGAGAATGTCGATTCGCATCTAAGTTGTCGACTGAATGGATTACCATCGCCTCGACGAGGTTTTTAACTTAGGCGAAATGTATTCGTAACTAAGCCCCCGAGCATGAGGATCGCTCATCACTCGGAGTATTTTGAACTTTGGCGAATGTCGATTCGCATCTAAGTTGTCGAGTGAATGGATTACCATCACCTCGACGAGGTTTTTAACTTAGGCGAATTGTATTCGCAGCTAAGCCCCCAAGCGTGAGGATCGCTCATCACTCGGAGTATTTTGAACTTAGGTGAATATCGAATCGCAGCTAAGATGTCGAGTGGATGGATTACTATCCAGTCGACGAGGTTTTTAACAAAGGTGAATGTCGATTCGCATCTAAGCTGTTGTGTGAATGGACTACCATCACCTCGACGAGGTTTTTAACTTAGGCAAACTGTATTCGCAGCTAAGCCCCCGAGCATGAGGATCGCTCATCACTCGGAGTATTTTTGAACTTAGGCGAATGTCGATTCGCATCGAAGCTGTCGAGTGTGTGGATTACCATCCAGTTGACAAGATTTTTAACTTAGGCGAAATGTATTCGCAGCTAAGCCCCCGAGCGTGAGGATCGCCCATCACTCGGAGTATTTCGAACTTAGGCGAATGTCGATTCGCATCTAAGCTGTGGAGTGAATGGATTACCATCGCCTCGACGAGGTTTTTAACTTAGGCGAATTGTATTCACAGCTAAGCCCCCGAGCATGAGGATCGCTCATCACTCGGAGTATTTTGAACTTAGGCGAATGTCGATTCGCATCTAAGCTGTCGAGTGAATGGATTACCATCTCCTCGACGAGGTTTTTAACTTAGGAGAATTGTATTTGCAACTAAGCCCTCGAGCGTGAGGATCGCTCATCACTCGGACTATTTTGAACTTAGGCGAATGTCGATTCGCATATAAGCTGTCGAGTGAATGGATTACCATCTTCTCGACGAGTTATATATTTTTTTTGAACCTAAGCGAAGACGGATTCGCGAATAGGTCGTCGAGGGAATGGACTGCTATCCACCCGACAGGGTTTTTAACTTAGGCGAAACATGTTTCACAGCTAAGCCCCCGAGTGCGAGGATTGCTTGTCGCTCGGAGTATCCCCAAGTAAATAACTGTACGGTTGGAATCGACGAGGTATTAATTGCAGAGACACAAATTGCATTGATGAAGTACTCTTATTACATCAGAAAACTAATGTCTCAAGTGTAAAAACGTCGAAGCAGGTCTGCATTCCAAGCTCGTGGCTCATCCATCTGCTTCATGAGATTATATAAGTGATAGGCTCCATTGTTTAGCACCTTGGTGGCTACAAAAGGGCCTTCCCATGCAGGAGCTAGCTTGTGAGGTCGGTGCTGATTTACTCGGAGCACCAAATCTCTTTCATGGAACGCTCGGCTTCTGACATTCCTTGCATGGAAGCGCCGCAAGTCTTGCTGATAGGCTGTGGTCCGGATCAGAGTCATCTCAAACTCTTCTTCCAGAAGATCTACCCCATCTTGCCTGGCCTGCTCGGCTTCAGCTTCAGAATACAACTCCAGTCGAGGAGAATTGTGGGCCAAGTCACTCGGCAGTATAGCTTCAGCACCATAGACAAGGAAGAAAGGAGTTCGTCCAGTTGACCGATTAGGCGTTGTTCTCAACCCCCACAAAACAAACGGCAGCTCAGTTACCCACGCACTAGCGACATGATCCAAATCGCGCATGAGACGGGGCTTCAGACCCTGTAGAATGAGACCATTAGCCCGCACAACTTGCACATTGGTTTGAGGATGTGCAACGGAAGCGTAATCCACTCTGGTGCCTTGGGAGTTATAGAATCTCCTGAATTCTTCCGAGTCAAAATTAGTGCCATTGTGCGTGATGATGTTGTGGGGAATGCCGAACCGGATAATGATCTCCCTCATGAACGTGACCGCCGTGCGGAAATTCAGCTTCTTGATGGGCTTGGCTTCAATCCACTTGGTGAACTTGTCGACTGCTACCAACAGGTGGGTGAATCCTCCTTTTCCAGGTCGAAAAGGACCAACCATGTCGAGCCCCCAAACTTCAAATGGTCAGGCGAGTGGAATTTTCTTCAGAGCAGACGCTGGCTTGTGTGACAGTTTTGCATAGAACTGACAGCCTTCGCAATGATCAACAATGTCTTTAGCCATTTCATTAGCCCGTGGCCAATAAAAACCCGCTCGGTATGCTTTAGCGACGATCGCCCTTGAAGACGCATGGTGTCCGCAAGTTCCCGAGTGGATTTCATCATTCGACCTTCGTCGGGCAAAATGCAGCGCTCGGTGACACCAGACACACTTTCTTTGAAAAGCTGATCACCCATCACAGTGAAAGCTTTGAACCTACGCACAATCTGTCGAGCCTCTGCTTCATCTTCAGGAAGCTCCTATCTGAGGATATAGGCTATGTACACTACAGTCTAGTCGGGAATGATAACTAGCACCTCCATGACCAGGTCAATCACAGCAGGAACATCGACCCCAGTCGAGTCAAAGGAGCTTATGGTTTGAGGGGGATCTTCAGTGAAGCGATCCTCTTGAATCGAAGGAGTGTGCAAATGCTCTAGGAACACTCCGCTGGGGACAGGCCATCGAGTGGAACAAATCTTGGATTGCTTATCAGTTGCCTGATTTTTCAGTCGAGGAACATGGTGAATTTCCAGACCTTCAAATTTCTTCTCCAGCTTCCGAACTGCATTGCAGTATCCAGTCATAGCAGGGTTTCTAGCATCCCACTCTTTCATCACTTGATTCGCCACCAAATCTGAGTCACCATAAACCATCAAGCGCTTGACGCCGAGCGAAATAGCCATGCGTAACCCGTACAAAAGTGCTTCATACTCTGCCTCATTGTTGGAGGAATCAAAGTGAATTTGCAATACATAGCTGAGCTTGTCGCCTCTGGGGGATATCAGAACAACGCCAGCACCGGACCCATTCAACATTTTGGAGCAGTCGAAGAACATTGTCCAATGCGCCGAGTGAACTTGGATAGGCTGTTGCTGTTCGATCCACTCGGCCATGAAATATGCCGATGCTTGGGACTTGATTGCCTTCTTGGCCTCGAATCTGATGTCGAAGTGTCCCAGCTCAATTGTCCATTTAGCCACTCGACCTGATGCATCGCGATTATTGAAAATCTCTGATAAAGGTGCATCACTGACGACTGAGATCGAATGGTCTTGGAAATAATGTGCCACCTTCTTCGTTCATAAGTAAATACCATACACCAGCTTCTGATAATGAGAATATCTATGCTTTGAGGGGGACAAAACTTCCGAGACATAATAAACTGGCCGCTGAACCTTATAGGTTTTGCCTTCCTCTTCTCGCTCGACAGTCAGCACTGTACTGACGACCTGATTAGTGGACGCAATGTACAGGAGCAAGGGCTCTTTGCTAGCAGGAGCGGCAAGCACCGGCTGGGTGGACAGCAGGGCTTTGAGCTCAACAAACGCTGCTTCGGCTTCAGGAGTCCAGTCGAATGTGTCTGATTTCTTCATCAACTGATACAAGGGCAGAGCCTTCTCACCAAGACGAGAAATGAATTGACTCAATGCCGCCAAGCAACCTGTGAGCTTCTGAACATCATGCACTCGCACAGGAGTCTTCATACAGGTAATGGTGCTAATCTTCTCGGGATTGACATCAAGTCCTCATTCGGAAACGAGAAAATCGAGTAATTTGCCGCCAGGGACACCGAAGGTACATTTGGCCGGATTCAGCCTTATGTCGAATCGCCTTAGATTGGCGAATGTCTCAGCCAAGTCAGCCAGCAGGTCGGAACCTTTGCGGGACTTGACCACTATATCTTCCATGTACACCTCGACATTCTGAGGGATCTGGTCGAGTAAACATTTCTAAATCATGCGCATAAAAGTAGCGCCGGCATTCTTGAGACCAAAAGGCATGGTGGTGTAGCAGAAACACCCAAACGGGGTGATGAAGGCTGTTTTTATTTCATCTGGGCCAAACAGACGGATCTGATGATACCGAGAATAGGCATCCAAAAATGATAAACGCTTGCACCCCGCAGCCGAGTCAACAATCTGATCTATGCGGGGGAGCGGAAAATGGTCTTTTGGACACACCTTATTGTTGGGAGACGTAGTAGTAAATCAAAAAAATTCCTACGTATCACCAAGATCTATCTATGGAGAAACCAGCAATGAGTGGGGAGATATTGCATCTTCATACCTTTGAAGATCGCTAAGAGGAAGCGTTACAAGAACGCGGTTGGTGGAGTCGTACTCGCATCGATTCAGATCGCGGTGGATTCCGATCTCAGCGTTGAACAACAACGCCTCCGCGTTCAACACACGTGTAGCCCAATGACGTCTCCTACACCTTGATCCAGCAAGGAGGAAGGAGAGGTTGAGGGAGAGCTCTGGCAGCAAGACGGCATGGTGACGGTGGAGCTACGTGACCTCCGGCAGGGCTTTGCCAAGCGCTACGAAGAACGAGGAAGAGGAAGTGTAAGGTTGCGCCGAAAGAGAGAGAAGTCGTGTCTCAAATCAGCCCAAACCCTTGCATATATATAGGAGGAGGGAGAGGGAGGTCTGCCTTGGCCCCTCCTCCAAGGAGGAGAGCTTCGGCCGAACTAGGGGGAGAGTCCACCTCCCACAAGGGAGGTGGATCTCCTCCTTTTAAATCCTTTCAGCCCTATCTCTTGATCTCCAGCCGCATGGGCCTTTCTAGAAGGTCTTGGCCAGCCCAATAAGGGCTGGCACACCTCCTCTAAGGGCCCAGAAAGTCCTTTGGTCGTCACACCCCTCCCGGGGGTCCTCCGACACCCTCCCAGCACTCCCGATACACTACCGATGAGCCCGAAAACTTTCCGGTGACCAAAACCGGACTTCCTATATATCAATATTTACCTCCGGACCATTCTGCAGCTCCTCGTGACGTCCAAGATCTCATCTGGGACTCCGAACAACTTTAGGTAATCACGTATACCATTTCCCTATAACCCTAATGTCATCGAACCTTAAGTGTGTAGACCCTACGGGTTCGGCAGACATGTAGACATGACCGAGACACCTCTCCGGTCAATAACCAACAACGGGATCTGGATACCCATGTTGGCTCCCACATGCTCCACGATGATTTCATCGGATGAACCATGATGTCGGGGATCCAATCAATCCCGTATACAATTCCCTTTGTCTATCGGTATGATACTTGCCCGAGATTCGATCGTCGATATCTCTATACCTTGTTCAATCTCGTTACCGGAAAGTCTCTTTACTCGATCCGTAACACATCATCCCGTGGCTAACTCCTTAGTCACATTGAGCTCATTATGATGATGTCTTATCGAGTGGGCCCAGAGATACCACTCCGTCACACGGAGTGACAAATCCCAGTCTCGATTCATGCCAACCCAACAGACACTTTCGGAGATACCCGTAGTGTACCTTTATAGCCACCCAGTTATGTTGTGACGTTTGGCACACCCAAAGCATTCCTACGATATCCGGGAGTTGCACAATCTCATGGTCTAAGGAAACGATACTTGACATTGAAAAGCTTTAGCAAACGAACTACATGATCTTGTGCTATGCTTAGGATTGGGTCTTGTCCATCACATCATTCACCTAATGATGTGATCCCGTTATGAACGACATCCAATATCCATGGTCATGAAACCGTGACCATCTATTGATCAACGAGCTAGTCAACTAGAGGCTCACTAGGGACACATTATGGTCTATGTATTCACACATGTATTACGGTTTCCGGTTAACACAATTATAGCATGAACAATAGACAATTATCATGAACAAGGAAATACAATAATAACCATTTTATTATTGCCTCTAGGGCATATTTCCAACAGTCTCCCACTTGCACTAGATTCAATAATCTAGTTACATTGTGATGAATCGAACACCCCTAGCAATCTGGTGTTGATCATGTTTTTCTCGTGAGAGAGGTTTAGTCAACGGATCGACGACATTCAGGTACGTATGCACTTTACAAATATCTATATCTCTCTCCTGAATGTAATCACGGATGGAGTTGAAGTGGCGCTTGATGTGTCTTGTCTTCTTGTGAAATCTGGGATCCTTCTCAAGGGTAATAGCTCCAGTGTTGTCACAGAATAGAGTCATCGGGCCCGACGCACTTGGAATTACTCCTAGGTCGGTGATGAACTCCTTCATCCAGACTCCTTCCTTTGCTACTTCCGAAGCAGCTATGTACTCCGCTTCATATGTAGATGCCGCCATGACGCTTTGCTTGCTGCTGTACCAGCTGACTGCCCCTCCGTTCAAAACATACATGTATCCGATTTACGACTTGGAGTCGTCCGGATCTATGTCGACGCTAGAATCGACGTAACCCTTTAAGACGAGCTCTTCGACACCTCCATATACAAGAAACATGTCCTTTGTCCTTTTCAGGTACTTTAGGATATTATTGACCGTTGTACAGTGTTCCGCTTCGGGATCACTTTGGTACCTCCCCGCCAAACTTATGGCAAGGTTCGCATCAGGTCTGGTACACAGCATGGCATACATAATAGAGCCTATGGCTGAAGCATAGGGGATGACACTCATCTCTTCTCTATCCTTTGCCGTGGTCGGGCATTGAGTCGTACTCAATCTCACACCTTGTAACACAGGCAAGAACCCCTTCTTGGACTGATCCATATTGAACTTCTTCAATATCTTTTCAAGCTATGTGCTTTGTGAAAGACCTATGAGGCGTCTCGATCTATCTCTATAGATCTTAATACCTAATATGTAAGCAACTTCTCCAAGGTCCTTCATTGAAAAACACTTATTCGAGTAGGCCTTTACACTTTCCAAGAGTTCTATATCATTTCCCATTATTAGTATGTCATCCACATATAATACGAGAAATGCTACAGAGCTCCCACTCACTTTCTTGTAAATACAGGGTTCTCCATAAACATGTACAAATCCAAATGCTTTAATCACTTCATTAAAGCGAATGTTCCAACTCCGAGATGCTTGCACCAGCCCATAGATGGAGCGCTGGAGCTTGCATACCTTGTTCGCATCTTTAGGATCGACAAAACCTTCCGGTTGCATCATATACAGTTCTTCCTTGGGAAGCCATTAAGGAATGCCGTTTTGACGTCCATTTGCCAGATCTCATAATCATAAAATGCGGCAATTGGTAACATGATTCAGACAGACTTCAGCATCGCTACGGGTGAGAAAGTCTCATCGTAGTCAACTCCTTCAACTTGTCGATAACCCTTAGCGACAAGCCGAGCCTTATAGACAGTCACATTACCATCTGCGTCAGTCTTCTTCTTAAAGATCCATTTATTTTCAATGGCTCGCTTATCATCAGGCAAGTCCACCAAAAGTCCATACTTTGTTCTCATACATGGATCCTATCTCGGATTTCATGGCCTCAAGCCATTTGTTGGAATCCGGGCCCGCCATCGCTTCTTCATAGTTTGAAGGTTCACCGTTGTCCAACAACATGATCTCCAGGACAGGGTTGCCATACCACTCTGGTGCGGAACGTGTCCTAGTGGACCTTCGACATTCAATAGTAACTTGATCTGAAGTTTCATGATCATCATCATTAACTTCCTCTCCAGCCAGTGTAGGCTCCACAGGAAAAAACTTCATGTGCTGCGCTACTCTCCGGTTCGAGTGGAGGTACAATTACCTCATCAAGTTCTATTTTCCTCCCACTTACTTCTTTCGAGAGAAACTCTTTCTCGAGAAAGGATCCATTCTTGGCAACAAAGACTTCGCCCTCGGATCATAGGTAGAAGGTATACCCAATAGTCTCTTTGGGATATCCTATGAAGACGCACTTCTCCGCTTTGGGTTCGAGCTTCTCAGGTTGAAGTTTCTTCACATAAGCATCGCATCCCCAAACTTTTAGAAATGAAAGCTTAGGTTTGTTTCCAAACCATAATTCATACGGTGTCGTCTCAACGGATTTTGACGGTGCCCTATTTAAAGTGAATGCGGCAGTCTCTAATGCATATCCCCAAAATGATAGCGGTAAGTCGGTAAGAGACATCATAGATCGTACCATATCTAATAGAGTGCGATTACGACGTTCAGACACACCATTTCGCTGAGGTGTGCAAGGCGGCGTGAGTTGTGAAACAATTCCACATTTCCTTAGGTGCGTGCCAAACTCGTGACTTAAATATTCTCCGCCATGATCAGATCGTAGGCACTTTATTTTCCTGTCACGTTGATTCTCTACCTCACTCTGAAATTCCTTGAACCTTTCAAAAGTTTCAGACTTATGTTTCATTAAGTAGACATACCCATATCTACTCAAGTCATCAATGAGGGTGAGAACATAACGGTAGCCACCACGAGCCTCGACACTCATTGGACCGCATACATCGGTATGTATTATTTCCAACAAGTCAGTTGCTCGCTCCATTGTTCTAGAGAACGGAGTCTTGGTCATCTTGCCCATGAGGCATGGTTCGCACGTGTCAAATGATTCGAAATCAAGAGACTCCAAAAGTCCATCAGTATGGAGCTTCTTCATGCATTTGACACCAATATGACCAAGGTGGCAGTGCCACATGTAAGTGGGACTATCGTTATCAACCTTACACTTTTTGGCACTCACACTATGGACATGTGTAACATCACGTTCGAGATTCATCAAAAATAAACCATTGACCAGCAGGGCATGACCATAAAACATTTCTCTCATATAAATAGAACAACCATTATTCTCAGATTTAAATGAGTAGCCATCTTGCATCAAGCGAGATCTAGAAACAATGTTCATGCTCAAAGCTGGTACTAAATAACAAGTATTAAGGTTTAACACTAATCCCGAAGGTATATGTAGAGGTAGCGTGCCGACGGCGATCACATCGACCTTGGAACCATTCCCGACACGCATCGTCACCTCGTCCTTTGCCAGCCTCCGCTTATTCCATAGCTCTTTCTTGGAGTTACAAATTTGAGCAACTGCACCAGTATCAAATACCCAGGAGCTACTACGAGTGCTGGTTAGGTACACATCAATAACAAGTATATTACATATACCTTTAATGTTGCCATCCTTCTTATCCGCTAAGTACTTGGGGAAGTTCCGCTTCCAGTGACCGGTACCCTTTAAATAAAAACACTCAGTCTCAGGCTTGGGTCCATGCTTGTTCTTCTTCTTCCCGGCAACTTGCTTACCGGGCGCGGCAACAACTTTGCTATCCTTCTTGAAGTTCTTCTTACCCTTGCCTTTCTTGAAACTAGTGGTCTTATTCACCATCAACACTTGATGCTCCTTTTTGATCTCGACCTCCGCTGATTTTAGCATCGAGTACAACTCAGGAATGGACTTATCCATCCCTTGCATGTTGTAGTTCATCACAAAGCTCTTGTAGCTAGGTGGAAGCGACTGGAGGATTCTGTCAATGACCGAGTCATCCGGGAGATTAACTCCCAGCTGAGTCAAGCGGTTGTGTAGCCCAGACATCTTGAGGATGTGCTCATTGACAGAACTAGTCTCCTCCATCTTACAGCTGAAGAACTTGTCGGAGACGTCATATCTTTCGACCCGGGCATGAGCTTGGAAAACCAGTTTCAGCTCTTGGAACATCTCATATGCTCCGTGTTGCTCAAAACGCTTTTGGAGCCCCGGTTCTAAACTGTAAATTATGCCGCACTGAACAAGGGAGTAATCATCGCGGCGAGAATGCCAAGCGTTCAGAACGTCTTGCTGGGAGAAGGGGGGGTCACCTAGTGGTGCATCAAGGACATACAATTTCTTGGAAGCTATGAGGATGATCCTCAAGCCACGGACCCAGTCCGCATAGTTGCTTCCATCATCTTTCAGCTTGGTTTTCTCTAGGAACGCGTTGAAGTTTAGGGTGAAATTCACGTTGGCCATTGGATCTACAATATAGATAAAGACAATTTTAAACTAAGTTCATGATAATTAAGTTCCCATAATCAAATTATTTAATGAACTCCCACTTAGATAGACATCTCTCTAGTCATCCAAGTGACACATGATCCACGTCAACTAGCCCGTGTCCGATCATCACGTGAGATGGACTAGTCATCCATGGTGAACATCTCCATGTTGATCATATCTTCTATACGACTCATGTTCGACCTTTCGGTCTTCCGTGTTTTGAGGCCATGTCTGTACATGCTAGGCTCGTCAAGTCAACCTAAGTGTATCGCGTGTGCAAATCTGGCTTACACCCGTTGTATGCGAATGTTAGAACCTATCACACCAGATCATCACGTGGTGCTTCGGAACAACGATCCTTAGCAACGATGCACAGTTAGGGTGAACACTTTTCTTGTAATTTTATTGAGAGATCATCTTATTTACTACCGTCGTTCTAAGCAAATAAGATGTAAACATGATAAACATCACATGCAATCAATATAGTGACATGATATGGCCAATATCATCTTGCTCCTTTGATCTCCATCTTTGGGGCAGCATGATCATCACTATCACCGGCACGACGCCATGATCTCCATCATCATGATCTCCATGATCGTGTCTTCATGAAGTTGTCTCGCCAACTATTACTTCTACTACTATGGCTAATGTTTAGCAATAAAGTAAAGTAATTACATGGCGTTTATGATTGACACGCAGGTCATACAATAAAATAAGACAACTCCTATGGCTCCTGCCGGTTGTCATACTCATCGACATGCAAGTCATGAATCCTATTACAAGAACATGATCAATCTCATACATCATAATGCATCACATCACATCCTTTGGCCATATCACATCACAAGGCATATGCTGCAAAAACAAGTTAGACGTCCTCTAATTTGTAGTTGCAAGTTTTTACGTGGCTGCTATAGGTTTCTAGCAAGAACGTTTCTTACCTACGCCAAAACCACAACGTGATATGCCAATTGCTATTTACCCTTCATAAGGACCCTTTTCATCGAATCCAATCCGACTAAGGTGGGAGAAACAGACACCCGCTAGCCACCTTATGCAACAAGTGCATTTCAGGCGGTGGAACCAGTCTCACGTAAGCATACGTGTAAAGTCGGTCCGGGCCGCTTCATCCCACAATACCGCCGAATCAAGATAAGACTAGTAATGGTAAGCATATTAACAAAATCGAAGCCCACAACAACTTGTGTTCTACTCGTGCATAGATTCTACGCATAGACCTAGCTCTAATACCACTGTTGGGAGACGTAGTAGTAAATCAAAAAAAATCCTACGTATCACCAAGATCTATCTATGGAGAAACCAGCAATGAGTGGGGAGAGATTGCATCTTCATACCTTTGAAGATCGCTAAGCTGAAGCGTTACAAGAACGCAGTTGGTGGAGTCGTACTCGCAACTATTCAGATCGTGGTGGATTCCGATCTCAGCGCCGAACAACGGCGCCTCCGCGTTCAACACACGTGCAGCCCGATGACATCTCCTACGCCTTGATCTAGCAAGGAGGAAGGAGAGGTTGAGGGAGAGCTCCGGCAGCACGACGGCATGGTGACGGTGGAGCTACGTGAACTCCGGCAGGGCTTCGCCAAGCGCTACGGAGAACGAGGAAGGGGAAGGGTAGGGCTGCGCCGAGAGAGAGAGAAGTCGTGTCTCAAATCAGCCCAAACCCTTGCATATATATAGGAGGAGGGAGAGGGAGGTCTTCCATGGCCCCTCCTCCAAGGACGAGAGCTTCGGCCGAACTAGGGGGAGAGTCCACCTCCCACAAGGGAGGTGGATCTCCTCCTTTTAAATCCTTTCAGCCCTATCTCTTGATATCTAGCCGCATGGGCCTTTCTAGAAGGTCTTGGCCAGCCCAATAAGGGCTGGCACACCTCCTATAAGGGCCCACGAAGTCCTTTGGACGTCACACCCCTCCTGGGGGTCCTCCGGCACCCTCCCAGCACTCCTGGTACACTACCGATGAGCCCGAAAACTTTCCGGTGACCAAAACTGGACTTCCTATATATCAATCTTTACCTACGGACCATTCCGGAGCTCCTCGTGATGTCCGGGATCTCATCCGGGACTCGGAACAACTTTCGGTAATCACGTATACCATTTCCCTATAACCCTAGCATCATCGAACCTTAAGTGTGTAGACCCTACGGGTTCGGCAGACATGTAGACATGACCGAGACACCTCTTCGGTCAATAACCAACAGCGGGATCTGGATACCCATGTTGGCTCCCACATGCTCCATGATGATTTCATCAGATGAACCACGATGTTGGGGATTCAATCAATCCTGTATACAATTCCCTTTGTCTATCGGTATGATACTTGCCCGAGATTCGATCATCGGTATCTCTATACCTTTTTCAATCTCGTTACCGGCAAGTCTCTGTACTCGTTTCGTACCCGTGGCTAACTCCTTAGTCACATTGAGCTCATTATGATGATGTCTTACTGAGGGGGCCCAGACATACCTCTCCGTCACACGGAGTGACAAATCCCAGTCTCGATTCGTGCCAACCCAACAGACACTTTCGGAGATACCCGTAGTGTACCTTTATAGCCACCCAGTTATGTTGTGACGTTTGGCACACCCAAAGCATTCCTACGGTATCCGGGAGTTGCACAATCTCATGGTATAAGGAAACGATACTTGACATTGAAAAGCTTTAGCAAATGAACTACACGATCTTGTGCTATGCTTAGGATTGGGTCTTGTCCATCACATCATTCTCCTAATGGTGTGATCCCGTTATCAACGACATCCAATGTCCATGGTCATGAAACCATGACCATCTATTGATCAACGAGCTAGTCAACTAGAGGCTCACTAGGGACACGTTGTGGTCTATGTATTCACACATGTATTACGGTTTTGTAGTGACCCGACCTGAAAGGTCGAATCTCCGGTGTTTCCGTACCATCCCAAGATCATGCTGGTACACACACGGTAATCAATGTATATATCAAAGGGAAATCACACAGCATTATATTAATGAAATCTCATATCGAGTCCTTTATTACAATAATCATTACAATAAAGTGGCCGAAGGCCAACTCATGAGAATAACTAAGTCTTGCGGAAGCATCGAAGGTAGATGAGTCCATCTGACTCCAAGGGCATCTCACCGAGCGTAGAGCGTATCCTCACTCCTGGTCGGAAAAGTACTCTACAACATGATACGTTGCAGCCGTGTAGGTCAGCATATGGAATATGCCGGCAAAGTCACAAGAGGGGGTGAAAAGATAATCATCTAATCTATATGCATATATGGCAGGTGGGGTGGTAAGCTTTTGCGTAAAGCCAAGTTTCTCCTACATCAAGAGAAGGGGTAAGCAAAAAAAATTATTACTAAGTTGGTTGACTAATGAGATGGTTCCACCAACCAATTCTCATACCCAAGTTATTAATACCCACATCATCATATTAATTGTGTTGAGAATTCCGGAAGTTTCAGTTCCTTTTGCTCAAGTCGTCCATGACCGTGGACACGGCTAATCGATTAGGTTGAGTACTCTGCAGAGTTTTGCACACGTTCCCCACAAGATTTGGTCGCCTCCGTTTGCTTTCTCGCACTATATAGTGTTTGAGAAACGGATGACCAAAACATGGTCTTCCAAAGGGTTTCCCTGCGACTCTGTCGGTGCCCATCCTTTCCTACCGTTCTTCTACATCTCGTAGCACCACATGTCCAGGGTCACCACGATATCCAACCAAGCCAGAGCCCATAATGACTTGTGGCTGTGCAAGTAAGCCTTGGGTCTTGAAGCATCCATCCATCTCTTTGTGCCTGGGTGGACCTTTCCGCGTGAATACTGGCCATCTCCAGCAACACCTAGGCAAATCCACTGGTTTCTCCAGGGTGCCGTTCAACCATCAGCCACCTAGAGGTAAAATTGAAAACTCGGATTCTTGAAGTCTTGATCATTATGTAGGTCTAGTAATTAATCTCACAACTCCCATGAATCACACAACCAACCCCGTCTACTAATAGCATAGCGAAAGGTAAAACAACGCTTCCCGGGGCCAATGTGTCAAGAGTTGAGGGGGGGTACCTACCACATGATACTATAACAGTAACCAAGTTTCCAATTACCTACTTTTCATGCAATTGGGAGGGATGGTAGAACTAATGCAATAAAAACATGGGTAAATATGATCAAAGTGACTTGCCTGATTGACGATCTTCGTACTCGAGGGACTCTAAGTAACAAGCCTCGCACTCCGGATAATCTAACGAAGCAAACAAGAGCACTCAATAAGCATACAACAAAATATTGTAACTCACAAACATCAACAATGAAATAGTAAACAATCAAGACAAACAATGCATAATCACAAGCAAGAAAACACACCAAGTTTTGTTTTCTAGAAGATGATTGATAAAACACTACTAACATAATGAAATCATTTGTATTAACCAAAACAATAGTTGACAGCAAGAATACAATAAAATATTTTATTAATAAACAGAATAAAATCCTTTAAAGTTTTGTTAAGAAAAAAACTTTAGTAAAGTTTTTAAAAGTTTGATAAACACTATATGAATCAACTATAGTTTTACTAACAAAAGAGTAAAACAAAACTTATTATTTATTAACAAAACATTATCTTAACAGAAAATAGAATTACTAAAAACTTGTCTTAGAATAAAAAGGGCAGCCCGGTGCATGTAGCTCCTGCTTGCGCAGGGTCCGGGGAAGGGTCCGACCACTTTGGGTCTATAGTACGCAGCCTTTCCCTACATTTCTGTAAGAGGCTGTTTCCAGGACTTGAACCCGTGACCTCATGGTCACAAGGCAGCAGCTTTACCACTGCGCCAAGGCTCCCCTTCAAAAACTTGTCTTAGAATACAGAATTAAATTATATAAAACTTTGTTGAAAGAAAAACTATTACTAACTAGTTGTTTTAATCAAATTAAACCTATTTGAAAAGAAGTTGTGATTCCTATATTAACAAAGAAATAAACTAAACAATTTTATATTTTTATTAACAGTAAGTAAAACACTAAATGTTCAAGCAACAGAACCTACTAAATCAAATTAAAACTAAATCTAATTTAAACTAACTAAAACTAAGTAAATAAAACTATACTATAATACTAGGCAGATTCTGTTTATAGCTAGAACACTAATCAAAATCATTCTAAAAATCCTCAAACTAAGCAATCTGCTAGTCCTAACTAATACCAAGAAGTAGCAAAAAGATTCATATCAAAATCTATTTTTAAACTCTAGTTATTCAGATTTGAATGATTTGAGAAAATTTGATTCAATTCAAATTTTATAGTTCAAATTTAAAATTTAAAAGTACAGGGTGAAACTACATGAAAAATGTGAGCTAATGCAAAAAGAATCAACTCAAAAAATTAAATAGTTTAAAAGATATAAGCAAAACAAATCTGGAATACATTCTGTTTTCTGAAAAACAAAACCGAAAAGAAAAACTAACTAACGGTCGGCTAGGGTGACGTGGCGACCTGTGAGTGGCTGGCTAGCGCGTGCGAGCGGGCATTACGGACGGATGACCGAGGCTAAGCAGAAAACGATTCGGGAATTAACCCGTTCTAATCCTAGCCGTAGGATTCGGATCGGATGGATGCGGAAGGCTCACAGAGGATGGGGTCGCCGGCGAGAGGATCTCCGGCGAGTCCGAAGCGGCGAAGACGTCGACGAGGAGCTCCGGCGGTCGAGGGAGGCAGTGGAGGGGTTCAGACGACGGCGGGCGAGGTCCGCCGTCGAACGATGGGGTCGAAGGGGCGAGGGGGCAACCGTGGCGACGGGCACGAGCGGGGAAGGGTTCGTTGGTCGGAGTATCTCCGGCGAGTGGCTGCGGTGTTCTGGCGAGGGGGAAGAGGGGGCTCGGGGGGAAATGGAGTGCGGGGAGGGGCGCTACTTATAGGGTGCTCGGGTGGGTGCGGGGAGGAGAGGAGAGAGAGATCCGGCGACGAGATTCCCGGCGACGGCGGCGCGCGCGCGAGGTAAGTGATGACCGCGCGTGACCATCGGGCGGTCGGGGTGGGGCCCATTTTCAGCGAGAGAGAGAGCGGCGGTTGCGCGTCGGTCGACCGGCTCGAAGTTAATTCGCGAGTAACTGCCCGTGGGCCGGCCCGTTTAAATACAATTCTGTTACTCTTTTTAATATCCAGAGCAGTAAAACCTCTTGAAAAGCATTCAAAACATTTCCAAATATAGGAGTATTATATATCAAAATTAACATAATAATAAATGCCATTTATTGAACATTTTTATTCTGTCATTTGAATAATTTGGAAAAATAATATTTTCAGAAATTGCCTAATTGTTTTTAAATCCTTTTTGCATATATTTTCAAAACAACCCCTGGTTTTTATTGTTCAAATAAATCACCAATTAGGTCCTGGTGTGGAGTGTCATGTTCCTCCTCTTTTATTTGAACTTTTTACCAAGAATTTCAATTAGGTGAAAGAAGCACATTGAAAGTAGAAAGGGCTTTCAGAATTTCAGAAAGGGCATTTCAACTATTACATGTATTCAAGCAATGATGATGATGATGCATAACTATATTTCATAACATTCCAAAATGGAATTTTGGGATGTTACAGGTTTCCGGTTAATACAATTATAGCATGAACAATAGACAATTATCATGAACTAGAAAATACAATAATAACCATTTTATTATTGCCTCTAGGGCATATTTCCAACACTTATTAAGATGTTTGAAGTCAATGCACATGCGCAATGACTTATATTTCTTGGGCACCATCACAACATTCGAGAGCCACTCGGAGAGGTAAATCTCCCGAATGAACTTGGCTTGCAAGATACGGGCCACTTCTTCTCCGATTGCCTTGTGCTTCTCAGCCGCGGATCGACGCAAATGCTCCCTGGCGGGCTTGGCCTTCGGATCCACTCACGGACGGTGCTCAGCCAGCTCCTTGGGAATCCCCGGCATGTCAGCAGGCTTCCATGCAAAGATATCCCAGTTCTCACGGAGAAACTGGATGAGCTCAGCTTCCTATTTGCTGTCGAGTGTTGTCGAGATATTTGTCGGGGCAGCGGTTGGATCTGTCGGGTGGATGTGCACCTTCTTCACTTCTCCTGCTGACTGAAATGACGACTCGGAAGCCGGCTTTTTTGCGTGGAGCAAATCAGCAAGGTCAGTGATTTTCTTGTACTCCTCCAGCTCGACCATGGCCATCTATTGATCGGCGATCTTGGACCCTTGCTGGAGACACTCTTCGGCCCGCTGTCGATTGCCAGTGACCGTGATCACGCCCTTAGGGCCCTGCATTTTCAGCTTGAGATACACGTAACATGGTCGGGCCATGAAATGTGCATAAGCGGGTCGACCCAAAATGGCATGGTAAGCACTCTTAAAATCCACGACTTCAAACGTCAACTTTTCTTTTCAGAATTTTTTTTATCTCCGAATGCCACATCCAATGCTATTTGGCCGAGTAACTTGGCCTTCTTTCCTGGGATGATTCCATGGAAATGCATGCTGCTTTCGCTGAGATGGGACATAGGAATGCCCATTTCCTTCAGGGTATCCGCATACAGAATGTTCAGGCCGTTGCCGCCGTCCATGAGGACCTTTCTGAGTCGAGTCCCCTGCACCACCGAATCAACTACCAGAGCATGTCGACCAGGTGTGGCCACATAGGTAGGATGGTCAGTCTGGTCGAATGTGACAGCATATTGAGACCATTTGAGGTAGGTGGGGGTGTCTGGCACAGCCATGTTGATCTCTCTATTTATGACTTTCAAACAGCTCTTGCTCTCGACGTCAGCAAAGATCACCAGTGTAGCAGTGACATCCGGGAATGTTTCTTTTTCTTCATCTTCATCTTCTTTTTCAAGAGATTTCCCACTCGACTGGTCTCCCTTGAACTGCTGGATGAGGGTCCGACACTGTCGAGTGGTGTGCTTGGGCAAAATCAGGTTGTCTTCTACATCTTTCATCGTGTGAATCACACACGGCTGATCCAAGATATCGGTTCCTGGCTGACCCTTCCCCTTCTTGGGGCATACTGATCTTTGGCCTTGCCCGTGTTCTTCGACTGAGTCGCCAGTGCTGTCGCCTCTGCCAGAGCTGGTCTTCAGCCTTCCGCTTTTGTTTCCTATTGTTGCCGCCGCCAGACTCGTTGGTGATCGCTTTTCCTTTGCCACTACGGAGGCGGTCTTCTTCCTCGCCATTGGCATAGCGAGTGGCAATTTCCATCATCTTGCCGAGTGAAATGTCACCAGTGCGCCCGAACTTCAAGTACAGCTCTCTGTATCTCACACCGGCCTTGAAGGCACAAACAGCCTGGTGTTCCGACACATTTTCCACCGTATGATGCAGGGTGGACCATCACTGAATATAGTCTCTTAAGTTTTTGTTGGGCTTCTGGATGTAGTGCTGTAAGTCGACCAGACGTGCGGGGCGCTTGAAAGTGCCCTCGAAGGTCCGGACAAACACTCAGGCAAGGTCTTACCAACAATAAATGCTAGAAGGAGCCAAACGATTCAACCAAGCTTGAGCTGGACCATCCAACATAAGAGGCAGGTGCTTCATTCTGACGTTGTCATTCCCTCCGCCAATCTGCACAGCCACTCGGTAATCATCTAGCCAAGTCTCTGGTTTTGTTTCACCAGAAAACTTTCTGATCCCTGTCGCCATTCTGAAGTTGGGGGGAATCTCCACATAACGTATAGCTCTGCTAAAACACTCTGGACCAGACACTGCAGCTGAGCTTCCACTCGGGACATTCTATCGTGTCCTTCTTTGTATGCTCTGCTCTTGTTGATCCGCTTCTGAAGAAGGTGTGCACGGGCATCAAAGTCCGCGTCCTGCTCGTCACCGAAGGAGTGCCTATCGTCCTGGGATCGGGGCGTGTACAGACCACTCCGCGGAGGAGTGGGCACTCGACGGTGGGCTTCGCGGTGGTGCTAATATCTGTCTTGCCCTTCACGATAACCGCCGCCTTGACGACGCAAGGGCGACCCAGGACTATGTGCCAACTGAACGGTCTCTGCCTTGGGTGAATTGTTGTGTATCTTGTGACGAGACTGAGAAACTGCTGAATTCTGGCGTTGTGCTGCATCTAACAGTGCTCTGATCTGCAACAGCCCTCTACCAGCTTCTGACCGGGACGGCTGAATGGAATCTGCTATCCTAGCAGCAGCAGCAACATTAAGCACGGGAGTTCGGTATACCTCGACGCCATTGTGAGATCCAGTTGGGAACAGCTGTCGCTGACATCGACTAGGGTGTGGTGGGCGTGGACGGGCGTGCTTGTCGATCTCTACCTGGAGCTCTTCTTGACGAATGTGTGCGGCCTCCAAAGCCCGGGCCTCGGCGGTCGAGCCGACGATGGGGTATGAAGGACCTTCTCATTGCGACGCGACTACACGTTCGATGGGCCACCAGCCTCGTGCTCGCCATGACCAAAGCCAGGTGGTGAGCTCTGATGAGAGCCTGCCATCAAGACCTCCGCTGTGGGATCGCAGCTCTCGCACTCGGAAGGCACGTCGAACGGATCGGAATCTGACTCAAGCACGCCATGAAGGGACTCGGCAGGTTCGAGTGCTGCAACCTGCGAAGAAGCTTGACGCGCCGCTACGTGTTCAACCCCCCGCTGGAGTCGTGAGCGGCCAGACCACTTGCGACCGTGAATGGCGAGAGGAGACGATGCGTAAGGGGTCGATGGCTGACACAGCAACACGCCGCACGGACTTGCGCGGAAATGCGCAGCCCCGCAGACCGGGAGCGCAACGACATCAAGAGGCGCCTCCTGAAGCCATGTCGAATCGTCGGCGATGAAAGTGAGCGCTCTAAAATGGATCTCGTGGCCCAGAGCAAAAACACCGCCAGAAGACATGTTGAAGGATGGAACACGCAACCTCGCCGGAAGTCGCTTAGACGCCTGCGCCACGGTGGGCGCCAACTGTCGTGGGAACGAGCCTGACAGTAGATGGTAGGGGTACGAATGGAGAGGGCAGAGTCCTAGCTACGGCGAGGGTGTACACAGAGATGTATGAGTTTAGGCCCCTCTCATGGAGGTAACAGCCCTACGTCTTAGTGCTCGGGAGCTTTATGTCGAGTGGAAGGTAGAGATTACAATAGTTTTCTTAACCCTTGTGTAGGAGGGGAGGGGCGGCTTATATAGAGTTCGTTGCCCCTCATAATGGCCCCGCATCGAAGGGTCTGGTCGTGGGGTGTAAAGTTTGCCGTTACCGGTAACGTATGTAGTTAAAGCTATTAAGGGCCATTAAGCCAGCGTCTGCCCGTTGGGCTCTTGATGATGGCTCCTGGTCTTCTGGCGTCGAGTGAAGCGAGGTCAGTCAAGTGACACGAGACTACCGAGTGAGAGCGGGAGTCTCCGAGTGGGTTACTGTCGAGTGACTTTGAATGTCTCCACAGATCCACTCGGAAGTTCATGCTTGATCTTCAAGTCCTCCCATGTGGTGTCCTTAGGTAGGGTATGTGGGCCTTGCCTAGGACCCTACCCTAGGTACATATCCTCATCACTCGGCGCATTGGACAATGTTCTTCGACGGCTCCAAAATGTTGAACGGGTCCGATGCTGGTGTTGTTTTGATATCCCCCAGAGGCGACAAGCTCAGCTATGTCTTGCAAATTCACTTTGATTCCTCCAATAATGAGGCAGAGTATGAAGCACTTTTGTATGGGTTGCGCATGGCTATCTCACTCGGCATCAAGCACCTGATGGTTTATGGTGACTCGGATTTGGTGGTGAATCAAGTGATGAAAGAATGGGATGTTAGAAACCCCGCTATGACTGGATATTGCAATGCAGTCCGGAAGTTGGAGAAGAAATTTGAAGGCCTGGAACTTCACCATGTTCCCCGACTGAAAAATCAAGCGGCCGATGAGTTGTCCAAGATTGGCTCCACTCGCCGGCCTGTCCCCAGCAGGGTGTTCCTGGAGCATTTGCACACTCCTTCGATTCAAGAGGATCCCTTCACCGAAGATCCCCCACAAGCTTTGAGCTCGTCTGACTCGACTGAAGTCGATGTTCCTGTTGTGATTGACCTGGTCATGGAGATGCTAGTTATCATTCCCGACTAGACTGTGCCATACATTGCCTATATCCTCAGACAAGAGCTCCCTGAAGATGAAGCAGAGGCTCGACAGATTGTGCGTAGGTCCAAGGCTTTCACTGTGATGGGAGATCAGCTATTCAGAGAGAGTGTGACTGGTGTCACCCAGCACTGCATTTCCCCCGAGGAAGGTCGAATGATTCTAGATGAAATTCACTCAGCAACTTGCGGCCACCATGAGTCTTCGAGGGCGATCGTCGCTAAAGCATACCGAGCTGGTTTTTACTGGCCACGAGCTAATGAGATGGCTAAGGACATCGTTGATCACTGCGAGGGCTGTCAATTCTATGCGAATCTGTCACACAAGCCGGTGTCTGCTCTGAAGACAATTCCTCTCGCCTGGCCGTTTGCGGTTTGGGGACTCGACATGGTTGGTCCCTTCCGACCCGGAAAAGGAGGATTCACCCACCTGTTGGTTGCAGTCGAAAAATTCACCAAGTGGATTGAAGCCAAGCCCATCAAGAAGCTGAATTCCCGCACGACGGTCACGTTCATGAGGGAGATCATTATCTGATATGGCATTCCATATAGCATCGTCACGGACAACGGCACTAATTTTTACTTGGAAGAATTCAGGAGATTCTGTAACTCCCAAGGCACCTGAGTGGATTACGCTTCTGTTGCACATCCTCAAACCAATGGGGAAGTTGAGCGAGCTAATGGTCTCATTCTGCAAGGTCTAAAGCCTCGTCTCATGCGCGATTTGGATCATGTCACCGGTGCGTGGGTAACTGAGATGTCGTCTGTTTTGTGGGGATTGAGGACAATGCCTAATCGGTCGACTGGACGAACTCCTTTCTTCCTTGTCTATGGCGCTGAAGCCATGTTGCCGAGTGACTTCGCCCCAATTCTCCTCGAGTGGAGCTATATTCTGAAGCTGAAGCTGAACAGGCTAGACAGGTTGGGGTAGATCTTCTGGAGGAGGAGCATTAGATGGCTCTGATCCGGACCACTGCCTATCAGCAAGACTTACAGCGCTTCCATGCAAGGAATGTCAAAAGCCGAGCGTTCCATGAGGGAGATTTGGCGCTCCGAGTGAATCAACACCGACCTCGCAAGCTTGCTCCTGCATGGGAAGGCCCTTTTGTCGTCACTAAGGTGTTAAACAATGGAGCCTATCACCTGTATAATCTCATGAAACAGATAGATGAGCCACGAGCCAGGAATGCAGACCTGCTCTGGCATTTTTACACTTGAGACAAGAGTTTTCTGATGTAATAAGAGTACTTCATCAATGCAATTCACGTTTCTACGATATATACTTCGTCGATTCCAACCGTGCAGTTACATTCTTGGGGATACTCCGAGTGATGGGCAATCCTCACACTCAGGGGCTTAGCTACGAAACATGTTTCGCCTAAGTTAAAAACCCTGTCGGGTGGATAGCAGTTGAAAGGATCGATGTGGTTGACTAGAGGGGGGGTGAATAGGCAACTAACACGTTTTTACTTTTCTTTAACAATTAAGGTTTAGCATCAAATAAATTAGCTAGATGTGCAACTAGGTGAACAACCTATATGATGCTAACTACTACTAGCACACACGCAAGCACGAAATATGACACGGTAAATGCTTGCAATAAGTAAAGATGCGAGATAACCAAAAGTGGAGCCGGTGGAGACGAGGATGTGTTACCGAAGTTCCTTCCCTTGTGGGGAAGTACGTCTCCGTTGGAGCGGTGTGGAGGCACAATGCTCCCCAAGAAGCCACTAGGGCCACCGTATTCTCCTCACGCCCTCACACAATGCGAGATGCCGTGATTCCACTATTGGTGCCCTTGAAGGAGGCAATTGAACCTTTACAAACAAGGTTGGGGCAATCTCCACAACTGAATTGGAGGCTCCCAACGATACCACGAAGCTTCACCACAATGGAATGTGGCTCCAAGGTGATCTCAACCGTCTAGGGTGCTCAAACACCCAAGAGTAACAAGATCCGCAAGGGATTAGTGGGGGGAATCAAATTTCTATTGGTGGAAGTGTAGATCGGGGCCTTCTCAACCTATCCCTAGGAAATCAACAAGATTGATTGGCTAGGGAGAGAGATCAGGAAAAAATGGAGCTTGGAGCAACAATGGAGTTTTTGGAAAGAAGAGGTGAGGTCTTGGAGAAGAAGACCTCCCTTTTTATAGTGGGGGACAAGAGCCAACCGTTATCCACTCACTCAGCCCCACGCATCACGGTACTACCGCAAAAGTCACGGTACTACCGTGATGGCTTGCGGTACTACCGCAGCCTTGTGCGGTACTACCGCTAGCACGGGAGTAGCTGGCCCTACATGTTAGCAAGAGGTAGAACCGCTGGAGCGATACTACCGCGAGCCCGTGCGGTACTACCGCACAGTTGGCGGAGGCAGCCACTGGAGGTGCACGGAAGTAAAAAATTACTTCTATGCCAACCTCCGCAGAGGGGAAACTATGTGAAAAAAATCCGCACGGTAGTACCGGACGCGAATCGTGGTACTACCATAGTAGGGCGGAAGTAAAAAATTACATCTGCGCCTACTACCGCAGGTGTAGAGGCCAGGGTAGGAGACAGCGGTACTACCTCTTCATGGAGCGGTACTACCGCTGGCGTGTGTGGTGCTACCGCTCCCTGGAGCGGTACTATCGCAGGCCACTGAACCCAAACACTTCGCAGGCGTTCCTTTTGCACAGAGAAGGAAAATAGGTTGGGGCTCCATTGAAGAGAGGGAAAGGTGGTGCAAGGGAATAGATGTGCATGTGTTGATTCCACCCAGACCTTTCCGATGCGGACCCCCTCTTGATAGTACGGCTTTCCTACGAATCAAATCCACCGAAAAGAAACGCATAGAACAACCATCTTCGAGAGCTTCCGAGGGGCACTGAATCGTCTTGTGCCTAGACCTGAGATATCTAAAATACTCAATGCACACGATTAGTCCGCAAAAGCATTGTCATCAATCACCAAAACCACTTAGGGAGAAATCTGTCCTTACAATCTCCCTCTTTTTGGTGGATTGATGACAACACAGGATTTGCACATAAGGATATAAAATAAGCATATGCAACCTCAAGACCTACAAAATATAGGATAGCTCCCCCTAGATGTGTGCATACTCTAAATATTATTTGGACTGCAGGGCACACACACTAGGATCAACACTCCCCCTATATTTTATAGGCAATGCAATCTAAGCTACGTATCATACTAGACGATAATAAAGTAGTAGTGATAACATATGTCTCACACCATATGATAGAGGAAGTCTCCAGGTCACACACACACAAACGACATAAACCAAGGTTCAATGAAAGCAAAGAGACGACGACAAAGTGAACACAAGACGAGAAGGCAAACACAAATACGCGCAAATCCTACACTCTCTCTCCCCCTTTGGCATCAAGACGCCCAAAAGGCAGAGAGGACACCTAACACCTAGGTGGTAGCTCGCATGCAGAAAGATCAGTCATCGGACTCCTCGGAAGCATCGAGGATGGACTCCGCATCAGAATCATCCCACTGGAACTGTTGCTTAGCCATCCACGTGGCCTCAGGGGTGATGTCCCTCTCAGACCCACTCGACATGGTCTCGCCAAGCTTCCTCAGAATGCGCTTGTCACGCTGGCGACTCTCCTTCTGAGCATCGTGAGCCTTATACTGACCCTTGGCCTGCATGCAAAACAAAGTCTTCATCTTGTGAGAGAGCTTCTTGGCCCAAGATGGCTCAGAAGACGGAGGTACATAGGACTCAGAACTTTTATCATCCTCCTCCTCGATCTCATCCTCATCGACCTCCATACGAGCAGACGGAGGCTTAGTGGTGCTGTTGGCCCACTTTTCCTTCATATGCAGACAAATGGGCTCATGAAGAAACGTGTGCTCCGACATGTCTTGACCTGGAAACTTCTTGTCCCAAGTAGCACGAATCAGATAGAACAAGTAGGGGCCATAAATGGGGACCTTCTGATGAAACACAGCAGTGCGAAGCTCAAACCACATAACATGAGACACATCAAGGATGCCAATGTCTTCATTTCTTCCTTTCTCACATAGCAGCAACATATCCACCAGATAGGAGTGTACCTTGTCCTTGTCTCCCATGCGAGGAAATAGAGTGTTGTGGAAGATCCGGTGCATGACATCAAGGAAAGGGTTGAGCACAGGAATTTGCTCACCAGATCGTAAGGTCTTCACAATATGAACGGTACGAGCTGATCCTTACCAGATGGGTGAGGGTTGTCGTGAGGGCACAGACCAAGTGGCACATCAATTCCGGAGTCAGGAACATGCAGCAAGTCCATGAAGTCCTTCCAGGTGGCAGTCAGTTGCTCGCCATGGGTCATCTAGGTCATGGTTCGCTCCGCATCAGAGTGAAAGTGAACAGAGGCAAAGAACTGACCCAAGAGTTCTGGATCAAAGTCAAGTTGGAAGGTGATGATGTTTGTGATAGCCAACTGCTGCACCAACTCCAGAGCCTCACCAAAGTATTGCAGGTGCTTCCTCATGTGTTCCAGATCAATGGATTGGACAGGAACATAGTGATTTTTCTTGCCCTTGATCACATCCAGGTTAATAAGATACTATTGCTTGGTCCAGAACAAGTCATATGCCTTAGACACTTCCCGTGGCTTGTCGTAGGGATTGATCAACCTTCGAGCCAGAAACTTAGCTTGTGGCATGACATCAAAGTTCTCAACTGGTTTCTTGAGCTTGGATGCGGTCCTCTTGAAATGGTGGAACCCTTAGGAGCATTGGAGCCCTTAGGAGCATCTGGATTGCGAAGCCACTTGGAACTTGTGTCACGAGACGTATTGGAACGGCGTGGAGCAGAGCTGGAACTAGAGCCACCACCTAGGGCACACAACGCAAACACAAAGGACAAACAAGAAAATAAGGCAAGGATGAAAGCGGACACAAAAACCATGTAGAAGAGAGAATGGACAGGACAAAGCGAGGTAGTTGTGGATCGAGAAAAGTACCAATATGTTCTTGCGGAAGTAAAAATTTACTACCGCTCCAAACGCGGTAGTACCGCTCGAGCGGTAGTACCGTGATTGGAGCGGAAGTAATTTTTTACTACTGCCCCGACAGCGGAAGTAAAAAATTAGTACCGCTTCAGACGCGGTAGTACCACTAGAGTGGTAGTACCGTGGATGGAGCGGATGTAATTTTTTACTACTGCCCCGACAGCGGAAGTAAAAAAAATTAGTACCGCTTCAGACGCAGTAGTACCGCTGGAGCGCTAGTACCGTGGCTAGAACAGAAGTAAATTTTTACTACCGCCCTACGGCGGTAGTACCGCACGGGGTGGAACTGCGAAAGAACACAAATCATATCATATTGGTACTGCTCTAGATCAAAAAATACCCCTTTTAATCCTATCAATACGCACTTCTAACGCACTAACACTCGCAAAACATCTCCTTATGCATAGATCGGATCCAAACAAAGCTAGACCATCTCATATTTCCCCAAAAGCCTAGATTCAAAAAGAGAGAGGCAAAACAAGAGGGGATTGGGGAAATACTGGGGTCCATTGCAAGAGGACAATGTGGGGAACAATCCCACCGCAGCAAATAAGAATTGGGTGGACAGTGATGGAGATCCGGCGAGGAGAACCGGCGGCAGTTAAGAGGAGGAGGGAGAGAGAGACGTGAGGGGAAGAGAGAAAATGGGGTATGGGGGAGATGGGAAACCCCCCTACCTGCTCTTAACATCCCGTGCGCTCGTCGTTGCGGTAGTACCGCGGGTCATCGCGGTAGTACCGCTCAACGGTAGTACCGCAGTCATGGCGGTAGTACCGCTCAACGGTAGTACCGCAGTCATTGCGGTAGTACCGCTCAACGGGCGGAAGTAATTTTTTACTTCCGCGCGGTAAGCGTTAGTACCACTCCAGCGGTAGTACCGCGCTCCTCCATGGTAGTACCGTGCTGCTTTCTTCGTGAATAAACTCGACAATAAAACAGAATAAGAAATAGGGAGATCGCCAAAATCCGCACAACACACGAGACAAGAAAAACTATAATCTAGGATAAAACACGAGCATGGTCCATCGGAGAAGAGAATAAAAGAGGACCAACCGATGGGCCTCGACTTCACATGAAGAGAGGGAGGTGGCCCTAGAGCCACCTATGTTTGAGTCAGATGGTATGGAACCACGAAGAATTATCCTTGGGCCCATGAGCAAGACTCGTCTTATAAGCACAGTAACCATCACAAATGGCAAGTGATAGACTTTGATTAGTTTATGCATAATAGGAGGAGGAATAGTTCATTGAGAGAACTAGACTCCCCCTAAATCCATGCCTACACCTACACAAGACATAATGATGAGTGTGAGGAGGCGTGCACTAAGTCAATCCACATTGCTCGAATCAATGATATTTAGCTCATGCCTTAACTCGTGAAATCTTGCTTCATCTAAAGGCTTCATAAAAACGTCAGCAAGTTGCTCGTTAGTGCTCAGATGAATAAGATTGATGTCTCCCCGCTTGACGTGTTCCCGAAGAAAGTGATGACGAATATCAATATGCTTCGTCTTGCAATGTTGAACTGGGTTGCTGTAGATCATAATGGCACTTTCATTATCACAGTAAAGAGGCACTTTGTCACAATGGACACAATAATCCTTTAAAGTTTGCCTCATCCGTAGAATCTGAGCACAACAACTGGCAGCAGCTACATACTCGGCCTCGGTGGACGAGAGAGAAACACAATTTTGTTTCTTTGAAGACCAACTTACCAAAGACCGACCAAGAAATTGGCAGCCTCCGGAAGTGGACTTTCTATCCACACGGTCTCCCGCCCAATCCGAGTCAGTATAGAAAACGAGATCAAATGAAGCCCCCTTGGGATACCATAAGCCAAAGTTTGGGGTATGAGCCAAATATCGAAAGATTCGCTTGACAGCCACATGGTGACTCTCCTTAGGTGCATATTGAAATCGTGCACAAATACCCACACTTAACATGATATCTGGTCTAGATGCACAAAGGTAAAGCAAGGATCCTATCATGGAGCGATATACCTTTTGATCCACCGCTTTACCATTAGGATCGCTGTCAAGATGGCATTTGAGTGGCTTGGGAGTGTTGGCCTTGGGAGGATTGAGCTCATCCATCTTGAACCTCTTGAGCATGTCTTGAGTGTATTTGGCTTGATTGATGAAAGTACCTTGACTTCATTGCTTGACTTCGGAGCCAAGGAAGTACTTCAACTCTCCCATCATGGACATCTCAAACTTGTTTGTCATCAAAGTGGCGAACTCTTCATTGAAAGCTATGTTAGGAGAACCAAAAATAATATCATCAACATATAGTTGGCATATGAACAAGTTCCCGTTGAACCTCTTTGTAAAAAGAGTGGGGTCGATTTTCCCAATTTCAAACACACGATCTTGCAACATTTTAGTAAGGTGATCATACCACTCACGTGGGGCTTGTTTAAGGCCATAGAGAGCCTTATCGAGAACATATACAGGATTATGGAACTTGGGATCCTCAAACCCCGGGGGTTGCTTGACATATACCAACTCCTTAAGAGGACCATTAAGAAAAGCACTCTTGACATCCATTTGATATAATTTAAAATTATGATGAGAGGCATATGCAAGTAACATGCGAATACATTCAAGGCGAGCAACAGGAGCAAAGGTTTCACCGTAGTCGATACCCTCAACTTGGGAGTATCCTTGTGCCACCAGTCGTGCCTTGTTGTGAATGACAATACCGTTCGCATCTTGCTTGTTTTTGAAGATCCATTTTGTTACAATAACATTGTGATTCTCCTTAGGTCTTGGCACCAGTCGCCACACTTGGTTGCGCTCGAAGTTGTTGAGTTCATCGTGCATAGCTTCAACCCACTCCATATCCTCGAGCGCATCTTGAACCTTGAGGGGCTCAATGCAAGAAACAAACACGTGATGTTCACAAAAGTTTGTTAATTGTTTATGAGTGGTTACCCCTTTTTTCAAGTCACCGTAGACGTTCTCCAACACATGTTGTCTAATTCTGAGCTTGTTAGCATTCTTGGCGGCTTTCTTGGCGGCTTGACTCTCTACGATTTCTTCCATGGAAGGTTGAGGACCTGCATTCTATGAGACATCCTCTTGATTATCTTGAGCGCCTTCTTGAGCTTGCTCTTGATCTTGAACAAGATATTGATCTTGAGATTGCTCGGAGACAGGAACTTGATCTTGGGAATCACGTGGTGAGACACCATCATCAGTGAGTTGATCTTTCCCTTGATCTTGTTCATGTGGTAGAGGACCTTCAGTTTGTTCTTTGGAAGCGCGTGGCTCTTGCGTCAGTGATGGTTCCACTTGAGTGGAACATTGTCCTTCTCCTTCGGCCACAAGGGGTTCCTCAACGGGTAGGAAGTATCCCACACCCATTCTTCTTATGGCTTGGGGAGGAATTTCATCACCTACATCACAAAGACCACTTTTCTCCACTTGGGAGCCATTATTTTCATCAAACTCTACGTTACTCGTCTCCTCAATGAGTCCAGTGGACTTGTTGAGGACACGGTAAGCATGAGAGTTTGCAGCATAACCAACAAATATGCCCTCATGGGCTCTAGATTCAAATTTAGACAAACAAGCACCTTTCTTGAGAATGAAACACTTACAACCGAACACCGAAAGTATGTGAGGTTGGGCTTGTTCCCGGTAAGAATCTCATACGGGGTCTTGTTCAACCCTTTGCGAAGATAGAGCCGATTAGATGCATGGCACGCTGTGTTGATGGCTTCGTCCCAAAAGTTGTACGGAGATTTAAACTCCGCCATCATGGTTCTTGCCGCATCAATCAACGTCTTGTTCTTCCTCTCAGCAACACCATTTTGTTGAGGGGTGTAAGGTGTGGAATATTGGTGCTTGATCCCTTCGTCACTGAGAAACTCATTCAGGGTGTAGTTCTTGAACTCGGTGTCGTTGTCACTTATAATCATCAAAATCTTTGCATCATGTTGGCGTTGGACTTCATTTCCAAAGTCGATGACGGTCTGTTGGGTATCACTCTTCTTCTTGAAGAAATACACCCAAGTATATCTCGAGTAATCATCCACAATCACCAAGCAATATTTTCTTCCACCAAGACTGACAAAACATGGAGGACCAAAGAGATCCATGTGAAGGAGCTCTAAGGTCCTCTTAGAATATATTGTAGTGGTTGGACGATGAGCCTTCTCATGTAGCTTTCCTTCAATACAAGCACTGCAAGCACGATCTTTGGCAAAATTCACATTTGTTAGTCCAAGGATGTGATCCCTTTGAGGAGACTTTGCAAAGATCTCATATTAACATGGGCTAGTCGGCGATGCCAAAGCCATCCCACATCAACTTTAGCCATTAAGCAAATCGCAGTCTTAGTGGGTTGCGTCAAGAAGTTCACCACATAGAGACTGTTCTCGACATGCCCAACAAAAGCTACTTTAAGAGTCTTGCTCCACAAAAGGGTCACAGAGTCAATACCAAAGAAAGTACTAAAACCCATGGTTGCAAGTTGATAAACTGACAGTAAATTGTATGCGAGGGTCTCAACAAGCATGACCTTCTTTATGGTGAGTTCCGGAGAGATTACCACCTTGCCAAGACCCAATACCTTTGAAATTGCATCATCACCAAACGAGACTTGAGTGGCCATAGATGTGTCAGGATGAACGTCCACCACCAAGTCCTTGCTTCCGATCATATGATTTGTCGCTCCACTATCGAGCAACCATGATGTTCCTCCGGAAGCAAACCCCTACAAGAGATCAATGTATTACTTTAGGTACCCATTCTTTAATGGGTCCTTTCATGTTAGCAACAAGGGTCTTAGGAACCCAAATACACCATTCGATGTACTCATAAGAAGAACCAACAAATTTGGCATAAACATGTCCATCACTAGCACGGCATAACACATAAGAGGGGTTAAAGTCGCCGGTCTTGTTGGGTTGGATGTTCTTGCTCTTGCCCTTCTTGGCATTTTCCAACATAACTTGGTTTTTCTTCTTCCCATGAGGACCTTCACCAGCTCTTACAAAGGTCTGCTTGAGTGATGGGGCTTCCTTGGTGTCAACCTTCTTCTTCTCATTGCTTTTGGGTACAAACCCCACTCCTTCTTTTGCCACAACTTCCTTCTGAGAAGTCAGAAGGTCATTGAGTGTCTTCTCACCTTGGATACACGTCACCAACCCCTTTTTAAACTGCTCTTTGAGCTTGGCATTTTCCTCCACAAGGTGTGCATGCTCACAACATAGGTTAGTAGCAGATGCATTATCAATTAGAACAAAAGGAGGATATGTGGCAATTTCCTTAGTGAGTTTCAGTTGGAGTTGATCATGTGACTCCTTAAGAGAGGTATGAGCACACGTCAATGCCTTGTGAGCACTGACAAGTGTCTCAAGCTCAACTTTGAGACGATCACGATCCACCCCAAGTGCAACCTTCTCAGACTTCAGAGCATGGTTAAGAACAATAGCATGATCATAATCTTTACGTAATTTAGTAAGGTCAACATTTTGTGACTCCTCAAGAGTCATATGAAGACCTTGCTCTTCCTCAAGAGCAATAGATAGATCTGCTATCTCGTCGGCATAATTACGACTATGACCTCTTAGTTCCTCAAGACACTCTTCTTGAGACTCAATAGTGTCATGGGCCTCACCAAGTTGTTCCAAGAGAGCAACGAAGTGCTTCTTGGAATCTACCTTGAGTTTACACATGAATTTGTCAAACTCATTTTTATCCTCTTTCCCCTCCTGAAGTTCATCCACACAATCTAAGGATGAATTGGAAGAAATGGAAGCCTTAATGTTTGAGGTCATGACGTTGGAGGTTACCTTAGTGATACCTTTAGCCATGAGACACCTCGCGACGATGTTCTCATTGGGGGCGTCGAAGAGTGATGCCTTTCTCGGGGTATAAGAGGCAATTGCCACGGATGCCATTGCCATTCCTTCACCGCTTGTGTCTTCATCATCAACATCATCATCTAAGGCATACTCTTCTTGAGCAACCAATACTTTGTGAGGAGCCTTCTTGACAAAGTTGGTTTTGTTTGGGAAGGACTTGGCTTTATCTTTGCGAATGAGCTTGCCACCATTGTCTTCCCTCTTCTCATATGGACAATCCACCAAAAACTGACTTACATTACCACAGTTGTAGCAAGTTCTCACACATTGCTTTCCCTTTGACCCATTTGAGTTGTTCTTGGAGAAGTTGGGTCTTGAATTTCTCTTGTTGCCCCAAAATTGTCTGGACGCAAGAGCCATGTCCTCATGATAAGCATATTTGGTGTCCTCGGGGCAAACCTCTTCTTCTTCTTCTTCTTCTTCTTCTTCTTCTTCTTCTTCCTCTTGACTGGCCTTGGCCTTCAATTCAAGATTGGGAGAGGACTTCCTTGACCATTGAACATGAGCAAGAGCATTGTCGGTTGTCGTGTTGAGTATGTTCATTGCAATGAATTCATCCAACACATCACCAGATGATAAGGTGTGAAAGTCTGGCCTTTGACGAATTATAGCGGACATGGCCTTGTTGTAGGGCATGATAGCCTCCAGGAACTTACGCTTGATCCAAGTATCATCCACATCCTTGCTGCCATGATCCTTGAGGGAAAAACGAGAGAGGTCACCCTTCTGTAGAGCTCACGCGGTTCCTCATCCTCTATCATCACGAACTCATCTGACTAATCAAGAACAACTTCATAGTTTGACCGTTGAATACTTGAGCTGCCCTTGTACATGGAGATGATGTGTTCCCAACATTCTTTAGCAATAGTGAAGGGCTACAGGTGAGGAAGATCTTCAGGAGGAATTGCAGCTTGGAGTACGAACAAGGCAGAAGAATTTAGCTATTTATTCGCTTGTTCTCTTGGAGTAAGATTGCGTGGATCATGAGGATAGTATCCTTCTTCAATGACTCTCATGAGATGAATTGAGTTGTGATCTAGATGTGACTTGATACTAAAAACCCAATTAGCAAAATCATTCTTAACAAGTTTAGGAGGAGGACCGAGATTGACAATATGAGGTGGGTGCACCGGTCCTCCATAGACCATGGGAGGGGGAACTGAGGCAAAGCTCCCTGGCCCGTTAACTCTTTGAGCATGGTTATCTTTGTCTGGACTAGCCCCCTCCTTATCGGAGTTGGCATCCGATGACGAGTTAGTGGGTTTGACCACTTGCCCCGCATCAATAGACATTTTAAGAGTATTAAGGAAATCTTTAAACATGGATTGAACCTCGGTAGCCATGGAGTATTTGAGTAAGGTCAAAGCCTCGTTCAAATCCTCGCGTGAGACCGTGTTCACACCCATGGCCTCAGGAAGTTCACCCACACGAGCCTCTTCGCCAGCCATACTCTTTGGATGGTGAAACCCTTAATAAAGAGACGTAGCTCTGATACCAATTGAAAGGGTAGATATGGTTGACTAGAGGGGGGTGAATAGGCAACTAACACTTTTTTACTTTTCTTTAACAATTAAGGTTTAGCATCAAATAAATTAGCTAGATGTGCAACTAGGTGAACAACCTATATGATGCTAACCACTACTAGCACACAAGCAAGCACGAAATATGACACAATAAACGCTTGCAATAAGTAAAGATGCGAGATAACCAAAAGTGGAGTCGGTGGAGACGAGGATGTGTTACCAACGTTCCTTCCCTTGTGGGGAAGTACGTCTCTGTTGGAGCGATGTGGAGGCACAATGCTCCCCAAGAAGCCACTAGGGCCACCGTATTCTCCCCACGCCCTCACACAATGCGAGATGCCATGATTCCACTATTGGTGCCCTTGAAGGCAGCGACCGAACCTTTACAAACAAGGTTGGGTCAATCTCCACAACTGAATTGGAGGCTCCCAACGATACCACGAAGCTTCACCACAATGGAATGTAGCTCCGAGGTGACCTCAACCGTCTAGGGTGCTTAAACACCCAAGAGTAACAAGATCCGCAAGGGATTAGTGGGGGGAATCGAATTTCTCTTGGTGGAAGTGTAGATCGGGGCCTTCTCAACCTATCCCTAGGAAATCAACAAGATTGATTGGCTAGGGAGAGAGATCGGGAAAAATGGAGCTTGGAGCAACAATGGAGTTTTTGGAAAGAAGAGGTGAGCTTCTTGGAGAAGAAGACCTCCCTTTTATAGTGGGGGACAAGAGCCAACCGTTATCCACTCACTCAGCCCCGCGCATCACGGTACTACCGCAAAAGTCACGGTACTACCGTGATGGCTTGCGGTACTACCACAGCCTTGTGCGGTACTACCGCTAGCACGGGAGTAGCTGGCCCTGCCTGTTAGCAAGCGGTAGAACCGCCAGAGCGATACTACCGCGAGCCCGTGAAGTACTACCGCACGGTTGGCGGAGGCAGCCACTGGAGGTGCACGGAAGTAAAAAATTACTTCCGTGCCAACCTCCGCAGAGGGAAACTATGCGAAAAAAGACCGCACGGTAGAACCAGACGCGAATCGCGGTACTACCGTAGTAGGGTGGAAGTAAAAAATGATATCCGCGCCTACTACCGCAGGTGTAGAGGCCAGGGCAGGAGATAGCGGTACTACCGCTTCATGGAGCGTTACTAACGCTGGCGCCTGCGGTACTACCGCTCCCTAGAGTAGTACTACCGCAGGCCACTGAACCCAAACACTTCGCAGACGTTCCTTTTGCACAGAGAAGGAAAACAGGTTGGGGCTCCATTGAAGAGAGGGAAAGGTGGTGCAAGGGAATAGATGTGCACGTGTTGATTCCACCCAGACCTTTCCGATGCGGGCCCCCTCTTGATAGTATGGCTTTCCTACGAATCAAATCCACCGAAAAGAAACACAGAGAACAACCGTCTTCGAGATCTTCCGAGGGGCACTGAATCATCTTATGCCTAGACCTGAGATATCTGAAATGCTCAATGCACACGATTAGTTCGCAAAGGCATTGTCATCAATCACCAAAACCACTTAGGGAGAAATATGCTCTTACAGCAGTCCGTTCACTCGATGGCCTATTTGCGAATCCGTCTTCGCTTGGGTTCAAAAATACTCCGAGTGATGAGAAATCCTGACACTCGGGGGCTTAGCTGCGAAACACGTTTCGCCTAAGTTAAAAACCTCGTCGAGTGGATGGTAATCCATTCACTCGACAACTTATATGCGAATCGACATTCGCCTAAGTTCAAAAAATATTCCGAGTGATAAGCAATCCTTACACTGAGGGGCTTAGCCACGAAACAGCCTAAGTTAAAAACCTTGTCAAGTGGATGGTAATCCATTCACTCGACAACTTAGATGTGAATCGACATTCGCCTAAGTTCAAAAAATATTCTGAGTGATGAGCAATCCTCACACTCGGGGGCTTAGCTGCGAAACACGTTTCGCCTAAGTTAAAAACCTCGTCGAGTGGATGCTAATCCATTCACTCGACAACTTAGATGCGAATCGACATTCTCCTATGTTCAAAAATATTCCGAGTGATGAGCAATCCTCACACTCAAGGGCTTAGCTGCGAAACACGTTTCGCCTAAGTTAAAAACCTCGTCGGGTGGATGGTAATCCATTCACTCGACAACTTAGCCGTGAATCGACATTCGCCTAAGTTTGAAAATACTCCGAGTGATGAGCAATCCTCACACTCGGAGGCTTAGCTGCGAACACGCTTCGCCTAAGTAAAAAACAAACTCAGTCAAACAGACGATTGAAAGCCAAATACGAACAAAATCCAAAGGGTAAACCACGGATAAACGTTTCGTACGAAAGCAAATGTGCTCAGGCCTACGGCCTGAACAAAGTTTTAAAGGATACAAATCCACTCGGCATATCGAGGAAAATTTAACTGTTTCTTCCAAAGACAAGTTTTTCAAACGGGAGACGGATTAGTGGGCTCAACAAAAGTGTCCAGGTCGATGTCGTCGGCGATTCTGGTGGCCGCTTCGATGAAGGTCTCCATAAAGTCCTCAAACTGGAGTTTCTTCGTGTTGACCACCTGGATCTCCTTAAGCCTCTCCTCCCTCATGTCCCTACAATGGACCCTGACGAGTGACAACGCCACGTCGGCCCCGCAGCAAGTAGCAGATTTTTTCCAAGCTTGCACTCGACTGGGAAGTTCGTTCAGGCGAGCCATCATGGAGTTGAGGTCGAGTTGAAGAGTGTCCTCAAGCCATAGCTCCTTGTAGATTCTTTCCATGGAAGATTTCAATCGAGCGATGTAGGCCTGGATGCCTTGGAGCCAGAAGTTGAGCCGCAGCATGTTCATCGCCACCGCATCAGCAACTGGCGACTTGGTGGGGTCAAGATTGGGCTCAACCTCCTCTGTTTCCTTTTCGAGGTCCTGGCAGAATTCTGTTGAAGAAGGGGAAATAGGAGGAGAATTGGTGAACTGCTACCCTCAAAGATTTTACAAATGTCAGTCGACAAAAATACTCACCGTCGAGCACAAGATACATCTTCCTCGAGAATTCGCTCAGATGCTTCGCCAGACCATTACCCCTCTTGGTTAGTTGTTTGGCCTTCTTGACAAGATCTGCATGCTCCTGCTTCAGCTTGGTGTTCTCGTCCTCCAGCTCCTTGGCAGCCGCCAGCTTTCGTTCCGCGCTTCAGTCTTCTCATTGGCCGCTCGTTGAGCATCAGCAAGCGCCTTGTCCTTCTCCTCCAGCGCCTTCTTCATGGAATCTAAACAAATAACATTGTTGAGTCACGCTCGGAATCGACGGTTTTCATTGCGCACGTCTGTTCGAGTGAGAACACTCGGTTCAAAACATGAAGAGTGAAGGGGAGAATGCAAAAAGTCAGCAGTAGTTACCTCCCAAGGTCTTCATCTCAGCATGCGCTCGCTCCAGGGCGTTGTTGGCGATCGCCAGATCCACCTGCAACTGGTTCCTCTCATCCTCCGTGTCCTTGTACTCCGCCCCAAGTTCGCAAGCCCTCTAGAATCAACATAAAACAGAAATTCAATCGGCGAGTGACAATAGGGACAGTCGACCGGGTATCGAACACCGACAAGTGACTATCTTAGAAGAATTCAAGCAGAAAGTCCACTCGACATGTCAAGTGGCTCCAGCGCTCCGCGCACCTTAAACAAATTCAAAAGCTGTCTCTATTAAGACCCCTGCCGATGCAAGCACTCGACAGTGGTCTCGGGGACTACACCCAATGGGTGCGCTAAGAGTACCCCCATTGAGACGGTTAACTCTCGATCCGTCAAGTAACTCGTCAGAAAATACACTCGACATGTCGAGTGACCCTAGTACCACGCGTACGACAAGTTTTCAAGCCTATTGTTTATCGTCTGCGATGAACAGTAGCCTCGAGGACTACACCCAGTGGGTGCACTTAGCGTGCCCCCACTGGTTATTTAAACATTCGACAAGGTCAGCCCTGTCATGACACTCGACCCGTCGAGTGACGCGCCTCCCTACTCTATGAAGTGCAGTCTATCCTTATGCAGCATCATATCTTGGTTTGCCAATAATATCCATGAAACCTACAAGGTAGCTACGGAGTGGTGTAATTCAAGGCGAAGTGTATCCTGTATACAATAGACTCTAAAACCCCTGCCGATGCAAGCACTCGACAGCGGTCTCGGGGACTACACCCAGTGGGTGCGCTAAGAGCACCCCCACTGAGACAGTTAACTCTCGATCCGTCGAGCAACTCGTTAGAAAATACAATCGACATGTCGAGTGACCCTAGTACCACACGTACTATCAATCCCAGCCCTACTCGACTACGATCCGTTCTATTCGAGTGGAGAAAGTTCAAGCATTCTACAGCAACCACCCAATGGGTGTACTACAGCCAAGAGAAGAAACAAGACAGGAATTCAATCGACAATGGACTTACAATCGAACTTACTCAGACATTGGTACGAAGAGCTGCGCTGACGTCAAAAGCCAGTTTGCTCCACTTGAACGCCTCCTTGGTTCTCGTAATGAGCTGCTCCGCCTGAATCATGGCTTCCTTCGCAGCTTTGGTCTGATCTTTCGGGGTGCGATGCAGAGAGAAGGCCATCACAGGTGGGGTCGGCGTGATCGCTGGGACAACTGAAGCAGTCTGAGAGGGTCCAGTTGGAGTCGATGACACAACGGTTGAGACGGCTGGTGGAGCATGCGACAGAGGTGATGCAGGTTTAGCCCTGGGTTGTGTCGAGCCACCTCTCCCCTGGGAAGACCGTGTAGTCAAGCGATGAGGCACCTGCACCGATGATGCCCTCCGGGTACGAGTGCGTGAAGTGCCCAGTTGCTCCTCGTCGTCCTCCACCTGAATGACCTCTACGATGACAACCGATAGTGTCAACATCTACAGGTGTCGAGTCCCATCCGGACGAACCAACAACTTTCTTACCTCTATGAGAAGTGGCTGCATCAGCAGTGTCAACATCCATCGCTTCTTCTCCATCTCGATGAGGTGAGGTCACAGATGTAGCAGCTTTGACGGATTGAGTGGCATTCGGTCAAATACAACTCCAGACTTCAGTCGACAGAACAAGTACGGAAATAAACACTTACATGGAGACGACAGGCCCAGCCACCCTCATGCGAGGCAGAGCCCTGTGAGGCTTGGTGACGGCTTGCTTAGGCTGCTTGGCCAGTTTTCCGCTCGACTCAACGGTCGAGGGGCAGCTCCGTTTCGGGTTCTTCTCACAAGGGCCCGGAGCCCTGTCCTCGACAGCTGACGGATCTTGGCGGGACTTGGTGCAACTTTCACGTCGAGGGGTGACTCGACTTCTTCCTCCTCACCGGAGTCCTCGTATTCTTCCTCGGTGTCAGAAGAACCATCACCGTCCACACTGCCGCCCTCGCTTACCACGCCATCTTCAACATGGTTCCCGTTGGGAACGGGCGAGTGCATGTGCGTCCATTCCTACGTGATTCAAGCAAAGAAGTCAGTCCAATATATCACTCGACAATACAATATATCAGTCGAGATCACACAACTCACCAGGTTCTTCGGCGGGTTTTCGGCCAAGTATGGCCGGATCCTCTTGGCTCCCAAAGGATTGTCGCAGGCTCCAGTGATGCTACACAGACACTGCTCGACAGTTTTCTGAGGAACTTCCTCGGGATGTGTCCTTGTTGAGTCCTTAGGGCCCGCGTAGTGCCACATGGTGTGGTCTCTAGCTTGGAGTGGCTAAATACGTCGACCGAGAAACGTCTCCAACAGGTCCATGCCAGTCACTCCACCCCGGATCAGCTGCACCATCGCTTCAACCAAGATGCCTACTTGGACGTGCTCCTCTTCAGTCACCTTCAGAGACTTGGGGACAGCTAGACGGTCGGGTGTATATGGGGGAAGGACAATCGACATATTGGGTGATGCTGCATCCTTGTAGTAGAACCAGGTTGACTGCCAACCTCTAATAGACTCAGGAAAGGTCATGGCAGGGAAGGAGCTACGAGCTCTTTTCTGAACTCCTAAACCTCCGCACAGCTGGAGCACGTGAGTCTTCCCATCAGCGGGGAGGGCTTTCTTCACGGTCTGGGATCTGACCGTGAAGAGGTGTTTGAACAATGGGGAGAGCAGCCCAGGAAACATTCGCACAAAGTGACGAATGCAGACAGATAGGCGATGGTATTTGGTGAGAGGTGGTGTAGTTGGGCACCGAAAAAGTTCATAAAGCCCCGAAAGAATGGGTGGGGCGGCAGAGAAAAACCTCGCTCGACGTGGGAGAGAAGGAGGACCCGCTCCCCGCCACGTGGCTCCGGCTCGCGTTTCTCCCCCGGCAGCCTCCAGGCGCTGTCCGCCACGAGCCCGTCGGAGACAAGGCCCTCCATGTCCTCGTGGGTGATGACAGAGGGGAGAAAATCCCCCTGCATCCAACCCGCCGGTGTGGTGAATCGGGCGATCGAGGGCTTCTTGCCCTTGAGCTTCGCCGTCCCCTTCTTCGCTCGCTCCAGCTTCTCCATCGTGTTCTTCATCTTCGTCGTGGTGGCTCTCGTCGAGGAAGACCAGAGTGAGGCGCTGGAAGCAGAGGAGGCGGAGGAAAAGAGAGAAAGAGCTGGCGGAGGTACTGTGCAAACCGCAGCGCAAAAAGCTTTATACGCTGCCGAGTGTCTCACTGACTAGTGGACCCGCGAGGTTACCGCGCACGCCAACCGCTGACGATGCTCGGTACGTGGCGATACGACCGGCATGAAGATTGAGGCGTCGCGCCTCCACTTGCCCCGATCATGGCGTAATTGTCGCGCGCGCGTGCGCACTTCCCAAATTTTCGTATCCCGGAAAATTCGGGTATGTCAGACCGACCCGTCGCCTCCCAAGATACTGTCAGCTCACTCGGACCAAAACAAATGATGAGCATCCACTCGGACACCTTTAAGGCTGAATGGATCCGGGCGAGCGGAGAGGAATTCAATCGACACAAGTTTCGTTGAAGCCCCGAATATCATTCGGAAGATTTTACATGTTGACCCTGAATGAATGCTAATGCTCAGAGTTCAATCGACACAAGTTTCATGGAAATCCCAAATATCATTCGGAGGATCTGATGCACTAACTCAAGGTCTACGTAGATACCTCCTTCCACCACTCAAACCCTGATCCATTCGGGGGCTAATGATGAAGATATGTGCCTAGGGTAGGGTCCTAGGCAAGGCCCACATACCCTACCTAAGGACACCACATGGGAGGACTTGAAGATCAAGCATGAACTTCCGAGTGGATCCCTGGAGACGTTCAAAGTCACTCGACAGTAATCCACTCGGAGACTCCCGCTCTCACTCGGCAGTCGCGTGTCACTCGGAAGACCTCGCTTTCACTCGACGCCAGAAGACCAGGAGCCATCATCAAGAGCCCAATGGGTAGACGCTGGTTCAATGGTCATTAGTAGCTTTTATTACGTACGTTACCTGTAACGGCAAACTTTAAACCCCACGACCAGGCCCTTAGATGCGGGATAATTATGAGGGACAGCGAACTCTATATAAGCCACCCCTCCCATCCTGCACAAGGGTTCGAAACCATTGTAATCTCAACATTCCACACGACATAAAGCTCCCGAGCACTGAGACGTAGGGCTGTTACCTCCACGAGAGGGGCCTGAACTCATACATTTGTGTGTACACCCTCGTCGTAGCTAGGACTCTGCCCTCTCCCTTCGTACCCCTACCACCTACTGTCAGGCTCGTTCCCACGACAGTGATGTTGATGAAGATGATCACCGCGGTGATAGTTCCCCCGATGGCACTCCGACACCATTGAGAGAGATGGGGAGAGGTTCTCCCCCTTGTGCTTCCTCCTCCATGGCCTCCCCCTCTCTGTGAGGAGAGGTTGTCCCTCTGGTCCTTGGCCACCATGGTGTCGATGGCCCCTCCGAGACAATGAAGATGGCCTCCGCTGATGGTGACCCCCTCCGGAGAGGGCCAAGATTGGTTTTTCGTGGCTCTGGAGGTGTGCAGCGACAGAACTCCTGATCTAGGTTTCTTTTTGTAGGTTTCCATATTTATAGGAATTTTTAGCATCGGTCTCATGTCCAGAAGGTTCCCGAGGAGCTGGCAAGCTCGCTAGGCGTGGCAAGGGGGTGGCCGCGCATGGCAGGCTTGCCGCCTCCTCGTGGCTCTTCAGGGCCAGATCCAATGCTTTGGGGGTCTATTTTGGTCCACAAAAATTCATACTAAAGTTTCAGCCCATTCTGAGAACCTTTATTTTTGCACAAAAAACGACACCATGGTAATTCTGCTGAAAACAACGTCAGTCCGGGTTAGTTTCTAATAAAATCATACCAAAATCATATAAAATTATTGTGAACATGGCATGAATACTTCATAAATTATATATATGTTGGAGACGTATCAGTAGCTTGATCGTATCGTTCGTTGAGAGCTCAAATTGTTTGCATCCTTGCATCATCATCTTTCTTGGTTCTTGTTTCGTATTTCTCTTTGTGAGTTCTTGAGCTGATGGTCAGCTTCATGACAAGCTCAAGTAGTTCATTTGCGAAAGTTATGGCAGTTTCCGTGCCAGAGCTATTTTTCTCTGAACAAGCGGTAGTACTCCTCGGTAGCACGGTAGTACCGCTTGGGCGGTACTTCCGCTATGTACTACCGCTGTCACTACCTCTTATATTTGCCTACAAGGGTCTTTGGCCTTTTTCAGTGGAAGTGCCGCTCTCCCCAAAGTGGTAGTACCGCTCCAGCGGTACTACAGCCTGAAGATCCGCTCGAACTACCGCTTATTTTTTTAAGCGGAAATTCTGAGCAGTACTACCGCCCTTAAGTGTTGCTTATGTTTTTTAAGCGAAAGTTTCGGGCGGTACTACCGCCTCGAGTTTTCTGTCATTCTGCATGCTTCTCTTGGAACTACCATGCTATGCGGTAGTACCGCTCAGCCGAGTGGTAGTACCGCTTGTGCATGACCTATGCACATAACAGTTGGATTTGGGGGCCTGTAAAAGGGGGTCTTCTTCCCAAATGGTTTTATCTCTCGAGCTCGTGTTCTTCCCCCATTGTTGAACTTATTCGAGCTTGCTTACTCTCAATTCCTCCAATAATTCTTGCTAGTTCTTGAGGGAAAAGAGAGACGAGATCTAGATCCACATTTCCAACCCCTTGTATCTTGATCTTGGAGTTCTTCGTGTTCTTCTTTGTTCTTCCTCTCATTTCCTCCATAGCATTAGTTGTTGTGGTGGGACTTGGGAGAGAAGGACTTGGGCACTCCGTGTGCCCTTGCCATTGCATTTGGTGCATAGGTTTGACTTCTCCACGGTGATACGTGGAAGTGAAGTTTGAGAAGCTTATTACTCTTGGGTGTTTGAGCACCCTAGAGCTTGTTCCTCTTGGGTGCCTTGGCACCCTAGACAGTTTGTGGTTCCTCGGAGCTCAATCATTGTGGTGGAAAGCTCCGGGCAAGCTTCGGGATCTCCAATTAGGTTGTGGAGATTGCCCCGAGCATTTGAGGTCATCTCAGAGCCACAATCTATTGTGGTGAAGCTTCATGGTGTCGTTGGGAGCCTCCAATTAAGTTGTGGAGATTGCCCCAGCCTTGTTTGTATGGGTTCGGTGACCATCCTCAAGGGTCCCTTAGTGGAATCACGGCATCTTGCATTGTGCAAGGGCGTGAGGAGATTACGGTGGCCCTAGTGGCTTCTTGGGGAGCATTGTGCCTCCACACTGCTCTGAACGGAGATTAGCATCCAAAATGGTGTGAAATTTGGGATACATCATCGTCTCCTCGTGCCTCGGTTATCTCTTACCTGAGTCCTTTACTTATACACTTTACTTTGTGATAGCCATATTGTTTCATTCTGTATATCTTGCTATCACTTAGTTGTTCATCTTGCTTAGCATAAGTTGTTGGTGCACATATGTGAGCCTAGTTGTTTTAGGTTTAGTGCTTGACTAATTAAACGATATTTTTATTCTGCATTTGTTCAAGCCTAAACCATAATTATTTTAAAGCGCCTATTCACTCCCCCCCTCTAGGCGACATCCACGTCCTTTCAACCACCGAATCAAGATAAGACTAAGGAGGTAAGAAATCTAAACATCAATGCCCACAGACTCTTTTGTGTTCTACTCGTGCATGTTATCTACACATAGACCTAGCTCTAATACCACTGTTGGGGAACGTTGCACGGGAAACAAAAAAAATCCTACAAACGCCGAAGATCTATCTATGGAGATCAACAGCTACGAGAAGGAGAGTGGATCCACATACCCTTATAGATCTCTAAGCGGAAGCATATCTAACGCGGTTGATGTAGTCGTACGTCTTTGCGATCCAAATCGCAATCCGTCTTGCGATCCAATCACGATCCGTCCTGATCTAGCGCCGAGCGGACGACACCTTCGGGTTCAGAACACGTACATATTGATGACGTCTTTGCCTTCTTGATCCAGCAATAAAGGGCGGAGAGGTAGATGAGTTCTCCGGTATCATGACGGCGTGGTGGCGGTGGTGGTGGAGCAATCTCAGCAGGGCTTCGCCAAGCGCTGCCGCAGATGCGTTTTTGGTGGAGAAACAGATCTAGGGAGTGAGGGAGGGCTGCACCTATGCCTTGGGGTGTTGCTGCCCTCCCTCTCCCTCTCTATATATAGGAGGAGGGGCTAGATGGGTTGCAGCCCTAGCCCTTCCTCCAAGGAAGTGGGCGGGGGCAGGAGGGAGGAGTCCTCCCTCCCATAGGCGCCTCCTAGGTGCCTTCCCCTTTAGGGTTTCCTACCCCCTAGCCGTATGGGCCCTTGAGGGTTGTCCCCATAAGGCTTGGGCGTGACCTTACAGCCCATTCACATCTTAGGGGATGGAGGGACCCTTCCGTACTCGTCCGGGACCCTCTGGAAGCTTCTGGAAGCTTCCCGCTACAATACCGGAAAAATCTGAAACTTTTCTAGTAGCCAAAATATGACTTCCCATATATAAATCTTCACCTACGGATCATTCTGGAACTCCTCATGACATCCGTGATCTCATCCGGGACTTCGGAAAACCTTCGGTCGCCAACATACATAATTCAACAATACCAAATCATTATCGAACGTCAGACCCTACGGATTCGAGAACTATGTAGACACGATCGAGACAAATCCACAGTCAATAACCAATAGTGGGACCTGGATGCCCATATTGGTTCCTACATATTCTATGAAGATCTTTATCGGTTGAACCACGATGTCAAGGATTCAGACAATCCTGTATGCGGTTCCCTTTGTCCATCGGTATGTTACTTGTCCGAGATTCGATCGCCGGTATCTCCATACCTAGTTCAATCTCGTTACCGGCAAGTCTCTTTACTCGTTCAGTAATACAAGATCCCGTGACTAACTCCTTAGTCACATTGCTTGCAAACTTCTTGTGATGTTGTATTACCGAGTGGGCCCAGAGATACATCTTCATCATATGGAGTGACAAATCCCAGTCTCAATCCACACCAACCCAACAGACATGCTCGGAGATACCTATAGAGCACCTTTATAGTCACCCAGTTATGTTGCGACGTTTGATACACACAAGGTACTCCTCTGGTGTTATGAGTTGCATGATCTCATTGTCATAGGAACAGATACTTGACATGCAGAAAACAATAGCAATAAACTGACACGATCATATGCTACGTTCATAGTTTGGGTCTTATCCATCACATAATTCTCCTAATGATGTGACCCCGTTATCAAATGACAACTCATGTCTATGGCTAGGAAACCTTAACCATCTTTGATCAACGAGCTAGTTTTGTAGAGGATTACTAGGGACACTTTGTTGTATATCTGTCCACACATGTATTTGAGTTTCCATTCAATACAATTATAGCATGGATAATAAAGGATTATCATGAACAAGGAAATATGATAATAACTAATTTATTATTGCTTCTAGGGCATATTTCCAACATTTTCCTGGCTAAGGTTGACTGGTGCTGCATCCGGTCTTGGATGGATGTTTCTTGTGCCCCCAATTCATTTTCTGAGGTCGTCCTCTAATAGTTGGGTTGCACGGGCAAAATAAGCATATGTTCTTGTTGGAGTTCTTGGTGTTATATTGGGCGTTTTGGAATAATGGAAACAAATTCATGATTGAACATGTTTTCCCTAACAGGCCGGGTGACTACTTGTCCAAAATGTCTATCTTCTTGCAGGAGTGGAAATCATTGACTAAGGAAGCTGATCGGGATGCTTTGGAGGTGCTGATTTCAAGAGTTCGAGCGTCTACTTCTTCTTTGATTCATCAAGAGAATGCTTCCCAAAGTTTATCCCCACCTTGCGTCCTTAGGGTGTTATCGGTTGTTGGCTTGCGCACCTTGATCTTTCCTTGTTTACGTGCCACCTTTGTCATGCTTTTAAGACTTTGGGTACCTGTTGTGGCTATTGTCTTGTGTTGGGTGCTTGTTGATTATCTGCCTAGTGGCTTTATTTATAAAGTCGGGCGTATGCCTTTCCTCTAAAAAAAGTTTTGAAAATCAAGGTGTACTTCATAACTAGTAAGTGAAGTTCAACGTTGGAGGAAACAAGTATAACTAGGAAATACTAATGAGTTGACCATGTCCCCAACGAAACCGTTTGTCTATTGGGACTTCACTCTTACTCCCACTATTATTTTTAAAAAACATGAATTTTCCTACACACTCTTAGTCTCTCATGGAGGGGTAATTTTGGTACAAACTGTGATTTCGGCTTTTGGCATTGTTTTGGAAGACAATGTGAAAAAAAAGCATTTATGGAATTTTTTGTTGGAAAATGGAGGAATTAAAGCTTTAACCCTAGTCATAGTGGGGTCCGGAGTAACATAGACTAGTGTCATGTTACTACCTTTATAATGCAAAGTCCCACAAAATGTAATAAGTAAGCTAAATCAAGATGATGTAATACTCTTCATACTCCGATTCAAAGTTTGCGTAGGAATTTGATGTAGGAATAGTGTTAAGTCTAGGTAGTGCTACCAAATTTGGTTCATCTAGATGGTAAGTCGTAGAAAGGATGCCAAGTTTGTGTCGTATATGCTAACTAGGTGTGTAAAATGATACATATGATGAATACGGGAGCAACTCAATAGGTGTTGCGATAATGTGTGATGCTTGCTGAGAGCTAATGTATTTCTTCGTAGCATGGTAGTGACACTAAGTGGCCTAGTATTAAATGTTGTTGATTATCAATTGTTGAAACTGATGCAAACTATAAGAAAGGGATTTGAGCTTGCGATCACAAAATCCATCCAACCAAGGAGCATTTTTCCAAGTCATGGACAGTATGCTTGTCGCGGATACATTTTGTCCAATGATTCTAGTTGTTAGCAAACAGGAGATCCGGTGATGCATTACAATTGTTAACAATGTTGTCAGGCAAATAGATTTGTGGATTTTGGTAAACCAATATGGAAACTCAACGGCTAAATCTTGTACTAAAAGTTGGTTTACTATCCCTCCAAGTACTTAACATAATGTATTTTTCATCAACAAATAGGTATACATAGACAACGTATATGTGATTATAGATATAAGTGACGATTATAAGATCTAAGTGTCCCAATATACAAAACTGGTTGAAAAGGGACAATTTGTGAGGGTGGGTAGGGGGGCTATAGCCCCCGCCCCCGCGTAATGCTAATTTGAAAAGTCGTTCATAGTTAATAAAGTTAGTTAAGCACTTGGAGGCGCACGTAGAGTATGTTTTACAAACAAGATCCGAAAAGGAGTATATTTCATTTTTACAAATGAATTGTGTTACACACAAGGAGTACTCTATTTTACCATGCATTTCTTGGAAATTCTACAGAACAAAAATTATTTTAATTTTTTTCTTTTGGGGAAAAATAGGAGGACTCTGCTGCGTATTATTATTAAATTTCAAATAAATAATAAGGAAGTAAGGTCCAAAAGAATGAAAGAATAACTACACATGCCCTAATTAAGCAAAAAAGAACCTAAGAGAAGGAAAAGAGAAATCAATAGAATACAACATAAAGAGCAGAATCATCTAAAAGCCATAACCTGTCTTTAAAGCCAATGTATCCTTCCTCTTAATTATGTAAATGACCCATTTGAGTTTCTCTTTGAATTTCTCATGCAAGTATCTAGGCTTGGGGTGATAGGTTTAAAGATGAAGTCATTCTTAGTAGTCCCAATATATAGCCCAAAAAATTAAGATGATGAACTCCATAGCAAGGTCACATGGGCTGTTCAATATTGGCAATTTGCTCTTGTATGCCAAAATGATTGGGGGTCCAATTGGGACATATGTATTGCCAACACAATGGATCCAAAGCACAATAGACAAGAAGATGATCTCTTTTTTCTAGCTCATGTATGTGGCACATGGCACAAGTGTAGTCCTGTATAAAGAAGTTGTTTCTCTGCAAAAGAGCTCTAGTAACCAGTTTGTTATTAACGAGAAGCCAAGAGAAAATATTATGTTTGAGTTGACAATAAGTCTTCCAAAGCCATTTTAGAACTGGCAAAATCTGTCAGCGTGTGATCAAAGCTTTATATGCCTTGGAAACCTTATAACTGGCAGAACCAAGAGAAAATTGCCGTATAAATTGTTTTTGAGCAAAGGTAGGTCCTTAGTTTTTTTTTAGCAAAGGTAGGTCATGAGCATTGGTTAAATTCAGCTGCTGTATAAATTGTTCCAACTTCCGGCCTTAATTTCGCTCGATCCTCTATCATGAGTATGTGTATGTGTATGTTAGCATCCACGATAAATGACACATCATCTGTCCTCAATACATTCTCAAGACCTGGACGTTCATCCTGGCGGCGGGTATAAGTAGGATTAGCAGTGTGGTTACATAAGATTAGGGGAACCCTTAGATTATTATGACATGAAATTGAACTAATAAGTTAACCTACATACGCGTGTATTAAACGAGTGAACCAAGCTGCACTCCTAGCCCACCGCTGCAATTTCTACGTCGTGTCACTCTTGTCCAGTGACTACTACTACTGCATATACTCTTCCACCGTAGGCAACGTACGTGCTGGGACGGGACACGGTGGGGTGACGCTTATTTGTGGCCGTGGCAGCCATGCCATCTCGTCCACCTTTTCTTGCATACTGCGACACATGGAGAGACGGAGAGAGAGAAGGAGCGAAGGGGCTAGCTGTGACGTGAGACCCGTGTTGTCCGATCGGTGACACGACGGAGCGGTCCGCGTCCGTAGCGACACAAGCAAGGCAGAGGCCGAGAATTCGTCGGTAAACGTAGCCATCGCCGTCCGCTCCGTGGAGAGACGAGAACGGCCGGTGCTCCGCGGCAGTACGCCAGCCGTGCTTCGCATTGCAGCGCGGTCACCGATCCATGTCCATCCGCACCAGAGCTTCGATCTGCTACTGCTCATGAAACCACCGTCCGTCCCACGCCCATGCGCGCGCCACGGCCCCGCTGACCCCACGCCCGGCTTACCTGAAACCCTAGGCTCGGTAGGAGGCAGCGAGGCAGGCGCCGGGCAAGTGGTGCACCGGCGAGGCGGCAGGTGGCAGAACCGGAGCAGGCAGAAAGCAGGCCGAGGGTACGCATGTCTTTGCACCGATTGGGGACACGGTACGCCTCCGACCAATGAAGATCCAGATCGGTCCTAGTGGGAAACCCTCAGTGCAGTGCAGCCGATGGAAGGCTGCATGCTCCTGCTGCGACCAAAGGCGATGCAGAGGCTTGCGCATGCATGCATGCATGCGAGGGGACGAGAAATTTTTTTCCTTGTGATAAAAAAGGCAAGCGGCCAGACCATGCATGCATGGTGCTCGGCACAACATGAGCGGCGTACGGTACGGGAGATCATGAGGAGCCCGTCCAATTCGACGTCGACACGTCAATTTTTCTTCTTCTTTCGATTAGTACTCCTACTTGGAATCAGAAGGCCAGAGGCATCATTGCGTCCACACAACAGGCTCATGTACCAAGCGACTTGACAATGAACCGGGAAATCGGCATGCAGCCAAGTAGGCTGAGCAGAGCTTGTTACACCGAACCTACGGATGGATGGACATGGACGGATGACTACTGTGTACAGCAGCAATCTGCGCAGCAAGCTCTATGCATCATGACGCCTAGAACAAACAACAAGAAATGACTATATCAGATTATTGTTATTGGGCTAGGATCGTCTAGGCTAGGGTTTCGGAGTAGATCGTAGTGTCTATGATCTGTTCATGCATTGGTGAAAGGGATCACAGAAAGATGAGAATAGGAAGAGTGGCTACCTTCTCCTTGGCTCGAGAAGGCCGTCGTGCCGGTCATGGTGGCGAGTGGGCGGCGGTGGTGAGAAGGCAGTGGCGTCGGTGGTGCTTCCCATCGCTTCAGTGCCTCCCTTTCGATCGGATTAGGGTTAGGATGGTTAGGATACAGTGGCGGCGATGAACCTCATCCCTTGTGCCGTAGTCCCCACCTCCTACATATGGCACTGCGTGACAGGGGCCCACCAGCCTCGCTTGGGCTGAACGCCCCCGATCAGGGCGTGGGTCAAGGGTCCAATGGGCCGTTGGCCCATTGGAGAAGAGTTCATCCTAACATTCTTCCCCTTGATCTCAACTTTTACTTTTGACCTTATACTTTTACTTTACTCGTTTCACAACAGATCAATACATAGGACATGTTTCATCGTCACAGCTCAATTGCCCATAGAATCAAACAGCCACAACGTACCTCTCTGTTTTGAAACAAATTCTTTAACCTTGGGCCCTTTATTGTCCAGAAATCTTAGACTATACCATAAAACCCATGTCGACTGTGTGTTCTCCGAACACACTAGGCGATAAGCCTTTAATAAGCAGATCTGCAAACACTTGTCTGTTGCTTTTATGCTTCAAGCATTTCTACATAATTTCAAACTTTCTCCTTTACAATGCATAACTCTGTGTGAGTGTGTTTGGCATCAACACTTGACTCGTTGTGATAGGAGCAAAAAGCTAAAAATGGTTATCTCTGTTGTCAACCATTATCAACTCCGGGTATATGTCTCCTTAACCTTTTTGCCTGTCCCTCAGCCTCATATTAAGCTATAACATATCTTTTCATCACATTGATGATAATTGTTTCATTCTTCGGAGCTTTTCCACACAAAAACTCCAAGTGTGAAATTTAGCGACAATTGTGGGTTTCGCTATACATTTCACAAGTCTTGTCTTTGTACTCACAATCTTTTTAGAGCACTTATTTCTTTCAGCATGAGGTCGATATCTTTGACTCCATTCTAGTGATCTATATATGGACTGGACTTTGCCAAAACAACCCGGATACGTGAACTGTGTCAGGGTAATACAATGAGCTTCTAACAGCTGAAACATGTGGTACCATATCCATTTTTTCAATCTTTTCTCATCAACTTTTGGAACACCATAGTTTTCAGTTCCATTACCCTTGACTATAAGAACAGGCGTAGGTTTTCTCGCATGCATACTTTACAGACCTTTCTTAGCATGTCCATTCGACATTCCTAATACCCCCTTTTATTCTTTTCTTGGTGAATCTCGATACCTATAATGAGAGACACTCTACCGAGAACATTCTTTTGAACTTTGAGGACAAGAACTTCTTTTCTCCTCCTACAATAGATTGACATCACCACTAGCAAGTAGAACGTCATCCACACGCACAGGAATTAGGAAATGAATTTCCCATTCTATAACTTCGCATGAATACAATTGTCCTCTCATTTTCTTTAACCCAAAATAACATCTTATTCTTTTAACTTTAAATGCCATTGTCTAGAGACTTACTCTAGTCCATACAAGACTTCTTGAAGCAGTATCCCTTGTGTTCTTTACTTTCATCTGATGTAACTTAGATCATGATATCGATCATGATGTGCCACCAACACTCATTGTTATCTATTCATTCTCTTTGCACAAAATCCGACGATTTAAGTAGTGCTTTACACCTTTACATATTTCCTTTGGAGTCAACTTACCCTTGTAGACCCTTTACAGCCTACTGTTCTGGCTCCATTGGAAATTACTTATGAGTCCCAAACATCGTCGGGATTCACCAATTTTATTTCGTCTCATATAGTCTCTTATCATTTAGACAAACAGACACTTCTCAAAGCTCGATTGAGCGCTTTAAATGAGGTGGGATAAACCTCCATTTGAATTTTACTAACATAGACTTTATAGTAATCAGAAGTATCTGATTTTCTCATTCCTTGAGACCATCTGTGTCTTAGGTACTGACACTTCTTTTCATATGGGGTTGTTGTTGCTCTGTCATTGCCAAAAGTCAAATTAATTGTATAGTCTTTCATTTCCAAGAGGCAATAGGTTTTACAAGGACCTTTGTCACAAGATCCATGTTTACTCATTCCTCCTTTATAGAGCTAACAACAGGTGTTGTATAGGTCATACAACATGCTCACCCAGATTACTCCATCTTCACTAAAAATGGCGTATCTTTAAACTTTATTATTTGGGTTTATTCTATTAAAACTTTCTTCTTTATGGCACTTTAAGCATCATCTTAGTATTCCTTAGTCTGCTTTCGGAACTGTAAAAGATCCAGAAATACAACTATTTCTTTTCTTTAGAGGTATTATTATTTATCTCATATTTCTTTCTCCCCCTCGAAATGTGGCAAGAATTTTTCTGCCACAATTTCGAAAAACCATTCATAACTCTTCTGAATTGAGGAAACTTCGATTATCTATGTCATTCATCTGATTACTCCATGCGAAATGAGGTTGTCGGTTAACTGATATGAGAGTACTTTTTCCTCATTCCATTTCAGAAACTCAACAGAGTTCTTTATCATTAGTATTTTTGCAAGTCACACATGCATATCATTCTTATCTTTAGGTTCGTCCGTAACTTTTATCTCTTTGGGTTTATTGAGTGCGTAATGGCCGTTACACATAAGATGTACGGTCGATACTAGGAAAGCATAATAGCTACTTCATACTTTTCTCCCAGAGTGGGACACTTTAAATGCACATGAGTCGCCATATCTTTCTCCTATCATACAGGATAAGTCCTGTGCCAAAAAAATTCTCCCGCCATGCAGGATTTTTGACATAATACTATGTCAACTTTACCCAGTTATGCAGGTATTTTCCCAGATTTTTCCCGCTATGCGGGTAATTCCCTGTAAGGGATATAAATGCCAGAATTGGCTCTTTTGACTGCATATTCAATCAGCAGATTCAGAAATAAATCCGAATGCTCTTTGACACAACATGCTTGATCCGACATTGGTCAAATTAAACAGCATGTTGCTTGTTCCATCTCAAATCATGTTGATGGAAAAAATCTTCTTCATAGAGAGTACATGAAAGACATTCGTTAACCAAGACTCTCAATGATCTATTTCTTTTCTTTTCTTGGATCAAGATCCAAGGATTCTTTTCTTTTGAAGCCATTCTTTAGAGAGAACATACTCCCTCACGTTATGACATTTCTTGGTCATCTTTCGGGTCACAAGTACCCATTCATTCGCTTTCACGAATGATGGCATGGAAAACTTTTAGTCTGAGAAAACTTAGCCAATAATCAACAATAATGAGCATAAAAAATAACCCTACGTTGGTCTGGTTAAAAAATATGCACATTAAACCTTTTAAAACTTTCTTTTTATATTCTAGATCACCGTTGTGGTAGAATTAGAATAAAACATCATCCTTCTACATTAATTCCATATCACCGTTGGGCGGAAATGGAAATAATGCATACAACTCATAAACAATGTGATGATAGTATTTCTATTAAACAACTTTGCTAAGAAATAATCATCATCATTAACTTTATTGCAGCAGAAACAAAAAATATATATATTTCTCTAGTTCAAGAGCATTTCTTGATCTTTATCTGTTCTCTGAAAATTGATCACTTTGATATAAAATTTATCAGAGATTTAAGCTTCGAACATAAGACTCATAGAATTATAGTACTATTATCATCAACGTTGGTCAGAAAATAACAATACCATATTTTAACTTTAAAAAAAATATCTTTTTTTTGTCATAGCGGAAACTATCTGAATCTTATTTCACCCACGGGGGAAAAACATTGCTAAGAACAGTTCTTCCAATTAAATTTTCCCGTTGGTTCCAATTTAATTGGAGAATTGAACTTTTACTTTGCAACAATTTAATCTTTTACTTTAGTTCTATTTCACTTTTAAAAGAGCACTTTTATTTTTGTTGGCAGCGGAAAAACATGAATAAAAAATTCATGAACTTTTTCTTTTCTGAAACATAACTTTTTCTTTTCTATTTTCTACAACAAAATTTTCGTTGGATAATTTTGAATAGAAAATAAAGTGTGTGAAAAAATGCCCAAAACACTGGACAGAAACACGAAAGAATGGCAGCGACGACGCTCTCTCTGGCATGTACTAGACGAAAAACGGCCCAGCCTAGCGTTGACGAGCGGTGGCGGCCTAGCCAGACAGCCTGGCCCGTCACTCTCGGTCGGTTGTGGCCTCCTTTTGGCCCTCTTTAGCTTTCGGCCCACTGGCCCATAAACTGAGCTAGGGTTTCTCCACGGCCGTCGATCTCCATCCAACGGACCAGCGCATGACTCGGTTGAAGAAAACCGTGGGGAGAGGAGGCCCCGACCGCAACCCTACCCCATTCTGTTTACTTCGCCCTTCTCTCTCTCTTTCGCCGATGGCAGAAGCACGGGGCCGCGCCCCCCGCCGGCCGACCCGGCCACCGGCGACGGAGTCAAGAGCCACCGCGAGAGATGAGAGTAGGAAGAGTGGGTACCTTCTCCTTGGCTCGAGGAGGCCGCCGTGCCGGTCATGGTGGCGAGTGGGCAGCGGTGGTGAGGAGGCAGTGGCGTCGGTGGTGCTTCCCATCGCTTCAGTGCCTTCCTCTCGATCGGACTAGGGTTAGGATGGTGGGGATACAGTGGCGGCGACGAACCTCATCCCTTGTGCCGTAGTCCCCACCTCCTATATATGGCACTGCACGACACGGGCCCACCAGCCTCGCTTGGGCTGGACGCCCCCGATCAGGGCGTGGGTCAAGGGTCCAATGGGCCGTTGGGCCCATTGGGGAAGAGATCATCCTAACGTGTACATTTCCGTGCAATCCAGATGTCTGCTATCCATGTATTTTAAACTGTTACTGTGAAATGAAAATGACAAATCTAGCGCGGATAATGACAATTGTTAAATTGGAACAATAGTTACTACTACAGAAGTACTCCCTCTGTAAATTAATATAAAAATATTTAGATAATTAAAATAATGATCTAAATAATTTTATATTAGTTTAAGAAGGGAGTACATGACGAACGACTGGGAAAGAGACCAACGTGCATGCACTCCCAGCTGCTGACAGTTGATGGGACAGAGACGCAAGAGGCACCTGTTTGGTAACGCGATTTTGGCGTGCCCCATTTAATGGCGACCGTAGATAGACGGAGATTATACCACTACAAACGGCATTGCGGTGCTTCCGGTTCCAAACAACGCAGGCATATATAGGCACAAGAAGACACGAGCTAACAACAGATTACATCGACACCACTGATACCAAAATGATACTACTAGAGAGAGAGAGATGCAACAGCGGTAGTAGAGCAGCGGTGGCTGCTGCGCTAATGTCCAAAGTCCGGCAGCCTTCCCCTCCCACCCTGCCATCGTTGCACCAAATGAGCGAGGGAAGGCATGGCGAGGCTCCGGATTTGACCTTGCCATTCTATCGGAAACGAGCAAGGCAACAAAAGAGCACGCGCGGGAGCTCGCACGCGCAGATCCACGCAGCAGCTTGCACCGTTTGACTTGAAGCCCTAGCTGCTCCGAGCTAGCTAGCCTGGCCTCCTCGACGACGCGCGTGCACGCGCCTCCACGCCGGTCACGGTTGCTGCGGCCCTGCCGCGGTGCGGTGCCATGCCCAGCGGCTGCGCTTGCCGACGCACGTGACGAGGGACGGCGGTGGCGAGAGAGAGAGAGAACGCGCATGGTGTGCCCGAGGTAGATAGACGGCCTAGCTCGCCACTGAGACGAGAAGATCTTACGGTGCATTTCGCACGTAAAGAAACAAGGTGAGCAGAATGAAAAGCTGGCTATGGCCACTCGGAAGATAAACAGGCGCGTCCAATCCAATCGATCTCGATCCGTCAATCTGCTCACAGTCCATCATTGCGTCTGCGGGCTTCAGCTTGATCGCGGTCGCTCGACCAACCGACTTGACATGGAGCTGTGAGAGGTGCATCCTCGAAAACGCAAGCGACTGTGAAGTGTGAAGCCAGCAATTGGCGCGCTCGCTCGGTTTGTGTAAGAATGATGCATGGATTCTTAGCTTAATGCATCTGACTACGTATCTACTACCTCCGTCCGGATGTATTAGCTTTTTTTTAATTTTATGTTAAAGTTTGATCATAAATTTAAACTTATGAAATACAAAACTATATCATACAAAATCTCTTTTAAATACAAATCCCTTAATATACTTTTTATAGCTACATGTTTTATATTTTTTAGTCAAATAGATGATTAATGTTGGACCCAAAATATAAGAGGGCCTAATAAACTCCGACGAACAGAGTATACCATTGTATTCGGTGCATTCTCGAGAATGCAAGCAACTGTGAAGTAGGAAGCCAGCAACGGGCACACTTGCTCGGTTTGCGCAAGATTGATGGATTCTCAGCTTAATGCATCCGACTATGGATCTATATGACTGTATACAGTGCGAAAATTTTGTCGACCATTGGTTGTTGGATGAAGCCAATTCGATGGTGAAGAGTTGGTAAACCCCTATGCAAATATTAATTTTAAAAGTATCAAGAAAACTAAGAAAGAATCTATTCTTTTCGTCCCATAATATAGGACATAGATTTTAGGCATACCAAACCTGAGTCCCAATCTACACCTGCTTGAAGTTTCACGAAAAAAAAATACAAAGAAATGTATCTGTGACGAGACAAATACAATCCGACTTAAGATACTTCCAAACCATTATTTCTATAGATATTATTTTTGTTTTTATTATTGAGAATACATTTCCTGGTAAAAAAATCATCAAACTTCACATGAGAGTAAAGTGGATACCCAGGTTTGATATCGCAAATTTCAGATTTTTTAATATTCCTGGTTTTTTTCAATTTAATACACATATAGGGGTATCGAGCACCCGAGTTCTCCAATCCCCTTCCATCATTGGATAATTATTCACCACACCTGATTTTGTCACATGCCATATCTAGAAGATTCGAATGGCCGAGCTGAAGCACAATGCATTATGGGGTTGTTTGGTTTGCGACTAAATTTGCCAAGGTTGCCACATTTAAGGTTAGGCAAGTTTGGCCAACTTAGGTGCGTGTTTGATTCAAGCCACACCTTTGAAAATCCACACTAAAGTCCCACATCACATACACTCAAAGTGTGGCAAGATTTCCTTAGGATTGCCAACTTGTGGCTTTCATTTTAAAAAACTAACCTTAGGTAAGTGTGGTAATATGTTGTGACAAAGTGTGACATTGCTAGGTGTAGAACCAAAAAGCGCCTATATGTGCAAAACTCAAACTATTTTGTTATAGAATCTTCTCTTTATTGTAATTCCATATTCTTTTGTTGTATATGACTAGCTGCCTTTTCCCCTTTACTTTTGATTATCAATGCAAAAGGAGCACAAACCTCATCACGTTGTTAAAAAAAAACACAAAATCACAAACCTCTGCACATGCGATTTTGCAAGAGAAGCAATAATTAGTTCTTGTATTTTACTAGTACAAGTAAATTTTAAAACATTGGTCATAAAGAATTATTTGGCGCATCTTTGTAGTCCACCTTTCCGAGGCATACCATTCCTAGAGAGAACATGCACGGCCAACCACTGTGGAGGGAGCTCCGTTTTCACGGAAGAGTAACGTACTTTTGCTTGCCCCATTTAATGGCGACAGTCGAATCACATGGACAGGGACACAGAGATTCTTCTGGTACAAACGGATATACATGCATGCATCATGCATGCCATGCTACGCCATGCTGGTAGTACTGGCAGTCCGAAAGCAGCAGGGACTAGCTTCTAGTTCCAACTTCCAACCCACCTACACACAAACACAAACACAGAGCTTGCACCACGAAAAGTGCAATGCCTAGGCCAACGTGGGCTCCGCGACCAGACAGACAACAGACAATTTTTTTGCTCGGAGAGAGCAGAACAAGACACACGCTAAGGACACATTACACAGCCAGCACAGGACTGAGGCTGATCCTACATTACACACAGGAGAAATTTCATGGAGATTTCTAAGTAGAGAGTAGAGACAAAGAGAGACGCGGTGGTAGAGGCAGCGCGATGCCTGCTCATGTCCGGAGTCCAACAGCCTTCCCTCCCTGCGCGCCAAAGGAGAAAGGGAAGGCGTGGCCGGACTCCGGGTTGACCGCGCGACGCTGCTGCTCCACCACGAACGAGCGACGGAACGTACGCCTCACAGGCTGCTCGGCTTCGCGACCCAGCGCTGGCGACGCCCACGGGCCGCGGGCTTGCTCGCCAGCCGCTGCGCCCGTGGCGCGGCCGGCGGCGGAGTGGCCGGGGGAACGACTCGGGTGCCGACGCGCGTGGCCGTGGCCGTGGCCTCGGCCTCGCCGGCGGCGCCGTCGCGCGGCGGCGAGAAGACGGCCGGGAGGAAGTCGTCGGTGGCGCACGGGAAGGTGGAGTTGCTGAAGTGCTTCACCAGCGCCTTCTTGCCCTGCAAAACCAACACCATCGACATATCAACACCTACGCCATGCCATGTATCCTAGGGCCGGAATCATTGCGCGTTTGACGGGAGCGATCGCAGGCGAGGCGTGCGGTACCTGGATGCGCGCCGCGCGGATGTCGATGACCTTGTTGGTGCCGAACACCATCCAGCGGGCGCCGTGCAGGGCGGAGTGGAGCCCGCGCGCCGCCTGCGCCGACGTGAGGTTCACGAACGCGTACCCCAGGTTGCTGCACAAGCTGCATGAGGCAACCAACCAACGATCAGGATTTCTTCATCAGGATTTCTTCGTGGAGTTTTGAAATAGATCCACTCGAACAGATGAGATTGAAAAAGATGTACTGTACTACTAGTACTAACAAAACATACGTCTACTCTGTGAAGTGCTGATTCTTTCCGCCATTTTTTTAGAAAAAAAGGATGCTTAGTACATATACGTACGTACTTCTTTTCCAGGCTTAGTTTGTCTGTTTGTATTTTAGCCCTATCCAGAGTCCAGACCAAGGACCAAAAGGGAGAAGGAAAGAAAACCCTTAACTTTGCTCCCAGCCGTTTGATCAAATGTGAACCTTTTCATTACGATTTCCAGTGTTGTTTCACACACGACGAGAAATAATGCAGGAGGAACATTATGCTAAGCTAAACTAAGCCACGAGTAGACACTAGTACATTCGTTCCAAGACAAAAGGGTAGCACTATCTGCTAACTTAGCCATTAACATGGTTTATTCTTATTGTTAGTTTTGTCGCTTTGCTCTTCGCCTTTGTCCGACGAAAGACGACAGGGGAAGAACATACAAGGAGGTTTAACTTACAGTAACTTGGCTCCGATCCATTTGTTACAAAGCTAACCTTTTCGTTGCACGGTTTTTTTTAAAGAAACCTTTACGTTCCAGCTTTTTACAGTACCGAGTACTAGTAATAGTAGTATACTACGAAAAAAAGGAAGGAATGCAGGCAGTAATTTCATGCTCTAGTGGGTGTTGCGGCATTTTATCACCTGAAATCCATGGGCAGGTAGAGGAAATCGTAGGCGGCGGGCACGTCGCCGGTCTTCTCCTCCCTGTTCGCGCGGGCGCAGTGGTCGTCCAGCAGCTGCATCATCTCGGCCGGCCTGCTCACGTGAAAACGAGAAGATTTTCACAGCTTAAATGCAATGAGGACCTAGCTGGATGGAGGAGAAGGTCGTGGCTGTGCATGCCGCATGGTGGTGGTCGCCGGAGATGATTATGCACACACTTACTTGAGCCTGTTGGGGATGTTCCGGATCATGACGGTGGTGACCTGCGGATTGCGCCACTCCGGCGCGGGCCTCGGCGTCGGCGGCCTCGTCGTGAACGCCGGCGACGGCGACTTCGCCACCGGCTTGGAGGCGACCTTCGCTGGCGCCGCCTTCGCCTGCCGCCGCAACAGCTCCCTGCTCCTTCTTCTCCCCGTCTCATGCTGCTGCGCTTGCATCCGGCGCGGCCCGTCCTTCCGTCCGTGAGGCTTCACGGATTGGGCCGCTCCCGCGATGGCCGCCGCATGCGCCTGCGCCTGCGCCTGCTTCTTCTCGGTGTCCACGTCGACGGCCCAAAGCATGAGCCTGTGCGGAGGGAGGCCGTGCGGCCGCGCCGAAACTTTCGGAGCCGTGCGGCTCGAGGGCACCGGTGTTGTGGGCGGTGGCGACGAGGGGACAGCCTCGGTGCTCAAAGGCACCGGCGGCGAGGGGGCATCCTTGCCGGGAAAAGTATCCACCGCTGCCTGCTTTGGTGGTGCCGAGGGGACAACCTTGCCGCGGAGGCACCCCGGCGTGGTTGGCCGCAGCAGCGAGGGGGGGACCTTGCCGAGGAGGCACTGCCGGGCGGTTGGCCGCAGCAGCGAGGGGGGAACCTTGCCGAGGAGGCACTGCCGGGCGGATGGCCGCAGCAGCGAGGGGGCAACCTTGCCGAGGAGGCGCTGAGGCGCGGTTGGCCGCAGGAGCGAGGGGGGAGCCAAGTGGAAATAACCCCGCAATGCCGGCTGTGGTGGCTGAGGAAAGCCGCAGATTGGTGCGGGAGCGGGAACGAATGGCGGGGGCGGGGGCGGGGGTGGGTAGCTGGCGAAGACCGGGAAAGTCATCGGGCAGGCGGCGGCGTGGTACCGGGGGCCGCCGCCCGTCGCCGTCTTGTGATTTGTAGGCGGGGGTGGAGGAGGGAGGGGGCCGCCCATGGCCGTCGTCTTGTGATAAGGAGGCGGGGGTGGAGGGAGCTGGAGGTTGCCGTGGTAGACGTACTGCGGCGCGTCCGCCCTAAGTTTGCTGGCGGTGACGGCCATGGCCGGAGAAGCGGCGTGGGTGGAAGCGGCGAGCGAGGTAACAAGAGCGTTCTCCGGCGAGCGCGAGAGAGTGGCAGAGGCAGCTTTGTCTGGCCGGGGGACAAGGGCGGGCTGGGTTTATAGCCAGTGGGAAGTACTAGTGGGGGAAGGGCAGCTCCTTTCCGGGTGCAGAGTGGGTCACTGAATTCGGGCCCTACTTACGGCGACGTATACCCAAGCTCTTGCGCGGTCGAATTGGAGCGCGGGCATACGAAATGTTTCGGCCGTTTGATCGGTGGAACAGGATTTTTTACGCTTTTTGTTTTCGAGCAACGTACAAAATGAGTACAGAACTGTAAAACGGACTGGACACTGTTGATTGGTCATTTGGTCTGGTTTACTCGTGTTCCCTGATTTAATGAAATGTATATCGATTGGAATGATTGAATTGGCCAACTTAGAGCATTTACAGCTGGACATATTAAATCCAGGTCCTCAAATGGCGCGAACATGCTCGTGCGTCCGCGGATACTGGCTGTATACATCTTATTTGTTGACTTTCACATCCGCGTTTTCTATATTTAAAATTTCAAAACCATACAACCCATTCAATACTACGTACAAGACGATCAACACACACGGTTCGTCGGAACAATATTTCATCGACGTACAAAAGGATCATAGTTCGTTGGAATTTAAAGACGGACAATGCAAATCCATTCTACAAATTAATTAAAACATAGCTAAAATATAAACAGAGCAAGAAAGGGTGAAGGAAATCACCATTTCCTCGCCCGCTGATGTAGTCATCTACTACATGTAGGATCGCAAGACAGGGTGGCCTAGGCTTCACATCACCAATCATTAAGACCTTAAGGTCATGAGTCCATTCGAACGGACGGATAAACATATTTCACTTGAATGACAAGAATCCACTCGATGGTCATCGATCCACTCGGCTGCGTCTGAAACCACTCGGGCACACAAGACCAAAGGCCAGCGTAGATCTGCAACGTCCAAAATTGTGTAATTAGAGGCGTTACTAGTCTTAATTGCTTCAGTTACATGTAACAATGCCTTTCATAATCATCATAAAACAACCCCACACTAATGGGCTAGACGAAGGGGAAGTCGCCCCGTAGTTCCATATAGGGGATCGGCAATCCTTGGTAATATCAAGACACATAGAAACATAGTGTGCGGGCTTGAGACGATTAGCTCTGCGTGAGTGGCTCGAACTCATAAAATCCGAGTGTCACACATGTGCCGTAGCTAGGATTAACCCTCATTCGTACCCCTAGTACTCGTTGCCAGGTTCATTGCCTCAACAATTGGCGCCCAACGTAAGGCCGCGCGTCTAGCGATTTCTGACGCAGGTGGAATTTTCATCATCGACATGGTTCTCGGCAGCGAGATGATCTTCGGCGGCGAAATCCGTTTCGGCACCCTCAGCTTCATCGCTGACGACTTCGCATGGCTTCAGGAAGCCACGCTGGATGCGGAGTCGCTGCTCATTAGTGGCGCAACGCGCTTCCACGCAAGCTCATTCACAGTGCTTCTCCGACAACCGTCGGTTCCGTACTCGACGCCCCCTTTCTTCTTGTTGGACGCCGCCGCAAGCGCTCCGGTAGGTCATGGCTTCAACGTTGGGTCAAACATGTTGTGGCTTTTCAAGCCGCGACCGAGCAGATGGCAGTGTTGGAGCCCGACGAGCCTTTTCACGATCTGTTCGCTTCTCTCCAGGAGGGGTTGGAAGATGAAGTTAACCAGGAGAGCATCAAGTCCACCGCGAAAGTTTTGATGGACGGTTCACAACACAGTCCACCTGGTTTCACACGTGCCCACGAGAACCTCGATGATGCCTCGCGCGGGCACGCCAACATTAGTTTGGGGAATGACCATCAAAACGAAGACCATGTGCCCCCGCCTCTCACTCGGGAACACAGAGACGAACTCAATCGGAGAGCTGAACAGACCCTTCACTCTCTTGTCACAGGGACGACGCCCAGGCTCTAGCTTTGGAGTCGGCACGTTTGGCTATTTTAGCCGAGCCAACGCATCTCGAGCAGTTGCAGAAGACACTTGAAGTTCGACTCTGCCAATAGCCTAAGAGCAACTCCAATGGGAGGACCCATTTCGTCTGCCCATGTCCATTTGGGTCCGCACGGACAGAAACGATGGCCCAACACAGAGACCCATTTCTATTTTCCGTCCGCCTTGTGTCCATGCAGACCCGTTTCTGACTCAAATTTGGACGACATTTGGGTCGCAGGTGTAAGGGCATATTTCTCCCTAAGTGGTTTTGGCGATTGATGACAATGCCTTTGCGGACTAATCATGTACATTGAGCATTTCAGATATCTCAGGTCTAGGCACAAGACGATTCAGTGCCCCTCGGAACCTCTCGAAGAGGGTTGTTCTCTACGTTTCCTTTCGATGGATTTGAGTCATAGGAAAGCCGTACTATTAAGAGGGGGTCCGCTTTGGAAAGGTCTGGATGGAATCAACACGTACACATCTATTCCTTTGCACCACATTTCCCTCTCTTTAATGGAGCCCCAACTCATTTTCCTTCACTGTACAAAGTGAAAGCCTGTTGGGTCTGTGAGTCCAGTGGTTAGCGGTAGTACCGCTCAAAGGAGCGGCAGTATCACAGGTGCGAGCGGTAGTACCGCTCTCTCCTCCCCTAGAACTCTAGCCTGCGGTAGTAGGCGCGGATGTAATTTTTTACATCCGCCCTATTACGGCAGTACCATGATTCACGTTCGGTACTACCGTGCCAGACTTTTTTGCAGAGTTTCCTTCTGCGAAGGTAGGCACAGAAGTAATTTTTTACTTCCGTGCATCTCAAGTGTGTGCCCCTGTCGACCATGCGGTAGAATCTCCGACGGTTCTACCGCTTGTGGCTTGGTTCTAACGGCCAGGGCCAGTTACTCCCGTGCGAGAGGTAGTACTGCAAGAGGCAGCGGTAGTACCGCAAGCTCTCACGGTAGTACCGCGACGCACGGGGCTGAGGGTGTGGATAACGGTTGGAACTTGTCCCCCACTATAAAAGGGAGGTCTTCTTCCCCAAGAAGCTTACCTCTTCCTTTCCCAAACTCCATTGTTGCTCAAAGCTCCATTTTAGCCCAATCTCTCTCCCTAGCCAATCAAACTTTTTGATTCTCTAGGGATTGGTTGAGAAGGCCCCGATCTACACTTCCACCAAGAGAAATTTGACTCCCCTCACTAATCCCTTGCAGATCTTGTTACTCTTGGGTGTTTGAGCACCCTAGACGGTTGAGGGCACCTCGGAGCCACATTCCATTGTGGTGAAGCTTCGTGGTGTCGTTGGGAGTCTCCAATTCAGTTGTGGAGATTGCCCCAACCTTGTTTGTAAAGGTTCGGTCACCGCCTTCAAGGGCACCAATAGTGGAATCACAGCATCTCACATTGTGTGACGGCATGAGGAGAATATGGTGGCCCTAGTGGCCTCTTGGGGAGCATTGTGCCTCCACACCACTCCAACGGAGACGTACTTCCCCACAAGGGAAGGAACTCCGGTAACACATCCTCGTCTCCACCGGCTCCACTTTTGGTTATCTCGCACTTTTACTTCTTGCAAGCTTTTATTGTGTTATATACCTTGCTTGCTTGTGTACTTGTTGTGGTTAGCATCATATAGGTTATTCATCTAGTTGCACATCTAGCCAACTTATTTGATGCTAAGCCTAAATTGTTAAGGAAAAGTTAAAAAGTGTTAGTTGCCTATTCACCCCCTCTAGTCAACCATATCAATCCTTTCAATTGGTATCAGAGCCATGTCTCTTTATTAAGGGTTTCACCACCCAAAGAGTATGGCTGGTGAAGAGGTGCATGTGGGAGAACGTCCCGAGGCCATGGATGTGAACATGGTCTCACGCGAGGATTTGAACGAGGTCTTGTCCTTACTCAAATCCTCCATGGTGACCGAGGTTCAATCCATGTTTAAAGATTTTCTTAATACTCTTAAAATGTCTACCAATGCGGTGCAAGTGTTCAAACCCACTAACTCGACATCGGATGTCAACTCTGGTAAGGAGGGGGCTAGTGCCGACAAAGATAATCATTCTCAAGGAGTTAATGGGTCGGGGAGCTTTGCCTCTGTCCCCCCTCCCGTGGTCTACGGAGGACCGGTGCACCCACCTCATATAGTTAATATTGGTCCTCCTCCTAAACTTGTTAAGAATGATTTTGCTAACTGGGTTTTCAGTATCAAGTCTCATTTAGATTACAGCTCAGTTCATCTCATGAGAGTCATTGAAGAAGGATACTATCCTCATGATCCACGCAATCTTACTCCAAGAGAACAAGCGGATAAATAGCTAAATTCTTCCGCCTTGTTCATACTCCAAGCTGCTATTCCTCCTGAAGACCTACCTCACCTGCGGCCCTTCACTGTTGCTAAAGAGTGTTGGGAAAACATCATCTCCATGTACAACGGCAGCTCAAGCATTTAACGGTCAAACTATGAAGTTGTTCTTGACCAGTCAGATGAGTTTGTGATGATAGAGGATGAGGAACTGCGTGAGCTCTATAGAAGGATGACCGCACTCGCTGCTTCCCTCAAGGATCATGGCAGCAAGGATGTGGATGATACTTGGATCAAGCGTAAGTTCCTGAAGGCCATCATGCCCTACAACAAGGCCATGTCCGCTGTCATCCGTCAAAAGCCGGACTTTCACACCTTACCCTCTGGTGATGTGTTGGATGAATTTATTGCAATGAACATCCTGAACACAATAGCTGACAATGCTCTTGCTCGCGTTCAACGGTCAAAGAAGTCCTCTCCCAATCTTGCATTGAAGGCCAAGGTCTGTCAAGATGATGATGATGATGATGAATAAGAAGAAGAGGGTTGCCCCGAGGACACCAAGTATGCTTATCATGAGCACATGGCTCTTGCGTCCAGACAATTTTGGGGCAACAAGAGAAACACAAGGCCTAACTTCTCCAAGAACAACTCAAATGGGTCAAAGGGAAAGCAACGTATGAGAACATGCTACAATTGTGGTAATGTGAGTCACTTTGTGGTGGATTTCCCATATGAGAAGAGGGAAGACAATGGTGGCAAGCTCATACGCAAAGATAAGGCCAAGTCCTTCCCAAACAAAACCAACTTCATCAAGAAGGCCCCTCACAAGGTATTGGTGGCTCAAGAAGAGTGATGAGGATATGTACCTAGGGTAGGGTCCTAGGCAAGGCCCACATACCCTACCTAAGGACACCACATGGGAGGACTTGAAGATCAAGCATGAACTTTCGAGTGGATCCCTGGAGACGTTCAAAGTCACTCGACAGTAATCCACTCGGAGACTTCCGCTCTCACTCGACAGTCGCGTGTCACTCGGAAGACCTCGCTTTCACTCGACGCCAAAAGACCAGGAGCCATCATCAAGAGCCCAACGGGCAGACGCTGGTTCAATGGTCATTAGTAGCTTTTATTACGTACGTTACCTGTAACGGCATACTTTAAATCCCACGAACAGGCCCTTAGATGCAGGATAATTATGAGGGGCAGCAAACTTTATATAAGCCGCCCCTCCCCTCCTGCACAGGGGTTCACAACCATTGTAATATCAACATTCCACACGACATAAAGCTCCTGAGCACTGAGACGTAGAGCTGTTACCTCCATGAGAGGGGCCTGAACTCATACATCTGTGTGTACACCCTCGCCGTAGGTAGGACTCTGCCCTCTCCCTTCGTACCCCTACCATCTACTGTCAGGCTCGTTCCCACGACAGTTGGCACCCACCGTGGGGCAGGCGTCTAAGCGACTTCCGGCGAGGTTGCGATTTTCATCCTTCGACATGTCTTCTGGCGATGTTTTTGCTCTGGGCCACGAGATCCGTTTCGGAGCGCTCACGTTCATCGCTGACGATTTGGCATGGCTCCATAAGGCGCCTCTCGATGTCGAGGCGCTCCCGATCTACGGGGCCGTGCACTTCCACGCGAGTCCCTGCGGCGTGTTGCTGCGACAGCCATCGACTCCTTACGCGTCGGCTTCTCTCGCCATTCGTAGTCGCAAGCGGTCTGGCCACTCACGACTCCAGCGTTGGGTCGAGCACGCAGCGGTGAGTCAAACTTCTCCGCAGATTGCAGCGCTCGAGCCCGCCGAGTCCCTTCATGGCGTGTTCGAGTCAGATTCCGATCCGTTTGAGGTGCCTTCCGAGTGCGAAAGCTGCGATCCTGCAGCGAAGGTCTTGATGGTGGGCTCTCATCAGAGTTCACCGCCTGGCTTTGGCCATGGCAAGCACGAGGCTGGAGGTCTGTCAAAAGAGCAGCCACGTCGCGACGAGGAGGTTGTTCATACAACCATCATGGGTGCGACTGCTGAGGCCCAAGCTTTGGAGGCCGCACACGTTCATATGGAAGAGCTCTAGGTAGAGATTGACGAGCATGCTCGCCAGCGCCCGCCACGCCCCAGTCGACGTCATCGACAACTGTTTCTGACTGGATCTCATGACGACGTTGAGGTATACCGAACTCCTATGTTGAATGTTGTTGTTGCTGCTAGGATAGCGGTCCATTCAGCTGTCCCAGTCAGAGGCTGGTAGAGGGCTATTGCAGATCAGAGCGCTGTTGGATGCAGCGTAGCGTTAGAATTCAGTAGTTTCTCAGTCACATAACGGGATATACAGCAATTCACCCAAGGCGGAGACCGTTCAGTCGACACACAACCCTGGATCGCCCTTGCGTCGTCGAGGCGGCGGTTTTCGTGAAGGGCAAGACAGAGATCAGCATCACCGCGAAGACCACCGTCGAGTGCCCCCTCCTCCGCGGAGTGGTCCGTACGCGCCCCGATGCCAGGACGATAGGCGCTCCTTAGGTGATGAGCGGGACACGGACTTTGACGCCCGCGCCTATCTTGTTCAGAAGCGGATCGACAAGAGCAGTGCCTACAGAGAAGGACTCGACAAAGATGTTCCGAGTGGAAGCTCAGCTATGGTGTCTGGTCCCGAGTGTTTTAGCAGAGCTATACGTGTTGCAGAGATTCCCCCCAACTTCAGAATGGCGGCGGGGATCGGAAAGTTTTCTGGTGAAACAAAGCCAGAGACTTGCTTAGATGATAACCGAGTGGCTATGCAGATTGGGAGCGGAAATGACAATGTTGCAATGAAGCATGTGCCCCTCATGTTGGATGGTTTAGCTTGAGCTTGGTTGAATCGTTTGGCTCCTTCCAGCATACATTGTTGGGAAGATCTTGCCCGAGTGTTTGTCCGGACCTTTGAGGGCACGTGCAAGCGCCCGGCAGGTCTGGTCGACTTACATCATTGCGTCTAGAAGCCCAATGAAACCTTAAGGGATTATATTCAGCGATGGTCCACCCTGCATCATACGGTGGAGAATGTGCTGGAACACCAGGCTGTTTGTGCTTTCAAGGCCGGTGTGAGATACAGGGAGCTATACCTAAAGTTCGGGCGCACTGGTGATATTTCACTCGGCAAGATGATGGAAATTGCCACCCGGTACGCCAATGGCGAGGAAGAAGACCGCCTTCGTAGCGGCAAAGGAAGAGTCGTCGCCAACGAGTCTGGCGGCGGTAACAATCAGAAATAGAAGCGGAAGGCTGAAGACCCGGCTCCGGCAGAGGTAGCAGCGCTGGCGACTCAGTCGAAGAACAAGGGCAAAGCCAAGGCTCAGTATGCCCCCAAGAAGTGGAAAGGTCAGTCAGGAACTGATATCATGGATCAGCCATGTGTGGTTCACACGAGGAAAGACGCAGAAGGCAACCTGATTTTGCCCAAGCACACCACTCGACAGTGTCGAACCCTTATCCAGCAATTCAAGGGAGACCAGTTGAGTGAGAAATCTCCTGAAAAGGTAGATGAAGATGAGGAAAAGGAAACATTCCTCGATGTTACTGCTACACTGGTGATCTTTGCTGATGTCGAGAGCAAGAGTCGTCTGAAAGTTATCAATAGAGAAATCAACATGGTTGTGCCAGACACCCCCACCGACCTCAAATGGTCCCAATATGCTATCACATTCGACCGGACAGACCATCCTGCTCGTGTGGCCACTCCCGGTCGACAGGATCTGGTAGTTGATCCAGTGGTGTAGGGGACTCGACTCAGAAAGGTCCTCATGGACGGCAGCAGCGGCCTGAACATTCTTTATGCGGATACCTTGAAAGGGATGGGCATTCTGATGTCCCGTCTGAGCGAGAGCTGCATGCAGTTTCATGGGGTCATCCTAGGAAAGAAGGCCAAGTCACTTGGCCAGATAGCATTGGATGTGACATTCGGGAATGAAAAAAAATTCCAAAAAGAAAATCTAACATTTGAAGTCATCGATTTCAAGAGTGCTTACCACGCCATTTTGGGTCGACCCGCTTATGCACGTTTCATGGTCCGACCATGTTATGTGTATCTCAAGTTGAAAATGCCAGGCCCTAAGGGTGTGATCACAATCACTAGCAATCGATAGCGGGCCAAAGAGTGTCTCCAGCAAGGCTCCAAGATCGCCGATCAACAGATGGCCATGGTCGAGCTGGAGGAATACAAGAAAACCGCTAACCCTGCTGATTTGCTCCGCGCAAAGAAGCTGGCTTCCGAGTCGGCATTTCAGTCGGCAGGGGAAGTGGAGAAGGTGCACATCCACCCGACGGATCCAACTGCTGCCCCGACGAATATCTCAACAACAGTCAACAGTAAAAAGGAAGTCGAGCTCACTCAGTTCCTCCGTGAGAACTGGGATATCTTTGCATGGAAGCCTTCTGACATGCCGGGGATTCCCAGGGAGCTGGCTGAGCACCATCTGTGAGTGGATCCGAAAGCCAAGCCCGTTAGGGAGCATTTGCATCGATCATCGTCGGAGAAGCGCAAGGCAATCAGAGAAGAAGTGGCCCGTATCTTGCAAGCCAAGTTCATTCGGGAGATTTACCACTCCGACTGGCTCTCGAATGTTGTGATGGTGCCAAAGAAAGATAAGTCGTTGCGCATGTGCATTGACTTCAAACATCTCAATAAGGTGTGCCCAAAAGACCATTTTCCGCTCCCCCGCATAGATCAAATTGTTGAGTCGACAGCGGGGTGCGAGCGTTTATCGTGTTTGGATGCTTATTTCGGGTACCATCAGATCCGTCTGTATGGCCCGGATGAAATAAAGACAACCTTCGTCACCCTATTCGGGTGCTTTTGCTACATCACCATGCCTTTTGGTCTTAAGAATGCCGACGCTACTTTTATGCGCATGATTCAGAAATGTTTACTCGACCAGATCCCTCGGAATGTTGAGGCGTACATGGATGATATAGTGGTCAAGTCCCGCAAAGGTTCCGACCTGCTAGCTGACTTGGCCGAGACATTCGCCAATCTGAGGCGATTCGACATAAAGTTGAATCCGGCCAAATGTACCTTCGGTGTCCCTAGCGGCAAGTTGCTCGGTTTTCTCGTTTCTGAGCGAGGAATTGATGTCAATCCCGAGAAGATCAGCGCCATTACCCGTATGAAGACTCCCGTGCGAGTGCACGACGTTCAAAAGCTCACAGGTTGCTTGGCAGCATTGAGTCGATTCATTTCTCGTCTTGGTGAGAAGGCTCTGCCCATATATCAGTTGATGAAGAAGTCCGACACGTTCGACTGGACTCCCAAAGCTGAAGCAGCATTTGTTGAGCTCAAAGTCCTGCTCTCCACTCAGCCGGTGCTTGCCGCTCCTGCCAGCAAAGAGCCCTTTCTCCTGTAAATCGCGACCACAAATCAGGTCGTCAGTACAGTGCTGACTGTCGAGCAAGAAGAGGAGGGTAAAACCTATAAAGTCCAGCGGCCAGTTTATTATGTCTCGGAAGTATTGTCCCCCTCAAAGCAAAGATATCCACACTATCAGAAGCTGGTGTATGGTATTTACCTGTTAGCGAAGAAGCTGGCGCATTATTTCCAGGACCATTCAATTTTAGTCGTCAGTGATGCTCCTTTGTCCGAGATTTTCAATAATTGCGACGCATCAGGTTGAGTGGCTAAATGGGCAATTGAGCTTGGACACTTTGACATCAGATTCGAGGCCAAGAAAGCAATCAAGTCCCAAGCATTGGCAGATTTCATGGCCGAGTGGACTGAACAACAACAGCCCATCCAAGTTCACTCGGCGCATTGGACAATGTTCTTTGACGGCTCCAAAATGTTGAATGGGTCCGGTGCTGGTGTTGTCTTGATATCCCCCAGAGGCGACAAGCTCAGCTATGTCTTGCAAATTCACTTTGATTCCTCCAACAATGTGGCAGAGTATGAAGCACTTTTGTATGGGTTACGCATGGCTATCTCACTCGGTGTCAAGCGCTTGATGGTTTATGGCGACTCAGATTGGTGGTGAATCAAGTGATGAAAGAGGGGGATGTTAGAAACCCTGCTATGAATGGATATTGCAATGCAGTCCGGAAGTTGGAGAAGAAATTTGAAGGCCTCGAACTTCATCATGTTCCCCGACTGAAAAATCAAGCGGCTGATGAGCTGTCCAAGATTGGTTCCACTCGATGGCCTGTCCCCAGTGGTGTGTTCCTGGAGCACTTGCACACTCCTTCGGTTCAAGAGGATCCCTTCACCGAAGAGCCCCCACAAGCTTTGAGCTCCTCTGACTCGACTGAAGTCGATGTTCCTGCTGTGATTAACCTAGTCATGGAGATTCTGGTTATCATTCCCGACTGGACTGTGTCATACATTGCCTATATCCTCAGACAAGAGCTCCCTGAAGATGAAGCAGAGGCTGGATAGATTGTGCGTAGGTCCAAGACTTTCACTGTGATGGGAGATCAGCTATTCATAGAGAGTGTGACTAGTGTCACCCAACGCTGCATTTCCCCCAAGGAAGGTCGGATGATTCTAGGCGAAATCCACTTGGGAACTTGTGGCCACCATGCGTCTTCGAGGGAGATCGTCGCTAAAGCATACTGAGCTGGTTTTTACTGGCCATGAGCTAATGAGATGGCTAAGGACAATGTTGATCACTACGAGGGCTGCCAGTTCTATGCGAATCTGTCGCACAAGCCGGTGTCTGCTCTGAAGACAATTCCTCTCGCCTGGCCATTTGAGGTTTGGGGACTCGACATGGTTGGTCCCTTTCGACCCAGAAAAGGAGGATTCACCCACCTGTTGGTAGCAGTCGACAAATTCACCAAGTGGATTGAAGCCAACCCCACCAAGAAGATGAATTCCCATACGGCGGTCACATTCATGAGGGAGATCATTATCCGATACGGCATTCCACACACCATCATCACGGACAACGACACTAATTTTGACTCGGAAGAATTCAGGAGATTTTGTAACTCCCAAGGCACCCGAGTGGATTATGCTTCTGTTGCACATCCTCAAACCAATGGGCAAGTTGAGCGGGCTAATGGTCTCATTCTGCAAGGTCTGAAGCCTCGTCTCATGCGCGATTTGGATCATGCCGCTGGTGCGTGGGTAACTGAGCTGCCGTCTATTTTGTGGGGATTGAGGACAACGCCTAATCGGTCGACTGGACGAACTCCTTTCTTCCTTATCTATGGCGCTGAAGCCATGTTGCCGAGTGACTTCGCCCACAATTCTCCTCGAGTGGAGCTATATTCTGAAGCTGAAGCTGAACAAGCCAGACAGGATGGGCTAGATCTTTTGGAGGAGGAGCGAGAGATGGCTCTGATCCGGACCACTGCCTATCAGCAAGGCCTGCGGCGCTTCCATGCAAGGAATGTCAAGAGTCGAGCGTTCCATGAGGGAGATTTGGTGCTCCAGGTGAATCAACACCAACCTCACAAGCTTGCTCCTGCATGGGAAGGCCCTTTTGTCGTCACTAAGGTGCTAAACAATGGAGCCTATCACCTGTATAATCTCATGAAACAGATAGATGAGCCACGAGCCTGGAATGCAGATCTACTCCGGCGTTTTTACACTTGAGACAAGAGTTTTCTCATGTAATAAGAATACTTCATCAATGCAATTCACGTTTCTGCGATATATACTTCGTCGATTCCAACCGTGCAGTTACATTCTTGGGGATACTCCGAGTGATGAGGAATCCTCACACTCGGGGGCTTAGTTGCGAAACATGTTTTCGCCTAAGTTAAAAACCCTGTCAGGTGGATAACAGTCCATTCACTCGACGGCCTATTTGCAAATCCGTCTTCGCTTAGGTTCAAAAAAAATACTCCGAGTGATGAGCAATCCTCACACTCGGGGGCCTTGCTGCGAAACATGTTTCGCCTAAGTTAAAACCCTCATCGAGTGGATAGTAATCCATTCACTCGACACCTTAGTTGTGAATCGACATTTGCCTAAGTTCAAAAATACTTCGAGTGATGCGCAATCCTCACACTCGGGGGCTTAGCTATGAAACACGTTTCGCCTAAGTTAAAAACCTCGTCGAATGGATAGTAATCCATTCACTCAACAACTTAGCTACGAATCGACATTCGCCTAAGTTCAAAAATACTCCGAGTGATGAGCAATCCTCACACTCGGGGGCTTAGCTGCGAAACATGTTTCGCCTAAGTTTAAAACCTCGTCGAGAGAACTTAGCTGCGAATCAACATTCGCCTAAGTTCAAAAATACTCCGAGTAATGAGCAATCCTCACACTCGGGGGCTTAGCTGCGAAACACGTATCCCCTAAGTTAAAAACCTCATCGAGTGGATAGCAATCCATTCACTCGACAACTTAGCTGCGAATCGACATTTGCCTAAGTTCAAAAATACTTCGAGTGATGAGCAATCCTCACACTCGGGGGCTTAGCTGCGAAACACGTTTCGCCTAAGTTAAAAACCTCGTCGAGTGGATAGTAATCCATTCACTCGACAACTTAGCTGCGAATCTACATTCGCCTAAGTTCAAATATACTCCGGGTGATGAGCAATCCTCACGCTCGGGGACTTAGCTGCGAAACATGTTTCGTCTAAGTTAAAAACCTCGTCGGGTGGATAGTAATCCATTCACTCGACAACTTAGCTACGAATCGACATTCGCCTAAGATCAATAATACTCCAAGCGATGAGTAATCCTCACACTCGGAGGCTTAGCTGCGAAAGCATTTCGCCTAAGTTAAAAACAAAATCAGTCGAACAAATGATTGAAAGCCAGAGCATGAGTAAAATCCGAAAGGTAAAACCGCGGATAAACGTCTTGTGCAGAAGCAAATGTGCTCAAGCCTAAGGCCTGAATGAAGTTTTAGGGGATACAGTTCCACTCGGCATACCGAGGCAAATTTAACCGTTTTTCCAAAGACCCAAGTTTTTTTAAGCAGGGGACGAACTGGCGGGCTCGACGAAAGTGTCCAGGTCGATGCCGTCAGCGATTCTGGTAGCTGCCTCGATGAAGGTTTCCATGAAGTCCTCGAACTGGAGTTTCTTCGTGTTTACCACCTGGAGCTCCTTCAACTTCTCCTCCCTCACATCCCTACAGTGGACCCTGATGAGTGACAACACCACATCAGCCCCTCAGCGAGCAGCAAATTTTTTCCAAGCTTGCACTTGACTGGGAAGTTTGTTCAGGCGAGCCATCATGGAGTTGAGGTCGAGCTGAAGAGTGTCCTCAGGCCATAGCTCCTTATCAATTCTTTCCATGGCAGATTTCAGTCGAGTGATGTAGGCCTGGGCACCCTGGAGCCAAAAGTTGAGCTACAGCATGGTCATTGCCACCGCATCAGCAACCGGCGACTTGGTAGGGTCAAGCATGGGTTCAATCTCTTCTGTTTCCTTTTCAAAGTCATTGTAGAATTCTGTTGAAGAAGGGGAAATAGGAAGAGAATCGGTGAACTGCGACCCTCAAATTTTTTGCAAATGTCAGTCGACAAGACATACTCACTGTCGAGCAGAAGATACATCTTCCTCGAGAATTCGCCCAGATGCTTCTCCAGGCCATTACCCCTCTTGGTTAGTTGCTCGGCCTTCTTGACAAGGTCCGCACGCTCCTGCTTCAGCTTGGTGTTCTCGTCCTCCAGCTCCTTGGCAACCGCCAGCTTTCGTTCCGTGGCTTCAGTCTTCTCCTTGGCCGCTCGTTGAGCATTAGCAAGCGCCTTGTCCTTCTCCTCCAGCGCCTTCTTCATGGAATATAAAGAAATAACTTTGTTGAGTCGTGCTCAGAGTCGATGGTTTTCATTGCATACGTCTGTTCGAGTGAGAGCACTCGGTTCAAAACATGAAGAGTGAAGAGGAGAATGCGGAAAATCAGCAGTAATTACCTCCCAAAGTATTCATCTCAGCATGCACTCGCTCCAGAGCGTTGTTTGCAACCGCCAGATCCACCTGCAACCTGTTCCTTTCATCCTCCACGTCCTTGTACTCCGCCCCAAGCTCACAAGCCCTCTGGAATCAACACAAGACAGGAATTCAATCGGCGAGTGACGCTTGGGATAGTCGACTGGGTATCGAACGCCGGCAAATGACCATCTTAGAAGAATTCAAGCAGAAAGTCCACTCAACATGTTGAGTGGCTCTGGCGCTCCGCGCGCCATAAACAAATTCAAAAGTTGTCTCTATTAATCCCCCTGCCGATGCAAGCACTCGATAGCGGTCTCGGGGACTACACCCAGTGGGTGCGCTATGAGCGCTCCCTCGTCAGAAAAAAACACTCGACATGTCGAGTGACTCTAGTACCACGCGTATGACAAGTTTTCAAGCCTACTGTTTATCGTCTGCGATGAACAGTAGCGTCGGGGACTACACCCAGTGGGTGCACTTAGCATGCCTTCACTGGTTATTCAAACATTCGACAAGGTCAGCCCTGTCACGACACTCGACCCGTCGAGTGACGCGCCTCCCTACCCTATGAAGTGCAGTCTATCCTTATGCAGCGTCATATCATGGTTTGCCAATAATATCCATGAAACCTGCAAGGTACCTATAGAGTGGTGTGATTCAAGGCGAAGTGTATCCTGTATATAAGAGACTCTAAGACCCCTGCCGATGCAAGCACTCGACAATGATCTCAGGGACTACACCCAGTGGGTGCGCTAAGAGCGCCCTCACCGATTGATTAACTCTCGACCCGTCGAGTAACTCGTCAGAAAAAATATACACTCGACAAGGTCAGCCCTGTCACGACACTCGACCCGTCGAGTGACGCACCTCCCTACTCTACGAAGTGTAGTCTGTCCTTATGCAGTATCATATCATGGTTTGCCAATAATATCCATGAAACCTGCAAGGTAGCTACGGAGTGGTGTGATTCAAGGCGAAGTGTATCCTGTAGACAATAGACTCTAAGACCCCTGCCGAACTCGACAGCGATCTCGGGGACTACACCCAATGGGTGCGCTAAGAGCGCCTCCACTGAGACGGTTAACTCTCGATCTGTCGAGCAACTCGTCAGAAAATACACTCGACATGTTGAGTGACCCTAGTACCACGCTGTTGGGGAACGTCGCATGGGAAACAAAAAAATTCCTATGCACACGCAAACCTATCCATGGTGATGAGCATCTACGAGAGGGAGAGTGGATCTACATACCCTTGTAGATCGCTAAGCGGGAAGCGTTAAGAAACGCGGTTGGTGTAGTCGAACATCTTCGCGATCAAAATCGCCGAGCGTCCCGCGATCTCATCACGATCCGTCCCGCGATCCAATCACGATCCGTCCCGTGAAGTCATCACGATCCGTCCCACGATCTCATCACAATCCGTTCCGCGATCTCATCACGAATTGTCCCGCGAACTCATCACGATCCGTTCCGTGATCTCATCACGAACCGTCTCGCGATCTCATCACGAACCGTCTCGCGATCTCGATCACGGTCCTTTCGACCTAGCGCCGAACGGACGGCACCTCCGCGTTCAGCACACGTGCAGCTTGATGACGATATCCACCGTCTCGATCCAGCAAGAGGAGGTGGAGAGGAGAGAGAGTTCACCGGCAGCATGACGGCGCTCCGGTGATGGTGGTGGAGTGATTCCGGCAGGGCTTTGCCTAAGCGCTGCGGAAAACCGATCTAGAGGAGAAACTGTGCACCGGTGAAACGGGTAGCACGTGGCCGGAAATTCTGTCCAAAAACCACCCAATCCACTAGTATATATAGGAGGAGAGGAGAGGAGAGGCAGCCAAGGCCTTTGGGTCGGCCGAAATAGGAGGTGGGAAGCAATCCTACTTCACCTCCAATCCTAGTTGGAGTAGGATTGCCTCCTATTGGCTGATTTTCCACTTTTTGCTTTAGGACTTTCTCTCCTGCGCCATGGGCCTTTGTGGCTGTTTTCCCAGCCCACAAAGGGCTGGTTATTATTCTCCCACAGCCCATGGACCTCTTGGGGTCGAAATACCCCTCCCGGAGGCCTCCCGGTACACTACCGATGAGCCCGAAACTTTTCCGGAAACCAAACTGGGACTTCCTATATATGAATCTTTACCTCCGGACCATTCCGGAGCTCCTCGTGATGTCCGGGATCTCATCCGGGACTCCGAACAAACTTCGGTCACCACCATACATAACTCTACACTACCGAAACGTCATCGAACCTTAAGTGTGCAGACCCTACGGGTTCGAGAACTATGTAGACATGACCGAGACACCTCTACGGTTAATAAACAATGGCGGGACCTGGACGTCCACACTGGTTCCTACATATTCTACGAAGATCTTTATCGGTCGAACCTCTATGTCAAGGATTCAGTTAATCCCGTATAAAGTTCCCTATGTTCTTCGGTATGTTAGTTGCCCGAGATTCGATCGTCGGTATCGCCATACCTAGTTCAACCCCGTTACCGGCAAGTCTCTTTACTCGTTCCGTAATACAAGATCCCGTGACTAACACTTAGCCACATTGCTTGCAAGGCTTGTTGTGATGTTGTATTACCGAGTGGGCCCTGAGATACCTCTCCGTCACACGGAGTAACAAATCCCAGTCTCGATCCATGCCAACTCAACAGACTCCATCGGAGATACCTGTAGAGCACCTTTATAGTCACCCAGTTACGTTGCGACGTTTGATACACATAAGGCACTCCTCCGATATCCGTGAGTTGCATGATCTCATGGTTATAGGAACATATACTTGACATGCAGAAAACAATAGCAATAAACTGACACGATCATATGCTATGTTTGTAGTTTGGGTCTTATCCATCACATCATTCTCCTAATGATGTGATCCCATTATCAAATGACATCTCATGTCCATGGCTAGGAAACCTTAACCATCCTTTGATCAACGAGCTAGTCCATTAGAGGCATACTAGGGACATGGTTCTGTCTATGTATCCACACATGCATTTAAGTCTCCGATCAATGCAATTATAGCATGGATAATAAACGATTATCGTGAACAAGGAAATATGATAACAACTAATTTATTATTGCCTCCAGGGCATATTTCCAACAGTCTCCCACTTGCACTAGAGTCAATAATCTAGTTCACATCACCATGTGATTCGCATTGTTATGAATCTAACACCCAATGAGTTCTGGGGCTCGATCATGCTTTGCATGTGAGAGAGGTCTTATAGTCAACGGGTCTGCGATATTCAGATCCGTGTGTACTTTGCAAATCTCTATGTCAAACCGTAAACACTGCTACCACACTCCACTTGGTACTATTTCCAAATGGCTGCTCCACTATACGTATCCAGATTGCTACTACTAGTCATCCGGATAGGTGTTAAAGCTTTCATCGACGTAACTCTTTACGACGAACTCTTTATCACCTCCATAATCAAGAAACATTTCCTTAGTCCTCTTGTTACTAAGGATAATTCCGACCGCTGTCCAGTGATCCACTCCTGGACCACACTTGTACCCCTTGACAGACTCATGGCAAGGCACACACAGGTGCGGTACACAGCATGACATACTATACAGAGCCTATGGCTAAGGCATAGGGGACGACGTTCGTCCTTTCTCTTCCTTCTGCCGTGGTCGAGCTTTGAGTCTCACTCAACTTCACACCTTACAAATCAGGCGAGAACTCTTTCTCTGACTGATCCATTTTGAACTCTTTCAAAATATTTGTCAAGGTATGTACTCATTGAAAGTCTCATCAAGTCATCTTGATCTATCTCTATAGATCTTGATGCTCAACAATTTGGTAGCTTTATCCAGGTCTTCCTTTGAAAATCACTTTCCAAACAACCATTTATGCTTTCCAGAAATCCTACATTATTTCTGATCAACAATATGTCATCCACATATACTTATCAGAAATTCTATAGTGCTCCCACTCACTTTGCTGCAAATACAAGTTTGTCGTAAACTTTGTATAAACTCAAAAACTTTCATCAACTCATCAAAGCGTATATTCCAACTCCGAGATGCTTGCTTCAGTCCATGGAAGGATCACCGAAGCTTGCACACCTTTTAGCATCCTTAGGACCGACAAAACCTTCTGGTTGTATCACATACAACCTTTCCTCAAGTAAACCGTTAAGGAAACGTTGTTTTGACATCCATCTGCCAGATTTCATAATTGAAAATGCAGCAACTGCTAACATAATTCCAACAGACTCTAGCATCGCTACGAGTGACAAAATCTCATCGCAGTCAACCCCTTGAACTTGTCACAAACATCTTTGCAACAAGTCGAGCTTTACAAATGGTGACAATTCATTTTGGAATGTTATGAATATAGCTATGCATCTATCATCATCATTTCTTGAATGTATGAAATAATTGAAATGCTTCTTCTGACTTTCTGAAAGCCCTTTCTATTTTCCCTAACTTGCTTTCACCTATTTGAAATTTTGGTTAAATGTTCAAAATAAGAGGGGAGTAACATGACACTCCACACCAGGGTCATCTTGGTGATATATTTGAACAATAAATAACTAGGGGTTATTTTGAAAATATTTGCAAAAAGGATTTAAAAACAATTAGGCAATTTCTGAAAATATTATTTTTTCAAAGTGTTCAAATGACAGAATAGAAATGTTCATTAAATAGCATTTATTATTCTGTTAATTTTGATATATAATACACCTATATTTATAAACGGTTTGAATGCTTTAAAGGTTTTTGAAACGCTCTGGAAAAACATTAAAGAGAAAACGGTAACGATTACTGTATTAAACGGGCCGGCCCACGGCAGTTATACGCGAATTTAATACCAACCGGCCGACCGACGCGCAACGGACATCCCGCTCTCACTGACACCGGGCCCCACCTCGCTCGCTCGTAATGCCCGAGCGGTCATCACTCTCCTCCCGCGCACGCCGGAGATTCCTCGCCGGCAGTTTCTTCCCCCTCCCGGATCTCTCTCCCCTCTCCTCCCTCGCACTCCCCAGCGCCCCTATATAAGCCACCCACCCTCCGCATCCATTCCCCCCCCCAAACCCCCTCCTACCTCGCCGAGGCGCTGCCGCAATTCGTCGCCGGAGTAGCCACCACCACCGGACCTCCCGTCGACCGTAGCCGTCGACTCCGTCCACCGTTCCACCCACACTTGTCACCAGTCGACTCCGGAGACCCGTCGCCGTCGCCCGGACCACTCCACTGCCTCCCTCGACCACCGGAGCTCCTCGCCGTCATCTTCGCCGCTTCCGGACTCGCCGGAGATCGCCACGCCGGCAACCCTTTACCCCATGAGCACTCCCAACCCTCGGATCTAAAATCCACGGCCGAGATTAGATCGGATAAATATCCGAACCGGTATCCCCTACCGACCGGTCGCCCGCCCGAAAACATCCAACGCGCGCACTAGCTAGCCGATAGGACAGTGCCACGTAGCCCCCTGGCCGTTCGGTAGATTTTTCCCTTTTTCTGTTTTTGTTTTAGTTAACAGAGTGTATTCAAATTTTGTTTTGCTTATATATTTTAACCTGTTTAATGTTTTGAGTTGATTCTTTTTGCAATATCTCACATTTTTCATGTAGTTTCACCCTGTACTTTTAAATTTCAAATTTGAACTATAAAATTTGAATTGAATCAAATTTGCTCAAAATCTTCAAATCTGAATAACTAGAGTTTGAAAATAGATTTTGTTATGAATCTTTTTGCTACTGTTTGATATTGGTTAGGACTATCACCATGTTTAGTTTGAGGATTTTTAGGATGATTTTGAATAGTGTTTTAGCTATAAACAGAATCTGCCTAGTATTACAATATAGTTTTATTTACTTAGTTTTAGTTAGTTTAATTTAGATTTAGTTTTAATTTGTTTAGTAGGTTCTGTTGTTTAAACATTTAGTGTTTTACTTTTTGTTAATAAAAATATAAAATGTTTAGTTATTTCTTTGTTAATATAGGAATCACAACTTCTTTTCAAATAGGTTTATTTTTGATTAAAACAACTAGTTAGTAATAGTTTTGCTTTCAAACAAAGTTTTATATAATTTAATTTTGTTTTCTAAAACAAGTTTATTTGTAAATTCTTCCCTGTTAAGAACATGTTTTGTTAATAAATAATAAGTTTTGTTTTGCTCTTTTGTTAGTAAAACTATAGTTGTTTCATATAGTGTTTATCAAAACTTTCAAAAACTTTACAAAAGTTTTCCCAACAAACTTAAATTGATTTTCTTCTGTTTATTAATAAAAATATTTTATTGTTTTCTTGCTGTCAACTATTGTTTTGGTTAATACCAATAGTTTCATTATGTTAGTAGTGTTTTATCAATCATCTTTTAGAAAACAAAACTTTGTGTGTTTTCTTGCTTGTGATTTTTGTGCATTGTTTTGTCTTGATTGTTTACTAGTTTTGGTTGATGGTTGTGAGTTACAATATTTTGTTGTATGCTTATTTGAGTGCTCTTGTTTGCTTCGTTAGATTATCCGGAGTGCGAAGCTTGTTACTTAGATTCACTCGTGTACGAAGATCATCAACCAGGCAAGTCACTTTGATCATGATTACCCATGTTTTATATGCATTAGTTCTACCATCTCCCCAATTGCATGCAAGATAGGTTAGTTGGAAACTTGGTTACATTGTAGTAGTATCATGTGGTAGGTACCCCCTCAAACTCTTTGACACATTGGCCCCGGGAAACGTTGTTTTACTTTTTGCTATGCTATTAGTAGACGGGGTTGGTTGTGTGATTCATGAGAGTTGAGAGAGTTAATAATTTCAAGACCTACATAATGATCAAGATTTAAGACTCCGAGTTTTCAACATACCTCTGGGTGGATGATGGTTGAACGGCACCCTGGAGAAACCAGTGGATTTGCTTAGGTGATGCTGGAGATGGCCAGTATTCACGTGGAAAGGTCCACCCAGGCACAAAGAGAGGGATGGATGCTTCAAGACCCAAGGCTTACCTGCATAGCCACAAGTCATTATGGGCTCTGGCTTGGTTGGATATCGTGGTGACCCTGGACAGGCGGTGCTACGAGAGGTAGAAGAACGGTAGGAAAGGATGGGCACCGACAGAGTCGCAGGGAAACCCTTTGGAAGACCATGTTTTGGTCATCCGTTTCTCAAACACCCTGAAGTGCGAGAAATCAAACGGAGGCGACCAAATCTTGTGGGGAACGTGTGCAAAACTCTGCAGAGTACTCAAACCTAATCGATTAGCCGTGTCCACGGTCATGGACGACTTGAGCCAAAGGAACTGAAACATTCGGAACTCTCAACACAATTAATAATGAGGATGTGGGTATAAATAATTTGGGTATGAGAATTGGTTGGTGGAACCATCTCATTAATCAACCAACTTAGTAATATTTTGCTTAGCCCCTTTCTTGATGTAGGAAAAATTGGCTTTACGCAAAAACTTACCACCCCACCTGCCATATATGCATATAGACTAGATGATTATCTTTTCACCCCTCTCTTGTGACTTTGCCGGCATATTCCATATGCTGACCTACATGGCTGCAACGTATCATGTTGCAGAGTACTTTTCCGACCAGGAGTGAGGACACGTTCTATGCTCAGTGAGATGCCCTTGGAGTCAGATGGACTCATCTACCTTCGACGCTTCCGCAAGATTTAGATATTCTCATGAGTTGGCTTTAGCCACTTTATTGTAATTTTTATTGTAATAAAGTACTCGAAATGAGATTTCGATTAATATATTTTGCTGTGTGATTTCCCTTTGATATATACATTGATGTACCGTGTGTGTACCAGCATGATCATGGGATGGTACGGAAACACCGGAGACTTGACCTTTCAGGATCTGAGATAGAAGGCATACCCATCTGTTCTTAGGGTATTCTATGAAGATACATTTGTCCGCTTTGGGTTCTAGCTTATTATGTGAAAACATTTTCCACACAAGCATTGCAGCCCCAAACATTAAGAAATGACAACTTAGGTTTCTATCAAACCATAATTCACACTGTGTCATCTCAACGGATTTAGATGGTGCCCTATTTAAAGTGAATGTAGTTGTCTCTAATGCATAACCCCAAAATTATAGTAGTAAAACGATAAGAGACATCATAGCACGCACCATATCCAATAGAGCATGACTATGATATTCGGACACACCAGCACACTATGGTGTTCCAGGTGGCGTTAGTTGTGAAACAACTTTCACATTGTCTTAAGTTGTATGCCAAACTCGTAACTTAGATATTCACCTCCACGATCATATCGTAGTCATTTTTATCTTCTTGTCACGATGATCTTAAACTTCACTCTGAATTTGCTTGAACCTTTCAAACGATTCAGACTTGTGTTTCATTAAGTAAATATACACTATATCTACTCAAATCATCAGTGAAGGTAAGAAAATAACGATATCCACTGCACGCTACAAGACTCACTGGATTGCATACATTAACATGTATCATTTCCAATGAATCACTTGCCCGCTCCATCCAACGGGATCCTTTAGTCATCTTGCCCAAGAGGCATGGTTCGCATGTCTCAACCGATTCGAAATCGAATGAGTCCAAAGATCCATCAGCATGGAGTTTCTTCATGCGCTTTATCCCAATATGACATTCTGCGGTAGTGCCACAAATATGTGGTACTATCATTATTAACTTTGTATCTTTTGACATCAATGTTATGAACATGTGTATTACTACGATCAAGATTTCAACAAACCATTCTCACTGGGTGCATGACCATTGAAGGTATTATTCATGTAAATAGAATAACAATTATTCTCTAGCTTAAATGAATAACCGTATTGCAACAAACATGATCTAATCATGTCCATGCTCAATGCAAAACACCAAATAACATTTATTCAGGTTCGTCACTAATCCTGAAGGTAAAGAGAGCGTGCGATGTTGATCACATCAACCTTGGAAACATTTCCAACACATATCGTCACCTCACCCTTAGCTAGTTCTCCGTTTATTCCGTAGCTTTTATTTCGAGTTACTAACATTTAGCAACCGAACCGGTATCCAATACCCAGGTGCTACTAGGAGTACTAGCAAGGTACACATTAATAACTCGTATATCAAATATATTTCTATCGATGTTGCCAGCCTTCTTATCTACCAAGCATCTAGGGTTGTTCTGCTTCAGCGACTGCTCACCTCATAATAGAAGCACTTAGTCTTGGGTTTGAGTTCAAATTTGGGTTGCTTCACTGGAGCAACAACTGACTTGCTATCCATGAAGTTTCCCTCCTTGCTCTTGCCCTTCTCGAAACTAGTGGTTTGATTAACCATTAACACTTGACGCTCCTTTTTTGATTTCTACCTTCGCGGTGTCAAACATCGCGAACAGCTCAGGAATCATTATTTCTATCCCTGGAAATTTATAGTTCATCACCAAGTTCTAGTAGCTTAGAGACAGTGACTTGGAGAACTATGTCAATCACTATCTTATCTGGAAGATCAACCCCCACTTGATTCAAGCGATTGTAGCACCCAGACAATCTGAGTACATGCTCAACGCTTGAGCTATTCTCTTTCATCTTGCAGGCAAAGAATCTTGTTGGAGATCTCATATCTCGCAACACGGGCACGAGCCTGAGATCACATCTCAGCTCCTAGAACATCTCATATGTTCCATGACGTTCAAAACGTTTCGAAGCCTCAATTCTAAGCTGTAACGCATGACGCACTAAACTATCAAGTAGTCATCGAAACGTGCCTGTCAGATATTCACAACATCTACAAACGACGCTAGAGGGGGTGGCGCACCGAGCGGTGCATTAAGGACATAAGCCTTCTGTGCAGCAAAGAGGACAATCCTCAGATCACAGACCCAGTCCGCAATATTGCTACCATCATCTTTCAATACTATTTCTCTAGGAACATATAAAACTACAAGGGAGCTACAGCGTGAGCTAGTAATCTACAACATAATTTGCAAAGACACTTTGACTATGTTCATGATAATGAGTTCAATTAATCATATTACCTAAGAACTCCCACTCAAATTGACATCCCTCCAATCATTCGAGTGATACATGATCCAAATTCACCAACTCAAGTCCGATCATCACGTGAGTTGAGGTGGCTGCAATGGTGAACATCATTATGTTGATTATATCTACTATATGACTCATGTTCGACCTTTCGGTCTCTTGTGTTCCGAGGCCATGTCTGTACATGCTAGGCTCGTCAAGTTTAACCCGAGTGTTCTGCGCGTGCAAATCTGGCTTGCACCCGTTGTATGTGAACGTAGAGTCTATCACACCCGATCATCACGTGGTGTCTCAACACGACGAACTTTCGCAACGGTGCACACTCGGGGAGAACACAGTTCATCTTGAAATTCAAGTGAGGGATCACCTTATAATGCTACCGTCGACCTAAGCAAAACAAGGTGCATAAAAAGGATTAACATCACATGCAAATCATAAGTGACATGATATGGCCATGAACTTGTGCTTTTGATCTCCATCTAGAAAGCACCGGCATGATCTCCATCGTCACCAGCATGACACCATGATCTCCATCATCTTGATCTCCATCAACGTGTCGCCATCGGGGTTGTCACGCCCTGCATGCTTCTACTACTATTGCTACCGTCTAGCGATAAAGTAAAGCATTACATAGCGCTTAATGATTGACACGCAGGTCATACAATAATTAAAGACAACCCTATGGCTCCTGCCGGTTGCCGTATTCAACGACATGCAAGTCGTGATAATCTATAAATCACATGATCATCTCATACATCACATATATCACATCATGTAATTGGCCATATCATATCACAACATACCCTGCAAAAACAAGTTAGACGTCCTCTAATTGTTGTTGCATGTTTTACGTGGCTGCTACGGGTATCTAGCAAGAACAATTCTCACCTACGCAAAAACCACAACGGTGATACAATAGTTGCTTTTCAACCTTCTCAAGGACCGCCTTTGTCGAATCTGATCCAACTAAAGTGAGAGAAACTGTCACCCGCAAGCCATCTAGGCAACAAGTTGCATCGAGGGAACCGGTCTCTCGTAAGCGTACGAGTAATGTTGGTCCGGGCCGCTTCATCTCACAATCCCTCGGAACCAAAATACGACCAAGGGAGGAAGCAATCTAAGCACCAACACCCACAAACCTTTTGTGTTCTACTCGAGATCTCATCGAACCATCAACCTAGCTCATGATGCCACTGTTGGGGAACGTCGCATGGGAAACAAAAAATTTCCTACGCACACGCAAACCTATCCATGGTGATGAGCATCTACGAGAGGGAGAGTGGATCTACATACCCTTGTAGATCGCTAAGCGGGAAGCGTTAAGAAACGCGGTTGGTGTAGTTGAACATCTTCGCGATCCAAATCGCCGAGCGTCCCGCGATCTCATCATGATCCGTCCCGCGATCCAATCACGATATGTCCCGTGAACTCATCACGATCCGTTCCGCGATCTCATCACGAACTGTCCCGCAAACTCATCACGATCCGTTCCGCGATCTCATCAGGAACCGTCTCGCGATCTCGATCACGGTCCTTCCGATCTAGCGCCGAACGGACGGCACCTTCGCGTTCAGCACACGTGCAGCTTGATGACGATCTCCACCGTCTCGATCCAGCAAGAGGAGGTGGAGAGGAGAGAGAGTTCACCGGCAGCGTGACGGCGCTCCGGTGATGGTGGTGGAGTGATTCCGGCAGGGCTTTGCCTAAGCGCTGTGGAAAACCGATCTAGAGGAGAAACTGTGCACCGGTGAAACAGGTAGCACGTGGCCAGAAATTCTTTCCAAAAACCACCCAATCCACTAGTATATATAGGAGGAGAGGAGAGGAGAGGCAGCCAAGGCCTTTGGGTCGGCCGAAATAGGAGGTGGGAAGCAATCCTACTTCACCTCCAATCCTAGTTGGAGTAGGATTGCCTCCTATTGGCTGATTTTCCACTTTTTGCTTTAGGACTTTCTCTCCTGCGCCATGGGCCTTTGTGGCTGTTTTACCAGCCCACAAAGGGCTGGTTATTATTATCCCACAGCCTATGGACCTCTTGGGGTCGAAATACCCCTCCCGGAGGCCTCCCGGTACACTACCGGCACTCCCGGTACAGTACCGATGAGCCCGAAACTTTTTCAGAAACCAAACTGGGACTTCCTATATATGAATCTTTACCTCCGGACCATTCCGGAGCTCCTCGTGATGTCCGGGATCTCATCCGGGACTCCGAACAAACTTCGGTCACCACCATACATAACTCTACACTACCGAAACGTCACCGAACCTTAAGTGTGCAGACCCTGCGGGTTCGAGAACTATGTAGACATGACCGAGACACCTCTACGGTCAATAACCAATGGCGGGACCTAGACGTCCACATTGGTTCCTACATATTCTACGAAGATCTTTATCGGTCGAACCTCTATGTCAAGGATTCAGTTAATCCCGTATAACGTTCCCTTTGTTCTTCGGTATGTTACTTGCCCGAGATTCGATCGTCGGTATCGCCATACCTAGTTCAACCCCGTTACCGGCAAGTCTCTTTACTCGTTCCATAATACAAGATCCCGTGACTAACACTTAGCCACATTGCTTGCAAGGCTTGTTGTGATGTTGTATTACCGAGTGGGCCCTGAGATACCTCTCCGTCACACGGAGTAACAAATCCGAGTCTCGATCCATGCCAACTCAATAGACACCATCGGAGATACCTGTAGAGCACCTTTATAGTCACCCAGTTACGTTGTGATGTTTGATACACACAAGGCACTCCTCCGATATCCGTGAGTTGCATGATCTCATGGTCATAGGAACATATACTTGACATGCAGAAAACAGTAGCAATAAACTGACATGATCATATGCTTTGTTTGTAGTTTGGGTCTTATCCATCACATCATTCTCCTAATGATGTGATCCCGTTATCAAATGACATCTCATGTCCATGGCTAGGAAACCTTAACCATCCTTTGATCAACGAGCTAGTCCATTAGAGGCATACTAGGGACATGGTTTTGTCTATGTATCCACACATGCATTTAAGTCTCCGATCAATACAATTATAGCATGGATAATAAACGATTATCATGAACAAGGAAATATGATAATAACTAATTTATTATTGCCTCTAGGGCATATTTCCAACACACGCGTACTATCAATCCCAGTCCTACTCGACTACGATCCGGTCTATTCGAGTGGGGAAAGTTCAAACATTCTACAGCAACCACCCACTGGGTGTACAACAGCCAAGAGAAGACAGGAATTCATCCGACAATGGACTTACAATCGAACTTACTCGAACATTGGTACGGAGGGCTGTGCTGACGTCAAAAGCCAGTTTGCTTGCCTCAAACGCCTCCTTGGTTCTCAACATGAGCTGCTCCGCCTGAATCATGGCTTCCTTCGCAGCTTCGGTTTGATCTTCCGGGGTGCGATGCAGAGAGAAGGCCGTCATAGGTGGGATCGGCGTGATCGCTGGGGCAGCTGAAGCAGTCTGAGGGGGTCCAGTTGGAGTCGATGTCACAACGGTCGAGACGGCTGGAGGAGCATGCGACAGAGGTGCTTCGGGTTCAGCCCTGGGTTGTGTCGAGCCACCCCTCCCCTGGGAAGACTCTGTAGTCAAGCACTGAAGTGCTTGCGCTGATGATGCCCTCCGGGTACGAGCACGCAAAGTGTCCAGTTGCTCCTCGTAATCCTCCACCTGAATGACCTCTGCAATGACAACTGACAGTGTTAACATTGTCGGAAATATGCCCTAGAGGCAATAAATAAAGTTTTTATTATTGTATTTCCTTGTTCACGATAATCGTTTATTATCCATGCTATAATTGTATTGATTGGAAACGTGGATACATGTGTGGATACATAGACAAACACAATGTCCCTAGTATACCTCTAGTGAACTAGCTCGTTGATTGAAAGATGGTTAAGGTTTCCTAGCCATGGACATGAGATGTCATTTGATAACGGGATCACATCATTAGGAGAATGATGTGATGGACAAGACCCAAACTACAAACGTAGCTTATGATTGTGTCAGTTTATTGCTATTGTTTTCTGCATGTCAAGTATATGTTCCAATGACCATGAGATCATGCAACTAACAGATATCGGAGGAGTACCTTGTGTGTATCAATTGTCGCAACATAACTGGGTGACTATAAAGGTGCTCTACAGGTATCTCCGAGGGTGCCTGTTGAGTTGACATGGATCGAGACTGGGATTTGTTACTCCGTGTGACGGAGAGGTATCTCAGGGCCCACTTGGTAATAGAACATCACAATGAGCCTTGCAAGCAATGTGACTAATTGTTAGTTGCGGGATCTTGTATTACGGAATGAGTAAAGAGACTTGCCAGTAATGAGATTGAACTAGGTATGGAGATACCGACGATCGAACCTCGGGCAAGTAACATACCGAAGAACAAAGGGAACATCATATGTGATTAACTAAATCCTTGACATAGAGGTTCGACCGATAAAGATCTTCGTAGAATATGTAGGAACCAATGTGGGCATCAAGGTCCCGCCATTGGTTATTGACCGTAGAGGTGTCTCGGTCATGTCTACATAGTTCTCGAACCCGCAGGGTCTGCACACTTAAGGTTTGGTGACGTTTCGGTAGTATAGAGTTATGTATGGTGGTGACCGAAGTTTGTTCAGAGTCCCGGATGAGATCCTAGACGTCATGAGGAGCTCCGGAATGGCTCGGAGGTAAAGATTCATATATAGGAAGTCCCAGTTTGGTCGCCGGAAAAGTTTCGGGCTCATCGGTAGTGTACCGGGAGTGCCGGTAGTGTACCGGGAGACCTCCGTGAAGGGTATTTCGACCCTAGAGGGTCCATGGGCTGTGGGAGAATAATAACCAGCCCTTAGTGGGCTGGTGGAACAGCCACAAAAGGCCCATGGCGCCAGGAGGAAAAAGGCCTAAAGAAAAAGGTGGGAAAAGGGCCAATAGGGAGCAATCCTAGTCCAACTAGGATTGGAGGAGGAGTAGGATTCCTCCTCCTTTGCTTCGGCCGAAGCCTCCTTGGCTTGGAGGCAAGGCTGCCTCTCCTCCTCCCTCCCTCCTATATATACTAGTGGATTGCTAGGGTTTTGCACTAGTTTTTCCGGCCACGTGCTACCCGTTCCACCAGTGCATAGTTTCTCCTCTAGATCGTATTTCCGCAGTGCTTAGGCGAAGCCCTGCCGGAATTACTCCACCACCATCGCCGGAGCGCCGTCACAATACCGGCGAACTCTTACTCCTCTCCACCTCCTCTTGCTGGATCAAGACGGTGGAGATCGTCATCAAGCTGCACGTGTGCTGAACGCGGAGGTGCCGTCCGTTCGGTACTAGATCGGAAGGATCGTGATCAAGGACACGGGACGTTAGTGATTGGATCATGGGACGGATTGTGATGAGATCACGGGACTGTTCGTGATTAGATCGCGGGACGCTCGACAATTTGGATCGCGAAGATGTTCGACTACACCAACCGCGTTTCTTAACGCTTCCCGCTTAGAGATCTACAAGGGTACGTAGATCCACTCCCCCTCTCGTAGATGATCATCACCATGGATAGGTTTGCGTGTGCGTAGGAATTTTTTTTGTTTCCCATGCGACGTTCCCCAACAATGGTATCAGAGCTAGGTTGATGGTTCGATGAGATCTTGAGTAGAACACAAAAGGTTTGTGGGCGTTGATGCTTAGATTGCTTCCTTCCTTGGTCGGATTTTGGTTCAGCGTTATTGTGAGATGAAGCGGCCTAGACCAGCATTACTCGTACGCTTACGAGAGACCGGTTCCCTCGACGCAACGTGTTGCCTAGATGGCTTGTGGGTGGCAGTTTCTCTCACTTTAGTTGGATCGGATTCGATAAAGGCGGTCCTTGAGAAGGTTGAAAAGCAAATTATGGTTCACCGTTGTGGTTAATGCGTAGGTGAGAATCGTTCTTGCTAGAAACCCGTAGCAGCCACGTAAAACATGCAACAACAATTAGAGGACGTCTAACTTGTTTTTGCAGGGTATGTCGATGAATACGGCAACCGGCAGGAGCCATAGGGTTGTCTTTAATTATTGTATGACCTGCGTGTCAATCATTAAGCGCTATGTAATGCTTTACTTTATCGCTAAACGGTAGCAATAGTAGTAGAAGCATGAAGGGCGTGACAACCTCGATGGTGACACGTTGATGGAGATCAAGATGATGGAGATCATGGTGTCATGCCGGTGACGATGAAGATCATGCCGGTGCTTTCAAGATGGAGATCTAAAGCACAAGTTCATGGCCATATCATGTCACTTATGAATTGCATGTGATGTTAATCCTTTTATGCACCTTGTTATGCTTAGTATGGCGGTAGCATTATAAGGTGACCCCTCACTTAAATTTCAAGATAAAATTGTGTTCTCCCCGAGTGTGCACCGTTGCGAAAGTTCGTCGTGTTGAGACACCACGTGATGATCGGGTGTGATAGACTCTACGTTCACATACAATGGGTGCAAGCCAGTATTGCACGCGCAGAACACCCAGGTTAAACTTGACGAGCCTAGCATGTACAGACATGGCCTCGGAACACAAGAGACCGAAAGGTCGAACATGAGTCATATAGTAGATATGATCACCATAATGATGTTCACCATTGAAGCCACCTCAACTCACTTGATGATCGGACTTGAGTTGGTGGATTTGGATCATGTGAAACTCAGATGACCTGAGGGATGTCAATTTGAGTGGGAGCTTTAGTAATTTGATTAACTAAACTCATTATCTTAAACAATAGTCTAAATGAACTTTGCATATTTATGTTGTAGATCAATGGCTCGCGCAGTAGCACCCCTGAATTTTAATGCGTTCCTAGAGAAAGCTAAACTGAAAGATGATGGAAGTAACTTTGTTGACTGGGCCCGTAATCTGAGGATTATCCTCATGGCTTCCCAAAAATCATATGTCCTTGATGCACCGCTTGGTGACCAACCAGAAGACATGACCTCCGAAGATGTTAAGAACGCTTGGGAGGCACGTACTGGAGATTACTCAATAGTTTAGTGTGCAATATTGTATGGCTTAGAACCGGGACTTCAAAGACATTTTGAACGTCATGGAGCATATGAGATGTTCCAGGAGTTGAAGTTTATCTTTCAGAAGAATGCCCGGATCGAGAGGTATGAAACCTCCGATAAGTTCTATGCTTGCAAGATGGAGGAGAACGGGTCTATCAGTGAACATATACTCAAAATGTCTGGGTATTCAACTTGTCTAGCGGAGTTGGGAATTGCCCTTCCGCCAGAGGCGATCACTGACAGAGTTCTTCAATCACTGCCACCTAGTTACAAGAGCTTTGTGATGAACTATAACATGCACGAGATGAACAAGTCAGTCGCCGAGCTATTTGCGATGTTAAAAGTCACTGAGTCTGAAATCCAGAAAGAACATCAAGTGTTGATGGTCAATAAAACCACTAGTTTCAAGAAAAATGGCAAATTAAAAGGCAAGGGCAAGAAGGGTAAAACCAAGAAGGATGGCAAAGCAATTGCTACTCCTGCAAAGAAGCCCAAGCATGGACCCAAGCCAGAAACTGAGTGCTTTCATTGCAAAGGAACTGGTCACTGGAAGCGGAATTGCCCCAAGTACCTGGCTGACAAGAAGGCGGCCAACGACAAACAAGGTATATATGATATACATGTTATTGATGTGTACCTTACTAGCTCTCGTAGTAGTGCCTGGGTATTTGATACCGGTTCGGTTGCTCACATTTGCAACTCAAAACAGGAACTACGGAATAAACGAAGGCTGGCAAAGGACGAAGTGACGATGCGCGTAGGAAATGGTTCCAAGGTTGATGTGATCGCCGTCGGCACGCTCTCCTTCGATTACCATCGGGATTAGTGATGAACCTGAATAATTGTTATTTAGTGCCTGCGTTAAGAATGAACATTATATCTGGATCTTGTTTATTGCGAGACAGTTACTCATTTAAATCAGAGAATAAAGGTTGTTCTATTTATATGAGTAATATCTTTTATGGTCATGCACCCAATGTTAGGGGTTTATTCATATTGAATCTTGATAGTGATGACACACATGTTCATAACATTGATGCCAAAAGATGTAGAATTGATAATGATAGTACCACTTTCTTGTGGCACTACCGTTTAGGTCATATTGGTGTAAAACGCATGAGGAAGCTCCATGTTGATGGACTTTTGGAGTCACTTGATTTTGAATCACTTGACACATGTGAACCATGCCTCATGGGCAAGATGACTAAAACGCCGTTCTCTGGAACAATGGAACGGGCGAGTGACTTATTGGAAATCATACACACTGATGTGTGCGGTCCAATGAATGTTACAGCGCATGGTGGATATCGTTATTTTATCACCTTCACTGATGACTTAAGTAGATATGGGTATATTTACTTAATGAAACACAAGTCTGAAACGTTTGAAAAGTTCAAGCAATTTCAGAGTGAAGTTGAGAATCATCGTAACAAGAAGATTAAGTTCCTACGATCTGATCGAGGAGGTGAATATCTGAGTTATGAGTTTGGCAGTCACTTAAGACAATGTGGAATTGTTTCGCAGTTGACACCACCCGGAACACCACAGTGTAATGGTGTGTCCAAACGTCGTAATCGAACCTTATTAGATATGGTGCGTTCTATGATGTCTCTTGCTGATTTGCCACTATCGTTTTGGAGTTATGCATTAGAGACAGCTACATTCACTTTAAATAGGGCACCATCAAAATCCGTTGAGATGACACCATATGAACTGTGGTTTGGCAAGAAGCCAAAGTTGACGTTTCTTAAAGTTTGGGGATGTGATGCTTATGTCAAAAATCTTCAGCCTGAAAAGCTGGAACCCAAAGCGGAGAAATGCGTCTTCATAGGATACCCGGAAGAGACGGTCGGGTATACCTTCTATCTCAGATCCGAAGGCAAAGTGTTTTACGCTAAAAACGGAACATTTCTTGAGAAAGAGTTTCTCTCGAAAGAATTAAGTGGGAGGAAAATAGAGCTTGATGAGGTTATTGAACCATTACTTCAACCAGAAAGTAGCGCGGCGCAGAAAGATGTTTTTGTGGAACCTACGACGGTAGAAGAGGAAGTTAATGATGATGATCATGAAGCTTCGGATCAAGCAGCTATTGAACCTCGTAGGTCGACAAGGCCGCGTACTACCCTTGAGTGGTACGACAACCCTGTCTTGGAGGTCATGTTGTTGGACAACAACGAACCTACGAGCTATGGAGGAGCAATGATGGGCCCGGATTCGGAGAAATGGTTAGAGGCCATGAAATCTGAGATGGGATCCATGTATGAAAACAAAGTATGGACTTTGGAAGTATTACCTAAAGGGCGAAAGGCCATTCAGAAAAAATGGATTTTTAAGAAGAAGACAAACGCGGACGGCAATGTCACCGTCTATAAAGCTCGACTTGTGGCAAAGGGTTTTTCACAAGTTCAAGGAGTTGACTACGATGAGACTTTCTCACTCGTAGTGATGCTTAAGTCTGTCAGAATCATGTTAGCAATAGCTGCCTATTTCGACTATGAAATTTGGTAGATGGATGTAAAAACAGCGTTCCTCAACGGTTTCCTTGAGGAAGAGTTGTATATGATGCAACCCGAAGGTTTTGTCGATCCAGAGAATGCTGACAAAGTTTGCAAACTCCAGCGATCCATTTATGGACTGGTGCAAGCATCTCGGAGTTGGAATAAGCGCTTTGATGAGGTGATCAAAGCGTTTGAGTTTATACAAGTTTACAGAGAAGCTTGTATTTACAAGAAAGTGAGTGGGAGCTCTATAGCGTTTCTAGTATTATATGTGGATGACATATTGCTGATTGGAAACAATATAGAAATGCTGGAAAGCGTGAAGGAATATTTGAACAAGAGTTTTTCAATGAAGGACCTAGGAGAAGCTGTTTTCATATTAGTTAATAGCACTTTCACAAAGCACATACCTTGCTAAAGTTTTGAAGAAGTTCAAAATGGAACAGTCCAAGAAGGGGTTCTTGCCTGTATTACAAGGTGTGAAGTTGAGTAAGACTCAATGCCCAGTAACTGCAGAAGATAGAGAAAAGATGAGTGTCATTCCCTATGCTTCAGCCATAGGCTCTATCATGTATGCAATGCTGTGCACAAGACCCGATGTCAGCCTTGCCATAAGTATGGCCGGAAGGTTTCAAAGTGATCCTGGAATGGAGCACTGGCAAGCGGTCAAGAATATCCTTAAGTACCTGAAAAGGACTAAGGAAATGTTTCTCGTTTATGGAGGTGATGAAGAGCTCGTCGTAAAGGGTTACGTGGATGCAAGCTTGGACACTGATCCAGACGACTCTAAGTCGCAAACCGGATACGTATTTATTCTTAACGGGGGAGCGGTAAGCTGGTGCAGTTCCAAGCAAAGCGTGGTAGCTGATTCTACGTGGGAAGCAAAATACATCGCAGCCTCGGAGGCGATGAAGGAAGGTGTCTGGATGAAGTAGTTCATGACAGATCTTGGAGTAGTGCCCAGTGCACTGAATCCAATGAACCTGTTCTGTGACAACACTGGTGCTATTGCTCTGGCCAAGGAACCAAGGTTTCACAAGAGGACCAGACACATAAAGCGACACTTCAACTCCATCCGCGATTACATCTTGGAGAAAGACATAAATATTTGCAAAGTTCACACGGATCTGAATGGTGCAGACCCGTTGACTAAACCTCTTCCGAGGGCTAAACATGATCAACACCAGAACTGCATGGGTGTTCGATTCATTACAATGTAAATCACATAATGTTGTGAACTAGATTATTGACTCTAGTGCAAGTGGGAGACTGTTGGAAATATGCCCTAGAGGCAATAAATAAAGTTTTTATTATTGTATTTCCTTGTTCATGATAATCGTTTATTATCCATGCTATAATTGTATTAATTGGAAACATGGATACATGTGTGGATACATAGACAAACACAATGTCCCTAGTATACCTCTAGTGAACTAGCTCGTTGATTGAAAGATGGTTAAGGTTTCCTAGCCATGGACATGAGATGTCATTTGATAATGGGATCACATCATTAGGAGAATGATGTGATGGACAAGACCCAAACTACAAACGTAGCTTATGATCGTGTCAGTTTATTGCTACAGTTTTCTGCATGTCAAGTATATGTTCCTATGACCATGAGATCATGCAACTCACAGATATCGGAGGAGTACCTTGTGTGTATCAAACATCGCAACGTAATTGGGTGACTATAAAGGTGCTCTATAGGTGTCTCCGAGGGTGTCTGTTGAGTTGACATGGATCGAGACTGGGATTTGTTACTTCGTGTGACGGAGAGATATCTCAGGGCCCACTCGGTACTACAACATCACAATGAGCCTTGCAAGCAATGTGACTAATTGTTAGTTGCGGGATCTTGTATTACAGAACGAGTAAAGAGACTTGCCGGTAACGAGATTGAACTAGGTATGGAGATACCGACGATCGAACCTCGGGCAAGTAACATACCGAAGAACAAAGGGAACATCATACGGGATTAATTAAATCCTTGACATAGAGGTTCGATCGATAAAGATCTTTATAGAATATGTAGGAACCAATGTGGACATCCAGGTCCCGCCATTGGTTATTGACCATAGAGGTGTCTCGGTCATGTCTACATAGTTCTCGAACCCGCATGGTCTGCACACTTAAGGTTTGGTGACGTTCCGGTAGTATAGAGTTATGTGGTGACCAAAGTTTGTTTGGAGTCCCGGATGAGATCTTGGAAGTCACGAGGAGCTCCGGAATGGTCCAGAGGTAAAGATTCATATATAGGAAGTCCCAGTTTGGTCACCGGAAAAGTTTCGGGCTCATCGGTAGTGTAGATGGAGTGCCGGTAGTGTACCGAGAGACCTCCGGGAAGGGTATTTCGACCCTAGAGGGTCCATGGGCTGTGGGAGAATAATAACCAGCCCTTAGTGGGCTGGTGGAACAGCCACAAAAGGCCCATGGCGCCAGGAGGAAAAAGGCCTAAAGAAAAAGTTGGAAAAAGGGCCAATAGGGAGCAATCCTAGTCCAACTAGGATTGGAGGAGGAGTAGGATTCCTCCTCCTTTGCTTCGGCCGAAGCCTCCTTGGCTTGGAGGCAAGGCTGCCTCTCCTCCTCCCTCCCTCCTATATATACTAGTGGATTGCTAGGGTTTTGCACTAGTTTTTCCGGCCACGTGCTACCCATTCCACCGGTGCATAGTTTCTCCTCTAGATCGTATTTCCGTAGTGCTTAGGCGAAGCCGTGTCGGAATTACTCCACCACCATCGCCGGAGCGCCGTCACGCTGCCGGCAAACTCTTCCTCCTCTCCACCTCCTCTTGCTGGATCAAGATGGTGGAGATCGTCATCAAGCTGCACGTGTGCTGAACGCGGAGGTGTCGTCCGTTCGGTACTAGATCGGAAGGATCGTGATCAAGGACACGGGATGTTCGTGATTGGATCGCGGGACGGATCATGACAAGATCGTGGGACTGTTTGTAATTAGATCGCGGGATGCTCGGCGATTTGGATCGCGAAGATGTTCGACTACACCAACCGCATTTCTTAACGCTTCCCTCTTAGCGATCTACAAGGGTACGTAGATCCACTCCCCCTCTCGTAGATGCTCATCACCATGGATAGGTTTGCGTGTGCATAGGATTTTTTTTGTTTCCCATGCGACGTTCCCCAACAAACATCTACATGTGTCGAGTCCCATCCGGACGAACCAATAACTTTCTTACCTCTATGAGAAGTGGCAGCATCAGCAGTGTCAATATCCATCGCTTCCCCTCCATCCCGATGAGGCGAGGTCATAGATGTAGCAGCTCTGAAGGATTGAGTGGCATTCGGTCAGATGCAACTCCAGACTTTAGTTGACAGAAAAAATTCTGAAATAAACACTTACGTCGAGACGACAGGTACGGCCACCCTCATGCGAGGCAGAGCTTTGCGAGGCTTGGTGACGGCTTGGTTGGATTGCTTGGCCAGTCTTTCACTCGACTCAATGGTCGAAGGGCGGCTCCATTTCGGGTTCTTCTCACTAGGGCCCGGAGCACTGTCCTCAATAGCTACCGGATCCTGGCGGGCCTTGGTGCAACCTTCGCACTGGGGAGGCGACTCGACCTCTTCCTCTTCACCGGAGTCTTCGTATTTGTCCTCGGTGTCGGAAAGACCGTCGCCGTCCACGCTACTGCCCTCGCTCACCATGCCGTCTTCCACATGGTTCCCGTTGGGAACGGGCGAGTGCATGTTCGTCCACTCCTGCATGATTCAAGGGAGTAAGTCAGTTTATAAGTCAAAGTATCACTCGACAGTACAACATCAGTCGACACCACACAACTCACCAGATTCTTCGACGGGTTTTCGGCTTAGTAAGGTCGGACCCTCTTGGCTCTGAGAGGATTGTCACAAGATCCAGTGATGCTACGAAGCCACTGCTCGATAGTTTTCTGCGGAACCTCCTCTGGATGCGTCCTGGTCATGTCCTCTAGGCCCGCGTAGTGCCACATGGTGTGGTCTCTGGCTTGGAGCGGCTGAATGCATCGACCGAGGAACGTCTCCAGCAAATCCATTCCTATCACTCTGCCCAGGAAGATACCCACTTGGACATGCTCCTCTTCGGTCACCCTCAGAGATTTGGGAACAGTAGGGCGGTCGGGTGTAAAGGGGGAAGACCAGTTGACAAATTGGGTGATGCTACATCTTTGCAGTAGAACCAAGTCGACTGCCAGCCTCTGACGGACTCGGAAAAAGTCATGGCAGGGAAGGAACTACGGGCTCTTTTCTGAACCCCTAAACCTCCACATAGCTGGAGCACGTGAGTCTTCCCATCGGCGGGGAGGGCTTTCTTTACTGTCTGGGATCTGACAGTGAAGAGGTGCTTGAACAACCCCCAATGAGGAGAGCAACCCAGGAAGCACTCACATAAAGTGACGGATGCAGACAGATAGGCGATGGTATTTGGCGAGAGGTGGTGCAGTTGAGCATCGAAAAAGTTCAGAAATCCCCTAAAGAACGGGTGGGGAGGCATGGAAAAACCTCTTTTGACATGGGAGAGAAGAAGAATCCGCTCCCCGTCGTGTGGCTCCGGCTTGCGCTCCTCCCCCGACAACCTCCAAGCGCCATCCGCCACGAGCCTGTTGGAGACGAGGCCCTCCATGTCCTCGCAAGAGACTACATAGGGGAGAAAATCCCCCCGCATCCAACCCGTCGGCATGGTGAACCGGGCGGTTGAGGGCTTCTTGCCCTTGAGCTTCGTCGCCCCCTTCTTCGCCCGCTCTAGCTTCTCCGTCGTGTTCTTCATCGTCGACGCAGCGGCTCTCGTCGAGGAGGATCGGAGTGGGGTGTTAGGAGCAGAGGAGGCGGAGGAAAAGAGAGAAAGGACTGGCAGAAGTACCGTGCGAACCGCAGCACGGAAAGCTTTATACGCTAGCGAGTGTCTCACTGACCAGTGGACCCGCGAGGTTACCGCACACGCCAACCGCTGATGGTGCCCGGTACATGGCGATATGACCGGCGCGGAAATCAAGGCATCATGCCTCCACTTGCCCAGATCGTGGCGTCATCATCGCCTGTGCGCACGCTTCCCAAATTTTCGTATCCCGAAAAATCCGGGTCTGTCAGACCGACCCGTTGCCTCCCAAGATACCGTCAGTTCACTCGGAGCAAAACAAATGCTAAACATCCACTCGGGCACTTTTAAGGCTGAATGGATCTGGGCGAGCGGAGAAGAATTCAATCGACGCAAGTTTTGTTGAAGCCCCGAATATCATTCGGAAGATTTTGCATGTCGATCCTGAATGAACGCTAATGCTCAGAGTTCAATCGATGCAAGTTCGATGGAAATCCCAAATATCATTCGGAGGATTTGATGCACTAACTCAAGGTCTACGTGGATACCTCCTTCCACCACTCAAACCCCGATCCATTCGGGGGCTAATGACGAGGATATGTACCTAGGGTAGGGTCCTAGGCAAGGCCCACATACCCTACCTAAGTACACCACATGGGAGGACTTGAAGATCAAGCATGAACTTCCGAGTGGATCCCTGGAGACGTTCAAAGTCACTCGATAGTAATCCACTCGGAGACTCCCGCTCTCACTCGGCAGTCGCGTGTCACTCGGAAGACCTTGCTTTCACTCGACGCCAGAAGACCAGGGGCCATCATCAAGAGCCCAACGGGCAGACGCTGGTTCAATGGTCATTAGTAGCATTTATTACGTACGTTACCTGTAACGGAAGACTTTAAACCCCACGACCAGGCCCTTAGATGCGGGATAATTATGAGGGGCAGCGTACTCTATATAAGCCGCCCCTCCCCTCCTGCACAGGGATTCACAACCATTGTAATCTCAACATTACACACGACATAAAGCTCCTGAGCACTGAGACGTAGGGCTGTTACCTCCACGAGAGGGGCCTGAAGTCATAGATCTGTGTGTACACCCTCGCCCTAGCTAGGATTCTGCCCTCTCCGTTCGTACCCCTACCATCTACTATCAGGCTCGTTCCCACGACAAAGAGTATGCCTCAGATGATGATGTCGATGATGAAGACACAAGCGGTGAAGGAATGGCAATGGCATCCATGGCAATTGCTTCCTCTACCCCAACAAAAGTTCACTCTTCGACGCCCTCAATGAGAACATCGTCGCGAGGTCCCTCATGGCTAAAGGTATCACTAAGGTAACCTCCAACGTCAAAACCTCAAACATTAAGACTTCTATTTCTTCCACTCCGTCAATAGATACTGTGGATGAACATGAGGAGGTGAAAGAGGATAAAAATGAGTTTGACATTTTCATGTGTAAACTCAAGTGAGAGTCCAAGAAGCATTTCGTTGCTCTCTTGGAACAACTTGGTGAGGCCCATGACACCATTGAGTCTCAAGAAGAATTTCTTGAGGAATTGAGAGGTCATAGTCATGATTATGCCGACGAGATAGCGGATCTATCTATTGCTCTTGAGGAAGAGCAAGGTCCTCGTATGACTCTTGAGGAGTCACAAGATAACGACCTTGTCAAATTACGTAAATATTATGATCATGCTATTGTTCTTAACCGTGTTCTCAAGTCTGAGAAGGTTGCACTTGGGGTGGACCATGATCGACTCAAGGATGATCTTGACACACTTGACAAGGCTCGCAAGGCATTGAAGTGTGCTCATGCCACTCTTAAGGAGTCGCATGATCAACTCCAAGTGAAACTCACTAAGGAAATTGCCATGTGTCCTCCTTTTGTTCTAATTGATAATGCATCTGCTACTAACCCATGTTGTGAGCATGCACATCTTGTGGAGGAAAATGCTAAGCTAAAAGAGCATCTTGAAAAGGGCTTGGTGACGTGTATCCAAGGTGAGAAGTCTCTCAATGACCTTTTGATAAATCAGAAGGAAGTTGTGGCAAAAGAAGGGGTGGGGTTTGCACCAAAAAATAATGAGAAGAAGAAGGTGAACACCAAGGAAGTTCCACCACTCAAGCAAACCTTTGTGAAAGCAGGAGAAGGTCCTCATGAGAAGAAGAAAGACAAAGTTATGGTGGGGAATGCCAAGAAGGGCAGGAACAAGATCACCCACCCCAACAAGACCGACAACTTTAACCCCTCTTATATGTTTTGTGCCGTGCTAGTGATGGGCATGTTTATGCCAAATATGTTGGTTCTTCTTATGAGTACATTGAATGGTGTATTTGGGTTCCTAAGACCCTTGTTGCTAACATGAAAGGACCCATTAAAGAATGGGTACCTAAAACCAAATATTGATCTCTTGTAGGGGTTTGTTTCCGGAGGAACATCATGGTTGCTCGATAGTGGAGCGACAAATCATGTGACCGGAAGCAAGGACTTGGTGGTGGACGTTCATCCTGACACATCTATGGCCACCCAAGTCTCATTTGGTGATGATGCAATTTCGAAGGTATTGGGACTTGGAAAGGTGATAGTCTCTCCAGAACTCTCCATAGAGAATGTTATGCTTGTTGAGACCCTCGCATACAATTTACTTTCTGTTCATCAACTTGCAACCATGGGTTTTAGTACCTTATTTGGTATTGCCTCTGTGACCCTTTTGTGGAGCAAGACTCTTAAAGTAGCTTTTGTTGGGCATGTCGAGAACAATCTCTATGTGGTGAACTTCTCGGAGCAACCCACTAAGACCGCGACTTGCTTAATGGCTAAAGTTGATGTGGGATGGCTCTGGCATCGCCGGCTAGCCCATGTCCATATGAGATCTTTGCAAAGTCTCCTCAAAGGGGATCACATTCTTGGACTAACAAACGTGAGTTTTGCCAAAGATCGTGCTTGCAGTGCTTGTATTGAAGGAAAGCTACATGAAAAGGCTCATCGTCCAACCACTACAATCTACTCAAAGAGGACCTTAGAGCTCCTTCACATGGATCTCTTCGGGCCTCCATCTTTTGACAGTCTTGGTGGAATAAAATATTGCTTGGTGATTGTGGATGATTACTCGAGATACACTTGGGTATATTTCTTCAAGAAGAAGAGTGAGACCCAACAGACCATCATCGACTTTGCAAATGAAGTCCAACGTCAACATGAGGGAAAGATTTTGATGATTAGAAGTGACAACGACACTGAGTTCAAGAATTACACCCTAAATGAGTTTCTTAGTGATGAAGGGACAAAGAACCAATATTCCACACCTTACACCCCTCAACAAAACGGTGTTGTAGAGAGGAAGAAGTGGACATTGATTTATGCAGCGAGAACCATGATGGCGGAGTTTAAATCTCCATACAACTTTTGGGCCGAAGCCATCAACATAGCGTGTCATGCATCAAATCGGCTCTTTCTCCGCAAAGGCTTGAATAAGACTCCTTATGAGATTCTTACCAAGAACAAGCCCAACCTCAAATACTTCCAGGTGTTTGGTTGTAAGTGTTTCATTCTCAAGAAAGGTGCTCGTTTGTCTAAATTTGAATCTATAGTCCATGAGGGCATATTTGTTGGTTATGCTGCAAACTCTCATGCTTACAGTGTCCTCAACAAGTCCACGGGACTCCTTGAGGAGACGAGTAACAGAGAGTTTGATGAAAATAATGGCTCCCAAGTGGAGCAAAGTGGTCTTTGTGATGTAGGTGATGAAATTCCTCCCCAAGCCATAAGAAGATTGGGTGTGGGATACTTCCTACCCGTTGAGGAACCCCTTGTGGCCGAAGGAGAAGGAAAATGTTCCAATCAAGTGGAACCATCACCGACACAAGACCCACAAGCTTCTGAAGAACAAACTGAAGGTCATCTACCACATGGACAAGATCAAGGGCAAGATCAATCTACTGATGATGGTGTCTCACCAAGTGATGCCCAAGATTTAGTTCCTGTCACCGAGAAATCTCAAGATCAAGATGTTCTTCAAGATCAAGAGAAAGCTCACAAAGGCGCTCAAGATCATCAAGATGATGACTCACAGAATGTTGTCTCTCAACCTTCCATGGAAGAAATCTTAGAGGGACAAGCCGCCAAGAATGCCGCCAAGCTCAAAGTTAGACAACATCTATTGGAGAACGTCTACGGCGACTTGCAAAAAGGGGTAACCACTCGTAAACAATTAACAAACTTTTGTGAAAATCACGTGTTTGTTTCTTGCATTGAGCCCCTTTAAGGTTCAAGATGCGCTCGAGGATATGGAGTGGGTTGAAGCTATGCACGATGAACTCAACAACTTCCAGCGCAACCAAGTGTGGCGACTAGTGCCGAGACCTAAGGAGAATCACAATGTCATTGGAACAAAATGGATCTTCAAGAACAAGCAAGATGCGAACGGTATTGTCATTCGCAACAAGGCAAGATTGGTGGCACAAGGATACTCCCAAGTCGAGGGTATCGACTACCGTGAAACTTTTGCTCCTGTTGCTCTCCTTGAATCTATTCGCATGTTGCTTGCATATGCTTCTCATAATAACTTTAAATTATATCAAATGGATGTCAAGAGTGCTTTTATCAATGGCCCTCTTAAGGAGTTGGTATATGTCAAGCAACCCCCGGGGTTCGAGTATCCCAAGTTCCCCAATCATGTATACGTTCTCGATAAGGCTCTCTATGGCCTTAAACAAGCCCCACACTCATGGTATGAGCACCTTATCGAGATGTTGCAAGACCATGGGTTTTAAATTGGGAAAATAGATCCCACTCTTTTTACAAACAGGGTCATTGGGAACTTGTTCATATGACAACTATATGTTGATGATATTATTTGTGGTTCTCCTAACAAAGTTTTTAATGAAGAGTTTGCCACTTTGATGACAAACAAGTTTGAGATGTCCATGATGGGAGAGTTGAAGTTCTTCCTTGGTTTCGAAGTCAAGCAACAAAGTCAAGGTACCTTCATCAATCAAGCCAAATACACTCAAGACATGCTCAAGAGGTTCAAGATGGATGAGCTCAATCCTCCCAAGGCCAACACTCCCATGCAACTCAAATGCCATCTTGACAGCGATCCCAATGGTAAAGCGGGGGATCAAAAGGTATATCGCTCCATGATTGGATCCTTGCTTTACATTTGTGCATCTAGACCAAATATCATGTTAAGTATGGGTATTTGTGCACGATTTCAATCCGCACCTAAGGAGAGTCACCATGTGGCTGTCAAGCGAATCTTTCGATATTTGGCTCATACCCCAAACTTTGGCTTATGGTGTCCCAAGGGGGCTTCGTTTGATCTCGTTAGATATACTGAATCGGATTGGGTGGGAGACCGTGTGGATAGAAAGTCCACTTTTGGAGGCTACCAATTTCTTGGTCAGTCTTTGGTAAGTTGGTCTTCAAAGAAACAAAATTGTGTTTCTCTCTCATCCACCGAGGCCGAGTATGTAGCTACTACCAGTTGTTGTGCTCAGATTCTCTGGATGAGGCAAACTTTAAAGGATTATGGTGTCAATTGTGGCAAAGTACCTCTTTACTGTGATAATGAAAGTGCCATTATGATCTCCAGCAACCCAGTTCAACATTGCAAGACGAAGCATATTGATATTCGTCATCACTTCCTTCGGGAACACGTCAAGCGTGGAGACATCAATCTTATTCATTTGAGCACTAACGAACAACTTGTAGATATTTTTACCAAGCCATTAGATGATGCAAAATTTTGCGAGTTAAGGCATGAGCTAAATATCATTGATTCGAGCAATGTGGATTGACTTAGTGCACACCTCCCCACACTCATCGTCATGTCTTGTCTAGGTGTAGGCATGGATTTAGGGGGAGTCTAGTTCTCTCAATGAACTATCCCTCCTCCTATTATGCATAAACTAATAAAAGTCTTTCACACTTGCCATTTTTGATGGTTATTGTGCTTCAAAAGACGAGTCTTGGTCATGGGCCCAAGGATAATTCTTCGCGGTGCCATACCATCTGACTCAAACATAGGTGGCTCTAGGGCCACCGCCCTCTCTTCATGTGAAGTAGAGGTTCCCTGTTTGGTCCTATTTTATTTTTTCTAATCCGGTGGACCATGCTCGTGTTTTTGTCTTGCATCATAGTTTTCTCTTGTCTCCAGTTTGTGTGCGGAAATCTCTCTTTCTCCTCTTCTCTTTTCTTTGATTATTTACACTGAGTGGGCAGCATGGTACTACCGTGGAGACCCATGGTACTACCACTTGGAGCAGTACTACCGCTTACCGCGTGGAAGTAAAAAAAATTACTTCCGCCCGTCGAGCGGTACTACCGCGATGACCGCGGTACTACCGTGCAATCGAGTGGGCATGGGGGTTAAGAGCTGATAGGGGGGTTTCCAATCTCCCCCATACCTCATTTTTTCTCTTCCCCTCGCGTCCCTCTCTCCTCTCCTCACCGGCGCCGGAGCACCTCGCCGGATCTCGTATCCGGCAATCCTCCTCCTATTTCCTCCGGTGGGATCGTTCCCCACCTCGTCCTCTTGCAATGGACCCCGGTATTTCCCCGAACAATTCTCGTTTTGCTTCTCTATTTTTCAATCTAGATTTTGGGGAAATATGAGATGGTCTAGTTTTGTTTGATCCATTCTATGCATGAGGAGATGGTTTGAGGTTTTTTTTGTAGTAGAAGTGCGTATTGATAGGATAAAACGGGATACTTTTCGATCTACGGTAGTACCAATGTGATCTAACGATCTGTGTTCATGCGAAATCCGCCCCGTGCGGTACTGCTGCACCTGGTGCGGTACTGCCACTCGTCGGGCGGAAGTAAAATTTTACTTCCGCTGGCGCCACGGTACTACCGCGTCGTGGGCGGTAGTAATTTTTTACTTCCGCTCGCTGGGCGGCAGTAAAATTTTCCTACCGCTCCAGCCACGGTACTACCGCTCCCAGTGGTATTACCGCGTCTGTTGCGGTAGTAAATTTTTTACTTCCACTTATTGGGCAGTGGTAAAATTTTACTTCCGCTCCAGCCACGGTAATACCGCGTCTGGAGCGGTAGTAAAATTTTACTTCCGCTCCAGCCACGATACTACCGCTCCCAGTGGTACTACCGCGTCCGGAGCGGTAGTAAATTTTTACTTCCGCATGCACTACTGGTACTACCGCTTGATCCAAAACTACCTCGTTTTGTCCTGTCTATTCTCCCTTCTACATGGTTTTCGTGTCTGCCTTCGTCCTTGCCTTACTTTTTCCATTTGTCCATTGTGTTTGCATTGTGTGACATAGGTGGTGGCTCTGGTTCCGGCTTTACTGCACGATGTTCCAATCCCTCTCGTGACACAAGCTCCAAGCGTCTCCGCAATCCAGATGCTCCTGAGGGATACAATGACCCCCCTCCCCCCACCGCCATTTCAAGAGGACCACATCCAAGCTCAAGCCCACTAGTTGACAACTATGAGAACATGCCCCAAGCTGAGTTTCTGGCTCGACGGATGATCGATCCCTATGTCAAACCAAGAGAAGTTTCCAGGGCCAATTAGTTGTTCTGGACCAAGCAACAGTATCTCATCCACATTGACGTGATCAAAGGCAAGAAGAATCTCTATGTTCCTGTCCAATACATTGATATGGAGCATATGAGGAAGCATCCAACATACTTCGGTGAGGCTCTAGATTTGGTGAGGCAGTTTGCTATCGAGGACATCATCTTGTTCCACCTTGACTTTGATCTAGAGATAGTTGGTCAGTTCTTTGCCTCTGTCCACTTTCACTCTGATGAGCAGCGGACCATGACTTGGATGACCAATGGAGAGCGCTTGTCTACCACCTAGAAGGACTTCATGGATCTGCTGCATGTTCTTGATTCCGGACTTGATGTGCAACTTGGACTGCGCCCTCACGGCAACCCTCAGCCAGCACGTAAGGAGTAGCTCGTGCCATTCTATACTATGAAGACTTTACGATCTGGTGAGCGTGTTTCTGTGCTCAACCCCTTTCTTGATGTCATGCACCGGATCTTCCGGAACACTCTGTTTCCTCGCATGGGCGACAAGGACAAGGTGCACTTGTATCTGGTGGATATGTTGCTTCTTTGTGAGAAAGGTAGAACTGAAGAACTTGACCCCCTTGATGTGTCTCACATTACGTGGACTGAGCTTAGCACTGCTGTGTTTCATCGTAAGGTCCCCATTTATGGGCCCTACTTGTTCTACCTAATTCGTGCTACTTGGGACAAGACCTTTCCGGGTGAGGACATGCCGGAGCATTTGTTTCTTCATGAGCCCATTCGTTTGCGTATGAAGGACAAGTGGGCCAACACTGCCACTAAGCGAACTTATGCTTGTATGGAGGTTGATGAGGATGAGATCGAAGAGGAGGAAGTGATAGTTCTGACTCCTATGTGCCACCGTCTTCCGAGCCATCTTGGGCCAAGAAGCTCTCTCACAAGATGAGGATATTGTTCTGCATGCAGGCCAAGGGTCAGTATCAGGCTCACGTTGCTTAGAAGGAGAGTCGCCAGTGTGACAAGCGTATTCTGAGGAAGCTTGGCGAGACCATCTCGAGTGGGTCTGAGAAGGACATCACTCCTGAGGCCACTTGGATGGCGAAGCAGCAGTTCCAGTGGGATGATTCAGATGCGGAGTCCATCCCAAACGCTTCAGAGGAGGAGCCAGATGACTGATCTTTCTGCATGGGAGCTACCACCTATGTGTTAGGTGTCCTCTCTGCCTTTTTGGCATCTCGATGCCAAAGGGGGAGAGAGTGTAGGATTTGCGAGTATTTGCGTTTCGTCGTCTCTTTGCTTTAGTTGAACTTTGGTTTATGTCGTTTGTGTGTGTGACCTGGAGACTTTCTCTATCATATGGTGTGAGACATATGGTATCACTCCTACCTTATTATTGTCTAGTATGTTTCGTAGCTTGTGAGTCTATATCTTACGTACCCTTATCTTCATGCTCTCATGCTATGCCTAGTTTCCATATACTTAGTTTTGTTCATTCTGTTGCAAGGATTGCATTGCTTATAAAATATAGGGGGAGTGTTGATCCTAGTGTGTATGCCCTGCAGTCCAAAGCATATCTAGAGTATGCACACATCTAGGGGGAGCTCATCTATATTTTCTAGGTCTTGGGTTTGCATATGCTTATTTTATATCCTTATGTGCAAATCCCATATTGTCATCAATCCACCAAAAAGGGGGAGATTGTAAGGGCATATTTCTCCCTAAGTGGTTTTGGTGATTGATGACAATGCCTTTGCGGACTAATCGTGTGCATGGAGCATTTCAGATATCTCAGTTCTAGGCACAAGATGATTCAGTGCCCCTCGAAACCTCTCGAAGATGGTTGTTCTCTTCGTTTCCTTTCGGTGGATTTGAGTCATAGGAAAGCCGTACTATTAAGAGGGGGTCCGCTTCGGAAAGGTCTAGGTGGAATCAACACGTACACATCTATTCCTTTGCACCACCTTTCCCTCTCTTCAATGGAGCCCCAACTTGTTTTCCTTCACTGTGCAAAGTGAAAGCCTGCTGGGTCTATCAGTCCAGTGGTCAGCGGTAGTACCGCTCAAAGGAGCGGTAGTACCGCAGGTGCCAACGGTAGTACCGCTCGGTGGAGCGGTAGTACCGCTGTCTCCTGCCCTGGAACTCCAGCCTGCGGTAGTAGGCGCGGATGTAAATTTTTACATCCGCCCTATTATGGTAGTACTGTGATCACATCCGGTACTACCGTGCCAGACTTTTTCACAGAGTTTCCTTCTGCGAAGGTAGGCACGGAAGTAAGTTTTTACTTCCGTGCATCTCCAGTGCCTGCCCCTGCCGACCATGCGGTAGTACCGCATGGGCTCGCGGTAGTACCGCTTCGGCGGTTTTATTGCTTGTGGCCTAGTGCTAACGGCCAGGGCCAGTTACTCCCGTGCGAGCGGTAGTACCGCGAGCCCTCACGATAGTACTGTGGGTTTTGCGATAGTACCACGACGCGTGGGGCTGAGGGTGTGGATAACGGTTGGAACTTGTCCCCCACTATAAAAGGGAGGTCTTCTTCCCCAAGAAGCTTACCTCTTCCTTTCCCAAACTCCATTGTTGCTCAAAGATCCATTTTAGCCCGATCTCTCTCCCTAGCCAATCAAACTTTTTGATTCTCTAGGGATTGGTTGAGAAGGCCTCGATCTACACTTCCACCAAGAGAAATTTGATTTCCCTCACTAATCCCTTGCGGATCTTGTTACTCTTGGGTGTTTGAGCATCCTAGACGGTTGAGGTCACCTCGGAGCCACATTCCATTGTGGTGAAGCTTCATGGTGTCGCTGGGAGCCTCCAATTCAGTTATGGAGATTGCCCCAACCTTGTTTGTAAATGTTCGGTCATCACCTTCAAGGGCACCAATAGTGGAATCGCGGCATCTCGCATTGTGTGAGGACGTGAGGAGAATACGGTGGCCGTAGTTGCTTCTTGGGGAGCATTGTGTCTCCACACCGCTCCAACGGAGACGTACTTCCCGACAAGGGAAAGAACTCCGGTAACACATCCTCGTCTCCACCGGCTCCACTTTTGTTTATCTCGCACCTTTACTTCTTGCAAGCTTTTATTGTGTTATATCCAATGCTTGCTTGTGTACTTGTTGTGGTTAGCATCATATAGGTTATTCATCTAGTTGCACATCTAGCCAACTTATTTGATGCTAAGCCTAAATTTTTAAGGAAAAGTTAAAAAGTGTTAGTTGCATATTCACCCCCCATCTAGTCAACCATATCGATCCTTTCAGCAGGGAGACATAAAGCGAACGTTTTCTACGTCTGCATCGTCCGCCTATGTGCGGACAGACCCACTTGTCACCCCCACCCACCCACATCTCCCTTCTTATTTAATTCCTTAGCCCACACCACCCATCTCTATTCTATTATTCTATTGCCACAACGCTCTTGTTCACTTGCTTCTGGTTGGGTGCCTCGATTGACCCATTTTAAAAAAGGATATAAACAGACGAACGGACGATCCAAACAGACGGAAAACGGACAAACCATGCATCCGTCTAGGTCTCCCTGAGTTGCTCTAACCCCAATCAAAATCTAAGGCAGTTGTTTTCGAATGTCCAACCCTGGAATTACTGAGTGATCCACGCACCGCTACAGATTTTGGCAGCACTGATCTGAATGGCCGACTCCATCAAGTCGTCTGCTTCAACAAGAGGTGAAGGAATTCGACAGATCCAAGTGTTGCTGGAGATAGCCATGCCGCAGAACTCGGCTGTATCGCAGTCGCAAGACCACATTCAAAGCAAAGTCTGTGTTGATGCGGTTCTGTCGGCTCATAGTCCAGTTGCACCAGAAAGATCTAGACCGTCACCCACTCCTAGAGATGGGAGTTCATCCTTGACGCAGTGATCAGTATGAACACCGAAATCGTGATCAAGCCACCGCTCCTCGGCGGCGTTATGATTATCGTCGTAACCGGACGGCCCCTCCACGGGATGTTCTGTACGCGTTCCAGACGTACGGGAACAAGATTTACAGTTGATCGGTGGAACATGATTTATACTTGTTCGCACGAGCGCTTGATCAGTGGAACATGATTTACACTTCTGGTTTTCGAGCAAGGTACAAAATGAAAATAGGACGGTAAAACGGACTGGGCACTGTGGATTCGTCATTTGGTCTGATGCTGCTAGTTCCAAATTGGTCTGATACTCTTGTTGCCCGATCTAATGAAAAGTATATCGATTGGAATGAGCGAATTGACCAGCTGACTTTGAGCAATTCAACTAGATCTGCTATATTTTTCGATCGCCAAAACTGCAAACGTATGTGTTTGTGTGTGTGTGTGTGTGGCGGCATGCAGGAGGAATGAGGGAGAGGGAGAGGATCGGGGCAGGGAGCAGCTGGGGTAGGGTTCGATTGGGTTTAGGTGGGCCTTGGGTCGGTTGGGATTCCGGGATGGTTCTTGGTTGGGCTTCTCTCTCTTCTCCAAAACAAAAAATAGGAAGCAAGAAAAGATTAAAGAAATGGTTAGAGTAGGAATATAGATTATTGAGATATTTTCATAGGATCAGGAAAATATGAATGATTCCACAAAAAATGTTGGAAGGGCTTTGCAAACTAAATCCAAACTCATTTGAATTAAAATCAAATGGGTTTAAATAGTGAGTGGTTGTTTGGAAGGTCCCCAAAATGTTCAGAGGTTTCACTACTGGAATTTCATCGTACGCCGAGTGCTAGGCTCTTCGTCGAGAGTCAAACCACAGACATTCGGCAAACTCATATACGCTGAGAGCAACACTCGGCACAAAGGTACTTTGCCGAGTGTCATGGAGAAAATGCTCGGTAAAACAACAAAACTCGGCAAAGGAGTCTTTACCGAGTGTCACACTCGGCAAAAGGGGTCTTCGCTAAACAACATAGTTTTGATTGTAGAGGTTGCATACAACCTCGAATGAAGATGGTCGAACAATCAAAGTTGTTCATTTTGACGAGACGGACAATTTCCATGTTGAGAACTTTTTCATATACATATTAATTACACTTTTTGGCATGCCAAATATTAATATAATCTCAAATGACCAAGGTGATGCACATATTCATTGCATGGTTTATTATAATGTTCCCAAATTATACACATAGGTGCATCTTGACATTACAAACAATGTTGCCATATAGGGTTTTCTAATGTTTTGTACTAAAAAATAATATATTTTTTCAAAGTGTCAAAAATGGGTGTTTTTTGTGAAGCAAGTACAAAAATCAGGGTGCAAGATGGCACCACTCCAATATTTTTAGGTACACAAGTAGTCATTATATGGGAAAACCACTTAGATTTTTGAGAGATTCAACCCTTGTTATGAATAGCCATGTCAACCATTTTGACCCTGTTTTGGAAAAAAATGAAAGAAAAAAGAATAGATGTTTAAAAAATGCAATCCATTCACATGGAGTCCTTTTATGTGTACTAGTTATGAGGGAAAATATCAAACTTTCAATATAACTAATTTAAAAAAAATCCTTCACAAAACGGACTATCGTGTATGAACATTCATGACTTTCAAGTCAAAGGACCAATGTGATGGTAATATTCATTGCATAGTTTATTCTAATGTTCCCAAATTAGAATCATAGGTGCATCTTGACATTACAAATAATCCTGTCAAATAGAGTTTCCTACCTTTTTATACAAAAAGTCAATTTTCATCTTCTAAGTGTCAAAAATGGGTGTTTTCGTGAAGCAAGTATAGAAAAAGGGTGCAAAATGGCACCACTCCAATTATCACAGTAAGTAGACCATATTTCATGCACAATTCACAAGTTTAATGATTTTCTAGTTTTCTAGCACATTTAAATGACTTTATGTCAATTTTTTGAAAGAAATATAAATTTGAACTGCAAGTGTGCGATAGCAAGTCATGCGTAGGCCTTGTGCGTATGAGGGAGCGTCCGACCCTACCACCGGTGGGTGAAAGGACCTCATTGGCATCCAAGATGCAACCATATTAATATTCAGAAAATCATGCGATGTCGGGATTCCTCGACAACTGGCACGGTGTCATCACATGGCCTTTATAGGGTGTGGTAAAAGTTTGGGCGTGCTTTGAACAAGCCTCCCCTGAGGCCGCTTGTAAACCGCACCATCTCCGAGCTAGTCTCTGGGTATCGAGAGGGAATGTGTACACTTTGGGAAAGATGTGCGGGTCATGTTGCTCCATTTGCCTCCAAACTTCTTACCCTCTCAAAGGAAGCTAATGCATGGCACGTGCCAGGCCCCCACATTTTTGGGACCCGTGTGGAATATTTGATACTTTTATTGCTCTACTAGGGTTTCATCATCGAGAATTGCAGATTTGCAAGGCGACACATGAAATCTTGCCAGGAAGTGGTATGGGAAATCTTTTGTGATGTCCTTGCGGAATGCGTAGGCCTTATGCAGATGAGGGAGCGGCCGACCCTACCACCGATGGGCGAAAGTACCTCATTGGCATGCCAGATGAAACTGTATTAATATTCAGAAAATCATACGATGCCGAAATTCCTTGAGAGCTGGCATGGTGTTATCACATGGCTCGTATAGGGTGTGGTAAAAATTTGCGCGCGTTTCGAGCATTCTTCCCCTGAGGCCACTTGTAAACCGCACCATCTCCGAGCTAGTCTCTAGATATCGAGAGGGAACATGTCAGCTTTATGCAGGAAGTGCCGGTGATGTTGCTCCGTTGGCCTTGAAACTTCTCATACTCTCAAAAGAGGCCATTGCATGACATGTGTGAGGCCCCCATATTTTTTGGACATGCGTGCAATATTTGAGACATTTATTGCTCTGCTAGGGTTTCATCGCCATAATTACACATCTGCAAAGCGGCACATGAAATCATTTCAGGAAATGGCATGCAAAATCCTTTATGATGCGGGGTTAGATGACACGATGAAAAGTACTCATTTTTCCTAGAGTGGCACTCGACATAGGGGGCTTTTACGAGAATTGCTCTTGTTAAAAGGTAAACCCTAGATCTTGTTGGGTACTTTTATCGAGTGCTCGCTCGGTAAAAGGTTTAACCTAGATCTGATTTAGGACTTTTACTGAGTGCCGAGTGTAATACTCGGTAAAAGTCTCGTTGTTTTCTGATTGGTCAAGTAGACCCTCCCACGGATCGTGCCTTCCCACCGTCCAATTCTCTAAGATCCAACGGTGCTCAGACCTTTGCTCCCACAGCCACAAACCCCCCAGTCATCTTATTCATCCCCTGCCATTTCCTTTCTTCCTACTCTCCCCACGCACAGATCCTTCCTCCTCTCCATCGAAGGAGACAAACTGCCGCCGGAAAAGATGCATCCTACGGAGGAGCGACAGCAAGCAGAAGCAGCATATGGAAAGGAGCGGCAACAAGCTAGCAGCGATATGTCCTTCTCCCTCTCCTTCATCCCCCCTTCATCCATCTCCCTCCTCTCCTCTCCTTGGCGACAAGCAGCAGCAACAACATCCATTAGGAGCAGCAACAACTCCTTCTCCTTTTCCATCATCTCCTCCTAATCTCTCTCCTCGTCTCTTCCCCTTGGTGAGGAGCAGCAGCAGCAGCATACAGGAGTAAGAGAATTCGAAGCAAGGAAGCAACGACAACAAAAGCTCTGGCCACAGTTGCGACGGGAGGAGGACAAACAACGGGGGCAATAACAGCTCTGGCCACCGTTGCGACAGGAGGAGGACGAACAGCGAGAGCCCCGGCTGCCATTGCAAGCTCCGACCATGACGTGGTGGCACGACGCGGTGCAGTAGCTTGAGTGTGTTGGCGGCTGGCGAGGGCTCGCGAGCCGAGGGCCACTATAACTCACGGGCATGAATCATCATCGCCATTGACGGCGGACTTTTTTAACTCTACTCAACATCTTTACCGAGCGTAGCACTCGGGAAAGCCATCTCGTGACTCGACCTATTCTTTGGGACCCACATGTCAGGAGCTGGACACGTGGCTCTTTCTTATTGGTCGTCTTTGCCGAGGGTCCCTCTCGGCAAACTCTTTGTCGAGTGTCGTGTCCTGGCTCCCGACAAATTCTTGTTTGCCCGAGAGGTGTACGTCGGGTGCCCTTTCCCGAGTGCACCACTTGGCAAAGGCTTTGCCGATGGTTATTGGCCCTTTGCCGAGTGTCCATGGCACTTGGCGTATATGCCGATTCTAGTAGTCTTTGGAGGGGCTTGGTCATGCAACAAAAGAATTTTGGGCAAGGTTGGAGGCCAACAATTTAGATAGCAAATGGCATGGGATTTCAGGAATGGTTTGAAAGGAATTTTATTAGGCATTGTAATAAAATGCAACTGTGTTTATGGGTGAATCCAAAACAGGCTCCACATCAGCCTCTCGAGGAAGAATAGGACGTGGCCGCGGCTCCGTATTGTAGAATGCGATGAAATCTTCTCCATTATCTTGATCTTGGCAAAATGGGATTTATAGGCTTGGAGTTAGGTCAGACGACCGCCTTTGGGCCCCACAAGGCATTAGGGCAAGCCCTCAGGGGGTGGTCGGGCCCTGTTAACTTTTGGGCAATAGGTGGACCCTCTCCAGTGGGTCTTCATTTTAGTATTTTTATTTTTTCAATAAAAAATCTCCGCAAAGTTTCGACTGACTCTAAGAAATTTTATTTCTACATAAAAATAAAACCATGGCAATTCTTCTAAAAACAACGTTAGTTGTCGCCGTATTCTCATGATGGATGCCATGGGGTGGCTTATCGAGAGTGGTTGGGGCCGGAAGGTCGTCGGCGGGTGCTACCTCTTGAGCGTGCGTTGGTTTTCCCTTGAAGAGGAAAGGGTGATACAGCAAAGTAGATAAGTATTTCCCTCCATTGTTGAGAACCAAGGTATCAATCCAGTAGGAGGAACAAGCAAGTCACCAATGGATGCACCTACACAAACAATCAAACTTTTGCACCCAACACTATAAAAGGGGTTGTCATCCCTTCACGATTATTTGCAAGGATTAGATCCGATAGATATAGATGTAAACGAGAACAAGAAGTAAAAGGTAAAAATTTTATAGAAAAGTTCTTTTTGGTATTTTTGGTTTATAGATCTGAAAGTATATTATGGAAGGTAGACCCGGGGGCGATAGGTTTCACTAGAGGCTTCTCTCTCGAAGGAAAATATCATGGTGAGTAAAAAAATTACTGTCAAGCAATTGATAGCAAAGAGAATAATCATGTAGTTCTCCAAGGCAATGATCACGCATATAGGCATTACATCCGTATCAAGTAGACCGAAACGATTCTGCATCTACTACTAAAGTCCACACATCGATCGACTCCTGCCTGCATCTAGAGTATTAAGTTCATGAAGAGCAGAGTAACACGTTAAGAAAGATGACATGATGTAGAGGGATAAACTCAAACAATATGATGAAAACCTCAGCTTGATACCCTTGATGGCAACAATACAATATGTGCCTCGCTACCCCTACTATGTCACTGGGTGAGGACACCGCAAGATTGAAACCAACACCAAGCACTTCTCCCATTGCAAGAATTACCAATCTAGTTGGCCAAAACAAACTAATAACTCAAAGAGACTTGCAAGGATATGAAATCATGCATATAAGAATTCAGAGGAGATTCAAATAAGATTAATGGATAATCTGAACATAAACTCACAATTCATCGGATCTTGACAAACACACCACAAAAGAGGATTACATCAGATAGATCTCCATGAAGATCATGAAGAACATGGTATTGAAGATCAAAGAGAGAGAAGAAGCCATCTGACTACTAGCTATGGACCCGTAGGTCTGTGGTGGACTAGTGAGACATCATCGGAGGGGCAATGGAGTTGATGTGGATGCCCTCCATGATTGAAACCCCCTCCGTGGATCTCTCGGGAATGAAGGCTTCCGGTGGCGGAAAAGTATTTGCGTGGCTCTTTTTGATGTTGGGGAATATTTGGGAATTTATTGGCCAAAGTTAGGGTTAGGAGACCTGCCGGGAGACGACAAGTCTGCTAGGCGCGGCCAGGGGGGCCCGTGCCTAGCAGGCTTGTGGCTCCCTAGCTCAAGCCCTGGCATGCACTCCAAGCCTGGTTGATTTGTTACCTTCCATAAAAATTCCTTTCGAAGGTTTTATTCCATTTGGACTCCGTTTAATATTCCAAATCTGCAAAACTCAAAAACAAGGAAAAAACCTGGCACTAGGATCTAGATTAATAGGTTAGTCCCAAAAATAATATTAAATAGCATATTAATGGATATAAAACATCCAAAACAGATAATATATTAGCATGCCATCATAAAAAATTATAGATACGTTGGAGACGTATCAGCATCCCCAAGCTTAATTCCTGCTCGTCCTCGAGTAGGTAAATGATAAAAACAAATTTTTTGATGTGGAATGCTACCTAACATATTTATCCATGTAATATTCTTTATTGTGGCATGAATATTCAGATCCATAATACTCAAAACAAAATCTTAATATTGATATAAAAACAATAATGTTTCAAGCATACTAGCAAAGCAATTGTATCTCTTCAAAATATAATGGCAAAAGAAAGTTATCCCTACAATATCATATGGTCTCGCTATGCTCCATCTTCCCCACACAAAGTATTTATATCAAGCACACCCCCGATGAAAAGTCAAGCAATTGTTTTCACACCTTTATTTTCTCAAACTTTTTCAACTCTCACGCAATACATGAGCATGAGCCATGGATATAGCACTATAGGTGGAATAGAATATGGTGGAGGTTGTCAAGGAAAGGGAGAAGATAGTCTCACATAAACTAGGCGTATCAACGGGCTATGAAGATGCCCATTAATAGATATCAATGTGAGTGAGTAGGGATTGTGATGCAACGAATTCACTAGAGCTATAAGTGTTTGAAAGCTCAAAAAGGAACTAAGTGGACGTGCACCATGAAGAAAAATTCCACTAGTTATATGAAAGTGACAAAATAGGAGATTCTTTATCATGAAGATCATGGTGCTACTTTGAAGCACAAGTGTGGAAAAAGGTAGTAGCAATTCCCCTTCTCTCTTTTCTCTCGCCTTTTTGGTGGGCATCTAAGGCCTCTTTTATTTATATATTTGTTATTTGGGCTTTGTTGGCCTCTTTTATTTTTTTCCTAAAGTCCGGAATCTCATCCCCACTTGTGAGGGAATCATAGCTTCCATCATCCTTTCCTCACATGGGACATGCCCTAATAATGATAATCATCACACTTTTATTTACTTACAACTCAAAAGAAAATTATAACTCGATACCTATGATAAAATATGACTCTATATGCAATATGGATGTGATGGTGCATGTCTGATAACCCCACAAGCATAGGGGATCACAATAGTTTTCGAGGGTAGAGTATTCAACCCAAATTTATTGATTCGACACAGGGGAAGCCAAAGAATATTCTCGAGTATTAGCAGCTGAGTTGTCAATTCAACCACACCTAAAAGACTTAATGTCTGCAGCAAAGTATTCAATAGCAAAGTAATATGGTAGTAACGGTAACAGTGGCAAAGTGATAGTAGCAATTTGTAGTGTTTGTAACAGTAGCAACGGAAAAGTATCTGAGCGAAGATCAATATGAAAAGCTCGTAGGCAATGTAACAGTGATGGATAATTATGTCAGATGGTATTCATCGTGCAACATTTATAACATAGGGTGACATAGAACTAGCTCGAATTCATCAATGTAATGTTGGCATGTATTCCGTATATAGTTATACGTGCTTATGGAAAAGAACTTGCATGACATCTTTTGTCCTACCCTCCCGTGGCAGCGGGGTCCTATTGGAAACTAAGGGATATTAAGGCCTCCTTTTAGTAGAGAACCGGACCAAAGCATTAGCACTTAGTGAATACATGAACTCCTCAAACTATGGTAATCACCAGAAAGAATCCCAGTTATTGTCACCCTGGGGGATGCGGATCATAACTCGTAATAGGTGTCTACAACTTGCAAGATAGGATCAAGAACACACATATATTCATGAAAACATAATAGGTTCAAATCTAAAATCATGGCACTCGGGCCCTAGTGACAAGCATTAAGCATAGCGAAGTCATAGGAACATCAATCTCAGAACATAGTGGATACTAGGGATCAAACCCTAACAAAACTAACTCGATTACATGATAAAACTCATCCAACCCATCACCTTCCACCAAGCCTACGACGAGATTACTCATGAACGGTGGAGAGCATCATGGAATTGGTGATGAAGGATGGTTGGTGATGACGAAGGCATCGATTTCCCTTCTCCGGAGCCCAAAACGGACTCCAGATCTGGTCTCCCGAGGAAGAACAGGCGATGGCGGCGGCTCCATATCGTGAAATGCGATGAACTCTTCTCTCTGATTTTTTTCTTGACAAATAGGGTTATATGGAGTTGGAGAGGAGGTCAGAGAGCCACGAGGGCCCCACAAGCCTGCTAGGCGCGACCAGGGGGTGGCCGCTACGAGCATGCTTGTGGCCTGCAGGTGGCCCCCCTTGGTTACTTCTTGCGCCAGTATTTTTTATTAATTCCAAAAATATTCTCCGTAAATTTTCAAGACGATCTGAGAACTTTATTTATGCACAAAAATAACACCAAGGCAATTCTACGGAAAACAACGTCAGTCCGGGTTAGTTCCATTCAAATCATGCAAATTAGAGTCCAAAACAAGGGCAACAGAGTTTGGAAAAGTAGATATGTTGGAGACGTATCAACTCCCCCAAGCTTAAACCTTTGCTTGTCCTCAAGCAATTCAGTTGATAAACTGAAAGTGATAAAGATAAACTTTTACAAACTCTGTTTGATCTTGCTGCTGTAAATATGTCTAACTTATGTTCAGATTTTCAGCAAAGATTATAGACTAACCACATTCACAATAACATTTAGGTCTCACATTTACTCATAGCAATGACATAATCAACTAGCAAGCAATAATAACAAGTCTCGGATGACAACAATTTTATCAAAGCAATCGTGATACAATATGACATGATGGTATCTCACTAGCCCTTTCTGAGACCGCAAAACAAAAATGCAGAGCACCTCTCGAGAACAAGGGCTGACTAAACTTTGCAATTCACGGTGAGAGAGATCCAGAAATGCTCATACTCAATATGAATTAATAGGAAGGCATAAAAATGACAATGGTGCTCTCTAACTGGTGCTTTTTATAAGAGGATGATGACTCAATAATAAAGTAAATGGAAAGACCCTTCGTAGAGGGAAGCATTGATTTGCAGAGGTGCCAGAGCTCAAGCTTTTAAAACAGAGATAGGTAATGATTTTGGAGTGGTATGCTTTCATTGCTCACATAACGACCACGAGGTTTTCAATATCTTCCATGCTAGATACATTATAGGCGGTTCCCAAACAGAATGGTAAAGTTTTTACCCCCCCTCCACCCATGAGTCACACTCCACGGCGGGCCGAATTCACGGGTACCGTCCATAAAAACACAGTCATGGGGGAGTTTTTTTAATTATATTTTTCTTTTTATTTTGAGCATGGGACTGGGTATCCCGATTACCAGCCACTTTATCGTGAATGATAGTGAATCAACACATATCGTGAGAATAACCCACCTAGCATGGAAGATACTGACAGCCCCAGTCGCCACATGAGCGATTTGGGCATACAAAACAGAAAGTTTGTTTGAAGGTTTAAAGTTTAGCACATGCAAATTTACTTGGAACGGCAGGTAAATACCACATATAGGTATATATGGTGGACTCATATGGAACAACTTTGGGTCTATTGAGATGGATGCACAAGCAATATTCCCGCTTAGTACAAGTGAAGGCTAGCAAAAGACTGGGGAGCGACCAACTAGAGAGCGACATAGTCATCAACATGCTTTGATATTAACCAACATTGAATGCAAGCATGAGTAGGATATAATTCACCATGAACATAAATATCGTGGAGGCTATGTTGATTTGTTTCAAATACATGCATGAACATGTGCCAAGTTAAGCCACTTGAATCATCCAGAGGAGGATACCTTTCTATCATACCACAACACAACCATTTTAATGCGCATGTTGGCCCTCAAGACGAACCATTATCCACTCTTAGATAATTAAGCATGGCATGAATAACTATAATCTCTAATTATCTTGCAAGCATGTTCAACCCATAATGTACTGAATTTGGAACGATCAGATAATCATATTTACAAAATCAAGATAGGTCGAGTTCGTACCAGCTTTTCTCCATCTCAATCTTTTCATCAAAATATCGTCATTATTGCCTTTCACTTGCACGACTGAACGATGTGAATAATAATAAGAGTGCATGTGCATTGGACTAAGCTAGGATATGCAAACAATAAACCAAAGGAGAAGACAAGGCAATATGGGCTCTTTGTAAGATAAACAATAGTGCATATGAGAGCCACTCAACACGTCATCGTGGTCTTCTCCTTACAACCCAAAGAAAAGAAAAGAAAATTATTTACACGGGAAAGCTCCCAACAAGCAAAAAGAAGAACGAGAAATCTTTTTGGGTTTTCTCTTTAATGCTACAACTAAGCAACTAGGAAATAAAGCTAGAACTATTTTTTTGTATTTTTCTCAAAGTTAATTAAACACATAGGAAGAAAGCATAAAGAATAAAATAAACTACCATGGATAGTACAATGAAAAAGTATGAACATCGAAAACTGAAATAAGTGTGTGAACATGAATGTAATGTTGGTGAGAAATACGTACTCCTCCAAGCTTAGGCTTTTGGCCTAAGTTGGTTTAGGGCCATGGCTGGAAATAACCTTCTCCGGGATACTCCAGAGGACACTGAGGGTTCCACTGATTAGTGATCTCCTATGGCTCCCACTGAAAAAAGGGGTCTGATATGGATCAAGGGCGAGTGTTGGCTCAGGTGCTGGGGGTTGCGCCAAACCCCAATATCGGTAGATGTCATCGGGCATAACAGTGTACCTGCCTGAATGAATATCGAACAGAGAAGAAGCAGGCAGAGTAATAATCTCACAAGTACCCTGACTAAATACTAAATTGTAAAGCAGCCTCCTATCATCAATCTTTTTAATAACATCATGGGATACCATATGGTCATAATCTAAAAACTTCGCGGGTATTAGCCTCTCATCTTTCTCGTGAAGCCTAATGGATATCTCAAAATGTTTAGCTAAACGAGATGCATAGATACCTCCGAATGATTGGTGTTCAACCGTCGGGCCACCATAGAGCCCAGACTAAAGGTTCTATCAGCCAATAAAGCATGGCGTAAAATAGCGAGGTCAGGGGCACAAAGGCTTCCACTCTCTGAGTGGCCAACTAAACATCTTCCCACAAATAATGAATAATAGCATAGCACAGGAAAATGTAAACTAGCTGCTCTTGCCCTTGACACGAATCTATCTTCACCTACAGTGACAGTGGCAATAAAATCTTCCATGTCTCGAGGACGTGGTTCCCTGATGCTGCCCTCAATGGGTATCTTGCAAACTTTGCAAAAATCATAAAGGTTCATTTTGTTAGGCATATCATATAAGTGAAATTCTAATCTAGGAGGGTCTTCCCTAGGATGAACGTGAAAATTTTGAACAAAGGTATTAGTGAGCAAGAGGTACTGGTCACACTTATCGTTGAGGAAGTCTATGATGCCTGCATTCCCTGCCAGATAATATAAATCTTCATAAATTCCAGCCGCCCTCAAGAATGTGTCACACGACCATTCACATGGTCGAATTTCCGCGGCGCGAGGAAGATTATATTTGGGTTTCTCCTTCATTTCATTTTCATCTTCCTTAGAACCCCAACTTGAAGAACCTCTTGGTAATCTTCTCAACATTTTCAAGTGGCTAGAGACTATATCATGCATCAAAACTACTTGGGACCATACAAATTTTACATGCAAGCTCAAGAACAAGGTCACCATAACAGCAAAAATTTGCAATATATAAGTCACTAGAACAAAAACTAATTGGACCATTGGAGGAGTCACATACCGATGGGCAATCCCTTAAAATAGTTTTGCAAATGGAGCTTTGAGCAAGGAGATCGAAAATGGCAGCAAGATGAGCTAGAACACGAGTTTGAGCAATGGTGGGATTTTTTTGGAGGAAGGTGAAGTGAATGGGTGCTGGAATAAGTGGAGGGGGCCATGTGGGACCCACAAGCCACAAGGGCGTGCCAAGGGGAGGTGGTCGTGCCCTGTAGGCTTGTGGCCCACTCGTGTAGACCCCTGATGCATTCTCAGTGCCAAAAATTCTTAAATATTCCCCAAAAAATCATACCAAATTTTCAGGGGATTCTGGGAACTTTTATTTTCAGGTCATTTTTCTATTGCACGGGAAACTCAAAAAACAGAAAAATAATAGCATTTTTACTTAATTTCATCTAGGTAACAGAAAGTAAAAGTTAGACGCAGGAAGTTGTGCTTTCTAAATTCGTCAATCTCATACTCATCAAAAGGAATCCATCAATAAGGTTGATAAGGTCTTATTAACAAACTTCTTTCGAATAACATGAAACCGAAGAATTTTCAAATAACACTAAGTTACCTCAATGGGGATATGCATTTCCCCAACAATAAGTATATCATATTTGTTCTTGACAATAGGAAGAGGGAACTCAAAGTCTCCAATAATAATTGTTGGAATTTTTTCAATAGAGTTGATACTACGAACTTTAGGTTGTTTCTTCGGAAAGTGTACCGTATGCTCATTACCATTAATATGAAAAGTGACATTGCCCTTGTTGCAATCAATAACAGCCCCTGCAGTATTCAAAAAGGGTCTACCAAGGATGATCGACATACTGTCGTCTTCGGGAATATCAAAAATAACAAAGCCCGTCAAGATAGTAGCATTTGCAACTACGATAGGTACATCCTCACAAATACCGATAGGTAGAGCAGTTGATTTATCAGCCATTTGCAAAGAGATTTCAGTAGGTGTCAACTTATTCAGATCAAGTCTACGGTATAAAGAGAAAGGCATAACACTAGCACCAGCTCCAAGATCACATAAACCACTTTTAACATAATTTCCTTTAATAGAGCATGGTATAGAAGGTACTTCGGGATCTCCTAGTTTCTTAGGTATTCCACCTTTAAATGTATAATTAGCAAGCATGGTGGAAATCAACTTCTGGTATCTTTCTTTTATTTGTCACAATATCTTTCATATACTTAGCATAGGGAGACATTTTCAAAATATCAGTCAAGCGCATACGTAAAAAGACCGGTCTAATCATTTCAGCAAAACGCTCAAAGTCCTCATCATCCTTTTTCTTGGATGCTTTAAGAGGAAAGGGCATGGGTTTCTGAACCCGTGGTTCTCTTTCTCTACCATGTTTCCTAGCAATGAATTCTCTTTTATCGTATCTTTTATTCTTAGATTGTGGGTTATCAAGATCATCAACAGGTTCAATCTCCACATCATTATCATTACTTGGTTGAGCATCAACATGAACATCATTATTAATGTTATCACTAGGCTCATGTTCATCACCAGATTGTGTCTCAGCATAATAAATAGAAATATCATTTGGATTCTCAGACGTATCTATAACAGGTTCACTAGCAGCGTGCAAAGTACTATCATCATTCTTTTTCCTACTCTTATTGGAAGGAATAGGTGCATCAATATTAACTCTTTGAGAATCTTGTTCAATTCTCCTAGGATGGCCCTCGGGATACAAAGGTTCCTGAGTCATTCTACCACCTCTAGTCACAACTTTAACAGAATGATCATTGTCTTTACTATTCATCTCACTAAGAAAATCATTTTGAGCCTTAAGTACTTGTTCTACTTGAGTGGTTACCATGGAAGCATGTTTACTAATAAGCTTAAGATCATTAACAGTTCTAGTCAAATAATCACCCAAGAGATCAAGCATATAAGCATTATGTTTCAATTGTCTACTAACATAGGCATTGAAATTTTCTTGCTTCATAATAAAATTATCAAATTCATCCAAGCATTGGCTAGCAGACTTATTATAAGGAATATCTCCTTCATCGAATCTACTGATGGTAGATTCTTAACATCTTCAGCTTTAATACTTTTTCTTTCATAGATTACTTTGCCTCTTGCATATCTTAAGGACTGAGGAATAGAATACCTCTTTTCTTCAGATTTGGCTTTGGAGGTGGTTCGAGAATAGTCCAATCATTATCATTGCTCAATATATTATTCAATAGTAATTCAGCTTGTTCTACAGTTTGTTCCCTGAAAACACAACCAGCACAACTATTTAGAAGTCCCTAGAAGCATCGGTTAGTCCATCATAAAAGATATCAAGTATTTCATTTTTCTTGAGAGGATGATGAGGCAATGCATTAAGTAATTGGAGAAGCCTCCCTAAGCTTGTGGGATACTCCCTTCTTCAATTTGCACAAAGTTAAATATTTCCTGCAAGGCAGCTTGTTTCTTGTGGGCAGGAAAATATTTTTCAGAGAAGTAATAAATCATATCCTAGGGACTACGCACACAACCAGGAGCAAGATAATTAAACCATATCTTAGCATCACCCTTTAATTAGAAAGGAAACAACTTAAGAATATAGTAATAGCGATTTTTTCCTCAAGAGTAAATAGGGTGCCTATATCATTCAATTTGGTAAAATGTGCCACAATAGTTTCAGATTCATAACCATGGAAAGGATCAGATTCAACCAAAGTAATTAACTCGGGATCGAGAGAGAATTCATAATCCTTATCAGTAACAAAGATAGGTGAAGTAGCAAACTTAGGATCATATTGCATTCTAGCATTCAGAGATTTTTCCTTCCACTTGCGAAGCAATTTCTTAAGATCATCTCTATCTTGACAAGCAAGAAAGTACCTAGATACCTACCCTTCCATAACATAACCTTCAGGTATATCAGGCGATTCATATCTAGGAGAGCTAGGTCTAGTAGGTGAATCATTGTGTTCAGTTTCAATAATTTCATCAGATTCAGAAATATTATCAGTTTCAGCATTGGCTCTAGCAATTTGTTCATCAAGAAATTCACCCATTTGCATAGTATCATCGGGCAAAGTATTATCATAAGCATCATGCATAGCAGAAGTAGCATCATCAATTACTTGTGACATATCAGATTTACTAGCAGGTGGTCGTGTCACAAACTTACTCATAACAGAAGGTGAATCAAGTGCAGAGCTAGATGGCAGTTCCTTACCTCCCCTCGTAGTAGAGGGATAGATCTTGGTTTTTGGATCTTTCAGATTCTTCATAGTGATCAACAGATATATACCCCAAGTGACTCAGAGAATAAAGCTATGCTCCCCGGCAATGGCACCAGAAAAAGGTCTTGATAACCCACAAGTATAGGGGATCACAACAGTTTTTGAGGGTAGAGTATTCAACCCAAATTCATTGATTCGACACAAGGGGAGCCAAAGAATATTCTCGAGTATTAGCAGCTGAGTTATCAATTCAACCACACCTAAAAGACTTAATATCTGCAGCAAAGTATTCAGTAGCAATGTAATATGGTAGTAACGGTAACGGTGGCAAAGTGATAGTAGCAATTTGCAGTGTTTGTAACAGTAGCAACGAAAAAGTAACTGAGCGAAGATCAATATATGAAAATCTCGTAGGCAATGGACCAGTGATGGATAATTATGTCACATGGCATTCATCATGCAACAGTTATAACATAGGGTGACACAGAACTGGCTCCAATTCATCAATATAATGTAGGCATGTATTCCGTATATAGTCATACGCGCTTATGGAAAAGATCTTACATGACATCTTTTGTCCTACCCTCTCGTGGCAGCGGGGTCCTATTGGAAACTAAGGGATATTAAGGCCTCCTTTTAATAGAGAACCGGACCAAAGCATTAGCACTTAGTGAATACATGAACTCCTCAAACTACGGTAATCACCGGAAAGAAACCCAGTTATTGTCACCCTGGGGGATGCAGATCATAACTTGTAATAGGTGTCTACAACTTGCAAGATAGGATCAAGAACACACATATATTATTGAAAACATAATAGGTTCAGATCTGAAATCATGGCACTTGGGCCCTAGTGACAAGCATTAAGCATAGCAAAGTCGTAGCAACATCAGTCTCAGAACATAGTGGAATCTAGGGATCAAACCCTACCAAAACTAACTCGATTACATGATAAATCTCATCCAACCTATCACCGTCCAGCAAGCCTATGATGAGATTACTCACAAACGGTGGAGTGCATCATGTAATTTGTGATGAAGGATGGTTGGTGATGATGAAGGCGTTGATTTCCCCTCTCTCAAGCCCAAAATGGACTCCTTATCTGGTCTCCCGAGGAAGAACAGGCGATGACGGCGGCTCCATATCGTCAAACCCGATGAACTCTTATGTCTGTTTTTTCTCTTGACAAATAGGGTTATATGGAGAGGGAGAGGAGGTCGTAGGAGCCATGAGGGCCCCACAAGCCTGCTAGGCGGGACCAAGGGGTGGCTGCGCCGAGCAGGCTTGTGGCCTGCAGGTAGCCTCCCTCTGGTTACTTGTTGCGCCAGTATTTTTATTAATTCCAAAAATATTCTCCATAAATTTTCAGTACGATCCGAGAACTTTTATTTCTGCACAAAAATAACACCAAGGCAATTCTGCTGAAAACAACGTCAATCCGGGTTAGTTCCATTCAAATCATGCAAATTAGAGTCAAAACAAGGGAAAAAGACTTTGGAAAAGTAGATACGTTGGAGACGTATCAATGTCATAAAAGGAAACGGTGGAAGTTGCATGGCAATATATCTCGGAATGGATATGGAAATGCCATAATGGGTGGTATGGTGGCTGTTTTGAGGAAAGATATATGGTGGCTGTTTTGAGGAAGGTATATGGTGGCTATTTTGAGGAACGTGTTTGTTGTACCGGCGAAAGTTGTGCGGTACTATAGAGGCTAGCAAAGGTGGAAGGGTGAGAGTGCGTATAATCCATGGACTCAACATTAGTTATAAAGAACTCACATACTTATTGGAAAAGTCTGTTAGTCATTGAAGTAAAGTATTAAATGCATGCTCCTAGGGAGAGGTCGGTAGGAGTTATCCATCGCGGGCTCCCGACCCTCACACAAAGGTCGACACTCTATAAACAAGTCATGCTCCGACTTCCTTACATAACGGTTCACCATACGTGCATGCTACAGGAATCACAAACCTTTACACAAGTATTTTTACCAAATCATAACTACTTTCTAACATGACTCTTAACATTACCATCTTTATATCTCAAAATTTTATGCAAGGAATCAAACTTCTCATAAATACTCAATGCACTTAATATGGAAGTTTTTATTATATCCATCTTTTTAGACCAATTACCATGATTTTTAGAGACTCTCAAAATAATACAAGTGAGTTACGAGAGTTCAATTATTTCTATAAAACGCAAACACCACCGTGCTCTAAAAGATGTAAGTGAAGCACATAGAGCAAAATTGCCTAACTCAAAAGATATAAGTGAAGCACATAGAGCATTCTAAAAAATTCACGAATTAGCGTGTCCTTCTAAAAAAAGTGTGTAGCAAGGATTGTGGCAAACTAACAAGCAAATACTCATATCATACAAGACGCACCAAGTAAAACACATATCATGTGGTGAATAAAAATATAGCCTCAAGTAAATTTACCGATGGATTGAAGACGAAAGAGGGGATGCCTTCCGGGGCATCCCCAATCTTAGGCTCTTTGGCATCCTTGAATATGACTTGGGGTGCCTTGGGAATCCCCAAGCTTAGGACCGTGCCACTCCTTCTTCCATAGTCCATCCAATCTTTACCCAAAACTTGAAAACTTCACAACACAAAACTTAACAGAAAACTCGTGAGATCCGTTAGTATAAGAAAATAAATCACCACTTTAGGTACTGTTGTGAACTCATTCTTTATTTATATTGGTGTTATACCTACTGTATTATAACTTCTCCATGGTTCATACCCCATGATACAACCCAAAGATTCATCAAAATAGGCAAACAACTCAAAGAAAACAGAATCTGTCAAAACAGATCAATCTGTAGCAATCTGAAAACTTCGTATACTTATGTAACTCGTTTTTTTGAAAAAATAGGAAAACCTGGGAAATTTTTATATAAATATTTTGTAAAACTTTCAGACTCATTCGACGCTCTGAAAAATTTCTAAAATTCCTGGACTGAGCGCAAAATTTTCTGTTTTTCAACAAGATCAAATCAACAACTACCATAGATCACCCCAAAGGTTTTACTTGGCTCAAACACTAATTAAAACACCAAAACACAATTACTACAGAAGCAATAATGTGGTAAACACTCAAAAACATAACAGAAAAATAAAATTGGGTTGGCTCCCAAAAAGCGCTACTGTTTAACGCCCCTAGCTAGGAAAAACGCAACCAATCTAGGTATTGTCATCTTTGGTATGAAATCCAAAAGTAGCTCTCATAACAGATTCATAAGGCAATCTTATTTTCTTTCTAGGAAAGTGTTCCATGCCTTTCCTTAATGGAAATTGGAATCTAATGTTTCCTTCTTTCATGTCAACAATTGCACCAATCGTTCTAAGGAAAGGTCTACCAAGAATAATAGGACATGTAGGATTGCAATCTATATCAAGAACAATGAAATCTACAGTCACATAATTACTATTTGCAACAATAGAACATCATTAATCCTTCCCATGGGTTTCTTAATAGTGGAATCTGCAAGATGCAAATTTAGAGAGCAATCGTCAAGATCATGGTAACCTAGCACATCGCATAAAGTTTTCGGAATCGTGGAAACACTAGCACCCAAATCACACAAATCATGACACTCATACTCTTTGATTTTAATCTTGATAGTAGGTTCCCACTCATCATGAAGCTTTGTAGGAATAGAAACTTCTAACTCAAGTTTTTCTTCAAAAGTTTTCATCATAACATCAACTATATGTTTAGTAAAAGCCTGATTTTGACTATAAGCATGAGGGGAATTCATCATGGAATGTAAAAAGGAAATACAATAAATCAAAGATAAATTATCATAATTAAAGTCCTTGAAATCCAAAAGAGTGGGTTCATTGCTATTTAATGTTTTGACCTCTTCAATCCCCCTATTATCAATCTTAACATTAAGATCTAGAAACTCCGAATCATTGGGACGCTCTTTAACTAAAGTTGACTTTTCTCCAGCCCCATATTTATCAAGATTCACATTAGAAAACAAATATTTGATAGGATTCACATAAATCACTTTGATATCTTCATCATTATTATCACGAGAACACACTTTTTCAAGCCATTCACGCTTAGCACGAATTCTAGCGGTTCTTTCCATACTTTCATCAATGGAAATTCTCATAGCTTTTAAAGATTCATTAATATCATGCTTGGGTGGAGTAGATATAACTTTCAAAGAATCAATCTCAAGCGAAATTTTATTAACGCTCCTAGCCAAATCATTAATCTTGAGCAGGTTTTCTTCAATCATAGCATTGAAAACCTTTTGTGAAGCAATAAATTCTATAACAATATTCTCAAGATAAGAGGGCATATTATTATTATTTCCATAAGAATTGTTGTAGGAATTACCATAATTATTAGAGGAATTACTAGGAAACGGCCTGGGGTTGAAATTACCTCTATACGCGTTATTACCAAAATTGTTCCTACCAACAAAATTCACATCCATAGATTCATTATTATTTCCAAACAAAGAAGACAAAGGCATATCATTAGGATCAATAGGAGCACCCTTACTAGCAAAAAATTTCATCAATTCATCTATGTTTTCACTCAAAGTATTTGTGTCTTCAATAGTATGCACCTTTTTACTAGTAGGAGATCTTTCGGTATGCCATCGAGAGTAGTTTGTCATAATATTATCTAGGAATTTTGTAGCTTCTCCTAACGTGATTTACATAAAAGTACCACCCGCGGCGGAATCTAAAAGATTCCTAGATGCAAAATTCAATTCCGCATAGAAAATTTGCATAATCATCCATAAAGTCAAACCATGTGCGAGGCAATTCCTAATTATTAATTTCATCCTCTCCCAAGATTGTGAAACATGCTCATGATCAAGTTGCTTAAAATTCATTATATCGGTCCTAAGGGAGATGATCTTAGCGGTCGAAAAGTACTTGGAAATAAAATCATATTTACACTTATTCCAAGAATCAATACTATTTTTGGCAAAGATCAAAACCAAGTTTTAGCACGATCTCGTAGTGAGAACGAAAATAGTTTCAATTTCACAATATCATTATCCACATCTTTCTTCTTTTGCATATCACACAACTCAATGAAAGTATTTAGATGGGATGCGGCATCTTCACTAGGAAGGCCAGAAAATTGTTCTTTCACAACAAGATTAAGCAAGGAAGCATTGATTTCATAATACTCCGCACTGGTGGCGGGAGCAATTGGAGTACTATTAAAATTATTATTATTATTGGTCACACAACTTGGTATTTTCATACATCGTGACAAAGCAAGCAATCAAGCACACGAGCAAATGAAAGGCAAGCGGAAGAAGGGCGAATAAAAAAGGCAAATCTTTTTGGTATGTTCTGAAAATCGTTTTAGAAGTGGGGGAGAGCAAAACGAGAGGCAAATGGAAAATAATGTAAATGCAAGAGATGAGTTTGTGATGGGTACTTGGTAGGCTTGATGTGTATCCTCCCCGGCAACGGTGCCAGAAAATCCTTCTTGCTACCTCTTAAGTGTGCGTTGGTTTTACCTTGAAGAGGAAAGGGTGATGCAATAAAGTAGATAAGTATTTCCCTTAGTTGTTGAGAACCAAGGTATCAATCCAGTAGGAGGAACAAGCAAGTCACCAATGGATGCACCTACACAAAAAATCAAACTCTTGCACCCAATGCTATAAAAGGGGTTGTCAATCCCTTCACGATTATTTGCAAGGATTAGATCTGATAGAGATAGATGTAAACGAGAACAAAAAGTAAAAGGTAAATAAATTGCAGCAAAGTATTTTTTGGTATTTTTGGTTTATAGATCTGAAAGTATATTACGGAAAGTAGACCCTAGAGCCATAGGTTTCACTAGAGGCTTCTCTCTAGAAGGAAAATATCATGGTGGGTAAACAAATTACATTCAAGCAATTGATAGCAAAGCGAATAATCATGTAGTTATCCAAGGCAATGATCATGCATATAGGCATCACGTCCGTATCAAGTAGACTAAAACGATTCTTTATTTACTACTATTATTCCACACATCGACCGACTCCTGCCTGCATCTAGAGTATTAAGTTCATGAAGAACATAGTAACGCATTAAGAAAGATGACATGATGTAGAGGGATAAACTCAAGCAATATTATGAAAACCCCATATTCTTACCCTTGATGGCAACAATACAATACATGCCTCGCTACCCCTCCTATGTCATTGGGTGAGGACACCGCAAGATTGAACCCAAAACCAAGCACTTCTCCCATTTCAAGAATTACCAATCTAGTTGGCCAAACCAAACCAATAACTCGAAGAGACTTGAAAGGATATGAAATCATGCATATAAGAATTAAGAGGAGATTCAAATAAGATTCATGGATAATATGAACATAAACTCACAATTCCTCGGATCTTGACAAACACACTACAAAAGAGGATTACATGAGATAGATCTCCATGAAGATCATGAAGAACATGGTATTGAAGATCAAAGAGAGAGAAGAAGCCATCTAGCTACTAGCTATGGACCCGTAGGTCTGTGGTGGACTACTCACGCATCACCCGAGGGGCAATGGAGTTGATGTAGATGCCCTCCGTGATCAAAACGTCCTCCGAGAGATTACCGGAAAAGGCTCCAAGATTGGATCTCTCGGGAACGGAGGCTTCCGACGGCGAAAAAGTATTTGTGTGGCTCTTTTTGATGTTGGGGGAATATTTGGGAATTTATAGGCCAAAGATTAGGGTTAGGAGACCTGCTGGGAGATGACAAGCCTGCTAGGCACATCCAAGGGGGCCTGCTCCTAGCAGGCTTGTGGCTCCCTAGCATAAGCCCCGACATGCACTCCGAGCCTGGTTGATTTGTTTCGTTCTAGAAAAATTCCTTCCGAAGGTTTTATTCTGTTTGGACTCCGTTTAATATTCCATATCTACAAATCCCAAAAATAATATAAAATAGCATATTAATGCATATAAAACATCCAAAACAGAGAATATAATAACATGTCATCATAAAAAATTATAGATACGTTGGAGACGTATCAGCGGGCTCCGGGAACGGGATTGGGGACAAGCTGTGCGTGACACACGATGTACCCAGGTTTGGGGCCCTCCGAGGGAGGTAACACCCCTAGTCCTGGTAGCCTAGTTGATGAACCAAGAGGGCTATAGTGGTGCTCCTTGAGCTATTCGGTGGAGGAGGAAGGAGGAGCTAGCTTGCTCTCTCTACCTCTCCGGTGTGTGGGTGTGTGAGTGTGCTAGGGGGAGAATGAGGCCGCCCCTTGCATGAGGGAGTTCTAGGGGGGTTTATAGGCCAACTCCCTCGCTTACAATATGTATAGATAATGCTGGAGGGGTCCCGGCTGGCAATCTCCCAAGCCGCCCTAGGGGCCCCGCCGACTGAGCGATCTGGTTGTCTGTAGGGCCCGCCGGCTGTGTGGACCGCCGTACATAGGGCCCGCCGGCTACAGGTTCCCATCGCGGGCTAGAGCCTGTGGGCCAGATGATATCATTGGTGCTTGCTTGTCACACAGCCGCATGGGTCGCACCGAGCGCGTCATGTAGCGGTAGCCGACCATGGTCTCCAATATGGCCGGCCACATTGTAGCCATGCGGGGGCAGGTAATGGAGTGGTTGAAGGTGTGCCGTCACTGTGCCGCCTCGCCTAATCGTAGTCGGTTGCGATCAGTGGTACGACTACCTCCACTGTAGCCATGCTCATGCTGACCAGCGGCATGGTGGGCGCACTGTGGTCATATGGATCCTGGTCAGTGGTGCCAGAGTCGCTGTAGCCTCATCGTGCTGATGTGAAAGGCGCTGACCCATCGGCTGACGAGTCGTGTGGGAGCTCGACGGTTGGTGGCTCTATACCGAGCCGGACTGCACCGCACAACCGGTCCTCAGGATCCGGACCATGGGTGGGAGCGCAGGCTGCCGTATGGTTGTTTTAAAAACAGGAAGACACCGTTCCATCTGAGGCTACCCCAGGGCTATCCCTCCATTAGTAGTCTCCGAAGCTGGGGTGATTCCGCTGGTTCGCTATGGCGGGACACGCTAGTTTGAACCCTACGCCGGGGTCCCGAAGGGTGGAGCCAGGTCGACGGGTCACCACAGGCGGCCAGCCTACACGATCGGAAGGTAGTCTCCAAGCGGCTCCGCGCCCGCCGAGTGGCAGACCCAGGTGCCACCCGTCGTGATGCGTGGTGGGCCGTTCCTGACAAGCCACACAGGCAACAAGACTAGGCCTCGTGGCGGGCCCACGAGGCCGCGACCTCAGCCCATGTGTGCGGATCCTTTGCGTCTAGGAGCTGTCGGTTGGGGTTCCCGACGAGTAGTAACGCCCTCCGCATAGGGCGGGGTAGTGGGGATCATGCGCATCTGATCCTCTCCCCCACAACCCCACGCGGGGTTTAAATGGGGAGTGGAAGGGGATGAGAGAGGCAAATGTCCCCTCCCCACTCCCCTTGCCATTCTTGCGTCTCCCCTTCTCGTTCACAAAGAGAGAGAGAGAGAGAGAGAGAGAGCAAGAGAGAGAGCAGGCATGCTCGTCTCGCGACCACCGCGTCGTCGCCCGATGTCGCCGCCGGCCCTGCTCCCTCACCCGAGCCTGCCTTGAGCTAGATGGAGAGCAAGGGCGCTTGGGATGGCAACGACCTCGACGAGGACTACATCGAGCACCTTTGTCATCGCTGCAAGCTCCCGCCAGCGCAGCTTGTCGTGGCACGCATCATGGGGGCAAAGAACACCCCAGCCCCGCGGGACGGCGAGGTGGTGGTCTTTGCCGAACACTTTACCCGCCGATGACCCACAAGTATAGGGGATCTATCATAGTCCTTTTGATAAGTAAGAGTGTCAAACCCAACAAGGAGCAGAAGGAAATGACAAGCGGCTTTCAGTATGGTATTCTCTTCAAGCACTGAAATTATCAAAAACAGATAGTTTTGTGATAAGGTAATTTGTAACGGGTAACAAGTAACAACCGTAGCAAAGGTACAACAAGGTAGCCCAATCCTTTTTGTAGCAAAGGACAGGTCTGGACGAACTCTTATATAAAGTGAAGCGCTCCCAAGGACACATGGGAATTTCTGTCAAGCTAGTTTTCATCATGCTCATTTGATTCGCGTTCGTTACTTTGATAATTTGATATGTGGGTGGACCGGTGCTTGGGTGCTACCCTTACTTGGACAAACCTCCCACTTATGATTAACCTCTCTCGCAAGCATCCTCAACTATGAAATAATAATTAAGGTAAACCTAACCATAGAATGAAACATATGGATCCAAATCGTCCCCTTACGAAGCAACGCATAAACTAGGGTTTAAGCTTCTATCACTCTAGCAACCCATCATCTACTTATTACTTCCAAATGCCTTCCCCTTGGCCCAAATAATGGTGAAGTTTTATGTAGTCGACGTTCACATAACACCACTAGAGTAGAGACAACATACATCTCATCAAAATATCGAAGGAATACCAAATTCACATGATTACTTATAACAAGACTTATCCCATGTCCCCAGGAACAAACATAACTACTCACAAAGCATGTTCATGTTCATAATCAGAGGAGTATTAATTATCATAAAGGATCTGAACATATGATCTTCCACCAAGTAAACCAACTAGCATAAACTACAAGGAGTAACCAACACTACTAGCAACCAACAGGTACCAATCTGAGGTTTAAGACAAAGATCAGATACAAGAGATGAACTAGGGTTTGGAGAGGAGATGGTGCTAGTGAAGATTTTGATGGAGATTGACCCCCTCTTTATGAGAGCATCGTTGGTGATGACGATGGCTTTGGTTTCCCCCTCGGGGAGTGAAGTTCCCCCGACAGAACAGCTCCGCCCGAGCTCTAAATTGGTTTTGCCCAAGTTCCGCCTCGAGACGGCGACGCTTCGTCCCGAAAGCTCTCTCTTGATTTTTTTCGAGGTCAAAACCCTTCATATAGCAGAAGATGGGCACTGGAGGCCTGCTAGGGGGCCCACAAGCCACCAAGGCGTGGCCAGGGGGTAGGCCACGCCTGGCAGGCTTGTGACCTCCTGGTGGGTCCCTCTGGTATTTGTTTAGCCCAATAATTTTTATATATTCCAGAATAATTTTTTGTAACTTTTCAGGACTTTTGGAGTTGTGAAGAATAGGTCTCTCATATTTGCTCCTTTTCTAGTCCAGAATTCCAGCTGCTGACATTCTCCCTCTTCATGTAAACCTTGTAAAATAAGAGAGAAAATGCATAAGTATTGTATCATAACGTGTAATAACAGACCATAATGCAATAAATATCAATATAAAAGCATGATGCAAAATGGATGTATCACCCGTGGGTTTGGGCTGCTGGCGAGCACATTCTTTCGGTGTTTCTTGACGCATTTCGACCTCCAACCTCACCACCTCATCGCCAACGCCATTCTCCAGATTGTTGCCTTCATCTCCTTGTGCGATGGATACTTCGGGGGTCGAGTCGCGACTCGATGTATGGAGCCGACTCTTCTTCCTCAAGCAGCAAATGGTGTTGGACAAGAGCACCGGGCGGAAGAAGATGACCGCCTGTGGAGCCGCCCTCTTCTATCACCGCACGGGAACCGGCTTCTCGAAGCTCCCACTTCAGGACTTAGTGAAGAGGTGGCTAAAAGGATTCTTCTAAGTGAAGAACATGGAGCCGCTCATTGATTGCATCAACCTGCCCGCCTTTGTCAACCAGCCGCCGAACGCCATGCTGAACTGGCGAACACCTCTGTCGAAGCCAGCTGATTACGCGGACAGACTCTTTGCCCGGCTAACCGTGCTGACCGGCTCGGAGGGCCTCACGGACATCGACCTGCTGACGACCATGGTGGCATGCCGCGTGTAGCCGCTACTGCCCCACCCACATCTGATCTGTCAGATGGGCGGTCGGCACGACCCGTGCTAGCTATCGATCAAGGAACTGAAGGTGGTGCACGTGGTGAGGTGGGTGAACTTGATCTCTGCTGCCAAGCTCAACGAGGGAGATTGGCAATGGGTCAAGGCCCCCTACGACCGGGAGCATCCAGCTCCACCAGTATGTGATCGTCTGCCCTTCCCTTTTTTGTTACGCAGACTCCTCCCCTACACTTGCTGACCCGCCACCTTCTCCGGCTGCAGTTGTTTCCTTTGTTGCAAGCCTACGGCTCGCCGTTGCCGACCTGGTGGAGTCGGATGCTGAGGAGATTGAGGATGCCGACAACGTGGAGCCGATAGACGGGGCTCGAGCCGGAGGATCCAGAGCCAACGACACGAAGGCGGAGGAGTCCAAGTTGGCCGGTGAGTTGCTAAAAAGACATGGATGTCGCCTAGAGGGGGGGGGGGGGTGAATAGGCACTTTAAAATAATTGCGGTTTAGGCTTGAACAAATGCGAAATAAAACTATTCTTTAATTAGTCAAGCACAAAACCTAAAACAGCCAGGCTCACCTATGTGTACCAACAACTTATGCTAAGCAAGATATAAAATTAAGTGATAGCAAGATATATAACAAGAAACAATATGGCTATCACAAAGTAAAGTGCATAAGTGAAGGGGCTCGCGTAAGAGATAACTGAGGCACGAGGAGACAACGATGTATCCTGAAGTTCACACCCTTGTGGATGCTAATCTCCATTCGAAGAGGTGTGGAGGCACAATGCTCCCCAAGAAGCTACAAGGGCCACCGTAATCTCCTCACGCCCTCGCACAATGCAAGATGCCATGATTCCACTACGGGACCCTTGAGGGTGGTCACCGAACCTGTACAAACAAGGTTAGGGCAATCTCCACAACTTAATTAGAGGCTCCCAATGACACCATGAAGCTTCACCACAATGGATTGTGGCTCCGAGGTGACCTCAAATGCTCGGGGCAATCTCCACAACCTAATTGGAGACCCTGAAGCTTGCCCGGAACTTTGCACCACAATGATTGAGCTCCAAGGCACCACCAACCATGTAGGGCGCCAAAGCACCCAAGAGGAACAAGCTCTAGGATGCTCAAACACCCAAGAGTAATAAGCTTCTCAACTTCTCACTTCCACGTATCACCGTAGAGAACTCAAACCTATGCACCAAATGCAATGGCAAGGGCACACGGAGTGCCCAAGTCCTTCTCTCCCAAATCCCACCAAAGCAACTAATGAGAGGGAGGGAATGAGAGGAAGAACAAAGAAGAACATGAAGAACTCCAAGATCTTGATCCAAGGGGTCCCCCTCACTTAGAGGAGAAAGTGATTGGTGGAAATGTGGATCTAGATCTCCTTTTCTCTTTCCCCTCAAGAACTAGCAAGAATCATTGGAGGGATTGAGAGTTAGCAAGCTCGAAGAAGGTTAACAATGGGGGAAGAACACGAGCTCAAGATATTAAGTTCAATGGGGAAGAAGAGCCCGTTTTATAGGTGAGGAAAAATCCAACCATTATCCTCACAGCCCGCACAGAGCGGTACTACCGATCCAAGGAGCGATACTACCGCTAGGGCGGTACTAGCCATATGAAACACTACTGCAACAAGGCAACAAGACGGTAGTACTGCTGGAGCGGTACTACCACATGTCCTTGCGGTACTACCACGGGGTAGTATTCAATGACCACTTAGGTGCAGCACACGGCAGAAGACACCGTGAGGCTGTGGTACTACCGCGCGTCCACGAATGTAAAAATTTACTTCCGGGCTACATCCACTGGAGCTAGCTTCTAGAAAATATCCGGCACAGTAGTACCAGAAGTAATTTGCGGTACTACCGCCCGAGGGGCGGAAGTAAAAAATTACTTCCGTGCAACTTGTGGTACTACCGCTCCGAGGAGCGGTACTACCGCTAGCCAATGTAATGGAGCACCTTGCTGCCTTCAACTACTTAGCTAGGAAAACGGAAGGATACAGTAAAACCAGAACTACCATAACTTCTGCAAATGAGCTCCAAATTGAGCAAACTCAAGCTTGTTGGATTCAGGACGACAAGAGCTATTCTTAAGAAGAAGCAGTATAAAAATTCCAATGGTATAGAGATGTGAAACCTCTTTCAATGAAGAATCAGCAAAAACACCAACATCAAAAACATCATAGAATATGCATATGGACTCCGTTTTTGATGAACTTGAGCTTGTCATGAAGTTGACCATAAGCTCAAGAAACCTCAAAGAGAAAAACCAACCAAGAACTAAGAAAGATGATGATGCCAAGAATGCAATGGTTTGACCTCTCAATGAACAATATGATCAAGCTACTCACTTGAGAGCCCCTTGATAGAACGACTATCTATCCTATAACCCAGTCTCCCAACTACCACTATGAGACCGGTAAAATAGAAAACCCTATCAAGTTAAAACCTTAGCCTTGCGCATAGTCCACTTGAGCTAGATGATGACGATCTTGACTTGCTCAAGATGGACCACCTTTCTTGATTGTGTTGGCTTGATGAAGACTAGATGATTGCTCCCCCATACTCCACTATGGGTGAGCCACTCTTCGGAACATCTTCACAAATCCATTGTCACCACAATGGACGGCAAGCTTCAAGCATGATCTCTCCGTGATGCTTCACTTGAACTTGCACACTACAACCTTGATGCCGAACACCACTTGATGTCATTCTCCATGGCTTGTATGGGATCTTCTTATTGATGCTTGCCCATGGAAACATACCTAACCCCACAAAGAACACTCACAGGGAACATGGGTTAGTAAACAAAGCATAATGGACAATGCTTACCATACCATGGGATCACTTGATCCCTTTCGGTACACCTTGTATGCTTTGTGTGTTGATCAACTTGGTTCACTCTTTGACTTAGTCTTGATCAACCTTGTATCGTATCTTCTCTCTTCATAGTCTTGAAGGTAAACATGAATGCTCACACAATCTTCCTCTCCAAGACATGGTTGTAGTAATCTCAACTCTTAAATGACCAATCTTTGGAGAACACCTTGAATACCACCTTGGTCACCATATAAACTCCTTGAAACCAATAGATGGACTTCAAGAAGTACCTACGAACAAATCCTTCGAATATAACTCAAGGCAACCATTAGTCCATAGGGGTGTCATCAATTACCAAAACCACACATGGATAAATGTGCTCTTATAGTTGCCTTCCAAACCCACGATGCGGGACTAGACCGATGACGATGCTTAGCCGTCAGGGGAACATGATGCGGTGGTCATGGAGGACCTCGAGACTTCAGGGGATGATGCGATGGTGCCCCGGAGGCGCCTCCGCAAGGCCGCCCATGGCTTGACGCGGGATGAGATGGACGCGGCGGAGCGGCGGAAGTAGCTGGCCAGCTCCCGTCTGGCTACCAAGCGTGCGGCCGGTGGGCAGTCGGTGGTGAAGGGAAGAAGCCACAGGTTGCCTAGGTGGGCCCCGTCAGGCGGGCGGTTCCTACCATTGTTGGGTAGGTCCTGTGATTGGCTTCATTTTTCTTTAACTTCCTTTGTCTTAACTTGTTCTTCGTGCCAGCGCCGAGCAGGGCCCCGCGGTTCCTAGGGAAGAAGGCCCCGAAGGTGAGCGGGAGTGCCAAGAAGGAGCGCTTCGGGTGGAGCGAGCTGGAAGCGGCGCAGAAAGCACTAGACGAGCAGGGGCGCCGCCCTTGGGAGAAGGCTGGCAAGAAGTGGGTGTTGGAGGAGGCCCACACGGGGGCGACGAGTCGGATGCCTAGGAGGGACGGATCGACTTCAGACCGGCCGGTCCAGTAGAAGAGGTCCAAGGGGGTGCACGATCGCATGTGGCGAGTGAAGGCGGACGCCCATACCGCGGAGGAGGCGAGCGCAGCCGCATACGCGTCGACGGAGGTGAAGGAGGCGACACGAAGGGCCAACGATGTGTTGATGGGGCTTAATGACGTGCCGCCTGAGGCCCACGGCCTGCCGCCAGAGTCGGCAGCAGCGGGAGGCAAGGAAGTAGACGCCGACCATCCAGCCGACGGGGGGTCCGGCATTGGTGCGGCGCCAGTAGGAGGGGTGCTGAATGTTGAGGTCCCTGTCCCGAAGGGACCTCATGAGGCCGACTCAACAAAGGAGCTGGCTGGTGCTGCTGCCATGCCGACTGGGAGCGCGCCGTCAGGAGGAGCCGGCGCTATCATCGTGCCGACACGGGGCCTCGCCATGACCAGGACCGGCTCCAGCTCCAAGACTCATCCACAGGAAAGCTGGGCTGTAGCCAGCGAAGCTCCAAGCGGGGGAGCCCCTGGTTCCTTGGGAGTCGAAATGAATGCCCTTACCATGGAGTTTGCCGAGTGGCGCGAAAAGGAGCAGCAGGTGGCGTAGGTAGCGAGGGAACAACTGATCTACGTTGAGCAATCCGTTGTGGTAGGTTCCCGAGCCCTCCCCTTCTTCTTGTTTTCCTCGAATTGTTCCAGTGGGGGCGAGTGATACGTGTCCAACATATAGATAATTTATGAAGTATTCCTGCCATATTCACCTTTGTTTACAATACTTTTATATGGTTTGGATGCACTTTATAGGGACAATTGCATTTTTTCCCCTAGTTGGAACCTACCCACGGGGTTTGTCCTTACTTTTCGACTCTGCTCAGTTTTGCCCTTAGATTTGCCTCCGAGGTTGCCCAAATGCCCTTTGACCATTTGGCCAATAGTTTGAAATTTCATAACAAATTCATATGAACTCAAAAAATGCAAATAAGATATGAAAATGTCCAGAAAAACATTACCTTTCTATATGTGTCATTTTCATTTAGGATAAGAGTGTCATTTGAACTGCCCATGGTTATTAATGTTATAAACATTATTAAAAATAGAAAGGTATAAACAATAATGTTTTCATGAATAAAAATTACATGTAAATATTGGTGATGTTCTCCGAACATCTTGATATCTTATTTACAATTTTCATAGTTCACATCAACTTGACTTGAAGTTTAAAAATAATGGTCAAAGTCGTTCGAAACTTCATAACAAGTTGATATTAACTCAGAAAAATACAAATAAGATATAAGCATGTTCAGAAAACATCACCTACATTTGCATGTAATTTTGTTTCACGAAAAAAGTATTGTTTATACCTTCTTATTTTTTAAAATGTTAATAACATTAATAGCATCATTTAGATTAAACGATACTTTTGTCCTAAATGCAAATGACACACACATAAAGGTAATGTTTTTTTTTGAAAATTTCGATATCTTATTTACATTTTTCTGAGTTAATATGATTTTCTATTAATTTTCAAAGTATTAGTCAAATGGTCAAAGGGCATTTGGGTGACCTCGGAGGCAAATCTAAGGGCAAAATTGAGGAGAGTCAAAAAGTAAGGGCAAACCCCGTGGGTAGGTTCCAACTAGGGGCAAAAATGCAATTGTCCCCACTTTATATGATTTATTTAGAACTAACCCGAACTGACTCTGTTTTCAGCAAAACTACCGTGGTGTTGTTTTTGTGCAGAAAATGAAATTTCTCATAATTGCCCGAAACTTTTTGACGATTTTTTGGGAACAATAGAGGCAATAGGCACTTCGTGGGGGGACAGAAGAGTCACGAGGTGGCCACCCTCCACCAAAGCGTGCTAGGCCCCCAAACCGTGCCCTTGTGGAGCGTGCTCACGTCGTGCCCCATCTCCGCATGAAACCAACGCCAAAAATTCCTATAAATATAGAAACCATAAAAAATAACACTAGACTCCTCGTTCCGCCACCGCAAGGCCTCTATATCGATGTAAAACTAATCTGGAGAGAAAACAGTACCCTACCGGAGAGGGTAGATCATCTCCGGTGGCCATCTTCATCATCCCGGCAGAGTCCATGATGATGAGGGAGTAGTCCACCCTCGGGGATGACGGTTTGTACCAGTAGCTATGTGTTCAATCTCTCTCTGTCTCTCGTGTTCTTGAGATGGCATGATCTTGATGTATCTCGGGCTTTGTTAATATAGTTGGATCACATCGTGTTTTCCCCTCTCTATCTTGTTGTGATGAATTGAGTTTTCCGTTTGAGATTTAATTATGTTGGATTGAATATTGGATTTGAGAACACTTGATATATATCTTGCTTGCGGATACCTGTAGTGATATTGGGGTATTCAAGTGATGCACTTGATCTATGTCTTGCGGATTCCCGAGGTGACATTGGGGTAATCTATGCATAGGGTTGATACACGTTCTATTCCTAGATTCTCCGGTAGAAATCTTGGGGCATTCTTTGAGGTACTTTGGGTTGGATTGAGTATTCTGGATCTGAATTTTTTTGATGCATATCGTATAATTAACTCATGGAGACTTGTGGTGACATTGGAGTATCTAGGTGACATTAGAGTTGGTTGATGCGTATCATATGGTGTTATTCTAGTACGGACTCTTAAATAGATTGACCGGAAATGATAATTGGTTAATTTAGTGCGAACTCCTGGATAGATCGATCGAAAAGGATAACTTTAAGGTGGTTTGGTACCCTACAAACAATTTCTTCTTATGCTCTTCGCTAGATAAGAACTTTTGAGTGAGTATTTGTTGCACGTTGAGGGATGGTTATGTGATCCAATTATATTAGCATTGTTGGGAGATTGCACTAGCGAAAGTACGGACCATAGGCCTTGTTTTCAGGCACTACAATACCATTTGTGCTCATTTTTTTCACTTGCTACCTTGCTGTTTTTATATTTTCAGATTACAAAAATCAATAATCATTACTACACTTGTATTACCATCTCTTAGCCGAACTAGTGTATCTATACAATTTGCCATTGTATTGGGTGTGTTGGGGACACAAGAGATTTCTTGTATTTGATTGCAGGGTTGTTTGAGAGAGACCATCTTCATCCTAAACCTCCCACGAATTGATAAATCTAGGTCATCCACTTGAGGGTAAATTGCTATTGTCCTACAAAGTGTCGTGCTTGGAGGCCCAACACGAGTCTACAAGAATAAAGTTGCATAGTAGACATCAGCGCATGAGCGCACCTAGTGGTGTAGCCCCCGAGAGTCGGGACAACTGGGAGGAAGTCGGGTCGAGTCTAATTGTGACGACTTTTGTCCTTGTCTTTTGCAGGCCCATCATGATCGTCAGGATGCCACGTTCAATGCACTGCTGGCATGGTTTCGAGAAGCCGAAGGCCGGCTGACCAGCATGGTAGCGGATATCACAGGTATAGTACCATTGTATTTTTTCCAATGGGGCGTGCAAGCGCACCCACTAGATATAACCCCCTAAATTCTAGTCGGCTACGCCACACGCGAGTTGAAAGCTTTCACTTTTGCCTTTGTGTTTGTCTTGACGACATTGTTTCTGGGTCGCGCAGTCTCCGCCGGTGAGTCGGCCGACGTTCGACGCCGTCTGGCCTGAGGCGGTCACCAGCGGGACCTCCTTCAGGTGGAGTGCGCCCGGCTGCGCCAAGAGGCGGACCTCCTGCGGGCGGGCAAGGGGAAGTGGAAGGTGGCCCACCATGCGGAGCTGGAGAAATGGGAGGCAAGCCATCACGACACACTGAAGGTCAAGGACGACTTGCTGTAGAAGGTGGTGAAGGATGTGCAGAAGGCGCAGGCCGAGCATGACCGTTGGGTCTAGGCTTGGTCGGCCAGGGAGTTAAAGCTGCAGGAGGAGGTGCACGTGGTGGATCAGCTCCTTGCCAACAAGTTTCCTCCTTCTTGCGCCGTCTTGGGGCAGCTTTTTCCTCCGTCTTATGTTGCGTGTTTTTCTCTTCTTTGTCAGAGCTCTTCGCCGACACACAAGAGGTTGCGGAGGCGGCCGTGGAGGCCCACCGTGAGGAGCAGTGGGTGCTGGGTGTCCATATCGGGACGCTCGCCACCTGGACCGTTGATGAGGTGGGGATCGCCGCGAAGGTTCGGCTGAACGAGGTGGTCCAGGCCATGGAGCGGCTCCAAAAGGCCGGATTGGTGCTGGTTCGCACTCTGGCCGGGCGTAGTCCAGCCGATCTCCATGAGCCGGCTGTCGCAGTGACTGGGGGCAGGGAGCGCGCAGGTGAACGCCTGGTGTCGGTGTCAAAACCGGCAGATCTTGGGTAGGGGTCCCGAACTGTGAGACTAGAACCGACGGTAACAGGAGACGAAGGGGACACATATTTACCCAGGTTCGGTCCCTCCTATGGAGATAATACCCTATGTCCTGGTTGATTGTATTGATGAAGTGGGGGGTCATAGAGTTGATCTACCTCGAGATCGAATAGCTAACCCTATATGAGTTGTTCTGTCCCTATACCCTAAAACCCTCCGGCTTATATAGATACCGAGGATGCCTAGGGTTCACACATGGTCGGTTACATGCCAAAGATATAAACATGCCTATTTACTACATCAAACGTGGAGCACAAGCCGTGCTTCCCGAAGCTTCCATCTTGGAGACTAGGCCTTCAAATCTTCTAGTGTTCGGTAAGTAGCCCATATAGTCCGGCCCATAAACAATAGGTCGGCTATCCGAGGACCCCCTAATCCAGGACTCCCTCAGTAGCCCCAGAAATTTCCTCCAATGCCAAGGGTCTTCACCTCCAATTGCTTTGTGAATAGAGTCTTCGGCTTGCGAGGTGAGTTCCTTTCCGCCGAACCATAGTTCAGCCTCCGGTGATAAGCAGTTTTCCAAATAGTGGCACATCCAAATACTGTAAATTGATTGGCTTTGAAGGACGTACCCCAGAGGGTAAACAACGTTCCTCTCACAACCTCTCCGATGAAAGGCTATGGCCCACCACGACCGCTAGACCAGTTGCATAAACTCGATTCGTGGTTCGAGGCCGTTTTAATCATCACGATCTATCAATATACCGATTGTGTCCCGTTCTATACGGGATATACTTAATCATGCACACGCAATGGCTCGCACGTCTCGGGAAGTGGAGGGATTCATGGTGGAGCAAGGGGAGTCCAAATCGGTAGGCCTATAAAAAGAGGAGGAAACCCCCAAAGGCCATTCACGCCCTCCATTCGACTTCTCCGCCTCCCATTCCTTTGCGCCTCCGAAGCACAGATCTAGGTCTCTTCGACCCCACCTCCGAGCTCATCAATGGCGGGTTCCAACGGCCAATGGGAAGCTTCCACGGTCAGCAAACGGGACATTCTTGACTCAAGAAGGCCGACTACCTCTTCGCCAACATCCCTCACTATGCAATGGAGGAGGGCCAAGTGATCCCCACCCCCAAGCCAGGCGAAAGGGTGGTGTTCATCCCCCACTTCATCAGGGGGCTGAGCTTTCCTCTCCACCCCTTCGTCAGGGGGCTAATGTTCTTCTACGGCCTCGACTTCCACGACCTCCCGCCGAACTCCATCATGCACATCTCGGCGTTCATCCTCATCTGCGAGGCCTTCCTGCACATCGAGCCACACTTCGGGCTCTGGCTGTAGGTGTTCAACATCAATCCCAAGTGCATCGGTGGCAAGCACGTAGATTGCGGTAGGGCCGTCATCAGCAAGCTCACCAACATCGGGTGGTCGTCGGGCACCCTCATCAACACCATCAAGTGGTGGCACAAGGAGTGGTTCTACGTCACCAAACCACAAGAAGAGGGTCAGCACCCCGCTGCTACATTCAAATCCGGTCCCCCCACTAGACTGGCTTCATGGCTCGAAAAGGGCCTTGTTTTGGGACCGGGCAAGGAGGTGAGCGATCTGCAGAAGCGCATCCCCTCCATGGTCGAGGAGGGCACCAAGTTGATCGATGTGGTCCAGGTGATGCTCCGAAGACGCATCCTCCCCTGCCAACGCCGGGACACCCCCCTATGGGCTCGTGAACTCGATGCCGAGCCCACAGTCTGGAATCTCTTCCGCACTATGCGAGAGAAGTTGTGGAAGGCACTCGTCAAATCACAGAAGAGCTGGCCATCCGAGGAGGAGGACAAGGGTCTGCTCGCCGTCAAGCCCGATTCCGAGGTATGATACACCCTAGCTTGGTCGGCTTTATTACATAGAAGCTTCTCATAACCCCTTATCCGATCTTTCTTTGCAGAGATGGCTGAAGAAAACCGTCAACATTAACAGTCTGGCGCCTCAGCCTGAAGGCGAGAGGACCGGGCTGTTAGCAAAAATGCTCGTGGTAAAGCCTTACGAGGCTCCCACGAAGAAGAGAAGAAGAAGAAACCAGGCTAGGATGGCTTCCACATCAAGGACCAGCGTGACGCCGCATCCGAGGATACCCCGGCCTACTCGAATCAGGAGGAGGCTAAGGAGGAGGAGGAGGAAGAAGAAGAAGAGGAGGAGGTTAAGGCCGAGGGCAAGGGGGGAGGCAATTCCCCACATTCCTGGAAGAGAGCGGCATCTTCGGACACTCTCGAGCAGGTCCCTTCTCCTACCCAGAAGAGGGCGCGACGGACGTGGGTGATCCTATCCGACGATAGTTCACACTCGGACACCGCCTCCGAAGACCTCGAGGAGGTTCCACGAAGGAGCCTACGGGTCAAGCCCCCCCAAAAGATTAGGTTCCGAAGACCCTCCTATTCATTACGAATAGATTTAGAGTTTGCTAACGTGCATGTTATTGGCCTTGCAGCCCCCCGGGTATTATCCCCACCGAGGTGATATCGAACGGGGAGACCTCACCCATCGAACTGGCGGAGAGCGGGGTTGCCTCATATCCCACCACTCCAGGCGCCACGAGGGACGCCGTGGAGGTGTCGTCCAAGCACACTCCTATGGAGGCGGACACTGGTGGCAAGGGAGACGGTACCATGGCCGAGGCTAACGCCTCGGCCACCGAAGATCGCGGGCAGCACCTCGCCCGGATACCGAGGAGGCCCGACGAGCGGGCGATCAGTCCCCTCCAAGAACATCTCCGGAGCACACTGTGCCTCTGGAGGCACCAGTCCAATCCCCGATGGGTGATCGGGGAAACCAATCATCACCGGTACCATCGACCAATAGGTGGTCGGTCATGGAGGAGGCTCTATCAAGCGCCTCCATCCCCGAGGATAACCGCACCCTTATGGGTGCGGTACTACAGAGCATCCAATCCGTTGACAATAGACTGAAGGAGGCCTTCAAAGGTCTCCTTACGAGTTTTCAACTAAGTAACCCGATGTGTTTATTTTGCAAAGATTTTATTTATTCGCTTTAAATACATGGTAGTCCCCGAGCCCTAGGTGAGGTGAAAAAGCTGACCTAGGGGTCATGTCTGAATCCAATACCGACATGTTAGAATAACTCGACATATGATCGGATTGTCTATAATTCAGGAATTGAGAGCCCATGTAATGTATTAACTGTGTGTGATGCAGGCTTCATCATCGGCGGCGGCCATAAATGGCGCCGAGCTGGAAGGTCTAAATCGGAAGCTGAAGCACTCCAAAGACGAAGCTGAGGCCCTTAACCGAAGGCTCGACGAGGCTCAAGGTATGTCAAAATAGAATCCGTATGCCTTTGTCTGAGCTCTATCGTCCGAATACTGTCAATGTAGCTTCTTCACAATGTATAATGCACGCGCAGCCTCGGTGAAGGAGATGGAGAGGCTCAAGGCCAAGCTCCAGCGCGCGAAGGAAGAAACGGCTGCCGAGAGGGCGACGGCTGAAGAAACGGCTATTGCCCTTTCTGCCATGCGAGCCACTAGTGGCAAGCATGAAGCTCACGTGGCAAAGGTCCAACAGGAGCTCAAAGATGCTAGTGAAAGATGCGAGGCCTTGGAGCAGAAGAATAAGGCGAGCTCGGCCGAACTGTCCACTTTGAAAACCGAACTCTAGAAAGAGCGGATGGATAGACGGTTCTACGAGGATCAAGTGCGCCAGGACAAGGGCATAGAAGATGGTAAGCCATACTCACTAAAGTGCATATTCGAGGATAGCAAATTCATATTGCTTACCCGGGTGTGTGATCCTTAGGCGCATCCTCCGATCTCTAGAAGAGCATAGCGGACGACAATCAGTTGTTTGCCTCGCAGGGAGAAGGAGATGAAGCTTGGCTGTTCTGGGCACAATTCGGAGCTCCCGAGCGTCCTCCTCTTCTGGTGGAGCAGATGAAACAGCTGATGGAGCTGCACCATATGGCAGAACCGTCCATGAAGGACCTCTACATCGACTTATGGCCCGTCGAGCCGCTGCCAAGCAGCTACTTGGACCTTATGAAGAGGTTGATCGCTGCTTTGCCCTGCCTCAACACCGTCAAGCACTCCTCCTGCATCGAAGGAGTCCGGATGGCCCTCGCCAAGGCCAAAGGCCACTGGTCGGGGCTAAATCCGATGAAGGTAGCCACCGACCCGCCGCCACCCGGGAAGGAGCATCAACGCCCTGGGCTATACTTTGATGGAGTGATGGAGAGTGCTCGGGTGATAGCGTCACAGTGTTCGGGTGATAAATTGTTTGAATGAGTTGTAACACGTCCGAAGACTTGCCTAGACATTTAATGATATTAGTATTTGTTCTCATATGGTTTTGTATTCCTTTACAACTCCTATGTGGCTGTTTAATACTGAGAGATGTGAGTCGTCGGCTTCAGCCCCCAAAGTAGATACTACATGGGGTGTCTATGCCAATGCACTATGTCCCTTAGCCGTGTTATCGGAACCCGAAGGCGGTACAGTGCGGCAGACTAGGAAATAAAACTATAGTGCTTTATTTCTTTCACTTAGCCGTAGGGGCGTGAAAAGGACTATAGGAAGCGTACGATTAGCCACCAAAGTGTTGTGATATTCGGACGAACCGTGGACGAAGCCGGTATCACAATGTCTGCACAAAGGGCAAGTTTCTCGTATAACACGGAATAACCGCTTAGGAGGATTGAATTATAACACTTCCCGCTCGGGGTTCACAGACCGGATCGGGCATACTATGACAGTCTGTTTTCGGCTTTCTCCCCTGAAGTGCTTGACCAAACTATCCGGAAGCACAATCGCATGGGTGCTCCCTTTTCCCTTTTAGCCGAACGAGTGGAACATAAAGGGGCAAGCACAAGAGCCGGGCAGCCCAACTTATTGACCAAAGACATAGTGAAAAACCGATGCATATAAAGTGAACGCCAAGATGTCGAACACATGATAGAGAAGGAGATTTGTGTTTGAAATCGAGCCCCCCGATCTATTAGACGATACCTCGCCTCATACCGAACAGGTTCACGAGAAGAGAGAGAGGAGGAAAAATATGCGCCGAAAAAAAGATAGCTGAGGCGAACTTGCGCCACGCAATTTTGCATTTTCTCAACAACTCTTATAACTCGGATTGCCAAAGCAACTATTTGCAGGTATGAGAAAGAGAATAAAAATATACAGGAGTTGTTGTACCAGGGGCCTTCGATTGGTAACCTGACGTCCTCAATATGCCCCATTGCTAGTTGACTCCTACTCTTAGATTCGCCTTGATGGGTGTTAGTGTTCAGTGGGCGGATTTTGCCAACAAAATCTTGAGAGCCGTCAAATTGTAGGCGAGCTTTACGCCATAGGCAGGCTCTTTTAGAAGCGCCTGTGTTTTGTCCGAAGACATGTTGATGGTAGTTGTTCGGGCCAGCCGAACACCCATCTTTATTTCCTCACCGCTACCCATGGAATCTTAAGTGCCAAGTTGTGCCTCCTCGGCACATACTTTGCTGGTCCTGAGGTTGTGCGATGGTGGGCGAGTACCTATCGAGGGGAGGAGGAAGGATCTGAGTTTTCGGTTTGTAACCAAACTCACGTGCCTTTATGGCGGATGTCGGAACTCGTCGATCTTCTTTGTAACTAAATTCGTCCGCTAGGGCCAATGCAGGTTCCTCAGTTCTAAGGGAGCGCTTTGTATTGCCGTTGACAGTAATGACCCCCTTGGGGCCCAGAATCTTGAGCTTTAGGTATGCGTAGTGTGGGACCGCGTTGCAGCGAGCGAACACTGTCCAACCAAGCAGCGCGTGATAGCCGCTGCGGAAGGGCACAATGTTGAAGATCAGGTCTTCGCCACGAAAGTTATTGGGCGAGCCAAACACGACTTCTAGAGTTATGGAGCCCATACATCAGGCTCAATGCCTGGGATCACTGCTTTGAAGGTAGTGTTGCTAGGTTTGATCCTTGACGGATCTATGCCCATATTTTTCACCGTATCTGAGTAAATCAGGTTGAGGCTACTTCCTCCGCCATTAGGACTTTTGTGAGGTGATACCCATCTATAATGGGGTCTAGGACGAGCGCCGCGGAACCCCCATGGCGGATACTGGTCAGATGATCACGCTGATCAAAGGTGATCGGGTATGCCAACCATGGGTTGTACTTCGGGGATACGGGTTCCACAACGTAGATCTCTCGAAGGGCGCTCTTCCTTTCCTTCTTGGGTATATGGGTGGTGTATATCATGTTAATCATTTTTACTTCAGGAGGAAATTTCTTTTGTCCGCCACAAATTGGACCCCGAGGCTCATCCTCGTCCTCACTGCGAGAGCTTTTGCCTTGGTCCTCGGGTGGTATCTTGCCGGCCTGTTGAAACACCCAGCAGTTGCGGTGTGTGTGATTGGCGGGCTTTTCCAAAGTCCCATGGATTTGGCAAGGCCTTTCCATGATCTTCTCTAGCTGAGTGGGTCCGTCACGATTGCCTTTAGGAGGCTTCTTCCGCTGCCCAGGTCAGGAGTTGCAGACTCCAGCGTTTACAACCGTATCATCGGCATCACTATTATTGTGCCGGTGCTTATTCTTACTGCGCTTTGGTTTTAAGTTTCCGTCTCGGGCTTCAGGTGTTGTGGGATCTTCGGAATTGTGGCTACGTCTTGCCATCCAATTGTCTTTGACCGCACAAAAGCACGTCATGAGGGAGGTAAGGGTGGACATGGTCCGAGGTTTGTCTTGGCCTAGCTGGCGGGCGAGCCATTCGTCCCGAATATTGTGTCGAAAGGAGGCTATGCACTCAGCATCCGGACAGTCGACGATTTGATTCTTCTTAGTCAAGAACCGAGTCCAGAATTGTCGAGCAGACTCGCCGAGCTTGCCGACGATGTTGCTGAGATCGGAATCGTCCGGCGGGAGGACATAGGTTCCATGGAAGTTAGAGTGCAACGCATCTTCTAGGTCTTCCCAGCATCCAATGGAGTTTTCGGGGAGGCTGTTTAACCAGTGCCGAGCTGGCCCCTTAAGCTTAAGAGGGAGGTATTTGATGGCATGGAGATCGTCTCCTCGCGCCATGTTGATATGGAGGAGGAAGTCATCAATCCATACGGTTGGGTCAGTGGTCCCATCATACTATTCTATATTCACGGGTTAAAAACCCTTGAGGAACTGATATGGCATTACCTTATCTGTGCAACACAGTGGGTGAGGGGCACCTCTGACCCGTGGTATGTCATGCCTGTATTTGACGTCTGTATGGGGCTGGTTGCGTTCTCAGACTTTGTTGTTTTGGTCGAACCATGGTCCATATCCGCCCCGTCAATCGGGCAAGTACTCTCTGGATTCATAGATGGATCTTGTGTGTCCTGCTCTGTGATCCAGGCCATCTCGTAGGTCAAACCTGTCATTGGGTACTAATGGCTCCTTACCCCGTCTTCGGGGCACTACTGGTATATAACCAGTGTCGTCAGCTATCCTGACCCAACCGCTAGGGGGGCGGTCCGGCTTGTCGTATGGAGTATGGTTTGGAGACGAAGTATTAGTGAGTTCATCATCGAATTACGGCAACACCCTTCTCCAAGGGTTGCTTTGACAGACCGGTGTCGTATACTTCCTCGGCTGAGAGGACTTTCGTCCAGCGATCATTGAGGTCGTCCTGTTCGGCTTTGAGCTTCCGTTCTTTAGCCTTTAGGCTGCGAGCCATTGCTATGAGTCGTTGCTCGTTTTCTTCCTGATCTTCAAGGTTATCAAGGATGTACAAGTCATCGGCTTCCAGTATATCTTCCTCCTCGACGGGGGAAGTTAATCATCGCCTTTGGAGTCATTGACGTTATTAGGGTTGTTTTGGTCCTCAGGCCCTTCCGGACCCTCTAACGGTTGCTCGGGGATATCAGGATTGCCACGATCAGTGGGGGTATTACCGTCCCCGTTGATGATAATAGCTTTTATTCCCTTTTTGCTTTTGGACCACTTGTGCAATTTCTGGCGCCTTAATGGCGCATCGCCCGATTTGTCGCCGTCGTTGTGAGGCGTGTTGTCACCATTGGTGGCACGAGTATCTACCATGTAGACATCGTATGTAGAAGTGGCGGCCCAACTCCCAGTGTTAACGGGGGTGGGAGCATGGTCCTCTTCATCCATGTATTCTGCCTCCTCGGAGGCATAGTCCAGCATGCCAGTTAAATTCTCGACAGTGGCTACCAAGTGGGTGGTGGGTGGGTCGAAAATTTTGTCCTGGACCGCACCGTAGCCATACCGAGCACAGATCGGGGTTGGATCACTAGTGATCTTCATCGACGAGAATTGATCCACGACCTCGTCGACCGCTGAGGGCCCAGTCAGATACAGTTGTTCGGAACTCGTGCAGTTAACCTCCAAGACGTCTAGACATGGGAAGTGTTCGGCAAGAACATGTGTCCGGTCATCTAGATTAATGGCCGGACTGGGATAAGAGATCGGCTCATCGCCATGGGTGACCCCATCGACATGTCCGAAAAAGGGGCTCAAGGTTAAAGCCTTAGAGTCCTGGGAGGCTATAGGTGAAGCTGCGAGCCCGATTAATGTCAAGTCACCCCGAGAGTCGACGAAGAACTCTAATTTTCCGAATCGGACCTCTGGATCAGGGGCGAAGCTCCCAACATGACCTAGATGGCTAGCAGAATCAGCGTGTAGCACAACACTGCCGAAGGAGAAGATCTGTCTGGGGACGAAAGTATCCATTTTGGGGACCTCTTAGTTGATGACAAGGCGAGGCGTTGATTCCATCTTTCTCATAGAGGGACTCTCAATGAAAGCACAAATGTTGGTGTCAATATCGACGAATCTCGGGTAGGGGGTCCCGAACTGTGAGAGTAGAATCAACGGTAACAGGAGATGAAGGGGACATGGATTTACCCAGGTTCGGGCCCTCCTATGGATGTAATACCCTACGTCTTGCTTTATTGTATTGATGAAGTGGGGGGTACAGAGTTGATCTACCTCGAGATTGAATAGCTAACCCTAGATGAGTTGTTATATCCCTATACCCTAAAACCCTCCGGTTTATATAGATGCTGAGGATGCCTAGGGTTTACACATGGCCAGTTTCATGCCAAAGATATAAACATGCCTATTTACTACATCAAACATGGAGTGCAAGACGTGCTTCCCTAAGCTTCCATCTTGGAGACTTGGCCTTCAAATCTTCCAGTGTTCGGTAAGTAGCCCATATAGTCCGGCCCATACATAAAAGGTCGGATATCCGAGGACCCCCTAATCCAGGACTCCCTCACCTTGAGGGCCTCTGCCACACGAGCCGTCACAGCCATGGCGCTTCGCGTCGTGAAGTCCTGGTACGCCAGGCTAGACCTGGGATTTCTTGCGACCTAGCGAGCCGACATGGATACGAATGTGGAGGCAGTCGCCGATGCACTAGCCATGTGAGCCAGCGACATGGCGTCCTTCGTTCTGTGGGATGAATACTTCCCAAAACGGACGGTGGATGGTGATGTGGTGCCCAAGGACAAGTATAGACTGGCCCTTAACGACCCAGACGGCAACACCAGCGAGACAGACGACAGGGATGGCGCCTCCAGCATTGGCGCCTATGCTCACTCTAGGTCAGAGGAAGACACACGCATGAAGGCCGACGCTGGGCAAGCCAGCGCCAAGGACAGAGCCTCCACTTCGGCTGCTGTGGGCCATGATACGTCTCCATCGTATCCACATTTCCAAACTCTTTTTCCCTTGTTTTGGACTCTAATTTGCATGATTTGAATGGAACTAATCTGGACTGATGTTGTTTTCAGCACAATTGCCTTGGTGTTGTTTTTGTGCAGAAATACAAATTCTCGGTTTGACTTGAAAATTTACGGAGATTATTTTTGGAATTAATAAAAAAATACTGGCGAAAGAATAAACCGGAGGGGGGGCACCCACAGACCACAAGCAAGGGGGCGTGGTCACCCCCCTGACTGTGCCTAGGAGGCTTTTGGCCCCCCTAGAGATCCACCGACCTCAATTCCAACTTCATATATTCACACCAGCGGAGAAAAAAAATCAAAGAGAAGAGTTCATCACATTTCATGATGCGGAGCTGCCGCCACCTCCTGTTCTTCCTCGGGAGGCCAGATCTGGAGTCCATTTTGGGCTCCGGAGAGGGGAAATCGATGCCATCATCATCATTAACCATCCTTCATCACTAATTCCATGATTCTCTCCTCCGTCCATGAGTAATTCCATCGTAGGCTTGCTGGACGGTGATGGGTTGGATGAGATTTACCATGTAATCGAGTTAGTTTTGTTAGGGTTTGATCCTTAGTATCCACTATGTTCTGAGATTGATGTTGCTACGACTTTGCTATGCTTAAAGCTTGTCACCGGGGCCCGAGTGCCATGATTTCAGATCTGAACCTATTATGTTTTCACAAATATATATGTGTTCTTAATCCTATCTTGCAAGTTTTAGACACCTATTATGAGTTATGATACGCATCCGCCAGGGTGACAATAACGGGGATTCTTTCCGGTGATTACCTTAGTTTGAGGAGTTCATGTATTCACTAAGTGCTAATGCTTTGGTCTGGTTCTCTATTAAAAGGAGGCCTTAATATCCCTTAGTTTCCATTAGGACCCCGTTGTCACGGGAGGTTAGGACAAAAAATGTTATGCAAGTTCATTTCCATAAGCACGTATGACTACATATGGAATACATGCCTACATTACATTGATGAATCGGAGCCAGTTTCGTGTCATAATGAATGACATGCAACATAATTTTCCATCACTGATCCATTGCCTATGATATTTCCACATATTGATCCTTGCTAAGTTACTTTTATGTTGCTACTGTTACAATCACTACAAAACTACTACTGTCACTTTTGCCTTTGTTACCGTTACTTCCATACTACTTTGCTACTAAATACTTTGCTGCACATATTAAGTCTTTTAGGTGTGGTTGAATTGAAAACTCAGATGCTAATTCTCGAAATATTCTTTGCCTCCCCTTGTGTCGAATAAATAAATTTGGGTTGAATACTCTACATTCAAAAACTGTTGCGATCCCCTATACTTGTTGGTTATCAAGACCTTTTTCTGGCGCCATAGCCAGGGAGCATAGCTCTATTCTTTGAGTCACTTGGGATTTATATCTGTTGATCACTAGGAAGAATCTGAAAGACCCAAAAACCAAGATCTATCCCTCTACTAGGAGGGTAGGTAAGGAACTACCATCTAGCTCTGCACTTGATTCACCTTCTGTTATGAGTAAATTTTTGACACCACCAGCTGCTATTGATTCTGGTATGTGGCAAGTAATTGATGATGCATCTGTTATGCATGATGCTTATGATAATAATTTTCTGGATAATACTATGCCACTAGGTGAATTTCTTGATGAACAAATTGCTATATTCAATGCTAAAACTGATGATACTTTTGAAAGTGATGAAATTATTGAAACTGAACACTATGAGACACGTGCTAGACCTAGCTCTCCTAGATATGAATTGCCTAATATACCTAAGGGTTATCTTATGGAAGGAGAGGTATCTAGGGACTTTCTTGCTTGTAAGGATAGAGATGATCTTAAGAAACTGTTATGCAATTGGAAGGAAAAATATTTGAATGCTAGAATGCAATATGATCCTAGGTTGCTACTTCACCTATCTTTGTTATTGATAAGGATTATGAATTCTCTGTCGATCCTGAGTTAGTTACTTTGGTTGAATCTAATCCTTTCCATGGTTATGAATTTGAAAGTGTTGTGGCACATCTTACTAAGTTGAATGATATAGACACCGTATTTACTCATGGGGAAAATTCCTTATTACTATATTCTTAAGTTTTTTCCTTTCTCATTAAAGGGTGATGCTAAGATATGGTTCAATTCTCTCGCTCCTGATTGTGTACGTAGTCTCCAGGATATGATATATTACTTCTCTGAAAAATATTTTCCTGCCCATAAAAAACAAGCTGCCTTGCACGAAATATTTAACTTTGTGCAAATTGAAGTAGAGAGTCTCCCACAAGCTTGGGGAGGCTTCTCCAATTACTTAATGCTTTGCCTGATCATCCTCTCAAGAAAAACGAAATACTTGATATCTTTTATAATGGACTAACCGATGCTTCTAGGGACCACCTAGATAGTTGTCGTGGTTGTGTTTTTAGGGAATGAACTGTTGAACAAGTTGAACTACTATTGAAATAATATATTTAGGAATGCTAATGATTGGACTATTCGTGAACCACCACAGAAGCCAACTCTGAAGAAAAGAGGAATTCTATTTCTCAGTCCTGAAGATATGCAAGAGGCAAATAAATCTATGAAAGAAAAAGGTATTAAAGCTGAAGATGTTAAGAATCTACCACCTATTGAAAAAATGCATGGTCTTTATAACCCAACATAGGTAGTAGAGGTAAATTCTCTCCGCAGATTTCATGAAGGTGATATTCCTTATAATAAGTCTGCTAGCCAATGCTTGGATGAGTTTTATTACTTTGTTGTTAAGCCAGAAAATTTCAATGCTTATGTTAGTAGACAATTGAAACATAATTCTTACATGCTTGATCGCTTAGGTGATTATATGAGTATAACTATCAATGATCTTAAGCTTATTAGTAAACATGCTTCCATGACAATTACTCAAATAGTACTAGTACTTAAGGCACAAAATGATTTGCTTAATGAGATGAATAGTAAGAACAATGATAATTCTGTTAGAGTTGTGACTAGAGGTGGTAGAATGACTCGGGAACCTTTGTATGCTGAGGGCCATCCTAAGATAATGGAGCAAGATTCTCAACGAATTAATATTGATGCACCTAGTCGTTCTAGTACTAAAAGGAAAAAGAATGACGATAGGACCTTGCATGCTGCTAGTGAACCTGTTATAGATACACCTGAAAACTCAAATGATATTTCTACTTCTTATGCCGAGACACAATCTGGTCAGGAACACGAGCCTAGTGATAATATTAATGATGTTGTTCATGTTGATGCTCAACCTAGTAATGATAATGATGTGGAGATTGAACCTGTTGTTGATCTTGATAACCCACAACCTAAGAATAAAAGATATGACAAAAGAAACTTTGTTCCTAGGAAGCATGGTAAAGAAAGAGAACCATGGGTTCAGAAACCCATGCCCTTTCCTCCTAAACCATCCAAGAAAAAGGATGATGAGGACTTTGAGCGTTTTGCTGAAATGCTTAGACCTGTCTTTTTGCGTATGTGCTTGATTGATATGCTGAAAATATCTCCTTATGCTAAGTATATGAAAGATATTGTGACTAATAAAAGAAACATACTGAAAGCTGAGATCTCCACCATGCTTGCTAATTATATCTTTAAGGGTGGAATACCACAGAAACTAGGAGATCCTAGAGTACCTACTATACCATGCTCTATTAAATGAAACTATGTTAAAATTGCTTTATGTGATCTTGGAGCTAGTGTTAGTGTTATGCCTTTCTCTTTGTATCGTACACTTGATTTGAATAAGTCAACACCTATTAAAATCTCTTTGCAAATGGCTGATAAATCAACTGCTTTACCCATAGGTATTTGTGAGGATGTGCCGGTCGTAGCTGCAAATGTTACTATCCTAACGGACTTTGTTATTCTTGATATTCCCGAGGACGACAGTATGTTGATCATCCTTGGTAGACCCTTTTTGAATACCATAAGGGGTGTTATTGATTGCAACAAGGGCAATGTCACTTTTCATGTTATTGGTAATGAGCATAAGGTGTACTTTCCGAAGAAACAACCTCAAGTTCATAGTAGCAACTCCACTGAAAATTTCAAAGATTATTATTGGAGATTTTGAATTCCCTTTCCCTACTTCCAAAAAGAAATATGATATACTTATTGTTGGGGATATGCATATCCCCATTGAGATAACTTAGTGTTATTCGAAAATTATCCGGTTTCATGTTACTCGAAAGAAGTTTGTTAATAAGACTTGATCAACATTGTTAATGAATTCCTTTTGATAAGAATGAGATGGATGAATCTACAAAGCACAACCTTCTGCACCAAACTCTTGTTTTATGTTTGTTAGAGTAAATAAAGTAAAAATGCTCTTATTATTTTTCTGTTTTCTGAGTTTTCCGTGCAGTAGAAAAATGACTTGAAAATAAAAGTTCTTCAAATGCCCTGAAAATGTAGTATGATTTTTTTCTGTAATATTTAGGAATATCTGGCATTGCATACATACCAGGGGGCTGCACTAGTGGGTCACAAGCCCATAGGGCTCGGCCACCCCCTCGTCGCGCCCAGGTAGCTTGTGGGTCCCATGAAGGCCCCCCTCACTTATTCCAAAGCCCATCCACTTTGTCTTCCTCCAGAAAAAATCCCATCATTGCTTAAACCCATGTTCTATCTCATTTTGCTGCCATTTTCGATCTCCTTGTGCAAAGCTCCATTTGCAAAATTGTTTTTGGGGATTGTTATTCGGTATGTGACTCCTCTAATGGTCCAGTTAGTTTTTGTTCTAGTGTTTTATATATTGCAAATTTTTGCTGCTGTGGTGACCTTGTTCTTGAGCTTGCATGTCAAATCTGTATGGTCCCTAGTAGTTTTGATGCATGATATAGCCTCTAGACACTTATGGGAGTAGTTTCTATAAGTTTTGTTCATTTTTATTCACCTTTATTTTGAGTTACTAAAAATTTTCAGAAGTTTTTCAGAGAAAGAAATGAAGAGGATATTGTTAAGAGGCTCTTCAAGTCGGGGCTCTAAATAAGATGAAAAAGAGGTGAAGAAGAAGTCCAAATACAATCTTCCTCGTGTCGCAGAAGTTTGACCGTGTGAATGGCGAAGTGATACATTCTTGAGGGCGACCGGACTTTATGAAGATTTCTATTATTTGGCACAGAATGTAGGCATCAATTACTTCCTCAACGATAAGTGTGACCAGTACCTCTTTCTCACTAATACCTTTGTGCAAAACTTTCACTTTCATTATAGGGAAGACCCTCCTACGATAGAATTTCACTTATATAATGTGACTAAGAAAGTGAACCTTTATGATTTTTGCAATGTTTGCAAAATACCCTATGAGGGAAGCATCAGTGAACCACGTCCTAGAGACATGGAGGATTTACTGCCGCAATCACTGTAGGGGAAGAGAGAGGGGTGTCAAAGGCAAGAGCAGCTAGTTTACATTTTCTTTTTCTATGCTATTATTCATTATTTGCGGGGAGATGTTTAGTTGGTCGTGGGGAGAGTGGAGGCCTTAGTTCTCCCGACCTCGCCATTCTGCGCCATGCTCTTACTTGCTGATACAACTTTTAGTCTGGGCGCTATGGTACCCCAACGGTTGAACATAAACCATTCAAAGGGGCCCATATTCAGATGTATCTATGCATCTCGTCTAGCCAAACACTTTAAGATACCCATTAGACGTGACGAGGAAGAGGAAATGCTGCTACCTGCGAAATATTTAGACTATGACATATGGTAACACATGATTTTATTAGGAAGAATAATGGTTGGAGGCTGCTTTACAAGTTACTGTTTAGTCAAGGTACTTGTGAGATTATTGTTCTACCTGCTTCTTCCTTGTTCGATATTCATTCCAGTAGGTACACTATTATGCACAAGGACATTTACAGATATTGGGGTCTGTCGCAACCCCCAGCACGTGAACCGACACCAGCCCTTGATCCGTATCTGGATCCAGTTTTTCAGTGGGAGCCACAGGAGCTCGCCAACCAGTGGAACCCTCAGGACCCTCCGGAGTATCCAGGAGAGGGTTATTTTCGGCCATGGCGCTAAATGAACTTAGGCCAAGAGCCTAAGCTTGGGGGAGTATGTATTTCTCACCAACTTTACCTTCATGTTCACACATTCATTTTAGTAGTCGGTGCTTATACTCTTTCATTTGTACCATCCATGGTAGTTTATTTCTTATTTTTGCTTTCTTCTTGTGTGTTTAGTTGACCTTGAGAAACTCCAAAAAATTAATTATAAATTTACCTTCTAGTCTGTTTAGTTGTAGCATTAAAAGAAAACCCAAAAAGATTTCTCATTCTTCTTTTCTTGTTGGGAGATTTCCCGTGTAAATAGTTTTTATCATTCTTGTTTTGAATTTTCTTTCTTTGGGTCGTAAGGAGAAGACCACGATGAAAATGTCGAGTGTCTCTCATATGCATTATTGTTTATCTATCATAGAGCCCATATTACCTTGCCTTCTCCTTTGAGTTATTGTTTGTAGATTCCAGGTTAGTCCAATGCACGTGCACTTTTATTATTATTCACACCGTTCGGTCAAGCAAGTGAAAGGCAACAATGACGATATATGATGAAAATATCGAGATGTAGAAAAGCTGGTACAGACTCGACCTATTTTGCTTTTGTAAATATGTTTAGCTCATCGTTCTGAATTAAGCTCATTATGGATGAAACATGTTTGCAATGATAATTAGAGATTATTGTTACTCATGCCATGCTTAATTAGCTAAGAGTGGATAATGGTTTGTCTTGAGTGCCAACATGCATATTAAAATGGTTGTCATGTAGTATGATAGGATGGTATCCTCCTTTGAATGATTCAAGTGGCCTGAATTGGCACATGTTCATGCATGTAGTTGAAACAAAATCAACATAGACTCCATGATATTTATGTTCATGGTGATTTATATCCTACTCATGCTTTGCATTCAATGTTGGTTAATCTCAAAGCATGTTGATGACTGTTGTCGCTCTCTAGTTGGTCGCTGCCCAGTCTTTTGCTAGCCTTGAATTGTACTAAGCGGTAATTCTGCTTGTGCATCGACTTCCTTAAACCAATAGTTGTTCCATCTGAGTCCACCATACCTACCTATATGCGGTATTCACCTGCCGTTCCAAGTAAGTTTGCATGTGCCAAACTCTAAACCTTCATATAATATTCTATTTTGTATGCCCGAATTGCTCATGTAGGGACCGGGGGCGGTTAGTATCTTCCATGCTAGGTGGGTTATTCTCACGATATGTGTTGATTCACTATCATTCACGAGAAAGTGGCTGGTATTCGGGATGCCTAGTTCCATTCTCAAAATCAAATCAAAATAGAATGAAACAAAACTCCCCCAGGATTGTTGTTTGTATGGACGGTACCCGTGGATTTGGCTCGCCGTGAAGTGTGATTGATTGGTGGAGGGGGAGTAAAAACTTTATTGTTCTATTTGGGAACTGCCTATAATGTATCTAGCATGGAAGATGGTGAAATCTCTTGGTTGTTATGTGGACAATGAAAGCATGTCGCTCAAAATTATTATTTATCTCTGTTTTAAAAGCTCGAGCTCTGGCACCTCTACAAATCAATGCTTCCCTCTGCGAAGGGCCTATCTATTTACTTTTTTTGCTGAGTCATCATCCTCTTATAAAAAGCACCAGTTAGAGAGCACCACCGTCATTTGTATGCCTTGCTATTAATTGATATTGTGTATGAGTGTGACTGGATCTGTTTTACCATGAATTACAATGTCTAGTCAGTCCTTGTTCTTTAGAGGTGCTCTGCATTTATGTTTTTCGGTCTCAGAAAGGGCTAGTGAGATACCATTATATCATATTGTATCTTGATTGTTTTGACAAAAGTGTTGTCATCCGAGAGTTATTATTATTGCTCGCTAGTTGGTTATGCCATTGATATCAGTAAATGTGAGACCTAAATGTTATTGTGAACGTGGTTAGTCTATAATCTTTGCTGAAAATCTGAACATCATTTAGACATATTTACAACAACAAGATCAAACAGAGTTTGTAAAAGTTTTTCTTTATCACTTTCAGTTTATCAACTGGATTGCTTGAGGACAAGCAATGGGTTAAGCTTGGGGGAGTTGATACGTCTCCATCGTATCCACTTTTCAAAACTCTTTTGCCCTTGTTTTGGACTCTAATTTGCAATATTTGAATGGAACTAACCCGGACTGACGTTGTTTTTAATAGAATTGCCTTGGTGTTATTTTTGTGCAGAAATAAAAGTTCTTGGATTGACCTGAAAGGTTACAGAGATTATTTTTGTAATTAATAAAAAATACCGGCAAAATAATTAACCGGAGGGGGCCACCCATAGGACACAAACTAGGGGCGCGTGGCCACCCCCCTATCCGTGCCTAGCAGGCTTATGGGCCCCCTGGAGCTCCACTGACCTCAATTCCAACACCATATATACACATCCGTGGAGAAAAAATCAGAGAGAAGAATTCATCGCGTTTCATGATACGGAGCCGCCGCCACCTCCTGTTCTTCCTCGGGAGGCCAGATCCGGAGTCCGTTTTGGGCTCCGGAGAGGGGAAATCGACGCCATCGTCATCACCAACCATCCTTCATCACCAATTCCATAATGCTCTCCGCCGTTCGTGAGTAATTCCATCGTAGGTTTGCTGGACGATGGTGTGTTGGATGAGATTTACCATGTAATCGAGTTAGTTTTGTTAGGGTTTTATCCCTAGTATCCACTATGTTCTGAGATTGATGTTGCTATGACTTTGCTATGCTTAATGCTTGTCACTAGGGCCCGAGTGCCATGATTTCAGATCTGAACCTATTATGTTTTCATAAATATATATGTGTTCTTGGTCCTATCTTGCAAGTTGTAGACACCTATTACGAGTTATGGTCTGCATCCCCCAGGGTGACAATAACTAGGATTCTTCCCAATGATTACTGTAGTTCGAGGAGTTCATGTATTCACTAAGTGCTAATGCTTTGGTCCGGTTCTCTATTAAAAGGATGCCTTAATATCCCTTAGTTTCCATTAGGACCCCGCTGCAACGGGAGGGTAGGAAAAAAGATGTCATGCAAGTTCTTTTCCATAAGCACGTATGACTATATATGGAATACATGCCTACATTACATTGATGAATTGGAGCTAGTTCTGTGTCACCCTATGTTATAACTGTTACATGACGAATGCCATCCGACATAATTATCCATCAATGATCCATTGCCTATGAGCTTTCCACATATTGATCCTTGCTAAGTTACTTTTATGTTGCTACTGTTACAATCACTACAAAACTGCTACTGTCACCTTTGCCTTTGTTACCGTTACTTCCATACTACTTTGCTACTAAATACTTTGCTGCATATATTAAGTCTTTCAGGTGTGGTTGAATTGACAACTCAGCTGCTAATACTCGAGAATATTCTTTGGCTCCCCTTGTGTTGAATCAATAAATTTGGGTTGAATACTCGACCCTCGAAAACTGTTGCGATCCCCTATACTTGTGGGTTATCAGACCGCTGGAAGACCAAGGACGGAGCCTCCACCAGCTAGGGATTGCTTTTGCTTTCCTGCTTCTTTTATTTTAGTTTGTAGTTCCACCCACTGGGGGTGTACGGTTGTAATGAACATGTGGTCGTGGGCCTTTATGCTTTCATGTATAAATCCTTGTTTTTCATCTTGCTTGAAATGAAGAGATTGTGCGTGCCGACTCATCCATGGAGCCTTGTCCCCTTGACCCTTGTGCTGCCAAAACATCGTCCCCTTTGGCTTTGACCCCGCCAGCCGGACAGTTGGGAGCCAGTCTGTGGCTGGGACGGGGCATCTACCTTAGGGGAGTCGGTTGTGGGGTTTGTGGTTCTGGGGATGCATAGCCAGTGCAAGTGCGGTAGAGGCCGGCCGGAAGTGTAAATGATCCGACTAGACCGAGCCGGCTATCCCCTTGAAGACGGCATTCGTGTGTGGTAAGTTTTCCCGTCCCTAGGATCCCGCTAGCCGGACAGCCAGGAGCCGGTCTGTAGATGTGCAGGGAGGCAGGAGTTAGGCTTAGCTCACATTACTTGACCGACTTTGGGGAGGGGCGGCTAGGCTAGCCGGCGAGCCCAAGGGGCCGGGGAGTCGGACATGGGAGCCTGCTCAAGGAGCGATATGCTTTGAAGGAATTGAAAAGGCATGCCCCAAGTGCTGGCTTGGGGCACCCGCTACATTCATTAGGCCCAAAAGGGTGGGAGATACATATATACACTGGTTGTTTAGCAATAAAATGGATGAAGGAGCGCCGCGTTCCATGGGCGCTCCGTCTCCTCATTGGAGTCGTCTCTCTTGCGCTACTATGACTTCTAAGCGTCTATTAGATAGTACAGGGTGTTGTGCAGCGCCTTGCTGGCGATGAACAGTCCCTCCCATGGGGAGGACACCTTGTGCTGGCCGGCGGTTCGCTGGATCCACCTGAGCACCAGGTCTCCTTCACGAAAGGAGAGGGGCCGGATCCGCTTGATGTGGTTTTGCCGGAGCTTCTGCTCGTAGATGGCCGTCCGGCTTAGGTCTAGCTCGCGTGTCTCTTCGAGTAAGTTGACGCCATCTGCTCTTGCTTATCTTGCATCCGCCTTCATGTACATAGTGACGCGAGGCGAGTCGAACTCAATGTCCATGGAGATGAGTGCCTCGGACCTGTGTACGAGGAAGAAAGGGGTGAATCCGGTTGAGCGACTGGGCGTGGTTCTAAGGCTCCATAGGATGGCTCGCAGCTCTTCGATCCAGCAGCCGACAGAATGCATGAGTGGCACCACGAGTCCGGGCTTGATGCCGGCCAGGATCATGCCATTTACCCTCTCTGCCTGGCCATTCGACTGTGGGTGGGCCACCGATGCGAGGTCTAGCCGGATGCCCTCTTTGGACCAGAAGAGCACCATTGCGCCCTTGGCGAAGTTGGTGTAATTGTCGGTGACGATACTACGGGGGACCCCATAGCGGACCATAATATATTTGATGAACCGGACGGCCGTGGGGCCGTCCAGCTTCTTGATGGGTCTGGTCTCGTTCCCCTTGGTGAACTTGTCGACGACTACTAGTAGGTGCATCATGCCGCCTCAAGCGGTCTTGAATAACCCCACCATGTCGATCCCCCAGAAGGCAAAAGGCCATGAAAGGGGGATGGTCTTGAGGGTAGTAGCCGATAGGTGGCTCTGCATGCTGAAGCACTAGCAGCCCTCACAGCCGTCGACCAGTTGGGTTGCCTCTTCCAAGGCTGTCGGCCAGTAAAAACCGTGGTAGGACGCCTTGGACACCAGGGTTCTCGAGACAGCATGGTGAACACACTCGCCCTGGTGAATGTCTCGGAGGATCTCTTTCCCTTTTTTTGACTCGACGCAGCATTGGAAGATGTCGGTCGTGCTGAGTCGAACCAACTCGCTGTTGATGACGGCATAAGCGGGGGCCCGACGATGGATTTGTCGGGTCATAGCCTCATCGAGAGCGTCCACCATCTCGTTTTCCACCGGAAGGACATGGTGGAACTCGCAGCCCTCGAAGGAGCGAGTGAGCTATTGAATGAGGAAGCGGTAGCTGGCCATGTTGGAATCCCTAGCGTCCCACTTGCTAGAGACTTGCTGCACCACGAGGTCCGAGTCGCCAAAGCACATGATGCGCTGGATACTGATCTCTTTGGCTCGCTGGAGGCCGTGGACGAGCGCCTTGTACCCGGACATGTTGTTGGAGGTTGCGAAGTGGATTTGGAGCGCATACTTGAGCTGGTCCCCCCTTGGGGATGATAGGATGATGCCGGCTCCCAAGCTGGTCCACATATTTGAGTCGTCGAAATGCATGTGCCAATGTGTAGAGTCTGGAGGCGGCAACACGAACTGGGTTTCGGCCCAGTCGACGAGGAAGTCGGCCATCGCTTGTGATTTGATGGTTGTGTGGGGCTTGTGCTAGATGTCATGGTTAACCAGTGCAATGGCCCATTTGGTGATCTAGCTGGTTGCGTCCCGTGCACTCATGATCTCGGCGAGGGGCACCGTGCTCACCACAGTGATGTTGTGCTCCTGGAAATACTGCTTCACTTTCTTTGCGGCAAAGTATATGTCGTAGCACCTCTTCTAGTAGTGGGGGTAGTTCTTCTTGGAGGCGGAGGGGACCTCGCTCAGGTAGTAGACGGGGCACTGAACCGACAGTGCCCTGCCTTCCTCGGGCCACTCCACGACCAGGACGACGCTGACCACGTGCGTGGTTGCCGCTATGTATGCGAGCATGGGCTCCTTCTCAGCTGACGCGACAAAGATGGCTCTGCTAGAGAGGGCGCGTTTGAGGTCGTGGAATGCTTCATCCGCCTAGTCGGTCCACTCAAACTTGGTCGTCTTCTTCATAAGCTGGTAGAAGGGCAACGCCTTTTCGCCTAGCCGGCTGAGAAATCGGCTGAGCAAAGCCAGGCAATCGGCAAACTTCTGGAGTTCGCGGATCCTGGACGGCTTGTGCATGCACTCGATGGCCTTGAGCTTCTCCGTGTTGGCCTCGATGCCGTGTGCGGACACAAAGAAGCCTAGGAGTTGGCCGGCTGGCACGCCAAAGACGCACTTCTCCGGGTTGAGCCGCACCTTGTATTCGCGCAGGTTGGAGAAGGTTTCCCGAACATCGTTAAGGACGCTAAAATGATTCTTGGTTTTGACGATGATGTTGTCCACATAGACGTGGACGTTTCTGCCGATCTGGGGCAGGAGATACTTCTGCATGCAGTGCTGGAAGGTGGCGCCTACGTTCTTCAAGCCGAATCACATGGTGATGTAGCAGTAGGCCCCGAAGGGTGTGATGAAGGAGGTCTTCAACCGGTTGGCCGGATCCAGCTTGATTTGGTGGTAGCCAGAATAGGCATCCAAGAAGGATAATAGATCGCAGCCGTCTGTGGAGTCGATCACTTGATCGGTTCGGGGCAGGGCGAAAGGGTCCTTGGGACATGCCTTGTTCAGGCGGGTGTAGTTGATACTAAACCTGGGTATATACCAGGCCGGTCCAGGCTTTAGAAAGCCCAAACCAAAAATCCCAGGCCCGAGCCCGAGCCCGGCCAGGCCCGAATGGACTAAAAAGGATAATTCGAGGCCGGTCCGGGCCGGGCCTCCACGTAAAACACATATTTCCTGAAGCCCGAGCCAGGCCCGAAATGCCTACCGTCCCCGATTTTGAATCCCGAGCCCGACCCGGCCCGGCACGGGTTTTTCAGGCCGGGCTCGGGCCGGGCTGCCCATGCCCAGGTTTAGTCGATACACATGTGCCAAGTATTGATTTTCTTTAGCACTAGGACCAGGTTGGCCAATCAATCCGGGTGGAAAACTTCCATGATGAACCCGGCTGCAAGGAGCCGGGCGGTGTCTTCTCCTATGGTGCTCCACTTCCGCTCAAAGAAATGTTGCAGAGGTTGCTTGACCGGCTTCCCATCCGGACACACATGAAGTTTGTGCTCGACGTACTTCATCGGAACACCCGACATGTCTTTGGGAGACCATGCAAAGATGTCCTGATTCTCACGAAGGAAGTCGACGAGCTCACCTTCCTATTTGTTGCTGAGGTTGGCACTAATGGTGACGCACTACTTGGGGTTGACCGGGTCAAGCGACACCTGCTTGGTGACCTTAGACGGCTGTAACGCCGTCTCGCTGGCTGTCTGGGATGGAGGAGTCGGCACGGCCGGCTTCTCGGTGGCCTATGCCATGAACCAGTCAAGTTGGCGCCTCTCTGTTGCGATCACCAGTGCCTCGGCCAGCCGGTTACTGTCGCTCACGCACTCGATCGACTTCTTCTACTCGCCGTCGATCGTGATGATGCCCTTGGGACCCGGCATCTTCAGCTTGAGATAAGCATAGTGGGGCTCTGCCATGAATTTGAGGAGCGTCGGCCTGCCCAGTAGCACGTGGTAGGGACTGTTGAGGTCCACCACCTCGAAGCACACCGGCTCGTGGCGAAAATGGCTCTTGTTGCCGAAGAGGACGTCGAGTCAGATCTTGCCAATGGGGGAGCACAATTGCCCCGACACGATATCGTGGAAGACCGTCCGCATTAGCTGCAGGTCTTTCTTTGAGCCCTAGCTTGAGCAGTGTGTCACCGTAGAGGACGTTGATGTTGTTACCTCCGTCGATCAACACCCGTGAGAAATGGCAGGTGAGCCTCTTAGAGGGGATGGTGGAATCAAGGACGAGGGTGTAGCTTCCCGGGTTCGGCATCATGAAAGCACAACATGCTCCCTTGGTGGTTTTGATAATTCATGACAACATACATTGTCTCTTGGACTAACACTTCTATCTAGTGTATTTCAGATAATAGTCCATGGAGAATTGAGTTGGCAAATGGATTGAGAAGATTGTGGAATTGCCACAACATGCAAGGAAATAGGTTGGCCAAGCTTCAGGCAAGAGGCTCTACATTTTACATTTGTGAGAAATCACTTTGAGTCCATAGGAAAGCCAATACTATTAAAAGGGGGTAATTTTTTTATGGTGAACAATATGCTCAAACGTGCACAAGTGACAATCACCAAAACATCTACAAACTCTCCCACCAAAGTCTGCCTATGCCAAATATGAAAAATCGATGCAACCAACATTCCTATCCCGGTGCCACCGATTCTAAATCCTAGACAGACTCAGCCAAACCCTAACACTTTGGTGCAGCCGACACTACACTCGGTGCCACCGAGTTGGGCTGCCAAGTTTCTGTTATGCAAGTTCTCATTTTCGGTCCGACCGAGAATGGTGAATTGGTGTCACCGAATTTGGTAAATTTGACCGTTGGTCACCTTGTCGGTGCAACCGAGAATTGTATATCGGTCCCTCCGAGATTCAAAGTTGCCACTTTTGGTCACCTCGGTACCATCGAGATTTACACATCGGTGTCACCAAGTCTGACTTATTGTGTGTAACGGTTGGATTTTTGGGGATGCCTATATATACCCCTTCACCACCGCCCACTCGAAAGAGAAGCACTCAGAACTATTCCATACCTATCCTACTCAGTTTTCTGAGAGAGAACCACCTACCCTTGTGTTGAGGTCAAGATCTTCCACTCCAACCATATGGATCTTGATTTCTAGCCTCTCCAAGTTGCTTTCCACCAATCTCATCTCTTCTACCAAGCCAAATCTGTGAGAGAGTGATTGTGTGTTGAGGAGTCTATCATCTTGAAGCATAAGAGCAAGGAGTTCATTGTCATTACTGAGCCTATTACCTTTTGGAGGGTGGTGCCTCCTAGATTGGTTAGGTGTCGCTTGGGAGCCTCCTACTTCGTGTTGTGGAGTGAACCAAGAAGTTTGTAAGGGCAAGGAGATCGCCTAATTCGTGAATATCTACCCAAAGTGAGGCTAGTCCTTCATGGATGGAAGCCGCATGGAATAGTCAAGGTTGCTTCTTCGTCGAACCCTCCGTGGGTAGTGCCCTCCGTGGACTCTTGCGACCGTTACCCTTCGTCGGTTGAAGACTCCATGAACATGGACGTACGATAGCACCACCTATCGGAACCATGGGAAAATCCTTATGTCTCCTATTGCGTTTGATCTTCCTACCCCATCTCTTCTTACATGTGCAATGTCTTTACTTTCCGCTGCCATATTTGTAGACATGCATGTGTAGGGCTGTTAGACTTGCTAGAATTACTAAAATAGTTAAAATCTACCAACCAATTAACTTGGGAAAAGGTTAGATTTTAAATCCCTGTTAGTAGTCTATTCACCCCCCTCTAGACACCCCTCTCTCGATCCTACACATCACCGCTAGGTGGTCCACTCGGCTCCAGGTAACTGGTTTCTCGGAGCATTGCATGAACTGGGGGACAGAAGGTACGGTGGCGTTCACCTCGTGCTGGAGCCGACGCTGCACGTGTTTCTCAGTCGCCTCGCTGGTGAAGACGACATAAGCCATCATGCAGGGCTGGAGCCGGGGCCGGGGCCATAGCCGGAACCGGTGCTCGGGGAGGCGGTGGCGGGGGAACTGGGAGGCCCTCATCCCGGGCCAGCCGCTGCGAGAAGCTGCACTGTCGGAGCATATATGTCGCCCGCTTATCACCAAAGTGCATCTTGTAGGGTGCATCGAGTAGCTACTCGAAGGTGAGTTTGGGCTGCTAGGCGCCTTGTTGGCCCGCTGGTGCTGGCTGGCGGCCTGTGTAGCCGGCTGCTCTTCTTCGATGGTGGCGACCTGCTTGCTCCCGTAGCGGGGATCCGGCTGGTCAGACATTTGCTTGTTGTTCTGCTACTGCCTGTTGTCGGTAGCCGTCCGCAGTGTGTCAGGCGGTGGGATGGCCTTTCTGGACGCGTCGACCTTAATCCGCATCGCGGAGTCGGTCGTGGCGTACTCGTTCGTCTTGGCCATGAGGTCCGCCAAGGTGGTCCACTCTGAGCACATGAGCATGTGCTTGAGGAGGGTGTGGTCCCCGCAGTCCTCGGAGAAGTACTGGATGGCTTGCACCTTGTGCACCCACTCGCGGGAGTTGCGGAGCTCGGTCCATCGCGTGAGGTAGCCACGGAGGGATTCGTCAGGCCCTGAACGCACATGGCTAGCTGACGTGTGCGGTTGGGCCGCTTGTAGGTGTTGGTGAAGTTGCAGACGAACGCCTCTTCGAAATCCGGCCAAGCGTTGATGCTACCGACTGGCAGGCTGTTGAGCCAAGTCCGGGCCAAGCCGATCAGCATGAGGGGGACGTAGCGTGCTACCTCTTGAGAATGCGTTTGTTTTCCCTTGAAGAGGAAAGGGTGATGCAGCGAAGTAGATAAGTATTTCGGTTAGGTTTTTAGAACCAAGGTATCAATCCAGTAGGAGGAACAAGCAAGTCACCAGTGGATGCACGTACACAAATAATCAAACTCTCGCACCCAACACTATAAAGGGGTTGTCAATCCCTTCACAGTTATTTGCAAGGATTAGATCCGATAGAGATAGATGTAACAAGTGCGGAAAGTAAAAGGTAAATAAATTGCAGCAAGTATATATCTAAAAATATATGATGGAAAAATGTCACACCCTGTGTTTTGCCTCATGACTAAGTTAACATGTCTAAAAAATCTAGGGCCAATTAAAACTTTTTGAAAGCATTTGAATGCTTGACTTGTGTGTTATTTGCTTGCTTGTTTGATTGCTTGCTGGTGCTCTATAATTCATCAAACATCCTCCTACCCTCAAGAACTATTTTCCTTGATCCCAACTCTTGTACAAGGATCATGCCATGTGAATAGGACTTAAAAGTATTTTTTACAACATTTTATTTTGGCCAAAAAGCATTTATTTAAATTAGGTTTTCAAAAACCCTTATTTGAGATTTGCACTACAAGTCCCCAAATTGGGCGGATCGTTTTCCCCAAATGCTTTATTTGGAACATACTATATATATAACTTCCCAAAAACACCAAATATTATTTTTAAAGATTATTTTAATATTTTATTTAAAGGCTTTTTCTTAAGGCCAGAAATGGTATTTTATAGGGAAAAATTATTTAAATGCTTTACAAATATTTGATAAAAATTAGGAAAACTTAGTGGACATATATTTTCCATATATAAGAGTTTCAACACATGGTCATGTTCAAAATATTGGACAAAACCCTTCAAAACCATTTCTGTCTATTCCGAGCATTTGAAATATTTCTATAAGAAATATTCTCAATTAAATAGAGGAAAATTATAGCATGTCACATATGATATATGTGTTCATCTTGCTAAGTTTCATCTCGATCCCAATTGTTTTGGTTCACCAAAATATCCTAAAACCATTCCTGTCCACACCAATATTTGAGCAACTCTTCATTGTGAAGTATCTCCTATTGATCCCAAACTTTGTGGGCATGCTCTAATACCCATGCTAAACCAAGTAGTGAATCAAGGAGATTAGTTTACCCTAACTAGATCTACAGAATCCTGATTTTGTTGATTCCTAGTGTTCACAAAGTTTGCTTGATCAACTTTCTTTATTTGAGCTGAAAACTTGTGATCAGTACCAAATGGACTTACCATTTACCTCTGGTAAATATTAGGGCCATTGGATACCCCTAGATACCCTAGGACAGCATCAAATACCATTAGCCATGAACTTGTGGACAAGCAAAGTGGGCCCAAAAAGATTTCCCTTGCCCCCAACTTTTTACCACACTATATTCCAACCCATATTTACCTCCAGTAACCTTGCCATGGACTCTGATAAATTATTGGGGGGGTAACCCTCTCTTTGCCCCCTCTTTTACCATGGAAAGGCCTATTCTTCCCCTTCCCCCACTATTCTGTTCATGCCAATGCCCCCAATTTTTCCACAACCTCATATACATACTGATGCATCTATCCAAGCCCAAAGATGGCATGCTCACATGGAAAATATGAGCAGTTCATGCAAACCTCCATTATGGCAGAAATAGTGCCCTTGCACTACAAGTACTTTGTAGAATCATCTCCTAAGTTGAAAATTGGTGGACTTGTAGTCGCTCCATAGCTAAGTCCACTAGACAAGGTTTTACCCATAGTTCCTTACAGTAAAACCCCATTAGATCAACCACAAGTTTGCTGGTACAAACTTACCCCTAGTAGAAACTACTTATAGCCAGCCCCATATCCTTCAAAACCTCACGAGAATCTCTTACCATACGTGCTTCACACGTTAGACATTTCCTCCCGACCAAAAAGTCACCGTGGACAGGCCCTTGCGTGGTGACCACGCTATGGGCATGCAGCAACGGTACTCTGCCCCTTGAGCTTGTCCTGTAGCTCGTGTCCGACCGCGACAGAGCACCAAAACACGCCAGGGGATCCACCTTGACCTCCCATGCCCCTCCCTGATGCCTAGAAACCTCCAGGACCCCTCAGACACGTGTGCTCATTGCGCCCGAGAGCGTCCGAGGCATGCCCGAGCTCCCTCTCCCTCGCCCCCTCTATTTCTTCTCTCCCCGAGCACACTCTCGCGCGGATGCCACTCCCCTCACTCCCACGGAGCTCCTGGACCGAGATATCGGAGCTCTAGTGCCCTCGTCCTTCTCCCACGACCATCATGGCGCCGCCTCGGCCTTAGATCGATCCCGAGCCTCCCCTATGCTCCCTCTCCTCCGTGACCAGCCTGGAGCCTTCCCCTATGCTCCCTCTCCTCCGTGACCAGCCTGGAGCCTTCCCCTATCCTCCTTGAAGCTCCCCCTCCGCCATCCTTCCACGAGGTCGCCCGTGTGCTTAGAGCCACAGCGGCCCAACGGCTCCCCGCGGCCATCCTGAGCCGCCGTTGCCACGGCCCTCACTCTCGAGCGTGCAGCAGCTGGCCTGGCTCTGCGCGGCCCTTGGTGCTCTTCGGCGAGCGCGACCCCGCCGGAGGTGATCGGGGCCGCCGGGGCGGGACACCAGTGCAGGCTCGGATGGCCTCCCCTGCCCTCCTATGTTTGAGCGGGAGGTAGGAGGAGGGCTTGCCAGTGGGGTCCGCGTGTAGGTGACAGTGGCCCCAGGCCCCATCCAGTTAAGTGGACACGGGACTGGAGCAGTGCGCTACCCCACGGCAAAGGCGCACAGCCGAAAGCCGCCTTCGACGTGGCCGGCCTCCCGCACGGCCAGGCTGATGGGTCGGCTCGTCTGCTTATCCTGCGTTGTGTGCGCTAAATAGCGCACATGTATAGGCCTTTTCCTTTTTGATTTATTTATTTCTGTAGAACTTGTAAATTCTTAATAAAATTCATTTTAACACCAAATTGGATGCTTCAAATTCCTGGTTGTCCCGAAAATCAATATGTATCCAAATATGTGCATTTCACATTTTTCCTGCAACTTTTTCTGTAGAGTTCAAATTCAAATTTGAATTTGAACTATGGAATGCCCCACTTTAAAAATCCCTAGTGCACTTATATCAAATCCAAATGGAGTGATTCGAGTTTCCAGATACTCCAAAAATCATTCCTTATTTGTGTGGCCATTGTGAACATTTTTACCTTGCACCTATCCTATTGGATCTAATAAATGGCCCATTTTCCATTAATTTCATCTTAGGAAAATCCTAGGAAATTCATACCAACTCCAAATCTAGTGAAATCAATTTCTAAAATCTTAAAAAATCATGCCCTCATTGTTGAGTGCATCCACCCATTTTGATTAAAAAAAAGGTTTCTTGTAGTCTTCTTGTAGGACCACCAGTTTCCCTATTTCCATCATTCAAAACTCCCCCTTGACCCACATCCAATAAAACCCCCTTGGTTATTTTTCTGATGACCAGAGGTTTCCAAGAAAAATAAAACTCCTATTTATAGAGCACTGTTATTTTTTCTGCTTGTTGTGTTGCTTATTGTGGTTGTTTACCGACAGTAGTTGACGAGATAAACGGAGTGCTCGGAGTTGGACGAGAAGCGTGTGAAGACCTCAAAGACTTTGCGAAGCCAGGCAAACAGCCCTTTGACCATGTTAAGAAACCATTTTCATGCATGTCATATAGCACCTTATTCCTTGTTGTTGATCATGTGATAAGGTGACCACCTCGGTGGGATACCTCCGTTACTGTTATCGTTGATACTTGCATCGTGCATAACCCTACCATCCTTATGAGGGTTGTGCGGGTGGGAGTAGATAGGATGCTAGTAGATGCTACGCAAGTGGGATCGGGAATATGCATGGTGATGGAAACAAAATGATTTCAAAGATTTTTCAAAAAAAACGTCGGATGCTACTAATGCCAGTGGGAGATGATGATGAGCTAGGTAGCCACTTGATAAAGAAGTGGCGTCTCGGAGCAAGTGAGTGTGTGTGGATTTCGAAAACGGATTAGATTTAAGAGTTGTCGATCGTCCCAACCTTACATGTGCGACCACTATACCCCTATATGGGAAGGGTCTTTGTTGATTACTATGGTTGGTGCTAGCAGGGAGCCCGCATTACCAGTGGCGAGATTGAAGTGGTCACTCTCGAGACGGGGTCGTCCCAGAGTGGAAGGCCATGCTCTCTCTTTACAGGCACCAGGTACACCGTTGTGTGCCCTCATGGATGATACGCGTGATGTATATCACGAGGGATGGCACCAATGAGTGGAATCTTTGTTTGGTATCACTATGGGAAAGGCATTTCTCGGGTGCTTACCTCGGGTATGTCATATACCGCGAGTTGTGGATGACACGGAAGTTCCCTGAGTCTTGTGGGTAAAGCGTGCAACCTTTGCAGAGTGTAAAACTATTTGAATAGCCATGTCCACGGTCAAAGACGGTTGGGTTGTGCTGCTTAGATTATCACCAGATGTTTTCACAAACTTGGTGGGTGGGTGTGCCGAAGACAGAAGGATGATACTTGAGACAAGTGTGAAGACTTGATGTCATGAATGAACATGAGAATTTCAAGCCCTTCTTATGATGATATCTGTAACTTGTTCATATGGATCTCTGCCAACTGTTGATGCATGCTTACACATAGTTACTTGATCAATGAAATTGCATTCAAACTTGGCTTTCCGCAAAATACCTACTTAGTGCTACTTCATGCATTGTTATTGCCCTGTTCTAAACATGGATTGCTTGCGAGTACATTCAAAGTACTCATTGGCTTGCCACTGGTTATTTTATTGGCCAGGCATGAAAGATCACGTTATGATGAAGATTACCTTGGTGACGAACATGCGAGCTAGGATGTTTCCTAGTCAGAATGCCTATATGGTTAAGGCAGATGGCATGGGTTCACGCTATTGCTGAAGATTTCCGCTGCAAGTTTATAAAGACTTGGCCATAAAGGCCACTTTTGAGTAAAATGGTATGTAATGGATGTAAGACTCTTGTTATTCAGTTTTTGTGTGCTTAGTTCACATTAATCTCTGGGATCACTATGCACGTACATTCGGTGATGACGACTTATGAGTCGGGGTCCCCACAGAGCTGGTATCAGAGCCATCCTGACTGTAGGAAGCCCTTAGTTAGCATGGACGTTAGTTAGGACAAAACCGTTTTTCCAGACCCTTCAAAATCACCTACAAAGGCTCTATATTTCTCGCATCTCCTAAAATTCCAAGCGAAGCAAAGGTTTTTGCCATAGCACTTCACCACTTTCCTCTTAGCTCTCCTCATCTTCCTTTCAAAAACTTTGCAAATGGTCTCTACTACCCTTGTGCCCCTGACCACGGGATTCCTTGTAATCCTCGTGGGTAACCTGGAAAGGAGCCACCTTGCCAGACATTTACCCACATATCTTGGACATAAGTTGGCGACATTAGACAAGTAGCTACCAGCAGAAGATAGCTTCTCGAAGGATGAAGGCATCAATACTGGGAAGATGGTGACACCCTCGACATAGCCCCAGGATGATGCCACCCTGGCCTTCGATGATCAGGGCACAAGACATGCAATGTCATGATATGCATCGCTAATAGATCAAGCATGACCTTTTCGTTGTTATATCGGTAACCACTGGTGGATGAGAACCTCGCCATTTGGTCCGCCTCTCTATAGTGAGCAGGAAGACGGTTCTTATCATCCCTCGGTCTTGGTGCCAATGGAATCATCAACGTGAATGACAGGATACAACTCTACCATGCCTTGTTAATGTCATTGCATAAAAGATTGCCAACCTGGAATGCTCGACATCACAGAAGACAAGAATGCATTGGCACGATTACGAAGACACCAGAAGACCCTGTCAACGACATCCATGAGGAATCGCCTTCATCATCAACTCACCAGATCCGAAGTCGTCAAGGACTCTTCAGGCGCAACTAGGATCTTTTCGACAAACAACAACCAGAGACATAGCGGCACCGGAAGAAGACCAAGCATACTAAGTGGACTCCTCTCCAAGACACGAAGCAAGCACGACTAATGAGTCCGAGAACCCCTAGGGTAGGATAGGTCGTGTGTCCCCCATGTGAAGTCGAGTCCGTATGATGGTTCGGATAGAACCATAATTGTGTGTTGCTTGTTTTTGCTTTAGGTGAAAGTCGCACTTTTGCCCTAGGCAACAAGTACGTGACTAAACACCCGCCTTATCTCAATAAGTGTGTTTTGGCTTTTCGGCACTTGTTTGATTGCACTTGCACTATACCACCCCCTTAGGCACTCTCCTCTATGATACTTTCCCTCTTCCCCCTCTCGTCAACCAAAGACCGGCAAGACAAGATGCACCAAGGATCCACCTCGACAAACAACCACCGTTGAAGACTTTTGAGGACAACCTACTCAACTAGACGCAACCCCGGAGAGTTATGTTTTTCCCTCAAGATTGGAAACCCCTCCCCAGACCAGCCTCTACCTCACGAGCTTGCCTAGCACAAGCCTATGATCATGTGTTTAATACACGGATTTGCCAGAGCACTTATTGAGCTTCAATAACCCCTGCTTTGCATTGGGTTCATTATGGAGCTAGTGATCATAGTGACAAACATCCTTCATTCCTACACTAGCACTAGAGCCTTGATGCCATAGGATAGATCATCTTGAGGATAAAAGATTAGTAGTCTAATCATTTGACGAGGCTAGAGTAGATGTCTTGAGGAAGTGGTCGAGACCCCTTGGTGGATTGCGAGACTTCCAGGATGATTGGGAGATTGATGGAGCAAGCTGACAGAGCAGTAGAACTTACTTCTCCCTTGAGTAACTTGGATCTAGTAGGACAAATAAGATCACAAGCTGAAATTTTTGGTGGATTAATGACTTGACTTTGGCAAATAATGTTGATAGTGGATTGATGATGTTACAATAGTAACTAGAGTAACCAGTAGGGAATTCTTACTAGATGTAAACCTTGGATTTAAATAGGTGATTATAATAGGTGATCAAAATCAATCAGACCACATGGTTCGGAGTAATTTGGATTTAGTTCGGTGATCTTGATCTTGATACCATGTTTGTCGGTGGAAGTCAAACAGGAATATTGGATTGTTGTTTAAATCGATTCAAGGAACCATATGCACCTAACATCGGAGTTCACTACATCATCATGATGGGGGTTGATGGTTATACTATGATGAGATAGTTTTTCCTGGAATTTGGGGATTTAGGAAATCTAGAAATATATGGGACAACACCGGTATTGGATTTGTAGCAATGATAGGTCATGTAATAGTGGATGGTATGGTTAATTTGATTCGTAGAAAGGAAACAAGATCTTGGAGTGGTTTATTACGTGTTTCCTTAGAATAGTAATGCAATACCTTAGACCTTGGATAGGTCAGAAGGACACTTGAATTGGTAATGTCATGATCAAGCTTAGCGGGATTTTTATATAGGGATATATGTGAGTTAGCTATAGTATACATATGAGATTTTTGGTATATACCTTCTCTCAAAACCTTGGAGATATGAGTACCATATGCAATATTGGACTTGAATTATATGAGATGATACCTTAGAGGATATAGGATGATTTTGTTTGGAGTAATAGGCAGTACTATTGGCATCTAATAGTTGTTCTCAGGTAAGATGTTAGACATTCACTCACATCCTAAGCTCCTTGAAACCCGAAGCTTTGTCGGACCATGACGTGGTCAGATTATGACCATAGGACTTGGACTATAAGTCCTTAGACTATGGTCGGTACTCCACCTCGACCACCACCAATCTTGTTCAAAGGGGAGGTGGCCACAAAAATCTCTATTAGGTTGGACCACAAACCCTTGATACTAGCGACCACCTGGGATGAATGCCTGCTCCTGTCACATATCCCATGAGCAATGTGTTTATGTGATACTTCGGGAAATAGGTTGTTGTCCTCCGGCAGCCGGCAGACCTTCCCACTCGGGAAGGGGAATCTCTCAACCAGTGTTGGCTCGGTCTAGCCTTTCCTACTGCGCATTGGGAGTGGCGATGAGATCTTGGACATGTCGCTCCTGTTGTGCATGTTCTTCACCCTCCACGTTGACGAGGTCGGCATAGGCAACATGGATGGCTCTCATGTTGGTCGTCGGTGTGTCGTAGGTGGGCATCCTGCCACCATGGATTTCTACGACCATGCGGCCTTAGTTGTGGACGTCCCCATGCCGGCTAGGCCCGTTTCCAGATGGGGTGAGCCCGTAAGAAAAGTTGTACTCGCGATGCACGGACTCCATCTGACGCTTGGCGGTTGCGAGGGAGGTGGCCTCCGCGAGCAGCTGTTGGTGAGCCACTTCTAGCTCGACTGTGGTGGTGGCCGGATTGGTCTTTTGCGTGATGGGAGTGCTAAGGCCCCAAAGGTTTGAGCCGAGGGGGTCGGAGGTGCCGGCGCGGGCAGCAGCGGCAGCCGCATCCGCTTCTGCCCTAGCGCGAGCAGCCGCGGCATTCGCGCTCTCCTCCACCCTGGCGCGGCTGGTGCTCATGGCGGAGCCGGTGACCATTACCTTCACATGGACGCTCAAGGCGATCGCACCCACAAATGAGGGTGGGTCGATACAGACGAGCATCATGCTGGGGCACTCATCAATAGCTAGCTCGTAGGTCAAGCATAGCCTACAGAAGTGTTCGGCGAGGTTGGCGACGTAGGACAGCGTGCTATCGCGGCACGGCTCGTCGGAGGGGACGGTGGTGACGCCTGCGGAGCAGGTGGAAACGAGGTTCCGCGTTGCGGAAGATTCCACGGAGGCAAGCTCCATGGGCGTGCTGATCAGTCCAGACGCAAAGCGCCCAGGGGGAGTTGGCGAAGGGTCCTGCCCGGAGTGTGACTCCGGTCGGTGCCGCGGACGGCCCCACTATGGGCGCGAACTGTTGTTGTTTTCTCACAAAAGATGCCATGGGGTGGCTTATAGAGAGTGGTTGGGGCCGAAAGGTCAGTGGCGGGCTTCGAGAATGGGATCGGGGACAAGCAGTGCACGACACACGTTGTAACCAGGTTCAGGGCCCTCCGAGGGACGTAACCCTAGTCCTGCTAGCCTTGTTGATGAAACAAGAGGGCTATAATGGTGCTCCTTGAGCTGTTCGGTGGAGGAGGAAGGAGGATCTATCTTTCTCTCACTACCTCTGGTGTGTGGGTGTGTGAGTGTGCTAGGGGGAGAATGAGGCCACCCCTTGCATGAGGGGGCTGTCAGTGTCAAATCGACGGATCTCGGGTAGGGGGTCCCGAGCTGTGAGACTAGGATTGATGGTAACAGGGGACGAAGGATACGACGTTTACCCAGGTTTGGGCCCTCCTATGGAGGTGAAACCCTACATCCTACTTCATTATATTGATGATGTGTAGGTTACATAGTTGATCTACCTCGAGATTGAATAACTAAACCCTAGATGAGTTGGCCTCTGTCCTACAACCTAAAACTCTCCGGCTTATATAGATGTTGAGGTTACCTAGGGTTTACACATGGTCAGTTGCACATCGAAGGAAAAAACATGCCCATGTACTGTCGAGAACTTGGAGGACACGCCATGGCTCCTTGAAGCTTCCACCCAGGCGATAGGGCCTTCGATCATCTAATGCTCATCCGGCGGCCCACATAGTCCGTCCCATAAGAAACAGGCCGGCTATTCGAGGACCCCTTAAACTAGGACTCCTGCAGTAGCCCCCGGACTAGCCTCCAACGCCGAGGTATGTCCGGACAGTTTTGTGCATCAAAGTCTTTGGCTTGCGAGGTGAGTCCCTCTATCCCTTGTTGTTCGGCAACCATCATGTCATCGGCGAAATCCCAAGCGTCACGAGCTCACCGGTTTATTATAATAACCATCAGCGTTTCTCGATTTTCGTGCACCATGGGGAGACGAGAAGTTCACCGGCTTGTTACAAGACTACCCCTCCACAACAAAGGCACCGCCCATTTAAACAAACAGAATCGTGGTCTAAGCCACATCCTCTTCCTCCTCATTAGAAAAAACCTTTAGCGAAAGATCACCACAAGAACATAGCAAGCGCCCCCAGCTCTTCCTCGCGCCCTTACGGCTCCCGTCTCGGGGATTGGACAAGTTGTTCCGTTTCCCTTCTTCAATTACGCAACCTCGAGACCCAAGGGTACCTTCCCTCCTCGGATCTGGCGGTTACTCATGTTGGATTATCTTCATTCAATGGCGAAGCCTTCATGGAAAATTTCCCCAATGCACAAAAGGGGGAGCGTGTATGTTTTGTACCCTTCCTTTTGCAGGTTCTCGGGCTCCCCATTCATCCATTCTTGAGGGGGTTATTGGAGTTCAATGGAATGTAGCTACATCACCTCACCCCATGGTCTATTCTGCATATCTCAAGCTTTGTCGCCCTTTGCAAGATGTTCCTGGGCTGCGAGGCACACTTTGAATTGTGGAGGAAGTACTTCTTCCTCGTCCCTCGCACTCGGGACAAGACAATTTTGGAGGTCGAAGGAGCCAAAATATGCCGCATAGCAGGGACGGGGTATCCAGTGGGAACATCGAAGGAGTTCAAAGAATGGTCTTCAGAATGGTTTTATATTGAGGACGTCCCCCTACTTGATCCAGCTCGGAGGGGTTTGCCCGAATACTCCAACGCCCCCTTGAAGAAAAGGTACAACTGGCGACCGAGGAGCTTGTCCCAAGAAGACAACATCGAAGTGCAACGCTTGGCAGCCCATGTAAGGGCATTAGCCCATCACAAGTTGACCATGATAGATGTCATGGCTGCCGCCATCACCCGATGCGTCCAGCCTCTTCAGCAGAGAATACACCCTTTGTGGTGCTACAACGGGACAAGCGACACCACTCGCTCCTGACCACTGGGCCCTGCCAATCAAACAACATTAGCCACCACACTTGACGACCTATACAAAATGAGAAAGAATATTTTGTTTGGCTGCCAACCAAGAGGGCTATTCTAGTCGTAATCCCATCGAATGGGTGAGCCTTTCAACTTAGTGACTACTACCTCTTGAGCATGCGTTGGTTTTACCTTGAAGAGGAAAGGGTGATTCCATGAAGTAGATAAGTATTTTCCTCAGTTGCTGAGAACCAAGGGTGATTCCACCAATGGATGCACCTACACAAACAATCAAACTCTTGCACCCAACGCTATAAAGGGGTTGTCAATACCTTCACGGTTATTTGGAAGGATTACATCTGATAGAGATAGATGTGAAAGATTACGGAAAGTAAAAAGGAAATAAATTGCAGCAAGGTATTTTTGGTTTATAGATCTGAAATTATATTATGGAAAGTAGACCCGGGGGGCATAGGTTTCACTAGAGTCTTCTCTTGAAGGAAAGTATCACGGTGGGTGAACAAATTACTGTCGAGCAATTGATAGAAAAGCGAATAATCATGAAGATATCCAAGGCAATGATTATGCATATAGGCATCGCGTCCGTGTGAAGTAGACCGAAATGATTCTGCATCTACTACTATTACTCCACACATCGACCGACTCCTGCCTGCATTTAGACTATTAAGTTCATGAAGAACAGAGTAACGCATTAAGAAAGATGACATGATGTAGAGGGATAAACTCAAGCAATATGATGAAAACCCCATCTTGTTACCCTTAATGGCAACAATACAATACGTGCCTCGCTACCCCTACTTTGTCACTGGGTGAGGACATCGCAAGATTGAACCCAAAACTAAGCACTTCTCCCATTGCAAGAATTACCAATCTAGTTGGCCAAACCAAATGAATAACTCGAAGAGAATTCCAAAGATATGAAATCATGAATATAACAATTCAGAAAAGAATCAAATAATATGAAATCATGAAGATCATGAAGAACATGGTATTGAAGCACAAAGAGAGAGAAGAAGCCATCTAGCTACTAGCTATGGACCCGTAGGTCTATGGTGGACTACTCACGCATCATTGGAGGGACAATGGAGTTGATGTAGATGTCGTCCATGATTGGATCCCCCTCCGGCAGATTATTAGAAATGGCTCCAAGATTGGATCTCTCAGGAACGGAGGGTTCTGGCTGCGAAAATGTATTTGCGTGGCTCTCTTTGGTATCGGGGGAATATTTGCGTACTTATAGGAGGAAGATTAGGGCTAGGAGACCTGCCAGGAGGTGGCAAGCCTACCATGCACTGCTAGGGGGGTGGCCGCGCCTCCCTGGCTTGTGACCTCCTGGCAGATGCCCTTGCATGCACTCCAAGTCTGGTAGATCTCTTTCCTACCAGAAAAAATCATTCCAAAGATTTTATTCCGTTTGGACTTTGTTTAATATTCCATATTTGTAATACTCAAAAACAAAGAAAAAACATAAACTGGCACTAGGCTCTAGGTTAATAAGTTAGTACCAAAAATAATATAAAATAGCATATTAATGCATATAAAATATCCAAAACAGGTAATATAATAGCATGACATCATAAAAATTATAGCTACGTTGGAGACGTATCAGCATCCCCAAGCATAATTCATGCTCGTCCTCGAGTAGGTAAATGATGAAAACAGAATTTTTGATGTGGAGTGTTACCTATCATATTTATCCATGTAATATTATTTATTGTGGCATGAATTTTCAGATCCTCAAGATTCAAAACAAAAGTTTAATATTGACCTAAAAACAATAATACTTCAAGCATACTAACAAGGCAATTGTGTCCTTTTGAAAAAACATGGCCTAAGAAAGTTATCCCTACAAAATCATATGGTTTGGCTAGGCTCCACCTTCCCCACACAAAGTATTTAAATCATGAACAAGCCCGATGAAAAGCCAAGCAATTGTTTCACACTTTTTATGTTCTCAAACTTTTTCAACTCTCACGCAATACATGAGCGTGAGCCATGGATATAGCACTATAGGTGGAATAGAAATATGGTGGAGGTTGGGAAGAAAAAGGGAGAAGATAGTCTCACATCAACTAGGCGTATCAACGGGCTATGGAGATGCCCATCAATAGATATCAATGTGAGTGAGTAGGGATTGCCATGCAATGGGTGCACTAGAGCTATAAGTGTATGAGAGCTCAAAAAGAAACTAAGTGGGTGTGCACTACAAAAAAATCCACTAGTTATGTGAAAGTGACAAAATAGGAGACTCTTTATCATGAATACCAAGGTGCTACTTTGAAGCACAAGTGCGGGAAAAGATAGTAGCATTGTCCCTTCTCTCTTTCTCTCATTTTTTGGTGGGCATCTAAGGCCTCTCTTTTTTATTTGGGCTTTGCTGGCCTCTTTTAATTTTGATAAAGTCCGGAGTCTCATCCCAACTTGTGAGGGAATCATAGCTTCCATAATCCTTTTTGTCACGGCACAATGCTCTAATAATGATGATCATCACAATTTTATTTACTTACAACTTAGAACAAAATATGACTCTATATGAAAAGGCAATATGAAAATGATGGCGTGTGTCATAGCAAACAGAACGGTGGAAGTTGCATGGAAATATATCTTGGAATGGCTATGGAAATGCCATAATAGTTAGGTATGGTGACTGTTTTGAGGAAAGGAATATGGTGGCTATTTTGAGGAAGGTGGATTTAATGCACCGACGAAAGTTGCACGGTACTAGAGAGGCTAGCAAAGGTGGAAGTGTGAGAGTGCGTATAATACATGGTCTCACATTAGTCATAAAGAACTCACATACTTATTGCAAAATTCTATTAGTCATCGAAGCAAAGTATTAGACACATGCTCCTAGGGGAGAGGTTGGTAGGAGTTAACCATCACGTGCTCCCGACCCTTACACAAAGGATGGCAATCAATAAACAAACCATGCTCCGACTTCGTTATATAACGGTTCACCATACATGCATGCTACGGTAATCACAAACTTCAACACAAGTATTTCTACCATTCCACAATTACTCACTAGCATGACTCTAATATCACCATCTTTATATCTCAAAACTATATGCAAGGAATCAAACTTCTCATAGTATTCAGTGCACTTTATATGAAAGTTTTTATTATATGCCTCTTAGATGCCTATTATATTAGGACTAAATTCATAACCTAAACAATTACCATGTTGTTTAAAGACTCTCAAAATAATATACGTGAGGTACAAGATTCAATATTTTTTATTAAAACCAAACACCGTCGTGCTCTAAAAAGGCACAAGTGAAGCACTAGAGAAAAATTGCCTATCTCAAAAGATATAAGTGAAGCACATAGAGTATTCTAATAAATCCACGATTCAGCGAGTCTCTCTCAATATATGTGTGCATTAAAGATGGTTTCGTCAAACTAAAAATCAAAGACTAATATCATACAAGACGCTCCAAGCAAAACACATATCATGTGGAATAAAAATATAGCCTCAAGTAAATTTACCGATGGGTTGAAGACGAAAGAGGGGATGCCTTCTGGGGCATCCCCAAGCTTAGGATCTTTGGCATCCCCAAGCTTTTGCCACTCTTTATTCCATAGTCCATCAAATCTTTACCCAAAACTTGAAAACTTCACAACCGAAAACTCGTGATATCCGTTAGTATAAGAAAGTAAATCACCACTTTAGGTAATGTTGTGAACTCATTATTTATTTATATTGGTGTTATACCTGCTGTATTCTAACTTCTGCATGGTTCATACCCCCCCCCCGATACAACCCATAGATACATCAAAATAGGTAAACAACTCCAAGAAAACAGAATTTGTCAAAAACAGAACAGTTTGTAGCAATCTGAAAACTTCATATACTTATGTAACTCACACAAATTCTGAAAAATTAGGACAACCTGGGAAATTTGTATATCAATCTTGTGTAACTCATTCGACACACTAAAAAAATTATAAAAATCCTGGACTTAGCGCAAAATTTTCTGTTTTTCACCAAGATCAAATCAACAACCACCATAGACTATCCCAAAGGTCTTACTTGGCCCAAACACTAATTAAAACACCAAAATACAATTGCTATAGAAGTAATAATGTTAGAAGCACTCCAAAACAGAAGGAAAAAACATAACATACAAATAAAATTGGGTTGCCTCCCAACAAGCGCTATTGTTTAACGCCCCTAGCTAGGCATGATGATTTCAATGATGCTCATATAAAAAGTGGTAATTGAAACATGCAAGAGAGCATCATGAATCTCATGACAAGCACTTTTAAGTCTAACCCACTTCCTCTGCATAGGTTTTTTTGAGCAAACAATTTATGGGAACAAGAATCAACTAGCATAGGAAGGCCAAACAAGCATAACTTCAAAACTTTGAACACATAGAGAGGAAACTTGATATTATTGCAATTCCTACAAGCATATGTTCCTCCCTCATAATAAATTTCAGTATCATCATGAAGGAAACTCACAATATAACTATCACACAATGCATTCTTTTCATGAGCGCTTATAGCATATGTGTCATTATCAAAACTTGGGGAACAAAAAATATCATCTTTATCAAGCATAGCATCCCCAAGCTTGTGGTTTTGCATATCATTAGCATCATGGATATTCGGAGAATTCATACTAACTACATGGCAATCATGATTTTCATTCAAGGAGATATCATGAATCACCTTATAATTTTCATCTTTCAACACTTCATCAAAAAATTCATGATTTTCAAGCAAAACATCATAGCGATAATCAAGTGCACTCAACTCACTAGCAATTGGTTCATCATAATTTGGTATTCTGGAAAGATTAGCAAGTGGATGAGGATCCATATAAATAGATTTTTCACAAGCGAAGATGCAAGCAAATAGAAGGCACATGGCATCACAAGCAAACATAGCAAACGGGAAGACGAACGGAAGAAGGGCGAATAAAAAGGCAAATCTTTTTGGTTTTTTCTCAAAATAATTTTAGAAGTGGGGGAGAGTAAAATGAGAGGCAAAAGGAAAATAAAGTAAATGCAAGAGATGAGTTTGTGATGGGTACTTTGTAGGCTTGATGTGTATCCTCCCCGACAACGACGCCAGAAATCCTTCTTGCTACCTCTTGAGCATGTGTTGGTTTTCCCTTGAAGAGGAAAGGGTGATGCAGTGAAGTAGATAAGTATTTACCTCAGTTTTTGAGAACCAAGGTATCAATCCAGTAGGAGGAGCAAGAAAGTCACCAATGGATGCACCTACACAAACAATCAAACTCTTGCACCCAACGGTATAAAGGGGTTGTCAATCCCTTCATGGTTATTTGCAAGGATTAGATCTGATAGAGATAGCTGGGAATATTGCGGAAAGTAAAAAGGAAATAAATTGCAACAAGGTAATTTTGGTATTTTTTTTATAGATCTGAAATATATTATGGAAAGTAGACCTAGGGGGCATAGGTTTCACTGGAGGCTTCTCTCTTGAAGGTAAGTATCACGGTGGGTGAACAAATTACTGTTGAGCAATTGATAGAAAAGCAAATAATCATGAAGATATCCAAGGCAATGATTATGCATATAGGCATCACATTCGTGTCAAGTAGACCGAAACGATTCTGCATCTACTACTATTACTCCACACATCGACCGACTCCTACATGCATCTAGAGTATTAAGTTCATGAAGAACAGAGTAACGCATTAAGAAAGATGACATGATGTAGAGGGATAAACTCAGGAAATATGATGAAAACCCCATCTTGTTACCCTTAATGGCAACAATACAATACGTGCCTCGTTATCCCTACTTTGTCACTGGGTGAGGACACCGCAAGATTGAACCCAAAACTAAGCACTTCTCCCATTGCAAGAATTACCAATCTAGTTGGACAAACCAAACCAATAACTCGAAGAGACTTACAAAGATATGAAATCATGCATATAAGAATTCAGAAAAGACTCAAATAATATTCATGGATAATCTTAACATAAGACCACAATTCATCGGATCTCGACAAACACAAAGCAAAAGCGTATTACATCAGATAGATCTCCATGAAGATCATGAAGAACATGGTATTGAAGCACAAAGAGAGAGAAGAAGCCATCTAGCTACTAGATATGGACCCGTAGGTCTGTGGTGGACTACTCGCGCACCATCGGAGGGGCAATGGAGTTGATATAGATGCCCTTCATGATCGGATCCCCCTCCGGCAGATTACCAGAAAAGGCTCCAAGATTGGATCTCTCGGGAATGGAGGCTTAAGGCAGTGGAAAAGTATTTGCGTGGCTCTCTTTGGTATTGGGGGAGTATTTGGGAATTTATAGTAGGAATATTAGGGCTAGGGGACCTTCCAGGAGGTGGCAAGCCTGCCAGGGATGGACAGGGGGGTGGCCGCACCTCCCTGGCTTGTGACCTCCTGGCAGATTCCCTCGCATGCACTCCAAGTCTGGTAGATCTCATTCCTTCCAGAAAAATCATTTTGAATATTTTATTCTGTTTGGACTCCGTTTAATATTCCATATCTACAATACTCAAAAACAAGAAAAGAAAAGAAAATGGCACTGGGCTCTAGGTTAATAAGTTAGTCTAAAAAATATATAAAATAGCATATTAATGCATATAAAACATCCAAAACAGATAATATAATGGCATGACATCATCAAAAAATATAGATACGTTGGAGACGTATCAGTGACCATAATTCGGGTTTTTAATTTTATCCCTTCCTGGCCGAAGCCTTTCACCTATGTGAACATGAATGGTCTAGCTTCATCGAGACAGTTAACTATCCGGCCCCCCAACTCGAGGACTATTCCCGTGATGAAGATCTGGGATTTCATGATGACCCGGATCTGAGAATTGAGCTTGAAGACGAGGTTTTCTACTAGGAGAGCCTCGATCGCTCCAAGGTGGATATTATAATAGTTATACCGGATCATTTGCTTCCTCTGCGATAAGCAAGAAGAAGAAAAACTCATCTGCAAGAGGCAGGTATCCTCCAACGATCCAAATGTACTGACTCCTCCTCCCAAGCATTGTTAGTCTGCGAGATATGCATCGGCTATGGCGGCGATGCTCGGTGTAGGGGTACGACACCTAAGGGATCGCGTGGATCCCTTTGTGGTTCAGAAGGGAGACGGTATGCGCAAAGAGTAGATTTGACGAGCAGCGCGAAGGGAGATTTTTACCCAGGTTCGGGCCGCTGAGAAGCGTAAAACCCTACTCCTACTTTAGTGTATTATGGGTGTTTGGGTTCTGGCTACAGGAGTGCTATGAACAGTACACAAGCGCTATGTGCGTGAGCCAGAAAGTCGAACAAGATCCCTCTCGTAACGCCTTGGGCCTCCTTTTATATGACTAAGGGGATCCCAACAGTGGCGTACAATACATACATGAGGTGTACAGTGCTACAGTGTTATCATACCTAACACTGATAGTGTAGGACAATTGCATTTAATGCTCCGTCACGCATCCCTGACCTTCCACGGGACGACACAGGAGCCCGTCCCATCGGCACCGCTTAGCCTCCTCCGTCACCAGCGACTTGTCACATATCTAGTCAGGATGACACCTGGTCTCTGCGCTGGCAGGATGGTGAGGTCTTGCCGGGTGCACTTCTTGACGGGGCTCTGCAAGCCACCTCGGCAAGATCTTCCCGGGGTTCCAGCCTTTGGCCTTCGGTCTTGTGATTGTTGACTCAAACGTTCCCTTGACGTCTATATACTTGCTTCCAGCAGTCTCCTTGCAGGCCTTGCCGCTGGTGTGTCTACAACTGCCCATGCACAAGTATGGGGTACTAGAAGCCCAACTTTAGTACACTGACAGGATCCCCCGGGCCTAGACCACACATGGGTGCGACGCATTGTTGGGCTAGGCCCAAACAGTGCACGGGTACGCGTGGCAGGAGCCTGCGGTTGTAATCATTTGAGGGATCACTAGAAGAGTGTCTAGAGAGGGGGTCAATAGACTACTAGCAGAAAATTAAGTCCTAACTTTTTCCCAAGTTAATTGGTTGGCAGATTTTAACAGTTTTAGCAAGGCTAGAAAGTCTATATACCCTACACATGCATGTCAACAAATATAGCAGCGGAAAGTAAAGACATTGCACATGAAGTAAAGAGATGAGATGTGGAGATCAAACACAATTGGAGACGCAAGGATTTTTCCCGTGGTTCCGATAGGTGGTGCTATCATACGTCCACATTTATGGAGTCTTCAACCCACGGAGGGTAACATTCGCGAGAGTCCACGGAGGTATCCACCCATAAGGGTTCACGAAGTAGCAACCTTGACTATTCCATAACGGCTTCCCATCCATGAAGGACTAGACTCACTATGGGTAGATCTTCACGAAGTAGGTGATCTCCTTGCCCTTACAACTTCTTGGTTCACTCCACAACATGACGTAGGAGGCTCCCAAGCGACACCTAACCAATCTAGGAGGCACCACCCTACAAAAGGTAATAGGCTCGGTAATGTCGATGAACTCCTTGCTCTTGTGCTTCAAGATGATCGACTCCTCAACACAAAATCTCTCTCTAACAGATATGGCTTGGTAGAAGAGATGGGATTGGTGGAAAGCAACTTGGGGAGGCTAGAAATCAAGATCCATATGGTTGGAGTGGAAGATCTTGACCTCAACACAAGGGTAGGTGGTTCTCTCTCAGAAAACTGATAGGATAGGTATGGAATAGTCCTGAGTGCTTCACTCTCAAGTAGGTGGTGGTGGAGGGGTATATATAGGCATCCCCAAAAAACCAACCGTTACACACAAAATTGTTGGAAATATGCCCTAGAGGCAATAATAAATTGGTTATTATCATATTTCCTTGTTCATGATAATTGTTTATTATCCATGCTATAATTGTGTTGATCGGAAACTCAGATACATTTGTGGATACATAGACAACACCATGTCCCTAGTATGCCTCTAATAGTCTATCTTGTTGATCAAAGATGGTTATGGTTTCCTAGTCATGGACATGAGATGTCATTTGATAACAGGATCACGTCGTTAGGAGAATGATGTGATGGACGACCCAAACTACAAACGTAGTATATGATCGTGTAAGTTTATTGCTATTGTTTTCTGCATGTCAAGTATTTGTTCCTATGACCATGATATCATGCAACTCACTGACATCGGAGGAGTACCTTGTGTGTATCAAATGTCGCAACGTAACTGGGTGACTATAAGGTGCTCTACAGGTATCTCCGAGGGTGTCTATTGGGATGGCATGGATCAAGACTGGGATTTGTTACTTCGTGTGACGGAGAGGTATCTCAGCGCCCACTCGGTAATACAACATCACAATAAGCCTTGCAAGCAATGTGACTAAGTCTTAGTCACGGTATCTTGTATTACGAAATGAGTAAAGATACTTGCCGGTAACGAGGTTGAACTAGGTATGGAGATACCGACGATCGAATCTCGGGCAAGTAACATACCGAAGAACAAAGGGAACATCATACGGGATTAACTGAATCCTTGACATAGAGGTTCGACCGATAAAGATCTTCGTAGAATATGTAGGAACCAATATGGGCATCCATGTCCTGCTATTGGTTATTGACCATAGAGGTGTCTCGGTCATGTCTACATAGTTCTCGAACCCGTAGGGTCTGCACACTTAAGGTTCGGTGACGTTTCGGTAGTATAGAGTTATGTATGGTGGTGACCGAAGGTTGTTCGGAGTCCTGGATGAATCCCGGACGTCACGGGGATCTCCGGAATGGTCCGGAGGTAAAGACTGATATATAGGAAGTCCTATTTTGGTCGCCGGAAAAGTTTTGGGCTCATCAATAGTGTACCGGCAGTGCCGGTAGTGTACCTGGAGACCATCGGGAGGTGTATTTCGACCCAAGAGTCTACATGGACTATGGGAGAGTGAATACCAGCCCTTAGTGGGCTGGTCGAACTCCCACACAAGGCCCATGCGGCTGGAAGAGAAAGCCCAAAGAGAAAAAGGTGAAAAAGGGCAAAAAAGGCAAAAAAAAAATAACGAGGAGTCCTAGTCCTACTAGGATTGGAGGAGGATTCCTCCTCTCCTCCTTAGTTCGGCCGACCTAAGGGCTGGCTCCTTGGGAGCCAAGCCTCCTCCTCTTTTCCTCCTATATATACTAGATGTTTTAGGGTTTTTGGAACTAGATTTTCAGCCACGTGCTACCCTATTCTCTAGTGCATAGTTTCTCCTCTAGTTCGTTTTTCTGCAGTGCTTAGGCGAAGCCCTACCGGAATTGCTCCACCACCATCGCCACAGCGCCGTCATGCTGCCGGAGAACTCGTCTACCTCTTGCTGGATCAACAAGGCGGAGATCGTCATCAAGCTGTACGTGTGCTGAACGCGGAGGTGTCATCCGTTCGGCGCTAGATCGGAAGGACCGTGATCAAGATTGCGAGACAGATCATGATGAGTACACGGGACGGATCGTGATGAGTTCTCGGGACGGATCGTGATGAGTTCGCGGGACGGATCGTGATGAGTTCGCGGGATGGATCGTGATTGGATCGCAGGACGAATCGTGATGAGATCGCGAGACGCTCGACGATTTGGATTGCAAAGACGTTCGACTACACCAACCGCGTTTCTTAACGCTTCCTGCTTAGCGATCTACAAGGGTACGTAGATCCACTGTCCCTCTCGTAGATGCTCATCACCATGGATAGGTCTTGTGTGAACGTAGGAATTTTTTTGTTTCCCATGCGACGTTCCCCAACAGTGGCATCATAAGCTAGGTCTATGTGTAGATGAGATCTCGAGTAGAACACAAAGAGTTTGTGGGCGTTGATGCTTAGATTGCTTCCTCCCTTGGTCGTATTTTGGTTCAGCGCTATTGTGAGATGAAGCGGCCCGGACCAACATTACTCGTACGCTTACGAGAGACCGGTTCCGTCAACCGCAAATTGTTGCACAGATGGCTTGCGAGTGCCACTTTCGCTCACTTTAGTTGGATCGGATTCGACAAAGGCGGTCCTTGAGAAGGTTGAAAAGCAACTAGTGTATCACCGTTGTGGTTTTCGCATAGATGAGAATTGTTCTTGCTAGATACCCGTAGCAGCCACGTAAAACATGCAACAACAATTAGAGGACGTCTAACTTGTTTTTGCAGGGTACGTTGTGATGTGATACGGCCAATTACATTATGTGATATATGTGATGTATGAGATGATCATGTGTTCTATAGATATCACGACTTGCATGTCCATGAGTACGGCAACCGACAGGAGCCATAGGGTTGTCTTTAATTATTGTATGACCTGCGTGTCAATCATTAAGCGTTATGTAATGCTTTACTTTATCGCTAAACAGTAGCAATAGTAGTACAAGCATGATTGGCGCGACAACCCCGATGGCGACACGTTGATGGAGATCAAGATGATGGAGATCATGGTGTCGTGCCGGTGACGATGGAGATCATGCCGGTGCTTTCTAGATGGAGATCAAAAGCACAAGTTCATGGCCATATCATGTCACTTATGATTTGCATGTGGTGTTAATCCTTTTATGCACCTTGTTTTGCTTAGGACGACGGTAGCATTATAAGGTGATCTCTCACTTAAATTTCAAGATGAATTGTGTTCTCCCCGAGTGTGCACCATTGCGAAAGTTCGTCGTGTTGAGACACCACGTGATGATCGGGTGTGATAGACTCTACGTTCACATACAACGGGTGCAAGCCAGTGTTGCACATGCAGAACACTCGGGTTAAACTTGACGAGCCTAGCATGTACAGACATGGTCTCGAAACACAAGAGACCGAAAGGTCGAACATGATTCATATAGCAGATATGATCAACATGATGATATTCACCATTGAAACCACCTCAACTCACGTGATGATCAGAATTGAGTTGGTGAATTTGGATCATGTATCACTCGAATGACCGGAGGGATGTCAATTTGAGTGGGAGTTCTTAAGTAATATGAATAAACAAACTCATTATCAGATAATAGTCAATAGTGTCTTTGCAAACTGTGTTGTAGATTACTAGCTCACACTGTAGCTCCCTTGAATTTTTATATGTTCCTAGATAAATAGAGTTGAAAGATGATGATAGCAATATTGCGGACTGGCTCTGTGATCTGAGGATTGTCCTCATTGCTGCATAGAAGGCTTATGTCCTTAATGCACCGCTCGGTGTGCCAACCCCTCTAGCGTCGTCTGTAGATGTTGTGAACATCTGACAGGCACGTTTTGATGACTTCTTGATAGTCTAGTGCATCATGCATTACGGCTTAGAATTGAGGCTCCGAAACTTTTTTAATGTCACGGAACATATGAGATGTTCTAAGAGCTGAAATTAGGATCTCAGGCTCGTGCCCGTGTTGAGAGATATGAGATCTCCAACAAGATTCTTTGCGTGCAAGATGAAAGAGAATAGCTCAATTGTTGAGCATGTGCTCAGATTGTCTGGGTGCTATAATCGCTTGATTCGAGTGGGAGCTGATCTTCCAGATAAGATAGTGATTGATATAGTTCTCCAAGTCACTGTCACTAAAGCTACTAGAACTTGGTGATGAACTATAAAATGCCAGGGATAGAAATAATGATCCCTGAGCTATTCACGATGTTTGACACCGTGAAGGTAGAAATCAAGAAGGAGCGGCAAGTATTGATGGTTAGTCAAACCACTAGTTTCGAGAAGGCCAAGAGCAAGGAGGGAAGCTTGATGGATAGCAAGTCAGTTGCTGCTCCAGTGAAGTAACCCAAAGTTGAACCCAAACTTGAGACTAAGTACTTCGGTTATGAGGAGAGCGGTCGCTGAAGGGGAACAACCCTAGATACTTGGTAGATAAGAAGGCTGGCAACGTTGACAGAAGTATATTTGATATACGTGTTAATGATGTGTACCTTGCGAGTACTCCTAGTAGCACCTGGGTATTGGAGACCGGTTTGGTTGCTAAATGTTAGTAACTCGAAATAAAAGCTACGAACTAAACGGAGAACTAGCTAAGGGTGAGGTGACGATGTGTGTTGGAAATGTTTCCAAGGTTGACGTGAGCAACATCGCGTGCTCTCTCTACCTTCGGGTTTAGTGACAAACCTAAGTAAAAGTTATTTGGTGTTTTGCATTGAGCATGAACGTGATTAGATCGTGTTTATTACAACACGGCTATTCATTTAAGTTAGAGAATAATGGTTATTCTGTTTACATGAATAATACCTTCAATGGTCATGCACCCAGTGAGAATGGTTTGTTGAATCTTGATCGTAGTAATACACATGTTCATAACATTGATGCCAAAAGATACAAAGTTAATAATGATAGTACCACATACTTGTGGCACTGCCGCTAAATTTCATATTGGTATAAAGGGCATAAAGAAACTCCATGCTAATGGATCTTTGGACTCATTCGATTTTGAATCAGTTTAGACATGCGAACCATGCCTATTGGGTAACATGACTAAGGACCCTGTTTCCAGATGGATGGAGCGGGCAAGTGATTTATTGGAAATGATACATGTTGATGTATGCAATCCAATGAATCTTGTAGCATGCGGTGGATATCATTATTTTCTTACCTTCACCGATGATTTGAGTAGATATAGTGTATATTTACTTAATGAAACACAAGTCTGGATCGTTTGAAAGGTTCAAGCAAATTTAGAGTGAAGTTTAAGATCATCATGACAAGAAGATAAAAATGTCTACGATATGATCATGGAGGTGAATATCTGAGTTACGAGTTTGGCATACAACTTTAGACAATGTGAAAGTTGGTTCACAACTCACGCCACCTGGAACACCATAGTGTGATGGTGTGTTCGAACGTCATAGTCGTGCTCTATTGAAAATGGTTCTTGTTATGATGTCTCTTATCGTTTTGCTACTATAATTTTGGGGTTATGCATTAGAGACAACTACATTCACTTTAGATAGGGCACCTTCTAAATCCATTGAGATGACACCATGTGAATTATGGTTTGATAGAAACCTAAGCTGTCATTTCTTAATGTTTGGGGCTGCAACACTTATGTGAAAAGGGTTTTCACCTAATAAGCTCGAACCCAAAGCGAACAAATGCATCTTCATAGAATACCCTAAAAACAGTTGGGTAAACCTTCTATCTCAGATCCAAGCATAAAGTGTTTCTTGCTAAAACATGGTCCTTTCTCGAGAAAGAGTTTCTCTTGAAAGAATTGAGTGGGAGGAAGATAGAAATTGATGAGGTTGTTGAACCTTTGTTCAACCAGAGAGTAGCGCAGCGCAGGAATTTGTTTCTGTGAAGCCTATGTTAGTTGAAGAGGAAGTTAATGATGATGATCATGAAGCTTTGGATCAAGTTACTATCAAACCTCGTAGGTCGACAAGGATGTGTACTTCTCCTGAGCGGTACGGCAACCCTGTCTTGGAGGTCGTGTTGTTGGGCAACGATGAACCTACGAGCTGTGGAGAAGCGATGATGGGCCCGAATTCCGACAAATGGTTGGAGGCCATGAAATCCGAGAAAAGGATCCATGTATGAAAACCAAGTATAGTCTTTGGTAGACTTGCTCGTTGGACGGCGGGTCGTTGAGTACAAATGGATGTTTAAAATGAAGACAGACGCTCATGGTAAATGTCACCATTTGTAAAGCTCGACTTGTTGCAAAGAAGTTTATGACAAGTTCAAGGAGTTGACTGCGAAGAGACTTTCTCACTCGTAGCAATGCTAAAGTCTGTTGGGATTATGTTAGCAGTTGCTGCATTATTCAATTATGAAATTTGGCAGATGGATATCAAAACATCGTTTCCTTAACGGTTTACTTGAGGAAAGGTTGTATGTGATACAACCAGAAGGTTTTGTCAGTCCTAAGGATGCTAAAAGGTGTGCAAGCTTCAGTGATTCTTCTATGAACTGAAGCAAGCATCTCGGAGTTGGAATATACAATTTGATGAGGTGATCAAAGTTCTTGAGTCTATACAAAGTTTATGAGAAACTTGTATTTACAATCAAGTGAGTGGGAGCACTATAGAACTTCTGATAAGTATATGTGGATGACATATTGTTGATCAGAAATGATGTAGAATTTCTAGAAAGCATAAACGGTTGTTTGAAAAGAGTTTTTCAAAGGGAGACCTGGATAAAGCTACCTAATTGTTGAGCATCAAGATCTATAGAGATAGATCAAGATGCTTGATGAGACTTTCAATGAGTACATACCTTGACAAGATTTTGAAAGAGTTCAAAATGGATCAGTCAGAGAAAGAGTTCTTGCCTGATTTGTGAGGTGTGAAGTTGAGTGAGACTCAAAGCTCGACAACAGCAGAAGAAAGAGACAGGACGAATGTCGTCCCCTATGCCTTAGCCATAGGCTCTATATAGTATGCCATTTTGTGTAGCGCACCTGTGTGTGCCTTGCCATGAGTCCGTCAAGGAGTACAAGAGTGATCCAGAAGTTGATCACTGGACAGCGGTCAATATTATCCTTAGTGACTAAAATACTAAGGAAACATTTCTCGATTATGGAGGTGATAAAGGGTTCATCGTAAAGAGTTACGTCGATGCAAGCTTTAACACTAATCCGGATGACTCTTAGTAGCAATCCGGATACGTATAGTGGAGCAGCCATTTGGAATAGTACCAAGTGGAGTGTGGTAGCAGTGTTTACAGTTTGACCTAGAGAATTGCAAAGTACATAGGATCTGAATGTCGCAGACCCGTTGACTATAATACCTCTCTCACATGCAAAACATGATCGAGCCCCAGAACTCAGTGGGTGTTAGATTCATAACAATGCGAATCACATGGTGATGTGAACTAGATTATTGACTCTAGTGCAAGTGGGAGACTGTTGGAAATATGCCCTAGAGGCAATAATAAATTGGTTATTATCATATTTCCTAGTTCATGATAATCGTTTATTATCCATGATATAATTGTGTTGATCGGAAACTTAGATACAAGTTGGACACATAGACAACACCATGTCCCTAGTATGACTCTAATAGACTAGCTCGTTGATCAAAGATGGCTATGGTTTCCTACTCATGGACATGAGATGTCATTTGATAACGGGATCACGTCGTTAGGAGAATGATGTGATGGACAAGACCCAAAGTACAAACGTAGCATATGATCGTGTCAGTTTATTGCTACTATTTTCTACATGTCAAGTATTTGTTCCTATAACCATGAGATCATGCAACTCACTGACACCGGAGGAGTACCTTGTGTGTATCAAACGTCGCAACATAACTGGGTTACTATAAAGGTGCTCTACAAGTATCTCCGAGGGATTTGTTACTCCGTGTGACGGAGAGGTATCTCAGGGCCCACTCGGTAATACAACATCACAGTACGCCTTGCAAGCAATGTGACTAAGTGTTAGTCATGGGATCTTGTATTACAGAACGAGTAAAGAGACTTTCCGGTAATGAGGTTGAACTAGGTATGGAGATACCGACGATCGAATCTCGGGCAAGTAACATACCAAAGAACAAAGGGAACATCATACGGGATTAATTGAATCCTTGACATAGAGGTTCGACCGATAAAGATCTTCGTAGAATATGTAGGAACCAATATGGGCATCCAGGTCCCGCTATTGGTTATTGACCGTAGAGGTGTCTCGGTCATGTCTACATAGTTCTCGAACCCGCAGGGTCTGCACACTTAAGGTTCGGTGACGTTTCGGTAGTATAGAGTTATGTATGGTGGTGACCGAAGGTTGTTCGGAGTCCTGGATGAGATCCCAGATGTCACGAGGAGCTACGGAATGGTCTGGAGGTAGAGTTTGATATATAGGAAGTTCTATTTTGGTCGTCGGAAAAGTTTCGGGCTCATCGGTAGTGTACCGGGAGTGTCGGTAGTGTACCTGGAGACCATCGGGAGGTGTATTTCAACCCAAGAGGCTACATGGACTGTGGGAGAGTGAATACCAGACCTTAGTGGGCTGGTGGAAGTCCCACACAAGTCCCATGCGGCTGGGAGAGAAAGCCCAAAGAGAAAAAGGTGGAAAAAGGCAAAATAAGGCAAAATAAGGAGGTGTCCTAGTCCTACTAGGATTGGAGGAGGATTCCTCCTCTCCTCCTTAGTTCGGCCGACCCAAGAGCTGGCTCCTTGGGAGCCAAGCCTCCTCCTCTCTTCGTCCTATATATACTAGAGGTTTTAGGGTTTTTGGCACTGGATTTTCAGCCATGTGCTACCCTATTCTCTAGTGCATAGTTTCTCCTCTAGATCGGTTTTCTGCAGTGCTTAGGCGAAGCCCTGCCGGAATTGCTCCACCACCATCGCCACAACGCCGTCACGCTGCCGGAGAACTCGTCTACCTCTCCGCTCCCTCTTGCTGGATCACGAAGGCGGAGATCGTCATTTAGCTGTACGTGTGCTGAACGCGGAGGTGTCGCCCGTTCGGTGCTAGATCGGAAGGACCGTGATCAAGATCGCGAGTATGATCGTGATGAATTCGCGGGACAGATTGTGATGAGTTTGCGGGATGGATCATGATGAGTCCACGGGACGGATCGTGATTGGATCACAGGACGAATCGTGATGATATCGCGGGACGCTCGGCGATTTGGATCGCGAAGATGTTCGACTACACCAACCGTGTTTCTTAACGCTTCCGGCTTGGCGATCTACAAGGGTACGTAGATCCACTCTCCCTCCCGTAGATGCTCATCACCATGGATAGGTCTTGTGTGAACGTAGGAAAATTTTTGTTTCCCATGCGACGTTCCCCAACAAAAATGACCAAATCGATGACACCAATGTGTTAATCTCGGTGGTACCGAAGTGACCAAAAGGTGGCAACTTTGGAATCTCGGAGGGACCGATATAGGAATCTCGGTTGCACCGATAGGGTGACCAACAGTCAGAATGCCCATTCCCGGTGACGTCGATTCAACAATCTTGCATGTACCAAAACTGTGAACTTGCGTAACAGAAATTTGGCACCCTGAACTCGGTGGCACCGATATGGAATCGGTTGTACCGAAGTGGCTAGGGTTGGCTGAGTCTGTCTAGGGTTTGGAATCGGTGGCACCAAATGTGGAATGTTGGTTGCACCGATTTTAAGTGTTTGGCTTAGAACAAGCTTTGGTGGGAGAGTTTGTGGGTGTCTTTGGTGACTATCACTTGTGCACGTATGAGCATTTTGTTCACCAACAAGACTTTACCCTCTTTTAATAGTATTGGCTTTCCTATGGACTCAAGGTGATTTCTCACAAATATAAAATGTAGAGTCCTCTTGCTTGAATCTTTGCCAATACATTTCCTTGCATCTTGGGGCATTCCACAATCTCTTTGCCAACCCAACTCTCCATGGAATTTTATATGAAATGTACTAGATAAAAGTATTTGTCCAAGAGACAATGTATGTTGTCATGAATTATCAAAACCACCAAGGGAGCATGTTCTGCTTTCAATCTCCCCCTTTTTGGTAATTGATGACAACATACAATTAAAGCTTCAAATAAAGATATGCGTGAATATAGTGAAGACTTAGAGAGACACGTGACTTAGATTTGCTCCACCTAGATGTGTGTAGTCCTTTAAAGCATAGTTGTTTTGGAATGCATGGACACACATATGGATGAAGGGATATAAGGAGTCATGTGTATATTGGCTATATGCATCAAAATATATGAATGTGATGTATCCTCGTTCAAGAATTCACTCTTTCAAACAATATGGGCAAGAAGCAAGAGATCATCTTGATCAAACATATGATGCCTATACTTACCTTGAGTTCTTGAGCATTCTAGTAGTAGAAACACACTTGAGAAAACAATGTTCGAAAACACAAGAGTCTTCTACTGATCAAAAGCAATAGAACCCAAACGATACCAAGATATGGAGAACATATAAAATATGATAATTCTTAGGATTAATATGTCTCCCCCTTTAGCATTAATCTATTAGAGCTTTCTCCCCTTAGATATGAAAGAGTAGTTCATCCTCTCCCCCTGAATCTCAGCATGTAGATATTGGGATTGGATAGGGTGAGAAAAGTCTAAAGTGAACAGACAAATAAAATAGGCAAGAACATTATTGAGAGCTTGGAATTTTCTCCCCCTTACTTTGGTATTCTCCTCGTGTTTATATAAGTGTGAACTTTTGATATTCTCCTCTCCCCCTAAATCATATCTCACCCTTTGCATAAGCATGTAACTCTCCCTTTAGCATGAAGCTTTTTTATTCTCCCCCTTTGGCATTAATTTCCAAAAAGGTCAAAGCTAGGAGTAGGTGCAGGGATCATTGACACAGAAGGGATCCTTGAGAACAAGGGTCATTGAGAGTAAGGTTCATAGAAAAGAACTAAGGGAATCATTGAATGTAACTTCTCTCCCTGTGGCAAATTTTAGGCTTTTCCTCCTTTGAGCTAGGGATCCTTGAATAAAGAATTTCTCCCCCTAAGTGTTGCTTGTTCTTCTCCCCCCTTTTTTTATGAGGGATCATCGAAGTAACAAAAGACAGATAAGATAAGAAAAACAAATCAGTGACTCTGAGGCAGATAGATCGGTGGTACCGAGATTTTGTAGTGCAGCTTGTGTGCAATTTCGGTGGATCTGAGATATCTGAGTCGGCAACTCCGAGGCTAAATCAGAAAGAAAAGAATAAGGGACGAAGCTTCTGTTTTTCAAAAGGGTTAAAGGAAAATATTTTCAAAGGAAAAAATGGCATCATTTAGAAAAATTATTTGAGTGGTTACTAGATTTGAGTGGTTACTAGAGATCATCGATTCAAGGGATCCTGAAGTACGTTCGAGCTATGGAAGACATCGGCTTGCCAAGAGGGAGCACGAGAGGCGTGGGAGATGATCAAGACCCGTTATATCGGCCTTAACCCTGAGCATATGGCTAGGGTTGGGCCGGTAGGGTCGGATGGGAAAGAAGTGCCTCTTCACTTGGTGTACGACCAAGTGATGCCCGTCGCCCGTCTCTCACAAGAAGACTGCTCCCTGGATGCCTTAATAGACAATCTTGATCAGCAGCCATATGTATGATTATATGTAACTATGTACAAATAATAGGGAAAATTGCTTCGTCTGTGTTGTAAACTTTGTCTTAACCAGCCACCGGCTTCGGCCTCCCGTGCTAAGACCTTGGGAGTGTTCCCTATAAAATATCACTCGAGAAGGGTGAATTATGTTTAGGGAACCGGGTAATCCGGTCATTTGGTGCGAACGGAGAGAAAGCACATAGGGAGATATGTTATATTATTGCTTAGCGTAAGAAACAACTTTTGAAGAATATAGTACCTCTATCGATACCTTTCTTCAGGGTAATACGTAAATCGTAGGTAGTAAGGTCGTATACTGCTAGTATGCGACTAATGGCTCTTGTTAGAAAAGAAGCCCGAGTAATGGTGCTAACGACCATAGTCTTATTTGTTGTTTCCGTCATAGCCGACCAATTTTCTGCTGAAGATAGCTAGCATTCGGCTTCACTCGTCTAAGGTACGTATCCGGATGACCCGGTCGTAACAATCGCAGAGGTGCTCCCTTTACCCTCTAGCCGAACAATCAGGAACATAGAGGGTAAGCACATGAGCGAGGCAACCAAGCATGCCAAAAATCTTAGTTAGAATTGATGCATATAATGGCTTAAAATCGACAAGGGAAACATGCATACACAATAAATGTGAATAAATGCTTAGAGCGTAAAAGCGTTGGCTTCAGGAAGAAGCCCCGAGGTGTTGTGTTCAGATTTCACATAAAGTTGTATGCCGAAAATCTTGATACAAGATCTGTTGAGCCGAACATAGAGTTGGGAAAAAAGGAAAAATTCAAACCTGCCCAAAAGTCAAGGTGGGAGGGAAAGGAAAAAAGAAATAAAGAAAAAATACAAGAAAAAGGAGGTAAAAGGTAGAGAGTATGACGTCACCGGTCTATCCGTAGAAGCGCCGAAGACGAGCTATGTTCCATGGGTTTGGTTCAAGGCGGTTATCGAACGGGTTTCGAAGACGAATGTGCCGACGAGCCAGGGAGTTAAGAATCCCTTCATCGTGGCAATTGCGATTGAAGGTTGCCACTATCTCCTAGTCACTAAGACCTCGTTCTTTGTTTCTAGCGAAGAGGAGTCTGGCCCAAAAATGTTGAACTGACTCTCCTGGTAATTGTTTAACATCCCGTAAGTCCAAAGACTTGGACTCTGCTGTGATATTTAAGTGATCGGCTTGGGTGATGGGTGGGAAAAGCTTTGACTCCACGCAATGATGTGAGTCCAGGGTTACAGGCTTCGAATTGTGTGCTAGATTGGGGACCAATATTGGTCTTTCTCCGGAGCAAACTCCAGGGTCTGGGTTGCAAGTGAGGTCTCGATGATCAGAGATTGGCGTATAAATGTTTTTCATTGCGGTCCTGGGGGGACGAGCCCCCATCCGGACACTCGATTGTGGTGACTAAGTAGGTGACCGTGGGGATGAGAATCTCCCTATCATCGGGTTTAAGACCGAGCCGGTCATAGACCGGGGTCTGGTCGTCAGCCATGCGGAGGGCCTGAATCCGATGAAATAGTTTGTTTAGAAATGAGGCGATGGTAGGATGCATGTCGCTGAAGCGAGTGTTGGAAATATGCCCTAGAGGCAATAATAAATTAGTTATTATCATATTTCCTTGTTCATGATAATCTTTTATTATCCATGCTATAATTGTATTGACCGTAGACTTAGATGCATGTGTGGATACATAGACAAAACCATGTCCCTAGTATGTCTCGAATAGACTAGATCGTTGATCAAAGATGGTTAAGGTTTCCTAGCCATGGACATGAGATGTCATTTGATAAACAGGATCACATCATTAGGAAAATGATGTGATGGACAAGACCCAAACTACAAACGTAGAATATGATCATGTCAGTTTATTGCTACTGTTTTCTACATGTCAAGTATATGTTCCTATGACCATGAGATCATGCAACTCACGGATACCGGAGGAGTGCCTTGTGTGTGTCAAATGTCACAATGTAACTGGGTGACTATAAAGGTGCTCTACGGGTATCTCCGAGGGTGTCTGTTGAGTTGGCATGGATCAAGACTGGGATTTGTTACTCCGTGTGACAGAGAGGTATCAAAGGGCCCACTCGGTAATACAACATCACAATAAGCCTTGCAAGCAATGTGACTAAGTGTTAGTCATGGGATCTTGTATTATGGAACAAGTAAAGAGACTTACCGGTAACGAGGTTGAACTAGGTATGGAGATACCGACGATCGAATCTCGGGCAAGTAACATACCGAAGAACAAAGGGAACATCATACGGGATTAACTAAATCCTTGACATAGAGGTTCGACCGATAAAGATCTTGCTAGAATATGTAGGAACCAATATGGGCATCCAGGTCCTGCTATTGGTTATTGACTGTAGAGGTGCCTTGGTCATGTCTACATAGTTCTCGAACTCGCGGGGTCTGCACACTTAAGGTTCGGTGACGTTTCAGTAGTATAGAGTTATGCATGGTGGTGACCGAAGTTTGTTCGGAGTCCCGGATGGGATCCCGGACATCACGAGGATCTCCGGAATGGTCTGGAGGTAAAGATTTATATATAGGAAGTCCTATTTTGGTCGTCGGAAAAGTTTCGGGCTTATCGGTAATGTACCGGAGTGCCGGTAGTGTACCGGGAGACCATCGGGAGGGGTATTTCGACCCAAGAGGCTTAATGGGCTGTGGGAGAGTGAATATCAGCCCTTAGTGGGCTGGTGGAAACTCCCACACAAGGCCCATGTGGCTGGAGAAGAAAACCCAGTAGGAAAAGGTGGGAAAAGGCAAAAAAGGAGCAATCCTAGTCTTACTAGGATTGGAGGAGGAGTCCTCCTCTCCTAGTAGGTTCAGCCGAACCATAGGAGCCTTGGCCCTTGTGCCAAGGCTCTCCTCCTCTCCTTCTATATATACTGGTGGGTTTTGGGGTTTTGCACTAGTTTTTCCAGTCACGTGTTACCCGTTCCTCCAGTGCATAGTTTCTCCTCTAGATCGGTTTTCTACAGCACTTAGGCGAAGCCCTGTCAGAATAGCTCCACCACCATCTCCAGAGCGCCGTCATGCTGCCGGAGAAATCTTGTACCTCTCCGCTCACTCTTGATGGATCAAGAAGGTGGAGATCATCATCGTGTTGTACGTGTGCTGATCGCGGAGGTGTCGTCCGTTCGGCGCTAGATCAGAAGGACCGTGATCAAGATCGCGAGACGGATCGTGATGAGTTCGCGGGACGGATCGTGATGAGTTCGCGGGATGGATTGTGATGAGTTCATGGGACGGATCGTGATTGGATCACGGGACAGATCGTGATGAGATCGCGGGACACTCGGCGATTTGGATCGCGAAGACGTTCGACTACACCAATCGCGTTTCTTAACGCTTCCCGCTTAGCGATCTACAAGGGTACGTAGATCCACTCTCCCTCTCGTAGATGCTCATCACCATGGATAGATCTTGCGTGTGCGTATGAAATTTTTTGTTTCCCATGCAATGTTCCCCAATAGCGAGTGGGGTCCATATGAGGCGTCGTAGTTCCGAAATCACACGAGAGCGGATCCGGGTCCTGTTCGGTCATCGTTAATCCTGTCACAATGGCCGGTTTGGGCATTCCAGACAACCCGGGGGTGACGGCTTCCTTAGAGGCAGGGCCCGATGTCCTCGGCACCGAGGTGTCAGGATCTGTGGGCTCCTCAATAATAATTGAGGGTTCTATCAAGACATGCTCTCCCCGTGAATCAGTGACGAACTCTAGGGTTCTGAATCTAATTCCGTGATCGGGGGGAAAGCTTTCATTCTGGCCAAGGTGACAGGTCGGGTCAGCGTGCGACAAGACGTTGCTGCTTGTGAAGATTTGATCAGGGATGAGGATATCCCGGCTGCAGATCTCGTTGCTTGCGACAAGGCGAGCCATCGATTCCTTCGGCGATCACAGCGAAACTTTCAATGAAAGCACCAATGTCGGTGTCAAAACCGGGAATCTCGGGTAGGGGTTCCCGAGCTATGAGACTAGGATAGATGGTAATAGGGGACGAAGGAGACGATGTTTACCCAGGTTCGGGTCCTCCTATGGATGTAAAACCCTACGTCCTGCTTGATTAAATGTATGATGTGTAGGTTACAGAGTTGATCTACCTCGAGATCGAATAGCTAAACCCCAGATGAGTTGGCAAATGTCCTACAACCTAAAACCCTCCGACTTATATAGACGCCAAGGGTACCTAGGGTTTACACGTGGTCGGTTGCACGTCAAAGGAAAAAAACATGCCTATCTACTGTTGAGAACTTGCAGGACTCGCCACGGCTCCTTGAAGCTTCCATCCAGGCGACGGGGCCTTCGATCATCTAATGCTCATCAGGCAGACCACACAGTCCGGCCCATAAGAAACAGGTCGGCTATCCCAGGACTCCCTCAGGGGTTCTAGGGGGTTTTATAGGCCAACCCCTGGCTTACAATATGTATAGATAATGTTGGGGGGCTCCCGGCTAGCGGTCTCCCAAGTCGGCATGGGGGCCCCGCCCACTGGGTGTTCTTGTCGTTTGTAGATCCCGCCGGCTGCATGGACCAATGTACGAAGGGCCCGCCGGCTGCAGGGTCCCATCGCGGGCTAGGGCCTACCAGCCAATCGCTACCATTGGTGCGTGCCTGTCACGCGGCAGCACGGCTCGTGCTGAGCGGCGGCGTCTTGCGGTAGCCGATCACGGTCTTTGGTATGGCCGACCACATTGTAGCCATGCGGGGGTAGGTAATGGAGTGGTTGGAGGCATGTCGTCACTGTGCAGCATCACCTAGTCGCATTCGGCTGCGGTCAGTGGTACGGCCACCTCCACTCTAGCCATGGTCGTGCCAACATGCGGCTTGGTAGGCGCATTGTGGTCGTATAGATCCTAGTCAGCGGTGCGAGAGTTGCTGTAGCCTCGTCGTGTTGATGTGAAAGCCGCTTCGCTTGGGAGCCGGATGGCTGGTGGCTCCGTATCAAGCCGAACCATGTCGCGCAATCGGTCCCGGGGAGCCGGCCGATGGGGGAGCATAGGCTGCCATGTGGTTGTTTTGAAACTAGGAAGACATTGGTCCATCTAAGTCTACCTCGGGGTTCTCCCCCGTCATCAGTGCAGGTTAGTTCCATTCAAATTGTGCAAATTAGAGCCCAAAACAAGAGCAAAAGTGTTTGGAAAATTAGATATGTTTGGAGAATATCAGTTGTCTATTCGATAAATAAGAGTGTCGAGCCCAACGAGGAGCTAAATGTAGAATTAATATTCTCTCAAGTTCTATCGCCATCGATACAACTCTACGCGCGCTAACACCCACTTTACCTTGAACAAGAATACAACTAGTTTGAAGGTGTAATTGGATAGGTTTGCACGATAATAAAGAACACTTAAATAAAAGTTAGGTTCTTATATAAAGAATAATTAAGTTAATATAGCAAGTGTGTAAAAGTGGTGGTAGGATTTGTGAGATTGTCCCACGCAACCGATAACTAGATCGGTCGTCATCATTGCAATTTTATATGAGGGAGAGGCATAAGCTAAGGCACTTTTCGTACTTGGATCACATGAAGTTATGATTGGAACTCTAGCAAGCATCTGCAACTACTAGAGTTCGTTAAGGTAAACCCAACCATAGCCTTAACTATCAAGTCCCCTTTATTCCATATGCAACAACTCTCTGACTCGGGTTTAAGCTTCTGTCGCTCTCGCAACCCACTATAAGCGAATCATGAACATATTGCAACACCCTACAACGGTAATCCCCCACATGTGTGCGGCACAGAAGGCACAATAGGACAACACCAAAATGAAAAATACAATTGAAACCAATCAACATCATCAATCAACCCATAGGACAAAAAGTATGTACTCAAACATCATATGATGGATACACATCATTGGATAATAATATGAAGCATAAAGCACCATGTTCAAGTAGGGGCACATCGGGTCATGGGAGATTGGACTGCCAATAATAGACGAGGGAAGGTGATGGAGATGTTGGGGAAGAAGACATTATTGTTGGGGTAGATCATTTTCACACGATGTTTCCCCCGACAGTGCTCCCGCACCAGCGGGAGAGAGGGGGAGAGGTCTCCCCTCCTTCTTCCTTGGCCTTCTCCCTAGATGGGAGAAGAATTCCACCTTTGGACTCTGGCCACCATGGCTCCCGAAGGGGAGGATCCCCCTCCGAGATTGGATCTCTGTGTGTGTGTGTGTGTTTCTTCTCAGTTTCGCGACCCTGTTTCTGGCCAAAAACTATTTCTTATATTATTGGAGATACATAACTGACTTTAACACGATTTTTCTCTATATATAAGCTTCCTTGTGCCTGAAGGACAACTCCATCTGATGTACGAGGTTGCCACATGGGGGCCTGGTGGTCCCCCCGGGATTATGAAGCATGTGGGCCCTCATTTGCATTGAGTCTTGTGCCAAAAATTCACATATATTCCGTAAGAATCTCTATAAATTTGTATCCCATTTGGACTTCATTTGATTGGCAAAAATAGGAATTGGCACTAGATTAGTATGTTAGTCCAAGAAATCGTATAAATAGAGTTTTTGATGCACAAGCATCATTTCCACTTAGTATAGGTGAAGGCTAGCAATAAACCGAGAAGCGACCAACTAGAGTGAGACAATGGTCATAATCATGCATTTTGAGTAATTAACATTGAGCGGTCGCATCAGGTTGATGTGAAGATGTTGAACATAATATCATGCATGAAAGATTGGCTTTGAATCAATAATCATCTTAAACCACCTAAATACTTCACATGAGGATACCATCCTAACATACCACAACATAATCAATTTAATGCATGTTGACTCTCTAGATAGAATACTATCCACTCCTAGCTACTTATGCATGGCACGAGCAACTACGAACTCTAGCCATCATCATACACATGTTTACTCATAATAGGCAGAATCAGGACTACTTGGTTAAACATATTTACAAAAATAGAAAAAAGTAGAGTTCATACTAGCTCCTCTTCACTAAGATCACCTCACCAAATAATCTTCATTATTGACTTTCACTTGAATGACCGAATGATATTAAAAATATAACATAGTCCAGTGTGTCGTGGAGTGAGCCGAAATATATGAAGCTATATAAAGGACAACACATGAAGATTTTGGTCCTTAATTAATTCAACAATAAAGCACATAAGAACTACTTTGGAAATTATTTTAGGTGTCTTCTCCATTTGAAACAAAAACTTAAAAAAGGTTCAAAGAAAAATGGAAAAGAAAAGAGCAAAAGGAAGTGACAAAAACAAACGAAAGAGAAGTTTGAGAAATCATTTTGTTCTTTACTGAATAAATTTAACAAATAGGAAGGGTTCAAAGAACCACACTAAAATAATTTTGAAGTTTTTGGGTTTTTCTAAAAAGAGCGAAAGAAGAAACAAAAACAAAAAAGCGAGAAAATATTTACACCAAAGAACTCTCAAAAAACAAAAGAGGAAACGAGAAATATTTTTGGATTTTATTTTGACGAAAACAACTAACAACCAAATAAAAAATAAAAAGAAGCAAGAAATATTTTTTGTGTTTTAGAAATTTTAAGAAGCACACAAAGTAAAGCAAAATATGGATAAACAAAGAAAGTGAGGAGCACCGACAAATGTAATGAATGTGTGATAAATGGCAGTGAGAATACGTGCTCCCCCAAGCTTAGGCTTTTGGGATAACTTGGTCACTCGTAACGGGGAATCAGGATGATGCTTACCTTAGAGCTCTTCAAATTAGCCTTTGAAAAATGGATGCCTTTTACCGCTTGCACTGTGTCGGCTTCCTCCTTAGTGACGAAATACCTCTAGTTTTCCTGATAATTAGACAAGGCATGAGCGGGCAAGGTGATAGTAATGGAATGATACTTATCGAGTACTAGCTTGTATCTATAATCGGTCGCTACATACTCAATAAACTGAAGAAACTACATGGCCTCAAAATCTAGAAAACTTGTGGGAAGTTCATAGTCATCATCTCTAATAGGGATACTAAGATGAATACAATGTGCATGGCGTAAATCCCTCCATAAATTTCACCGCTACCAGAATTACTTTGTAAGCGGTGAGAAATAGTAGCATTCTAGTTATAGTCTATATTATCATGCAAAGCCGATTGTAAGATACTCAAGTAAGGAGCACAAGTGGCACTAGGGTCCTGTTTAGCCGTCACACATTTTCCTATAAAATGGGAAAAGTATCAAACAGAGGGAAAATGAATGTTGCAAATTCTGGCCTAAGTAAATCTTGATACTTGTGATATCCGTTGGATTTTCCCCCGAAGAGGAGGGGATGATGCATCACATTATAGATAAGTATTTCCCTCAGTGAGAACCAATGTTATTGAACTAATAGGAGGATCACACAACTTCCAGTCTTCAGTGCCTACACACAAAAGAGCACACACATGCACCCAATGCGGGCAAGAGGGTTGTCAATGCCCTTGAAGTCGTTTTGCAAGCGATAAGTAGTGTCGATGATAGTTGAATAAATAAAAAATAAAAAATAAAAAAGTAAACAATGGCAGCAAGGAAACAAGAGTGTTTGTAAATATATTCGTGAATTGACCCAGGGGTCATAGTGTTCGCTAGAGACTTCTCTCTCGAAGAAGGCATATGGTGGGTAAACAAATTACTGTTGGGAAATTGATAGAAAAGCGCATAGTTATGGAATATTTATTCATGCCAATGATCATGCATATAGTCATCACGTCCATAAACAAGTAGACCGACTCGTGCCTACATCTACTACTATTATTACACCCATCGACCGCTATCTAGCATGCATCGAGAGTATTAAGTGAAACAGAGTAATGCTTGGAAAATGATGACATTATGTAGACAAACTAAATCTAATTAATATGAATAAACCCCATAATTTTACCCTTAGTGGCATGAACACAAATACGGGTCTTGTCCCCTACTTTGTCACTGGGAAATAGAGCACCGCAAGATTGAACCCACTACAACACACCTCTCACTAAAGATAAACCAATGTAGTTGTCCAAATTAAATCGATATATTAGAGAGAATTATGAAGCTATAATAATCACGCAAATAAAAATCCAAAGGAGACTCAAATATTTTTGATGAATAATCTGAACATAAACCCACAATTCATCGGATCCCAACAAACACATCGCAAAGAGTGATTACATAGGATAGATCACCATGGGAATCATGGTGATCATGGCAACAAAGAACATAGAGAAAGAGAGAGAGTCATCTAGGTACTAAATACGGAATCGTAGGTCTATGGTGAACTTGTCATACATCACCACGGGAGCAGCAAGGTTCATGTAGATGCCCTCCGTGATCGATCCGCGCTCCGGCAGGGCACCGGAACATAGCTCCAAATTGGCATGCGATGTAACAGCGACTTGCGGTGGCGGAAATATTGTTTTGAGAGACTCTCTAGGTTTTTTGGGATTAATAAGAATTTATAGGCCAGAGAACAACACGATAGGGCCGGGAAGGTGGTCCCAAACCATCAAGGCACGACCACCCCCAAGGGCGCGCCCTGTTGGCTTGGGGGTACCCCATGTGGCCCCCGGTATCCCTCCGAAGCTTCCAGGTCCTTATTTTGTCCATGAAATCGTCAGAAAGTTTTAGGGTGTTCGGACTTTGTTTGGTATGGTATTCCTGAAAAGCCAAAAACATGAAGAAAACAGCAACTAGCACTTGGCATTGTGTTAATAGGTTAGTGGTAAAAAATAATATGAATCAGCAAATAAATGCCCAAAAAGCATCCTCGAATGATAATATAGTAGCATGGAACAATAAAAAGTATAGATACATTAGAGACGTATCAACAACCCCAAGCTTAATTCCTGCTCGTCCTCGAGTAGGTAAATAATAAAAACATAATTTTTGATGTGACATGTTACGCAACATGTAATCTCTTTTAAGTATGATCAGTGAGAAATGATGAATTAATAAACATTAATATGGTATTATCCATAAGCATAAATAACACAATCATTAATTTTTCAAAATATATGATCCTTAAAGAATGTTTACCCCCCCCCCATTCATTTTATCATATTAGCATGGCATGGATCCATCTTCACCACATAAATACAAATGTCAAGCACCATGGTGTTAAGTCAGGCAATTGGGTCGTACTTCTTAATGCGCTTCAACTTTTTATACCTCACTCAATACATGAGTGTGAACCATGCACATAGCCTATAGGTGCAATAGAATATGGTGGTAGATATCAAAGGGGTAAAAAGTGGAGAAGAAATTTTCGCATCAACTAGGCGTATCAACGGGCTATGGAGATGCCCATCAATAGATATCAATGCAAGGAGTAGGGATTCCCATGCAACGGGTGCACTAGAGCTATAAGTATATGAAAGCTTAAATGAAGCTAAGTGGGTGTGCATCCAACTTGCTTTCTCATGAATACCTCAGATATTTGAGGAAGCCCGTCCTCGAAATACAAGCCAAGTTCTATAATGAAAAATTCCCACTAGCATGTGAAAGTGTGATATGTCTCCAACGTATATATAATTTTTTATTGTTACATGCCGTTATTATCAATCTTGGATGTTTTCCAATCATTTTATAGCAACTATATATCATTTTTTGGACTAACCTATTGACATAGTGCCAAGTGTCCGTTGGTGTTTTTTGCTTGTTTTTTACTTTGCGGAATATCAGTGTCAAATGAAGCCCAAACACCGTGAAACTTTTTGGAGATTTGTTTTGGGCCAGAAGACACCTAGAGGACCAAAGAAGCAACAGAGAGGAGGGTCGAGGAGGCCACAACCCGCCAGGGCACGCCAGAGACCCCTGGCGTGGCCTAATGGGTTGTGCTCTCCTCGGGACGCCTCTTCACCGCCTATTTGCTCTATAAAATACCCAAATATTCCAAAAACCCTAGGGTAATCAACGAAGCACAATTCCAGCCGCCGCAAGTTCCAGAACCGCGAGATCCAATCTAACACCATCACGGAGGGGTGCATCGTCTTCATGGGTGCCTCCCGATGATGCGTGGGTAGTCCACCATAGACCTACGGGTCCGTCGGTAGTAGCTAGATGGCTTCCTCTCTATCTTTTGATTCTCAATACAATGGTCTCTTGGATATCTATTTGATGTAATGACTTTTTGCGGTGTGTTTGTTGGGATCCGATGAATTTTGAGTTCATGATGAGTTTCTAATTCTATCCATGAATATTATTTGAGTCTTCTTTGATCTCTTATATGCATGATTACTTATAGCCTCGTATTTATTCTTTGAATCTTTGGTTTAGTTATGCTAACTAGCTCATTTTTTCTTGCCATGGGAAGAGGTGCTTTGTGATGGGTTTGATCTTGCAGTGTCCTCTCTGAGTGACAGAAGGGGCAGCAAGGCACACATGTATCGTTACTATTGAGGATAATAAGATGGGGTCTATTCCTACATGAATAGATTTTGTGTACATCATGTCATCGTTCTTATTGCATTACTCCATTTCTCCATGAACTTAATACACTAGATGCATGCTGGATAGCGGTCGATGTGTGGAGTAATAGTAGTAGATGCAGAGTCGTTTAGGTCTACTTATCTTGGACATGATGCCTATATAATGACCATTGCCTTCGATACCGTCATGATTATTTGATCTTCTATCAATTGCCCAACAGTAAAAAATTTACCAACCGTGCATTATACTCATGACAGAAGCCATTAGTGAAACCTACGGTCCTCGGCTCTATCTTCCAACATATTGCTTTCTGATCTAACTTTTTGCCACTTTTGTTTTCAGATCTGGTATTCCAAAAACCCAAAAATACTTTGCTGCACTTTTTATTTGTTTCTTTTATTTTCTATTCTTTTGCGATCTATCCATCCAATCTACTACAAACCAATCTATCTTTTTACCGTGGAGAGATTGGCAACCTCTCTTACGTGTTGGGTTGCAAGTATTTGTTCTTTCTGTGCAGGTACTTTTTACACAGTGTTACGTGGTTCCCCTACTGGTTCGATAACCTTGGTTTCATAACTAAGGGAAATACTTACCGTCAATGTGTTGCATCAACCCTTCCTCTTTGGGAAAATAGGGACGCGGTCTCAAGCCACGTCAAAGTGACAAAAAAATGAGAATCTCTATATGAAAAACACGGTGCTACTTTGAAGCACAAGTGTGCGAAAAGAGGAAGTAGCACTATCCCTTCTCTCTTTTCTCTCATTTTTTCCCTTTGTTGTTCTTTCTTTCTTTCTTTTTCTTTCTTTTTTTCTCTTTTCTTTTTCTTTCTCCTTTGGTTGCTTTTATTTTTCATCCAGAGTCTCATCTCGACTTGTGGGGGAACCATCGTCCCCATCATACTTTCCGCATTGAGAGAGTGCCCTAATAATTAAAAGAATCACACTTTTTTACTTACAACTCGATATGAAAGACTAGTAAACAATATGACTATGTATGAATGCCTCTAGCAGTGTACCAGGATGCGCACTAATCTAGCGTAACATGTAAACAGTGATGAATGGTGGCTTTGCCACCAATATTAGGCCAACTACATGATCATGCAAAGCAATATGACAATGACTATACAAGTCATATGATGTAATGGTGGAAGTTGCATGGCAATATATCTCGGAATGGCTATGGAAATGCTATTATAGGTAGGTATGGTGGCTAATTTGAGGAAGATACATTGAGGCTTGTATGCAACAGAACGCATCATGCCATGGGGTTTGGATGCATCAATGAAGTTTGCACCGATCCTCGAGGTGACAATGGGCAATGCATGGTACAGAAGAGGCTACAAAATATGAAAAGGTGAGAGTGTGTACATCCATGTATTCACATTAGTCATAAAGAACTCACATACTTATTGCAAAGCTTTATTAGCTATATCGAAGCAAAGTACTACTCACATGCGCCTAGGGAGGAGGTTGGTAGGAGTTAACTATCGCGTGCCTCCGACCAAAACATCACTAGGATTTCAACGAGGAATATGAATGCTTACTCATCATCACCATGCCATAACCAGTATTTAGATGAGCAACAAATTAACATCCTCTAACTATCGATATTCCTACTAACCTACAACCATGCAATCACACCCGTTCATAATACAACATCAATATCATTAACCCACAATTTCTCTTTTATGTGTTGCATGAAGGTTTTCATTATGCACTCCTTGAATACCTATTATTTTTTGGACTAGTCTTATAACCCATGCAAATTACTGTCACTATTTTTTATCTCTCAAACAAAATTAAGTGAAGAATGAGAGTGCAATTATTTCTATAAAATTTATACGCCACCGTGCTCTAAAAGATATAAGTGAAGTACTAAAGCAACTGCTTAGCTCAAAAGATATAAGTGAAGCACGAAGAGTATTCTAACAAATCATGGGGAACATGTGTCTCTCTCAAGTAGGTGTGTCCAGAAAATAATGATTGTAGAAAACTAAAAAAGCAAACTAAAACAAATGATGCTCCAAGCAAAACTCATAACATGTGATGGAAAAAATTTTAGCTCCAAGTGGCATACTGATGGATTGAGACGAAAGAGGGGATAACTTCCGGGGCATCCCCAAGCTTAGACGCTTCAGTCTTCCTATAATTTTACTCAGTGTGACTTGGGCATCCCCAAGGTTAGGCTCATGCCGCTCCTTATTCCTTCATGCATCGTGATAACACCCAAAACTTGAAAACTTCAGCACACAAAACTCAACAGAAACATTCGTGAGATCCGTTAGTATAATAAACCTATCAAATACTGTATGTACTGTTATAAATTGATCAATATATTATTATTGGATAAGTTACTGTATTCTAACTTCTCCATGGCTTATACCCCCCGATACAATCCATGGCATCATCAAAATAAGCAAACTATGCAACCAAAAACATAATCTGTGTAAAATAGAACAGACTCTAATGATGTGTAGAGAAACTATACTTATGTATATGAGAAAATTCTGAAAATTAGAACAACCTAGGGAATATAGAAATAATGTGCAAAAAAATCAGATCAAAAAGATGTTCCAGTAAAATCAGAGAAATTCTGCACTCGACGCAAAAGTTTCTGTTTTTGTACCGTATCTATTCTACTTATCATGCAAGTCATCCCAAAGGTTTTACTTGCCACAAACACTAATTTAAACATAAAACAAAATCATTACAGTAGCAACAATCTTGTTACCTAAAACAAACAGAAAGTATTGGGTTGTCTCGCAACAAGCTCTTTCTTTATAGCCATTAAGATAGGCTTGGGATAATAATGATGCTCACATAAATGACAAGAATTAAAGCACAAAGAGAGAATCATAATACATGTGACAAGCACATTTAAGTCTAACATACTTCCTATGTATAGGCATTTTATAAGAAAACAATTTATCAAGACAAGAAGAGTCTAGCATATGCATGTAAGAAGAATGAAGCATTAACAATTTGAATATCAAGAGAGGTAAGTGAGTAACATGGAAATTTCAATAACCATATTTTCCTCTCTCATAATAATTACATGTAGGATAACATTAAAATTCAATAATATAGCTATCGTATAAAATATTTTCTCCATGATCCACATGCACAAAAGTTTTAAAATCTTCCAAGATAGTGGGATTAACTTCAACTAAAGTCATGACCTCTCCAAACCCACTTTTATAAAAAAAAATCATAAAATTGATCATCCTCCAAAATAGTGGGGCCATTATTACCTAAAGTTGACGCTCTTCCAAACCCACTTTTACTAGCATTGTAAATATCATTATCAATATTAGATTTATCATGAAGCTCATAATTCACAAGAAACATCATGATTATCACCCCAAACATGATCGTTAGCACAATTGACATTCGTAGAATTTATACTAACAAATTTGTAATCATGCTTTTCATTCAAGGAACTATCATGAATCACTTCATAATTTTTTTAACACTTCATCACAATTTTTGAATTCACGGTTTTCAAGCAAGACCTCATAAAGATAATCTAGTGAAATCTCACTAGCAATTGATTCAACATAATTGGGCCTTTTGAACAGATTAGCAAGTGGATGAGGATCCATTTATCTTAATTTTTTGCATTTACTTCCTGTTTCGGTGTGACAAAGATAAAGATAACATTACTAGGAAAGTAAAAAAGTAGAACAAGTGAATAATACTTCTGGTCCATTTATCTTAATTTTGTGCGAAGGTACTTGATAGGAATTTGGTGATACTCCCCGGAAACGGTGCTAGAAATCCTTCCTGATACTTGTGATCTGTGCTCGGGTTTTCCCCGAAGAGGAGGGGATGATGCAGCACAATATATAAGTATTTCCCTCAGTGAGATCAATACTATCGAACCAATAGGAGGATCACACAACTTCCCGCCTTCAGCGCCTACACACAAAAGAACACACACTTGCACCCAACGCATGCAAGAGGGTTGTCAATCCATATGAACTCGTTACATGCAAGTAATAAGTGGTGTAGATGATAGTTGTCTAAACATAAAAATAGAAAATAAATATAAATTAAACAATGGCAGCATGGAAACAAAAGCGTTTGTAAATATATTTGTGAATAAACCCAGGGGCATAGTGTTCGCTAGAGGCTTCTCTCTCGAAGAATGCATACGGTGGGTAGACAAATTACTTTTGGGTATTTGCTAGAAAAGCACATAGTTATGCAATATTTATTCACAGCAATGATCATGCGCATAGGCATCACGTCCATAAACAAGTAGACCGACTCCTGCCTGCATCTACTACTATTACTCCACCCATCGACCGGTATCTAGCATGCATCTAGAGTATTAAGTGAAACATGGTAATGCTTGGAGAATGATGACATGATGTAGACAAACTAAATCCAATTAATATGGATAAATACCATTGTTTTACTCTCAGCGGCAGCAATACAAATACGTGTCAGGTCCTCTAGTTTGTCTCTAGGATATGGAGCATCGCAAGATTGAACCCACTACAAGGCACATGTCCCTCTGAAGATAAACCAATGTAGTTGGTCAAACTAAACCGATAGATTGGAGAGAATTACGAAGCTATAATAATTATGCAAATAAAAATTCAGAGGAGACTCAAATATTTTTCATGAATAATCTGAACATAAACCAACAATTCATCGGATCCCAACAAACACGACGCTCAGAGTGATTACATAGGATAGGTCACCGTGGGAATCAAGGTGATCATGGCTACAATGAACATAGAGACAGAGAGAGAGGGGGAGAGAGAGAGATCTAAGTACTAACTACGGACCCATAGGTCTATGGTAACCTACTCACACATCACAATGGGAGGACCAAGCTTGATGTAGAGGCCCTCCATGATCGATCCCCCCTCCATCGGGGCACCGGAACAAGGCTCCGTATGGGCACACGGCGGAACAGAGACTTGTGGTGGTGGAAAAAATGTTTCGGGGGGGCTCTATAGTGTTTTTGGGATTAATAAGAATTTATAAGCCATAGAATAACGCTAGAAGGATGGGAAGGTGGCCCCAAGCCATCAGGGCGTGGCCATCCCCCCTAGGTGCGCCCTGTTGGCTTGGTGGCACCCAGTGGGGCCCCTGGTTTCCCTCTAAAGATTTGAGGTCCTTATTTTGTCCCAAAAAATGTCAAAAAGTTTTGAGGTATTTGGACTTCATTTGGTATGGTATTCATGGAAAGCCAAAAACATGCAGAAAACAGCAACTGGCACTTGTCACTTGGTTAATAGGTTAGTGATCAAAAATAATATGAATCAACAAATAAATGCCCAAAAAGTATCCTAGAATGATAATATAATAGCATGGAACAATAAAAAATTATAGATAAGTTGGATACGTATCAAATCTCCTAGTTTCACCATTGCAAATTCTCCTAAGAAATAACTCAACATCGCTCTTTCGAGGATCCTTGAGGAAGTCCAAAATGGAATTTTGCACACATGGCATAATTCATCTAGGTACAAATGATAGGCTTTCTCATGTAAGCGGAAAAGGCAACTAGGCCTAGTACTATGATGTATATATTCAAAATTCCGCACAAATTAATCACTGAGGCGATAGTACTAAGCACACTTATCTAATAGGAAGTCGGTCAGCTCAACATTTTCCACAAATTGCATGAACTCGTGTGTGATGTTGGCATTATTCATGAAAGTACCATGTGGCCACTCACATGCTCCTACTTCCATGCCCCACCGAGAGCTATCCCCATATTGATGGTATGTTATTCTCACAACATCTTGGCTTGAGGAACTACATGAGAACATCCTCGCGAACATTTTCACTTTTTTGAAATTTATTGATAAACTCATAAAAACATAACAAAACCGAGCACAATTTATAGCAACTACTCACACAAGTGTCTAGAGACTAATACATGCACTATAACCACTTAGAACCAAGTAAATTAAACATGAAAGCTCATTTTCATGGTCACCAATAGTAGCTAAAGACTAAATCACTAGAACAAAAACTAGTTGGAGCGATGGAGGAGTCACATACCAAGGAGTAATCCCTCCGAATAGTTTTGAAAAAAGCCCGGAGTAGAGATGTCAAAAATTTCAAGTTTCAAAGCAAGAACACGATCATGGAGGAAGAATGGTTTTTTTGGAGAAGGAAGAAGGCAAAGGCCACAGGCACCAAGTGATGTGGTGCATGTGGGGCCCGCAAGCTCACATGGAGTGCCCCTAGGGGGCGCCCCTTAGCTTGTGGGACCAAGGCTAACCCACCTCTGGTAATATTTACTCCAAGAATTATCATTTATTCGATTAAAAAATCATGTTCAATTTGCAGGTAATTCTGAGAAATTTTATTTTTGGGACAGTTTATCACATAGAAAATTTAGAAACTCATTAAACAAGATATTCTAGGACATTAAAATTTATTATATCTAAAAGTAATATATAGTAAACTATAGTTACCAGATTGTGCTTACAGAATTCATCGACCACATGCTCCTGAAAAATAATCCATTAACAAGGTTATCATGTCTTATTAATGAACTATTCTAGACTGGCATAAAACCGATGAACTTTTTTTTAGCACTAAGTTAACTCAACTTGGATAGGTAATGGTTCCAATCATAATAGTTTGACATCTCTTTTATGGAACCAGAATAGGAAATTCAAAAGTCCCCAATAGTGATAGTCATAATTTTCTCAGTAGAGTTGAGACTGTTTGTTTTAATGGTCTTCCTCGGGAAATAAATTATTTTCTCATTACCATTGACATGAAAAGTGACTTGCTTTTATTACAGTCAATAGCAGCCCCTGTAGTATTAAGGAAAGGTCTTCCAAAGATAACCTACATGTTATCATCCTTGGGCATATGAAGAATAACAAAGTCCTTTAAGATAGTAACATTAGCAACCACAACGGGAATACCAGTAAAGTTGTTAGCCATTTGCAAAGAAATTCCAGTCGGTGTCAACTTATTCAAATCAAGTCTTTTATAAAGATAAAGAGACATAAAACTAACACTAGTTACTAAATCACACAAAATAGTTCTAGCATAGTTGTTTATAATAGAGCATGGCATAGTAGGTATTCCTAGATCTCCTAGATTTTCAGGATTTTTACCTTTGAGAGAATAATTAGCAAGCATGATAGAAATTTCAGCCTCCGGATTTTTCTTTATTAGTGATAATATCTTTCATATATTTAACCTGAGGTATTTTCATAGCATCAGTCAAAATACTTGTAGAAACAGAGGTCTAATCAATTCAACAAAGCGATTATAAGCATCCCCATCTTTAGATTTCAATGTTTTACTAGCAAAAGGTTTTTGTACCCATGCTTCTCTTTCTTTACCATTCCTAGCAACAAATTTCTTTTTATCATATCTTTTAGTCTTAGCAGGTGGATCATCAAGATCGATATCAGGTTCTATTTCAACATCATTATGAGGTTCATTATTATCAGGTGGATCATCAACATGATCATCATTAGCAACATCATTATCATTAACACTAGGCATATGCTCATCACGAGATTGTGTCTCGGTATGAGAAATAGAAATTTTATTAGGATTCTCAACAGATCTTCTATTACAGGTTCACTAGAAGAATGCATAGTTTTATTCATATTATTTTTCATTTTCTTCTTAGATGAACGAGGTGCATTAGCATTCATCATTTGAGAGTGCTATTCAGCTATTCTAGGATGACCCTCAGGAAACAAAGGATCCTGAGTGGATTTACCGCCTCTAGTGTTGACTCCATAAGTGTGCTCATTAAGTTTTTTATACATGTTTTTAAACAAATCATGTTGTGATCTAGAAACTAGCTCAAGCTTAGTGTTAATTATAGAAAAGTGCTTGCATAAAATTTAACATCATTAGAAATTCTAACTATCACATCACTCAAGGGTTCAATAATAATGCCATTTTGTTCCAATGAGAGGCGATTTTCTATGCATGGTGGTAGCTACACACTCTTTGGCATGCGTGCCTTCTTTTATATATGAGGTGTTGGGTTTCTTATGGCATTTGTAGCAGTATATTTTTGTTGTATAGGAAGGACTTCTTCTCACTTCTCATTGTCTTTTTTATTACCTTTTTGACACAAGTGCATTTTCATTTCTTAGCAAGGGGCTTTTCTCACTTCTATCAATTTTTCCGCTTGCCTTTTTGGCACAAGTGCCTTTTTGCTTCGTGGCTGGTCCAACGTCATGATATTTTGTTATAGAGTTATTTTTGTATTCCAAAATAATTTACCAAAATAATTAGAGATAAAAATTGGGGCCATGTGTATCTACCACTATGGGTAGCAAATTATTTTCGTTGTTCCAATTGGTCACTCATTTTCATATTAAAGTTTTTGTTGTTTAATGATAAAATTATCCAATTTGTCTATGAATTGACTCGGAGATTTATTATAAGGTATATCACCCTCATCAAACATGTAAAGAAAATTTACCTCTACTATCGGTGTAGGGGTTGTAACGCTCCGGACACACCCGTCGGTAGTCGTTACTCCTGGCGGCATCTAAACTGGTCTCACAGATCATTATTAGTCTTCTCTGCGCACTTTGTCCTCACTCATGCGCACCCGGGACCAACTTCCCAGTCGGTCACCCATCCTAGAACTACTCCAAGCCAAGCACGCTTAACCTAGAAGTTCTGTTCGAATGGGCTCCCGGAAAAGAAGGAATTCCTTATTGATATGAGTAGTCTGTCATTCCTAATATGTCAGGCTATTACATACACCACCGCTGAGAGGAACCTGGTAGGCAAACATCCGTGTAACCGCGAGGGTCGGCTCTGATACCAACTTGTAACGCTCCGAACACACCCGTCGGAGGTCGTTACTCCTGGCGGGATCTAGACTAGCCTCACAGATCAATACTAGTCTTTTCTACGCACTTTGTCCTCACTCATGCACATCCGGGACCAATTTCTCGGTCGGTTACCCATCCTTATTGATATGAGTAGTCTATCATCCCTAATATGTCAGGCTATTACATACACCACCACTGAGAGGAACCTGGTAGGCAAACATCCGTGTAACCACGAGGGTCGGCTCCGATACCAACTTGTAACGCCCCGGACACACCCGTCGGAGGTCGTTACTCCTAGCGGGATCTAGACTAGCCTCACAGATCAATACTAGTCTTTTCTACGCACTTTGTCCTCACTCATGCGGGATCTAGACTGGCCAGTTTAGTACATTACTTACATTTTTAGATTTAACACATTTCTCCTTCATAGATTTCTTGTCTTCTTTACATATCTTCATGAATGAGGAATATAGTACCTATTTTCTTTGGAGTTGGCTTAGGCCGTGTAACGCCCCGGACACACCCACCGGTAGTCGTTACTCCTGGCGGGATCTAAACTGGCCTCACAAATCAATACTAGTCTTTTCTACGCACTTTGTCCTCACTCATGCGCACCCGGGACCAACTTCCCGGTCGGTCACCCATCCTAGAACTACTCCAAGCCAAGCACGCTTAACCTAGAAGTTCTGTTCGAATGGGCTCCCAGAAAAGAATGAATTCCTTATTGATATGAGTAGTCTATCATCCCTAATATGCCAGGCTATTACATACACCACCACTGAGAGGAACCGACGTCCTCGTCGGGTCATAGGAACGTTCCCTCTTGGCACAAACGTCTGTGCTTCTAGTCCGATACATGTATCATTCCGTGTGCCACGATGGGTCACCAACTTCGTGAACAACATGACCACACACCTGTCGGTAACCATCCGTGTAACCGCGAGAGTCGGCTCTGATACCAACTTGTAACGCCCCGGACACACCCGTCGGAGGTCGTTACTCCTGACGGGATCTAGACTGGCCTCACAGATCAATACTAGTATTTTCTACGCACTTTGTCCTCACTCATGCGCACCTAGGATCAACTTCCTGGTCGGTCAGCCATCCTAGGACTACTCCAAGCCAAGCACGCTTAACCTAGGAGTTCTGTTCGAATGGGCTCCCAGAAAAGAAGGAATTTGTTATTGATATGAGTAGTCTATCATCCCTAATATGCCAGGTTATCACAGCCATGGTTCCGGAAGTGTACAATCATTGGTATTTTTTAATAAGTTGTTCAATAGTTCTTGAGCCTATTCAAATGTTCTTTCCCGGAAAACACAACGAACACAACTATCTAGGTAGTCCCTAGAAGCATATGTTAGTTCATTATAGAAAATATCAAGGATTTCATTTTTATTAAAAGGATGATTAGGCAAAGAATTTAATAACTAGAAAAGCCTACCCCAAGCTTGAGGGAGACTCTCTTCTTCATGTTGTTTAAAATTGTATATTTCCTGTAAGGCAGCTTATTTCTTATGACCAGGATAATATTTTTGAGAGAAGTAATACATCATATCCCGGGGACAATGCACACAACCAGGAGCAAAATTATTAAACCATATCTTAGCATCACCCTTTAATGAGAAAGGAAACAACTTAAGAATATAAAAATGTCGAACATTATCCTCTTAAGTAAACAGGGTGGCAATATCATTTAATTTACCATATGTTCAATAACTTTTTCAGATTCATAACCATGAAATGGATAATATTCATAATCCTTATGCATAACAAATATATGAGAAGTAGAAAACGTAGGATTATATTTCATTATTTGGTCCACGACCTTTTCTTCAAGCTTAACAATTAAATCCTCAAGATTCTCCCTATTTTCACAAGCAACTTAACAATTAAATCCTCAAGATTCTCCCTATTTTCACAAGCAAGTAGTTCTTTGGTAATCTCCTCATCAATAGTATAACCCTCAAGTACATCAAAGAATTAAGCTTTAGTAGGAGTACGAGGAGTAAAAGGGGAGCCATAATTTGCAGCAAGTGTAGTTTCAATTTCTTTAGCTTTAGCAATATGAGCATCTAGCAATTCACCAAGTGGGACAATAGTATTATAAAATAAAATAGAAGCATCATATGAAAAGCAAAAGAAGTGTCTATAATTGCGACATATCAGATTGAATAACAGGTCGTGGTGTTGCAAGATGACTTAAGATAGAAAGTGAATCAAGTGTAAGCTAGTTGACAGTGTCTTACCACTCCTCATCTTAGAGAGCATGATCTTGGTTTAAGAGTCTCTTAGGTTCTTCATAATGAATATAAATTGCAGCACATAATTAACTCCTAAGTGAACTTAATAACTAGAGTTATGCTCCCAGCAACGACGCTAGCAAATATATATTATTTTTTATGAGATTAGTGGATTTCCAAAAACTATGTATGATCTAAACAATTTTCAAACAAACTAAAAAGGGTGTGAGTGGGGATTCAATCGTTCGACTCTTGGATGATTGGCAGCAATTCTTGCCACTGGGCTCGCATTGTTGATGATGAAGTACTACAGTGTGACTTACTTCATGCGAAATGATTCGGTTTTTCACTGGGTTTTTCAGTTTTTTTTTCTGTTTTCATTTGTTTTTTCATCGGGTTTCTCCCTTTTTTTTGTTTTCACTCGTTTTTTATTTTATTTTTCAGTTTTCTTTATTTATTTCTTGGATTTTTCTCGGGTTTCCATTTTCTCTTTGTTTTTTCTTCATTTTCTTCTATTTTGTATGCTTCTTTTTCGTCTTTCATCGATTTCTTTGTTTCTCTTCGGGTTTCATTGTTTTTTCATATAGATTCTTTATATATATCTAATACATTTTCCAATACATGTTTAACATTTTTTCAAATCCTTGATGAATATTTTTAAATACCAGATTAAAATTTCTTATACATATGATCAAAAAAAATCTATCCATATTAACATTTTTTATCTTGATTGATTAATTTTTTCAAATATCAATTCAAATATATTAATACATGGTCAAGATTTTTTCTATACACATTTAATTTTTTCCGAAATATAAGTTTCACATTTTCATACATGGTCTATAATTTCTTCTATACACATTTAACATTTTTCTAATGCATGTTTTAACATTTTTTAATACATGGTCAACATGCTTTCTAAACATACTTAACATTTTTTAAATGCTTGTTTAGCATTTTCCAATATATTTCTAGTTATTTTTAAAAAGCTTGATTCACACTTTTTCAATACATGATCAACTTTTTCACACACAATTTATATTTCTGTTATACATTTTTCGTGTGCACGGTCAATATTTTTTGCATTCACATTTAACCTTTTTTAAATGCATGATTAATTTCTTTTCAAAAAATATGTAAATTATATGGTTTTTTAATATATGTGCATTTATAATTTTTGGAAGTGTAAACCAACGTAAAAAAAGAACTAAATAGAGAAAAGAAAAAATAAAAGAACTCAGAACAGAACAAGAGGGTTTGGGCTACAACGCACCTGGTCCGGCAGACGAGCTGTCTGACACAAGGGTTTCGTATGCCTTAGTATAAGCAGAAGTTGACATCTCCATTTATTTTTCTTTTTATTCATTTTCCTCATTCGTTTTTCCCCAAAATTTAAGAACATTTTGTGATATACGGGGATGTTTCCTTTTCAAATCATATGAACATTGCTTAAAGTGGAACATGTTTTTCCAAATCAGAATTGATTTTTATAATTAAAAACTTAATAATAAAATTTAAAACAAATCATAATTTGTTGAAATTGTAAATATTGTTTAATTTTTTTACATTTTTAAAAAATTCGTGGTAAATCATGAACACTCTTTGAATTCAAGAACATTTTTGAAAACCATGAACATTTTATATATTCATGAAATTTTTATACCTTTAAAAACTTTGAAACCATATTTTGTTTCAAATTCGTGAACATTATTTTGGAATTGTGAACACTTTTTATATTCCCACACATTGTTTTACCAATTTGTGAACATTGTCTCGCAATTTGCAAACATGTTTTGAATTTCCATACTATTTTGGGATGTTTTGAAAAAATTCTAAAAATTCATGAACATTTTTTGAATATATGAATATTTTGTTAACTCATGAATATTTTTGCAATCCGTGATTATTTATCATTTCTTGAAAACAAATTTAAATTATGAATGTTTTTTGAATTTCATGAACACTTTTTCCACAAGTTGTAACTTTTAAAAATCCAGAACTGTTTTTAAAAAGGAGAAAACTTAAAATAGATAATAGAAAACAAAAACAAAGAAAAAAAGAATTGGTCTCATGAGGGCGCGCGGGAGCGAGGGTTGGGCGCTTCCCTTTTTCCTCGCGCGTGGGCCATCATATAGGACCTTCCAAGCAAAATATGTGGGCGCCCATTGTATAGATCCTTCGATATTTCAAAGCACCACACTCAATAGTGGGTCGGCCCGGTTTTCAGTCGAGGTTTTCTACTTTTCACATTCGTGTGCACTTTTGTGTGTGTTCGTGTTTCTTTGATTCTTGTGTGTCCTTTTCTTTTTTGCTTTTTCGTCCTCCTGGTTTATCTTTTTAATTATTTTTCTAACGGACTGGCCGCTCTCGCCTAGCCACTCTCATCGACGGCCACTACGGCCCGACGACCACCTCACCCTCACTCGCCATGCCCTTCTCATGGCCTCCCTTTCCTCTCGTGGTAGGCCTTACACGCAGCTCCCTGGAGTCTAGCTTGGCGTCGGCTCACAGCAATGCCCCGGGCCCAACGCACTATACACCACCTCCTCTAAAGATCTAATCATTAACTTAGCCAAAGAAAACTCATAGAGAACAAAGCATACATAGCTATATAAACACACATAATAAATCTCAGAGAGGATTCAATTAGTTTCAATGAATAATTTGATCATAAACCCACATTTCATTGGATCCCAACAAATACACTGCAAAGATTGCATTGAATAGGTCTCAAAAGAGATCATTGCACTAGAGATCAACCGAAAAGAGAGAGAGAGAGAAAGAGAGAGAGATCCATCTAGCTACTACTATGGACCATTAGGTTCTATGGGAACTACTCACACATCATTGGGGGGTATCAAGGTTGATTAAGACTATCTCCGTGATGGATTTCCCCTCTAGCAGAGTCCCGAAAAAGGTCTTCAGATGGCATTCCGGAAGAACAGAGGATTGCAACGATGGAAAATGGTTTCGGATGATCCCCCGAGGGTTTTTGAATATATGTGAATTTATAGGTCGGGAAATGGGGCAAACAGAGCAGCAGGGTGCACAAACCCTTAGGGCGCGCCCCTGTAGCGATCCGACCCAAATGGATCGGTGCCTCTGTGCTTTATGTGCCATCCCTGGATCAATATGCTGGCACACACGATACTTCGATGAAATACCATAACATCACATGTAAAATAAATACCGTAGATCTAGATTATACCTTATATCATAGCGGAAACAAATCATTAAGAGTGGATTCCCATCAACGTCAATGACAAGTGGAGTGTAGATTTTAACCCTATATCGTAACTCTTACTCGTCGTTGAATTCCTGCAACATGATATGTTGTAGCCATGTAGGTGAGTACATTGAATGTACCGGCAAGATCACAATATAATCAAATGATAACGAGTATTCAATATGCAATATGACTTTGTGGCGTTGTGTCTAAGTTTTTGCATAGAAGTTGGTTTTCTTTTCCCTACATCAAAGGAATACCAGGAGTCTTCACTATAGAGTTATCTACCATGACATGGTTCCGCCAACCGATGTCTCATAGCCCATAAGTATCATAACTTTCCCACAAATAGTTATCAGTACGGTGTTGAGAGTTCAGAGATTGATCCAAGTCCAAAGGCTCAAATTGTCTGTAACCTGGGACATGGCTAGTCGATTGGGTTTTAACTTTGCATAGTGTTGTGCACTTTACCCACAAGAATCGTCCACCCCTTCTAAGTTCTTGCATTGCCACGTGTTTGAGAATGGGATGAATGAAACATGGTCTTTCAAAGAGTTCCCCTGACCACTGCCATGTGCCCATCCAATCATACCATCAACTACATCTGCTAGCACCATCCCAATTAGAGTCACAACTAAGTTCAACCAAGCTAGAGCCCATAATCACTTGTGGCTGCACAGGTAAGATTCCGGGCATGAAATATTCTACTGTCTCTTTAAGTCTGGGTGAAGCTTTCCACAAGATGTCATGGCGCTTCTCCATGCATCTCGACCATCCATTGGTTACTCCAGGGTGCCCATCAAAACCATCCTCCACCCAGTAGTGTCTATTGAATTCTTGTCTCGGGTCTTGAAGTGTTAAGGTCTTGAAGATGCATGCCTCAAAAGTTGTCGTCTTCAAGTTGTCATCATTGATTGTAGAGTCCTCCTTCTCACACCACTCACGAACACTCATGCCAATCCCCGTCTACTATAGCGTAGCATTAAAATAAATATCATTCCCAGGGCTTAGTATCACGGTGTGGGTTCTTAAATCATGATTCTACTCAACTACAAGATTCAATAGTCAAGGTGAACTTGCCTAGTGTTACTTGATGAAGACTACATCGCTCTCAGAAATATCTCGACAAAACTATTTATCACTCTCTAATGAAAATATATTAAGTCAAACATAGCATTCATGTCGAGGGGATAGCCCCGAGGTAGGCCCAAGCAAGATACTACCCATTAAAAAAACACTACGGGACGGGCGACGCCCCTCAAAGGTCAACTCCCCGTGGCTGGCTTTCCGTTGTGGGACGGCTCGGGGTGAGGCTCCCCACGGTCTAGCTCTAAGGCGAACCGCTAGCCGGCCGGTCAGCTCCTCTCCCATCATTTTGTATGAAAAGACACCGGTGCATCAGCGAGATGTGACAACTGTGGCCCAGGTACCGCTGACCAGGGCACGCATGGCTACAGTGGAGGTAACCATACCGCTGACCAGGGCACGCATGGCTACAGTGGAGGTGGTCGTGCCGCTAAAACTGCAGCAGACTATGACCAGGCGAGACCGCACAGTGGCAACACTCCTCCAACCACTCCATGACCTGGAGGCGCATGGCTACAGTGGAGCCGGCCGTACAGCCGACCACGAACGACTGCGACCAGGCGGTGCTAGAAAGTGCGGCCCACACCGCGGCGTAACGAGTATGCACCAATGGCAGTGGCCTGCTAGCGGGCCCCTACTTCTGATGGGAACCTGTAGCCGACAGGCACTATAAGCGACAAGACTACCCAGCCGGTGGGCCCCCTGGACAGATAGAGAGGCCGCCAGCCAAGTCCCATCGGCATTATACATGCATATTGTAAGCCGGGGGTGCCCTATAAAACCCCCCAATGTCCCCCCATGCAAGGGGTCGATCTCTCTCTATTCCACACACATATATGGAGGGACAAGAAGAGCAAGCAAGCTCCTTCTTCCTCCTCTAGCCAACAGCTCAAGGAGCAACCCTATAATCCTCCAAGATTATCAACTAGACAAGTAGGACTAGAGGTATTACCTCCCATGAAGGGTACCGAACCTAGGTACATCGTGTGTCTCACACCGCTTGTCCCCAATCCTGTTTCCAGAGCCCATCAATGCACTTTCGGCCCAACCACACTCGATAAGATACCCCATGGCGTCTTTTGTGACAAAGCGACGATAGTTGGCACCCACCATGAGGCCGGCAACGATGTTCGCTGGATCTATGCTCCGGGCGAGACCCCTCACCAACTTCATCGCACGCGCCGCGCCCAGGCTACTCTGCACGCCTGTGGCACCCGCTTTCGCTGCGGACAGCGATGCGCTCGACTCAGGCTCCGCCTGCCCTGTAGGCGGTACCATCGCTCCCCCTAGCGAGCTGCGCAGCAGCGACACTCCCATCGATGGACTCTGCGCTCTTTGATGAGCTACGTCTTAGAGACGAGCTCGCCCCTGACGGGTACCCTACCAAGGTGCCCGTCATCTCTAGCCCACCTCCATCTGTCGATGGCATGACCCCCAATGACATCGACGATCTCTACTCGCTCTTCACGGAGCTGCATGTCACCGATGTGCCTGCCTCCGACAAGTACCACAACGAGGTGCTCGACTTCTCTAACCAGCCATCGTCCGGCTGCGACGTCTCGGACAGCGCCGACAGCTCTCGCATCCGTGTCGAGGTGACGGTTGCCGGTTCCTCCATGAATACCACTCATGGCAGGGCGGAGGTGGCCACAGCTGCGGCCCGCATCTGCCCGTTCGACCGTCTTCGCTCCACCCCACGGGGCCTGAGCACCCCTCATTGCGCCTTTGGCCGACCCAGGTGCTGCCACGGCCGAATTGGAGGTAGCACGCAGGCAGTTGTTCGTGAAGGCCACCTCGCTTGATGATACGTCTCTAATGTATCTATAATTTTTTAATGTTCTATGCTATTATATTATCTGTTTTGGATGTTTTATATGCATTAATATGCTACTTTATATTATTTTTGGGAGTAACCTGTTAATCTAGAGCCTAGTGTCAGTTTCTGTTTTTCCTTGTTTTTGAGTTTCGCAGATAAGGAATATTAAACGGAGTCCAAACGGAATAAAACCTTCGGAATGATTTTTTTCTGGAACGAAAGGAAACTACGAGACTTGAGAACCAAGGTAGAGGAGCCACTATGGGTTAACAAGCCCTAGGGGTGCGACCAGGGGGTAGGCCATGTCGGGCAGGCTTGTGGGCCCACGGCAGCTCTCCTAACCCTAATCTTCGGCCTATAAATTCCCAATATTCTATCATTATCAGAACAAGCCTCCGTTCCCAAGAGATCCAATCTTGGAGCCTTTTTGGATAATCAGTAGGAGGGGGATTCAATCACGGTGGGCATCTACATCAACTCCATTGCCCCTCCGATGATGCATGAGTAGTTCACCACAAACCTATGCGTCCATAGCTAGTAGCTAGATGGCTTCTTCTCTCTCTTTGCTTCTCAATAGCATGTTCTTCATGATCTTCATGGAGATTTAACCGATGTAATACTCTTTTGCGGTGTGTTTGTCGAGATCTGATGAATTGTGGGTTATGTTCAGATTATCCATGAATATTATTTGAGTCTTTCCTGAATTCCTAAATGCATGATTTCACATATTTGCAAGTCTCTTCGAGTTATTGGTTTGGTTTGGCCAAGTAGATTGGTAATTCTTGCAATGGGAGAAGTGCTTAGTTTTGGGTTCAATCTTGCGGTGTCCTCACCCAGTGACAAAGTAGGGGTAGCGAGGCACGTATTGTATTGTTGCCATCAAGGATAACAAGATGGGGTTTTCATCATATTGTTACCTATATGCATAATCATTGCCTTGGATATCTTCATAATTATTCGCTTTTCTATCAATTGCTCGACAGTAATTTGTTCACCCATTGTAATACTTGGCATCATGAGAGAAGCCTTCTAGTGAAACCTATGGCCCCCGGGTCTATTTTCCATATTATACTTTCATATCTAAAACCAAAAATACCAAAAATACTTGCTGCCCTATTTTTACTTTTAGTTTTACTTTCCGTTCAAGCATCCCATTATATCTATCTCTATTAGATCTCATCCTTGCAAGTAACCGTGAAGGGATTGATAGCCCCTTTATAGCATTGGGTGCAAGAGTTTGATTCTTTATGCGGGTATATCTATTGGTGACTCGCTTGTATCTCCTACTCGATTGATAGCTTGGTTCTCAAAAACTGAGGAAAATACTTATCTACTTTGCTGCATCAAACCGTTCCTCTTCACGTGCAACCAACGCATGCTCGAGAAGTAGCAAGAAGGATTTCTGGCGCCGTTGCCGGGGAGATACATAGCAAGTCAAGATAAGAAGTCTCTCTTCAACTTGCCAATTTCTGGTTTGGTTGCGGGGAGATCTACATCAAGCCTTCCAAGTACCCATCACAAACTCATCTCTTGCATTTACATTATTTTCCATTTACCTCTCATTTTCCTCTCCCCCACTTCTAAAATGATTTTCAGAAAATACCAAAAAGATTTGCCTTTTTATTCGCCCTTCTTTCGTTTGCCTTTTGTTTGCTTGTGTTGCCATGTGCCTTCTATTTCCTTGCATCTTGGCTTTCTAAAATTATATTGATATGGATCCTCATTCACTTGCTAATCTTTTCAAAATACCAAATTATGATGAACCAATTGCTAGTGAGTTGAGTGCACTTGATTATCTCTATGAAGTTTTGCTTGAACATAAAGAAAAATTGATGAAGTGTTGAAAGAAGAAAATTATAAAGTTATTCATGATATCTCCTTGAATGAAAAACATGATTGCCATATTGTTAGTATGAATTCTCTGAATATCCACGATGCTTATGATATGCAAAACCACAAGCTTGGGGATGCTATGCTTGATGAACATGATATTTTTTGTTCCCCAAGTTTTGGTAATGACACGTATGCTAAAATTGATCATGAAAAGAATGCTTTGTGTGATATTTATATTGTGAGATTCCTTCATGATGTTACTGAAAATTACTATGAGAGAGGAACATATGCTTTTACATATTGCAATAATATCAAGTTTCCTCTCTATGTGTTCAAAGTTTGGAAGTTATGCTTGTTTTGCCTTCCTATGGTAGTTGATTTTTGTTCCCATAATTTGTTCGCTCACAAAATCCTTATGCATAGGAAGTGGATTAGACTTAAATATACTTGACATGTGATTCATGATGTTCCTACTGTTGCAAATAGGAATTATTTGCCCGTAGATTTCATTTTTCTTGATATAGAATGCAATCCTACATGTCCTATTATTCTTGGTAGACCTTTCCTTAGAACGATTGGTGCAATTATTGATATGAAGGAAGGGAATATTAGATTCAAATTTCCATTAAGGAAGGGCATGGAACACTTTCCTAGAAAGAAAATAAAATTACCTTATGAATATATTATGAGAGCTACTTATGGATTGCATACCAAAGATGACAATACCTAAATCTATTGTGTTTTGCCTAGCTACGGGCGTTAAACAATAGTGCTTGTTGGGAGGCAACCCAATTTTATTTTGCTTTCTGCTTTTTGCTTATGTTTTGGTGTGTTTGGAACATTATTACTTCTGTATTAATTGTGTTTTTATTTTTTGATTAGTGTTTGAGCCAAGTAAAACATTTGGGGTGATCTATGGTAGTTGTTGATTTGATCCTGCTAAAAAACAGAAACTTCTGCGCTCAGTCCAGGATTTTTCCAACTTTTTTAGAGCATCTAATTTACCTAAAAAAATTACACAAGATTGATATACAAATTTCCCTGATTTTACTAAGTTTTCAGAATTTTTAGATTTCAAGAAGTATTCGAAGTTTACAGATTGCTACAGACTATTCTGTTTTTGACAGATTTTGTTTTCTTTGTGTTGTTTGCTTATTTTGATGTATCTATGGGTTGTATCGGGGGGTATGAGTCATGGAAAAGTTAGAATACAGTAGGTATTACACAAATACAAATAAATAATGAGTTAATAACAGTACCTAAAGTGGTGATTTATTTTTCTTATACTAACAGATCTCATGAGTTTTGTGTTGAGTTTTGTGTTGTGAAGTTTTCAAGTTTTGGGTGAAAATTTGATGGACTATGGAATAAAGAGTGGCAAGAGCCTAAGCATAGTGATGCCCAAGGCACCCCAAGTCATATTCAAGGATACCAAAAAGCCTAAGCTTGGGGATGCCCCGGAAGGCATCCCCTCTTTCGTCTTCAATCCATCGGTAAGTTTACTTGAGGCTATATTTTTATTCACCACATGATATGTGTTTTGCTTGGAGCGTATTGTGTGATATGAGTCTTTGCTTGTTATTTTGCCACAATCATCCTTGCTGCACTCATATTTTGAGAGAGACACGCTGAATCGTGAATTTATTAGAATACTCTGTGTCCTTAACTTATATCTTTTGAGCTAGGCAATGTTGCTCTAGTGCTTCACTTATATCTTTATAGAGCATGGTGGTGTTATATTTTATAGGAATTATTAAACTCTAATTCCTCACTTATATTATTTTGAGAGTTTCTTAAAACAGCATGGTAATTTGTTTATGTTATGAATTTAGTCCAAATATAATGGGCATCCAAGAGGGATATAATAAAAACTTTCATATTAAGTGCATTAAAAACTATGAGAAGTTTGATTCCTTGCATATAGTTTTGAGATAATCGAGATGGTAATATGAGAGTCATGCTAGTGAGTAGTTGTGAATCGGAAGAGATACGTGTGTTAAAGCTTGTGATTACCATAGCATGCACGTATGGTGAACCATTATGTAACGATGTCGGAGCATGATTTGTTTAATGATTGACGACTTTGGTGTGAGTGTCGGGAGCGCGTGATGGTTAACTCCTACCAACCTCTCCCCTAGGAGCATGCATCTAATTCTTTGTTTGATAACTAATAGACTTTTGCAATAAGTATGTGCATTCTTTATGACTAATGTTGAGTCCATTGATTATACACACTCTCACCCTTCCACCTTTGCTAGCCTCTCTTGTACCGCGGAACTTTCGCTGGTACACCAAACCCTCCTTCCTCAAAACAGCCACCATATATTCCTCAAAACAACCACCATACCTACCTATTATGGCATTTCCATAGCCATTCCGAGATATATTGTCATGCAACTTCCACCATGTAGTTTTTCTATGACTTGCATCATCACTTCATATTGCATATAGAGTCATATCTTGTCATAGGAATCGAGTTGTAATTTCTTTTTCTTTGAGTTTAGGGTAAATAAAAGTGTGATGATTTTCCATTAATAGAGCATTGTCCCATGAGAGAAAAGTATGATGGAGGCTATGACTCCCTCACAAGTTGGGGTGAGTGTCCGGACTTTACAAAAAATAAAAGAGGCCAGCGAAGCCCAAACAAAAAAATAAAAGAGGCCAAAGAAGCCCACCAAAAAATGAGAGAAAGAGAGAAGGGACAATTGCTACTACATTTTTCTACATTTGTTATGTGCTTCAAAGTAGCACCATGATCTTCATGATAGAGAGTCTCCAATTTTGCCACTTTCATATGACTAGTGGATATTCATTATGCACGACCACTTAGTTTTCTTTTTAAGCTTTCATACACTTATAGCTCTAAGTGCATTTGTTGCATGGTAATCCCTACTCACTCACATTGATATCTATTGACGGGCATCTCCATAACCCGTTGGTACGCCTAGTTGATGTGAGACTATATTCTCCTTTTTCCCTTGCACCTCCTCCATGTGAGAGTTGAAAAGGTTTTAGAACACCAAAAGTGTGAAACAATTGCTTGACTTGTTCATCGGGGTTGTGCATGATTTAGATACTTTGTGTGGGGAATATTGTTGGAAATATGCCCTAGAGGCAATAATAAAATGGTTATTATTGTATTTCCTTGTTCATGATAATTGTCTATTGTTCATGCTATAATTGTGTTAACCGGAAACCATAATACATGTGTGAATACATAGACCACAACATGTCCCTAGTGAGCCTCTAGTTGACTAGCTCGTTGATCAATAGATGGTCACGGTTTCATGGCCATGGACATTGGATGTCATTGATAACGGGATCACATCATTAGGAGAATGATGTGATGGACAAGACCCAATTCTAAGCATAGCACAAGATCGTGTAGTTCGTTTGCTAAAGCTTTTCAATGTCAAGTATCGTTTCCTTAGACCATGAGATTGTGCAACTCCCGGATACCGTAGGAATGCTTTGGGTGTGCCAAACGTCACAACGTAACTGGGTGGCTATAAAGGTGCACTACGGGTATCTCCGAAAGTATCTGTTGGGTTGGCATGAATCGAGACTGGGATTTGTCACTTCGTGTGACGGAGAGGTATCTTTGGGCCCACTCGGTAAGACATCATCATTATGAGCTCAATGTGACTAAGGAGTTAGTCACGGGATGATGTATTACGGAACGAGTAAAGAGACTTGCCGGTAACGAGATTGAACAAGGTATGGGGATACCGACGATCGAATCTCGGGCAAGTATCATACCGATAGACAAAGGGAATTGTATACGGGATTGATTGAATCCTTGACATCGTGGTTCATCCGATGAGATCATCGTGGAGTACGTGGGAGCCAACATGGGTATCCAGATCCCGCTGTTGGTTATTGACCGGAGAGGTGTCTCGGTCATGTCTACGTGTCTCCCGAACCCGTAGGGTCTACACACTTAAGGTTCGATGACGCTAGGGTTATAGGGAAAAGGTATACGTGATTACCGAAGGTTGTTCGGAGTCCCGGATGAGATCCCGGACGTCACGAGGAGATCCGGAATGGTCCGGAGGTAAAGATTGATATATAGGAAGTCCAGTTTTGGTCACCGGAAAGTTTTCGGGCTCATCGGTAGTGTACCGGGAGTGCCGGGAGGGTGCCGGATGACCCCCGGGAGGGGTGTGACGACCAAAGGACCACATGGGCTGTTAGATAAAGTGTGCCAGCCCTTATTGGGCTGGGCAAGACTTTTGCTAAAGGCCCATGCGGCTGGAGATAAGGAGATAAGGCAAAAAGGATTTAAAAGGAGGAGATCCACCTCCCTTGTGGGAGGTGGACTCTCCCTTTAATTCGGCCGGCCATCTCCTCTTTGGAGTAGAGGCCAAGCCAGCCCTCCACGTCCCTCCTCCTATATATACTTGAGGTTTTGGATGTTTTGAGACAAGATTTGATCTCTCTCTCTCACGGCGAAGCCCTACCTCTCTTCTTCCTCCTCCGCAGCGCTTAGGCGAAGCCCTGTCGGAATACCTTGCTACTCCACCACCACCACGCCGTCGTGCTGCTGTTGGAGCCCTTCCCCAACCTCTCCTTCCTCCTTGCTGGATCAAGGTGTTGGAGACGTCACCGGGCTGCACGTGTGTTGAACGCGGAGGTGCCGTCCGTTCGGCACTTGATCGGATCTACCGCGATCTGAATCGCTGCGAGTACGACTCCATCAACCGCGTTCTTGTAACGCTTCCGCTTAGCGATCTTCAAAGGTATGAAGATGCAATCTCTCCCCTCTCGTTGCTGGTTTCTCCATAGATAGATCTTGGTGAACGTAGGAAAATTTTGATTTACTACTACGTCTCCCAACAGTGGCATCATGAGCTAGGTCTATGCGTAGAATCTATGCACGAGTAGAACACAAAGCAGTTGTGGGCGTCGAGTTTGTTAATTTGCTTGCCGCTACTAGTCTTATCTTGATTCGGCGGTATTGTGGGATGAAGCGGCCCGGACCAACTTTACACGTACGCTTACGTGAGACCGGTTCCACCGCCTGACATGCACTAGATGCATAAGGTGGCTAGCGGGTGTCTGTCTCTCCTACCTTAGTCGGATCGGATTCGATGAAAAGGGTCCTTATGAAGGGTAAATAGCAATTGGCAAATCACGTTGTGGTGTTGACGTAGGTAAGAAACGTTCTTGCTAGTAACCTATAGCAGCCACGTAAAAACTTGCAACTACAAATTAGAGGACGTCTAACTTGTTTTTGCAGCATGTGCCTTGTGATGTGATATGGCCAAAGGATGTGATGTGATGCATTGTGATGTATGAATTGATCATGTTCTTGTAATAGGATTCACGACTTGCATGTCGATGATTATGACAACCGGCAGGAGCCATAGGAGTTGTCTTATTTATTGTATGACCTGCGTGTCAATCATAAACGCCATGTAATTACTTTACTTTATTGCTAAGCGTTAGCCATAGTAGTAGAAGTAATAGTTGGCGAGACAACTTCATGAAGACACAATGATGGAGATCATGATGATGGAGATCATGGTGTCGTGCCGGTGACAGTGATGATCATGGTGCCCCGAAGATGGAGATCATAGGAGCAAAATGATATTGGCCATATCATGTCACTATATTGATTGCATGTGATGTTTATCATGTTTACATCTTATTTGCATAGAACGACGGTAGTAAATAAGATGATCTCTCAATAAAATTTCAAGAAAGGTGTTCACCCTAACTGTGCACCGTTGCTAAGGATCGTCGTTCCGAAGCACCACGTGATGATCGGGTGTGATAGGTTCTAACGTTCGCATACAACGGGTGTAAGCCAGATTTACACATGCGAAACACTTAGGTTGACTTGACGAGCCTAGCATGTACAGACATGGCCTCGGAACACGGAAGACCGAAAGGTCGAACATGAGTCGTATAGAAGATACGATCAACATAGAGATGTTCACCATGGATGACTAGTCCGTCTCACGTGATGATCGGACACGGGCTAGTTGACATGGATCATGTATCACTTGGAAGACTAGAGAGATGTCTATCTAAGTGGGAGTTCATTAATAATTTGATTAAATGAACTTAATTATCATGAACTTAGTCTAAAAATGTCCTTGCAAATTATGTCGTAGATAGCTCGCGCTGTAGCTCCCCAGTTTTATTGATACAATCCTAGAGAAAAGTAAGTTGAAAGTTGATGTTAGCACTAATGCGGACTGGGTCCGTGATCTGAGGATTGTCCTCATTGCTGCACAGAAAGCTTATGTTTTTGATGTACCGCTAACTGCATCACTCCCTCAAGCGTTGTCTGTAGATGTTGTGAACATATGACAGGCACTTTTTGATGACTACGTGATAGTTCAGTGCGTCATGCATTACGGCTTAGAATTGAGGCTTCAAAATGTTTTGAACGTCACAGAACATATGAGATGTTCTAGGAGCTGAGATTGTGATCTCAAGCTCGTGCCTATGTTGAGAGGTATGAGACCTCCAACAAGATTCTTTGCCTGCAAGATAAAGGAGAATAGCTTAATCGGTGAGCGTGTTCTCAGATTGTCTGGGTGCTACAATCACTTGAATCAAGTGGGAGTTAATCTTCCAGATGAGATAGTGATTAATGCAGTTCTCCAAGTCACTGCCACCAAGCTACTAGAGCTTCGTGATGAACTATAACATGCCAGGGATGGATAAGATGATCCCTGAGTTGTTCGTGATGTTTGACACCACGAAGGTAGAAATCAATAAGGAGCATCAAGTGTTGATGGTTAAGTGAAAACCACTAGTTTCAAAAGGGGCAAGGGCAAGAAGGGAAAAACTTCAGGAATGGCAAGCCAGTTGTTGCTCTAGTGAAGAAACCCAAGGTTGAGCCCGAACCCGAGACTAAGTGCTTCTGTTATGAGGAGAATGTTCGCTGAAGCGGAAAAACCCTAGATGATTGGTAGATAAGAAGGCTGGTAATGTCAATGGAAGTATATTTGATATACGTGTTAGTGATGTGTACCTTGCTGGTACTCCTAGTAGCACCTGGGTATTAGATACCGGTTCGGTTGCTAAGTGTTAGCAACTCGAAATAAAAGCTACGGAGTAAATGGAGACTAGCTAGGTGAAAGGTGACGATGTGTGTTGGAAGTATTTCCAAGATTGATGTGATCACCATCGCACGCTATCTCTACCTTCAGGATTTGTGATAAACCTAAATAAATGTTATTTGGTGTTTGCGTTGAGCATAAACGTGATTAGATCATGATTAGTGCGATACGGTTATTCATATAAGTTAGAGAATAATGGTTATTCTGTTTACATGGATAATGCCTTCAATGGTCATGCACCCACTCGAAATGGTTTATCGAATCATGATCGTAGTAGTACACATATTCATAACATTGGTACCAAAAGATACAAAGTTAATAATGATAGTACCACATGCTTGTGGCACTGCCACGTAATGTCATATTGGTATAAATCGCATGAAGAAACTCCATGATGATGGATGTTTTTTGACTCACTCGATTTCGAATCGGTTGAGACATGCGAGCCATGCCTCTTGGGCAAGATGACTGAGACCCCGTCATCCAATATGATGGAGCGGGCAAGTGGCTTATTGGAATTAATACATGTTGATGTATGTGGTCCAATGAGTGTTGAAACACACAGTGGATATCGTTGTTTTTCTTTACCTTCACTGATGATTTGAGTAAATATGGGGATATTTACTTAATGAAACACGAATCTGAAATGTTTGAAAGGTTCAAGGAGTTTCAGAGTGAAGTTAAAGATCATCGTGACAAGAAGATAAATGTCTATGATATGATCATGGAGGTGAATATCTAAGTTACGAGTTTGGTATGCAATTTTAGACAATGTGGAAATTGTTTCACAGCTCACGCCTCCTGGAACACCATAGTGTGATGGTGTGTTCGAACGTCGTAGTCGTGCTCTATTGGATATAGTGAGTACTATGATGTCTCTTATCGTTTTACCACTATCGTTATGGGGTTATGCATTAAAGACAAATCCATTCACTTTAACAGGGCACCATCTAAGTCTGTTGAGATGACACCGTGAGAATTATGGTTTGACAGAAGCCTAAGCTGTCATTTCTTAATGTTTGGGGCTGCGACGCTTATGTGAAAATGGGTTTTTCACCTAGCGAGCTCGAACTCAAAGCAGACAAATGCATCTTCATAGAATACCCTAATGAGACATTGGGTATACCTTCTATCTCAGATCCAAGCGCAAAAGGTGTTTGTTGCTAAGAACGGGTCCTTTTTGAGAAAGAGTTTCTCTCGAAAGAATTGAGTGGGAGGAAGATAGAACTTGATAAGGTTGTTGAACCTTTGTTTCAACCAGAGAATAGCGCAACACAGAAAGATGTTTCTGTAGAGCCTACTTAGTTGAAAAGGAAGTTAATGATGATGATCATGAAGCTTCGGATCAAGTCACTATCGAACCTCGTAGGTCGACAAGGACGCGTACTGCTCCTGAGTAGTACGACAACCCTGTCTTGGAAATCATGTTGTTGGACAACGATGAACCTACGAACTATGGAGAAGCGATGGTGGGCCCGGATTCCAACAAATGGCTAGGAGCCATGAAATCCGAGAAAGGATCCATGTATGAAAACCAAGTATGGACTTTGGTAGACTTGCCTGTTGAATGGCGGGTCATTGAGTACAAATGGACCTTTGAGATAAACATAGACGCTAATGGTGAAATGTCACCGTTTATAAAGCTCGACTTGTCGCAAAGAAGTTTCCGCCAAGTTCAAGGAGTTGACTGCAATGAGATTGTCTCATCTGTAGCGATGCTAAAAGTCTATTAAAATTTTGTTAGCAGTTGCTGCATTTTTCGATTATGAAATCTGGCAGATGGATGACAAAACAAGGTTTCCGTAATGGTTTCTGTGAGGAAGAGTTGTATGTGATACAACCAGAAGGTTTTGTCAATCCTAAGGATGCTAATAATATGCAAACTCCAGCGATCCTTCTATGGACTGGAGCAAGCATCTCGGAGTTGGAATATATGCTTTGATGAGGTGATCAAAGTGTTTAAGTTTATACAAAGTTTATGAGAAACTTGTATTTGCAAGAAAGTGAGTGGGAGCACTATGGAATTTCTTATAAGAATATGTAGTTGACATATTATTGATCGGAAATGATGTAGAATTTCTGGAAGAGCATGAAGGGTTGTTTGAAAAGTTTTGTTTTTCAAAGGAAGACCCAGATAAAGCTACTATTTTATTGAGCATCAAGATCTATAGGGATAGATCTATTCGCTTGATAAGTTTTTTCGACGAAGACATACCTTGACAAGTTTTTGAAGGAGTTCAAAATAGATGGGTCAAAGAAGGAGTTCTTGACTGTATTGTAAGGTGTGAAATTGAGTAAGACTCAATACCCGACCACGGCAGAAGATAAAGAAGAGATGAGTGTCATCTCCTATGCTTTAGCCATAGGCTCTATATAGTATGCCATGCTGTGTACCGCACCTGTGTGTGCCTTGCCATGAGTCTGTCAAGGGGTACAAGAGTAATCCAAGAGTGGATCACTAGACAGCGGTCAAAGTTAGCCTTAGTAACTTGAGAACTAAGGAAATATTTCTCGATTATGGAGGTGATAAAGAGTTCATCGTAAAGTGTTACGATGATGCAAGCTTTAAAACCAATCCGGATGACTCTTAGTAGAAATCCAGCTACGTATAGTGGAGCAGCCATTTGGAATAGCTCCAAGTGGAGCATGGGAGTAGTATCTACAAATATGACATGGAAAGTTTGTAAGGTACACACGGATCTGAATGTCGCAGACCCGTTGACTAAAACCTCTTTCACGAGCAGGACATGAACAAACCCCAGAACTTATTGGGTGTTAATCACATGATGATATGATCACATGGTGATGTAAGTGTTAATCACATGGTGATGTGAACTAGATTATTGACTCTAGTGCAAGTGGGAGACTGTTGGAAATATGCCCTAGAGGCAATAATAAAATGGTTATTATTGTATTTCCTTGTTCATGATAATTGTCTATTGTTCATGCTATAATTGTGTTAACCGGAAACCATAATACATGTGTGAATACATAGACCACAACATGTCCCTAGTGAGCCTCTAGTTGACTAGCTCGTTGATCAATAGATGGTCACGGTTTCATGGCCATGGACATTGGATGTCATTGATAACGGGATCACATCATTAGGAGAATGATGTGATGGACAAGACCCAATTCTAAGCATAGCACAAGATCGTGTAGTTCGTTTGCTAAAGCTTTTCAATGTCAAGTATCGTTTCCTTAGACCATGAGATTGTGCAACTCCCGGATACCGTAGGAATGCTTTGGGTGTGCCAAACGTCACAACGTAACTGGGTGGCTATAAAGGTGCACTACGGGTATCTCCGAAAGTATCTGTTGGGTTGGCATGAATCGAGACTGGGATTTGTCACTCCGTGTGACGGAGAGGTATCTCTGGGCCCACTCGGTAAGACATCATCATTATGAGCTCAATGTGACTAAGGAGTTAGTCACGGGATGATGTATTACGGAACGAGTAAAGAGACTGGCCGGTAACGAGATTGAACAAGGTATGGGGATACCGACGATCGAATCTCGGGCAAGTATCATACCGATAGACAAAGGGAATTGTATACGGGATTGATTGAATCCTTGACATCGTGGTTCATCCGATGAGATCATCGTGGAGTACGTGGGAGCCAACATGGGTATCCAGATCCCGCTGTTGGTTATTGACCGGAGAGGTGTCTCGGTCATGTCTACGTGTCTCCCGAACCCGTAGGGTCTACACACTTAAGGTTCGATGACGCTAGGGTTATAGGGAAAAGGTATACGTGATTACCGAAGGTTGTTCGGAGTCCCGGATGAGATCCCGGACGTCACGAGGAGCTCCGGAATGGTCCGGAGGTAAAGATTGATATATAGGAAGTCCAGTTTTGGTCACCGGAAAGTTTTCGGGCTCATCGGTAGTGTACCGGGAGTGCCGGGAGGGTGCCGGATGACCCCCGGGAGGGGTGTGACGACCAAAGGACCACATGGGCTGTTAGATAAAGTGTGCCAGCCCTTATTGGGCTGGGCAAGACTTTTGCTAAAGGCCCATGCGGCTGGAGATAAGGAGATAAGGCAAAAAGGATTTAAAAGGAGGAGATCCACCTCCCTTGTGGGAGGTGGACTCTCCCTTTAATTCGGCCGGCCATCTCCTCTTTGGAGTAGAGGCCAAGCCAGCCCTCCACGTCCCTCCTCCTATATATACTTGAGGTTTTGGATGTTTTGAGACAAGATTTGATCTCTCTCTCTCACGGCGAAGCCCTACCTCTCTTCTTCCTCCTCCGCAGCGCTTAGGCGAAGCCCTGTCGGAATACCTTGCTACTCCACCACCACCACGCCGTCGTGTTGCTGTTGGAGCCCTTCCCCAACCTCTCCTTCCTCCTTGCTGGATCAAGGTGTTGGAGACGTCACCGGGCTGCACGTGTGTTGAACGCGGAGGTGCCGTCCGTTCGGCACTTGATCGGATCTACCGCGATCTGAATCGCTGCGAGTACGACTCCATCAACCGCGTTCTTGTAACGCTTCCGCTTAGCGATCTTCAAAGGTATGAAGATGCAATCTCTCCCCTCTCGTTGCTGGTTTCTCCATAGATAGATCTTGGTGAACGTAGGAAAATTTTGATTTACTACTACGTCTCCCAACAAATATGGAGCATGGCGAGACCATATGATTTTGTAGGGATAACTTTCTAAGGCCATGTTATTTTCTAAAGGACACGACTACCTTGTTGGTGTGCTCGAAGTATTACTGTTTTATGTCAATATTAGACTATTGATTTGAATCTTACGGATCTGAATATTCATGCCACAATAAAGAATATTACATGGATAAATATGTTAGGTAGCATTCCACATCAAAATTTCTGTTTTTACCATTTACCTACTCGAGGACGAGTAGGAATTAAGCAAGGGGATGCTGATATGTCTCCAATGTATCTATAATTTTTGATTGTTCCATGCTATTATATTATCTATTTTGGATGTTTTATATGCAGTAATATGTTATTTTATATTATTTTTGGGACTAACCTATTAATCTAGAGCCTAGTGCCAGTTTCTGTTTTTTCCTTGTTTTTTAGTTTCACGGATAAGGAATATTAAAAGAAGTCCAAATGGAATAAAACCTTCAGAATGATTTTTTTCTGGAACAAAAGGAAACTACGAGACTTGAGAACCAAGGCAGAGGAGCCACCGTGGGGCCAAAAGCCCTAGGGGCGTGGCCAAGGGGGTAAGCCGCGCCGGGCAGGCTTGTGGGCCCACGATAGCTCCCCTAACCCTAACCTTCGGCCTATAAATTCCCAAATATTCCATCATTATTAGAACGAGCCATGAAAACACTTTTGTATCGCCAGAAGCCTCCGTTCCCGAGATATCCAATCTTGGAGCCTTTTCTAGTAATCTGCCGGAGGGGGATTCGATCATGGAGGGCATATACATCAACTCCATTGCCCCTCCGATGATGGATGAGTAGTTCACCACAGACCTACAGGTCCATATCTAGTATCTATATGGCTTCTTGTCTCTCTTTGCTTCTCAATACCATGTTCTTCATGATCTTCATGGAGATCTATCCGATGTAATACTCTTTTGCGGTGTGTTTGTCGAGATCCGATGAATTGTGGGTTTATGTTCAGATTATCCATGAATATTATTTGAGTCTTTCCTGAATTCTTATATGCATGATTTCATATCTTTGCAAGTCTCTTCGAGTTATTGGTTTGGTTTGGCCAACTAGATTGGTAATTCTTGCAATGGGAGAAGTGCTTAGTTTTGGGTTCAATCTTGCGGTGTCCTCACCCAGTGAAAAAGTAGGGGTAGCGAGGCACATATTGTATTGTTTCCATCAAGGATAACAAGATGGGGTTTTCATCATATTTCTTGAGTTTATCCCTCTACGTCATGTCATCTTACTTAATGTGTTACTCTGTTCTTCATGAACTTAATACTCTAGATGCAGGCAGGAGTCGGTCGATGTGTGGAGTAATAGTAGTAGATGCAGAATCGTTTCGGTCTACTTGTCACAGACATGATGCCTATATGCATAATCATTGCCTCAGATATCTTCATAATTATTGGCTTTTCTATCAATTGCTCGACAGTAATTTGTTCACCCACCGTAATACTTGTCATCATGAGAGAAGCCATCTAGTGAAACCTATGGGCCCCAGGTCTATTTTCCATATTATACTTTCAGACCTAAAACCAAAAATACCAAAAATACTTGCTGCCCTATTTTTACTTTTAGTTTTACTTCCCATTCAAGCATCCTATTATATCTATCTCTATTAGATCTCATCCTTGCAAGTAACCATGAAGGGATTGACAACCCCTTTATAGCGTTGGGTGCAAGAGTTTGATTCTTTGTGCAGGTATATCTATTGGTGACTCGTTTGTATCTCCTACTGGATTGATACCTTGGTTCTCAAAAACTGAGGGAAATACTTATCTACTTTGTTGCATCAAACCGTTCATCTTCACGGGAAACCAACACATGCTTGAGAAGTAGCACTCACCACCATGCGGCACCGAATGGACTCTGCGCAGCGTGAGTACAATTCTGCCTATGGACTGGCCTCAAACGACGACGAGCCTATCCGGCACTGGGAGGTGCACAATTGTGGTCGCGTGGTTGCCGAGATCCTCGATGGGAACCTGCCCACTTACAACACTCCTGTGGCCAACATAAGGGCTGCCCATGTGGCCTTGTCCGACCTCGCCATGCGCTTTTCTATCAATTGCCCAACAATAATTTGTTTACCCACCGTATGCGTTCTACGAGAGAGAAGCCTCTAGCAAAAACTATGCCCCCGGGTCTTCACAGATATTATTAAAAGAACTCCAAAAACATTGCTCCCATCATTTGCTTTTATTTTATTTTATTTTTATATCTATCCAACTATCAGTATTTAATCCTTGCAGATAACGAGTTCAAGGGGCTTGACAACACCCTTGCCCGTGTTGGGTGCAAGTGTTTGATTATGTGTGTGTAGGTGCTGATGATGGGAGTTTGCGTGATTCTCCTATTGGTTCGATAACCTTGGTTCTCACTGAGGGAAATACTTATCTCTATTGTGTTGCATCTCCTCTCCTCTTCGGGGAAATCCCAACGTAGTTTACAAGTAGGAGGAAGAATTCATGGCGTCATTGCTGGGGAGACATAATCAAATTCTCATCAGGTTGCTTCGCACAAATTTTCATTCACTTGTTCTACTTTTTATTTCCCTTTATATTTTGCTTGTCTAAAAATATCAAAAATACAAAAATATTTATGTTTGCTTGCTTGCTAGTTTACTTTCTTCATCACCATGTCTCAAGACAATACCAAGTTGTGTGACTTCTCGAATACTAATAACAATGATTTTATTAGTACTCCTATACCACTCGCCACTTGTGCGGAGTTTTATGATATTAATGTTGCATTACTGAATCTTGTCATGAAAGAACAATTTATTGGAAGTCCTAATGAGGTTCTAGATTTGCATCTCTTATTTGATATATGTGACATGCAAAAAAAGGAAATGGGTAACGATGTAGTCAAAATGAAATTATTTCATTTTTTAATAAGATACAAAGCCAAAGCTTTGTTTTCATCTTTACCTCGTAATAGTATTGGAACATGGGATAAATGTAAAGATGTTTTCATTACCAAGTATTTTCCTCCTGCTAAGATCATCTCTCTTCGAAATCAAATTATAAATTTTAAGCAAAATGAGCAAGAAAATATTGCACAAGCATGGGAGAGGATGAAATTGGTGATTAGAAATTGTCTCACACAAGGTTTGAACTTATGGTTGATTATTACAAAAATTATGCTCGACTAAACTTTGTGTCTAAAAACCTTCTAGATTCCGCTGTAGGTGGTACCTTTATGGAGGTGACATTAGGAGAGGCTACAAAACTTATGGACAACATCATGACTAATTATTCTCAATGGCACATCGAGAGAGCTTCAACTGATAAAAAGGTAAATTATGTTGAGAAGATTGCCACTTTGAGTGAGAAAATGGATGCTCTTATGAATATGGTTCCTAATAAACATGCTCATGTTGATACCAATGATATGCCTTTATCTAGTTTGATTGACTAAATTGATAGTGCAATTTATGTGAACTTTGTCTCGTGAAATAACTTCAACAACAATGCTTATAGAGGGAATTCCAATGCTACACCATATCCCGGTAATCGCTCCAATAATTGTGGTAATTCCTATGGAAATTCATACAATAATAATAATAGGATACATACGATCTTGAGAACACCATTAAAGAATTTATTAGTTCTCAAAAGATTTTCAATACTATGGTTGAAGAAAATTTGCATAAAGTTGAAATTTTTTGCCGCTAGACATCAACCTATACAAGTCCTCAGTCGCCCCTACCTGAGGAGATCGCAGTCGTGGCCAGCAAGCTAGCCTGCACGGTGACCACGTTCCCAGTCGAGTACATAGGCCTCCCCTTATTCGCGTGCAAGGTGCTAGTTTATGCACTGATGCCTCGATAATCTCTCGAGGCGAGTGGTTGGCATTAGTCCAGCATGTGCACACGACCATGCCTATTCACCTATTGATAGCCATGTCTCTCATCACGCCCATTCTTAAGAAGATCAACCAGATCAACCGAGATTTCCTCTAGCACTGTATTCTCTACCACTCGCCAATGCTTGCTCAACCAACAAAGGGTTTGTCGGCCTCTTGCCCTTGGTGGGCTCAATATCGTGACCCGAGCCACTTCGGTATTACCTTGTGTGCGTGCTAGTGTTGACTCCAATGCACTAGATCCTTCCGCCTATGGAGCCATCTTCAGATCCCCTTCGACCCTGTGGTCAGCCCTATCTTCTGTGCCTCAACTGCCTGGGTGCTTGGCGATGGCCTTTCCTGTTGTTTTTGGGAGGACCATTGGCTGGAAGGGATGGTTATCCCCAAGATTGCCCCCATGATTGTCTCTTTAGTTCCAACTTGTCAATGCAAGGTGTGCGCAATGACTGGCGGGCTATTACAGCGGGCTTGGCTTCGGGATATCTAAGGCACTCTCACGCCCATCACGATGGTGGAGTACATGGACCTTCATCGACGGATCAGGCAGGTTACGCTTGATACGTCTCCAATGTACCTATAATTTTTTATGATGGCATGCTATTATATTGTCTGTTTTTGATGTTTTATATGCATTAATATGATATTTTATATTATTTTTGGGACAAACCTATTAATCTAGAGCCAAGTGCATGTTTCTATTTTTTCCTTGTTTTTGAGTTTTGCAGATATGGAATATTAAATGGAGTCCAAACGGAATAAAATCTGCAGAAGGAATTTTTCTGGAAGGAAACAAGTCATCCAAGCTTGGAGTGCACGTCAGGGTAGGTGCCCGGGAGCCACAAGCATGCTAGGCGCCCCCTGGCCACGCCTAGCAAGCTTGTCGCCTCCTGGCAGGTCTCCTGACCCTAATTCTTGCCCTATAAATACCCAAATATTCCCCCAACATCAGAAAGAGCCACGCAAATACTTTTCCACCGCCGGAAGCCTTCGTTCCCGAGAGATCCAATCTTGGAGCCTTTTCCGATAATCTGCCCGAGGGGGTTTCGATCACGGAGGTCATCTACATCAACTCCATTACCCCTCCAATGATGCGTGAGTAGAACACCACAGACCTATGGGTCCATAGCTAGATGGCTAGATAGCTTGTTCTCTCTCTTTGATCTTCAATACCATGTTCTTACAGATCTTCATGGAGATCTATACAATGTAATCCTTTTTTGTGGTGTGTTTGTCAAGATCCGATGAATTGTGAGTTTATGTTCAGATTATCCATGAATCTTATTTGAATCTCCTCTGATTTCTTATATGCATGATTTCATATCCTTGCAAGTCTCTTTGAGTTATTGGTTTGGTTTTGCCAACTAGATTGGTAATTATTGCAATGGGAGAAGTGCTTGGTTTGGGGTTCAATCTTGTGGTGTCCTCACCCAGTGACATAGTAGGGGTAGCGAGGCACGTATTGTATTGTTGCCATCAAGGGTAACAATATGGGGTTTTCATCATATTTCTTGAGTTTATCCCTCTACATCATGTCATCTTTCTTAATGCGTACTCTGTTCTTCATGAACTTAATACTCTAGATGCAGACACGAGTCAGTCGATGTGTAGAGTAATAGTAGGAGATGCAGAATTGTTTCGGTCTACTTGTCACAGACGTGATGCCTATATGCATGATCATTGCCTTGGATAACTACATGATTATTCGCTTTTCTATCAATTGCTTGACAGTAATTTGTTTACCCACCATGATATTTGCCTTCAAGAGAGAATCCTCTAGTGAAACCTATAGCCCGTGGGTCTATTTTCCATCATATATTTTTCAGATTTATACTTGCTGCAATTTATTTACCTTTTAATTTCCGCACTTGTTTACATCTATCTCTATCGCATCTAATCCTTGCTAATAACCGTGAATGGATTGACAACTCCTTTATAGCGTTGGGTGCAAGAGTTTGATTATTTGTGTAGGTGCATCCATTAGTGACTTGCTTGTTCCTCCTACTGCATTGATACCTTAGTTCTCAAAAACTAAGGGAAATACTTATCTACTTCGCTGCATCACCCTTTCCTCTTCAAGGGAAAACCAACGCATGCGCAAGAGGTAACAATAAGGATTTCTGGCGCCATTGCCGGGGAGGATACACATCAAGCCTACCAAGTACCCATCACAAACTCATCTCTTGCATTTAATTTATTTTCAATTTGCCTCTCGTTTTCCTCTCCCCCACTTCTAAAACAATTTTCTTAAAAATAAAAAAAAAGATTTGCCTTTTTATTCGCCCTTCTTTTGTTTGCCTTTTGTTTGCTTGTGTTGCAATGTGCCTTCTATTTGCTTTCATCTTCGCTTGCTAAAAATCTATTGATATCGATCCTCATCCACTTGCTAATATTTTTAAAATACCAAATTATGATGAACCAATTGCTAGTGAGTTGAGTGCACTTGATTATCACTATGAAGTTTTGTTTGAAAATCATGAATCTAATTTTTTTGATGAAGTGTTGAAAGAAGAAATTTGTAAGGACATTCATGATAGTTCCTTGAATGAAACGCATGATTGCCATGTTGATAGTATGAATCCTCTGAATATCCACGATGCTAATGATATGCAAAACCACAAACTTGGGGATGCTATGCTTGATGAAGATGATATTTTTTGTTCCCCAAGTTTTGGTAATGACATGTATGCTATAATTGATCATGAAAAGAATGCTTTGTGTGATAGATATATTGTGAGATTCCTTCATCATGCTACTGAAAATTACTATGAGAGAGGAACATACGCTTTTACATATTGGAATAATATCAAGTTTCTTCTCTATGTGTTCAAAGTTTGGAAGCTATGCTTGTTTTGCCTTCCTATGATAGTTGATTTTTGTTCCCATAATTTGTTTGCTCACAAAATCCCTATGCATAGGAAGTTGGTTAGACTTAAATATACTTGCCATGTGATTCAATATGTTCTTACTGTTTCAATTAGGAATTATGTGCCCGTAGATTTCATTGTTTTTATATAGATTGCAATTCTACATGTCATATTATTCTTTGTAGACCTTTCCTTAGAATGATTGGTGCAATTATTGACATGAAAGAAGGAAACATTAGATTCCAATTTCCATTAAGGAAAGGCATGGAACACTTTCCTAGAAAGAAAATAAGATTACCTTGTGAATCTATTATGAGATCTACTTTTGGATTGCATACCAAAGATGACAATACCTAGATCTATTGTGTTTTGCCTAGCGAGGGGCGTTAAAGAATAGCGCTTGTTGGGAGGAAACCAATTTTATTTTTGTGTTCTGTTTTTGCTTCTGTTTTTTGAGTGTTTAACACATTATTACTTCTATATTAATTGTGTTTTGGTATTTTAATTAGTGTTTGATCCAAGCAAAACCTTTGGGGTGATCTAAGGTAGTTGTTGATTTGATCTTGCTGGAAAACAGAAACTTTTGCGCTCAGTCCAGGAATTTTATAATCTTTTCAGAGCGTCTAATTGATCTGAACTTTTTACACAAGATTGATATTGAAATTTACCAGTTTTTCCTAATTACTCAGAATTGTTTGAGTTACATAAGTATACTAAGTTTCCAGATTGCTACAGACTGTTCTGTTTTTTGATAGATTCTGTTTCTTTGAGTTGTTTGCCTATTTTGATGAATCTATGGGTTGTATCATGTGGTATGAGCCATGGAGAAGTTATATTATAGTAGGTATAACACCAATATAAATAAATAATGAGTTCACAACAGTACCTAAAGTGGTGATTTATTTTCTTATACTAACGGATCTCACGAGTTTTCTGTTAAGTTTTGTGTTGTGAAGTTTTCATGTGTTGGGAAAGATTGGATGGACTATTGAATAAGGAGTGGCAAGAGCCTAAGATTGGGGATGCCCAAGGCACACCAAGTCATATTAAATGATGCCAAAGATCCTAAGCTTGGGGATGCTCCGGAAGGCATCCCCTCTTTCGTCTTCAATCCATCGGTAAATTTACTTGAGGCTATATTTTTATTCACCACATGATATGTGTTTTGCTTGGAGCATCTTGTATGATATGAGTATTTGCTTGTTAGTTTGCCACAATCATACTTGCTGCACACATCTTTTGAGAGATACACAATGAATCGTGTAATTATTAGAATACTCTTTGTGCTTCACTTATATCTTTTGAGTTGGCAATTTTGCTCTATATACTTCACTTATATCTTTTAGAGCACGGTGGTGTTTTCGTTTTATAGAAATACTTGAACTCTCGTACCTCACTTATATTATTTTGAGAGTTTGTAAAAATAGCATGGTAATTTGTCTAGGATATGAATTTAGTCCTAATATGATAGGCATACAAAATGGATATAATAAAAACTTCCATATTAAGTGCATTGAGTATTTATGAGAAGTTTGATTCCTTGCATAAATTTTTTAGATATAAAGATGGTAATGTTAATAGACATGTTAGGAAGTAAATTGTGATTTGGAAAATACTTGTGTAAAGGTTTGTGATTCCCGTAGCATGCACGTATGGTGAACCGCTATGTAAGGAAGTCAGAGCATGACTTGTTTATAGATTGTCAACCTTTGTGTGAGTGTCGGGGGGTGCGATGGTTAACTCCTACCAACCTACCCCCTAGGAGCATGCGTTTAATGATTTGCTTCAATGACTAATATACTTTTGCAATAAGTATGTGAGTTCTTTATGACTAATGTTGAGTCCATGGATTATACGCACTCTCACACTTCCACATTTGCTAGCCTTTCTAGTACCACGCAACTTTTGCCGATGCAACAAACACTTTCCTCAATACAACCACCATATACCTTCCTCAAAACAGCCACCATATATATTTCCTCAAAACAGCCACCATACCTACCTATTATGGCATTTCCATAGCCATTCCGAGATATATTTCCATGCAACTTTCATCATATCCTTTTATGACATGCACCATCACTTCCATATTGCATATAGAATCATATTTTGTCATAGGTATCGAGTTATAATTTTCCTTTTGAGTTGTAAGTAAATAAAAGTGTGATGATTTTCATTATAGAGCATGTCCCATGTGAGGAAAGGATGATGGAAGCTATGATTCCCTTACTAGTAGGGACGAGAGTCCGAACTTTATGAAAAATAAAAGAGGCCAGCGAAGCCCAAATAAAAATGAATAAAAGAGGCATTAGATGCCTAACAAAAAAAGAAAAAAGAAAAAATGATAAAAAAAAGAGAGAAGGGACATTGCTACTACCTTTTGCCACACTTGTGCTTCAAAGTAGCACCATGATCTTCATGATAGAGAGTCTCCTATTGTGTCACTTTCATATAGCTAGTGGAATTTTTTCTTCATGATGCACGTCCACTTGTTTCCTTTTGCGCTCCCCAGTCCAGCTGCAGATCAGACCATCTGTCCCTCAAGAATGTAAACAAAGGACACAGTCATGCGCGCGGGCACCTTGCCCTCCAGCCACAAAGTGTTTGCGGCGCAACATGTTTAGTGTATTGAGACAGTCCACGAGCAGCAGCCATGTGAAGACTTTCAACTTCATCGTACATTTTGATTTCCATGTCCATTTAAAGGAGTCATGCACCAGGATTTCTCTGAAGCGGTACTGGTAGAACTTGGACGATGTGTATATCCCCCCCCCCCAGTCGTATATCCAGGCATTGCTTTGAGCTCCCAAAATTTGAACATCCGTAGCAACAGCCTGCATCCATCGGACCTCTGCGAGCGCCTACGGCGACAACGGCAGTTGGAAGTTGTCCCCGAGCGAGCTCGATAGCAGAAGCTCGTGAGTAGACACATCTTCGTCATCCGCAAACGAAAATGCTCTTGGATAGCGATCTGATAGAACTTGGTCACACCAACAATTCTTCCAAAACAGAGTTGTTAGGTCGTTGCCCACTTTGACCGGCATCACACCCCTGTATATTGGCATCAATTGGATCAAATCTCGCCACCAAAAAGATCCACAGGGCCCAACCGCATGGGGAATTGAATGTGTATAGTATGTTTCCGACACAAGGTTGACCCAGAGTACATCATGCCTATTATAAAACTTGTCCAAGAACTTCAGCAATAACTCTGTGTTTAGAGTCTTAGTGTTAATGATCCCTAGCCCCACTTTCAATTTCGTCTTGCACACCATGTCCCACGCCACCAGCGAATGTGAAGTGGTCCCTTGGTCAGTTTTTTTCCTCCACAAACAGAGATGTCTGAGCTTGTCCAAGGGCGCAAGTATTTTTGGTGGTATCTGTATGGTGCACATGGCAAATATGGCGATCGACGTTAGTGCAGTGTCAACTAGGGTGAGCCTGGCTCCATGGGAGGCCATGCAAAGAGTAGATGACAATTTATGTTCAAATCTGCATACCAACGGCATTAGGTCCGTCATTGTAGGTTGGGTGGTACCCATCGGCAGGCCAAGGTACGTGAACGGCATCGCGCCCATCGTGCATTGAAAGATTGTAGATAGTCTCTCTGTTTCCTCCTGCGAGAGGTTTATCGGCACAATGGTTAATTTTTGGAAATTAATTTTCAGCCCAACTGATTCAGCATAATCCATCAGTATTTCTTTCATCACTTCGGCTTGTCGCTCGCAGGCTTTCATGACAATGATAGTGTCGTCTGCGTATTGGATAACTGGGAATTTTGAGCCAGCTCTTTCTGGGATGGGGCTTGATATTAATTGTCTCTGCATTGCATCATTAATAGCCGCCTTAAGCAGATCAGTCGCAAGAACGAATATGAGTGGAGATAGAGGGTCCCCTTGTCTCACCCCCATTAAACATTGGAATTGCCGACCAGGCACTCCATTCAGAAGCACTGATGATTTCCCTGATTTGAAGATACATCTCATCCAAGATAGCCATTTGTCATTGAAACCCATCGCTTTCATAATCTCAATCATCGAGGAGTGTTAGATGGTGTCAAAAGCTTTAGAGAAATCAAGCTTCAAAATAAAACTTTTTTGCCCTGAGGACTGACATTGGTGGATATACTCGAATGCCCAGGCAAGGCAATCCTGTATGGTTCTCTCTCTAAGAAATCTATATTGCTTTTGATGGATTATGTTCAGAATGACCAGTTGCAGTCGGTTTGCTAAAACTTTTGTAATGATTTTGAGATAGCAATTTAGTAGGGTGATAGGTCTAAAATCATTAGGACAGCCTGGGGAGTTGACCTTCGGGGTGAGGGTTATATGCCCATAGTTGATGCTTTCAATATCAAGATTACCACTGTGGAAGTCATCGCAAAGATGATAAACATCATGTTTAATGGTATCCCAACAGGCCTTAATGAAATGTCCCGAGAATCCATCTGGCCTTGGCGCTCTGTCTACTGGCATTTTCCTCACCACTTCATCAATCTCTAGTTGTGTGAATGGTGTAGTGAGCCATTCATGGTCTATAGACTTTATGATCGATGGGAGGTCAAATTTCTGATTTGGGGGCCGAAGACAACCCAATCTCTCTTTGAAAGCAATATAGAGGATTGCTTCCTTTCCAGCGTGATCTTGTACTTCCTCCCCTTCTCGGTTTTTCAGAGTTGTAATCGAATTGCTACAGTAGCGTTCAGTAGCCATCCTGTGAAAAAAAATTGTTCTCATCACCAAAATTTATGATCCTCATCGCACATCTATCTTTCCAATATTGGTTTTGGTAAGCAAGAAGTTTCAAGGCATGTTTCTTGAGGATAATCCTGAAGTTTCTCTCTAGTACTGTCAATTGTTTAGAGTTTTCTATAGTGTCTAGTTCACTTATTGCTTTCTCGGTATTTTTCAACAGAATTTTCAATCTCGACAACCCTTTACCCATTTCTTAAGTGTATATCTAAGTCTTTTCATTTTGTGGCAGATTCTTGCAGCACTATTGATTAAATAGCATGGTCTGTCCCAACATTGTTTAACCACATCTTGAAATTCGTGGTGTTTAATCTAGAATGATTCAAACCTGAAGACGCTGCTTTGTGGGAGTTTGGTCTGGATGTTTATCACACATGGCACATGGTCAGATGTCACCTTGGCTATTAGTTGAGCTTTAATGTTTGGGAAGGATGTCGTCCAGTGGTTAGATGTGAAAAAACAGTCGAGATTCTCCAGGAGAGGATCAGATTGCATATTACTCCATGTGTACTTTCTCCCATTAACTGGAATTTCAATGATACATTGTTCCCTGATCATTTCATTGAACTTAAGCATGTCATTGTGATCGCCACCTGGTTTATTACGATCATCCGGTGAGAGAATGTAGTTGAAGTCACCCAACAGCAACCAATCTTCATTATGTGGTTTGTGTAAATCAAATAACCAGTTTGTATAGGTAATCCGGTCTTGACCATCGCATGGCCCATATATATTTACTAAATTCTAGTTGTCCCCTGATTGCTTGGACACAAAGTTTATAATGTGTGTGAAAAATTCTAAAGATTTAACAGTACCATCAAAGACTGAACTATTCCATAGAGTAATTAAGCCACCAGAAGCACCTCTCGAGGGGCAAAAGCATATTTATCAAATTTATGCGGGAAAAAGTTCTTAATATAAGCAAGATCAAAAGACATTCGTTTGGTTTCTTGCAAGCAAATAATATCACAACCACTAGATTAAATGCAATTACGGATAGCTAACAGTGTCTTGCTAGAATTCATGCCACGCACATTCCATGACAGTACATTCCAATTCTTGGATGTCATTCTGCAGTCGTATCAAAACTTGTGTTATCCTCCTCCAGCTCCTCCGATTGAAGGATTGTTGTAGATAGCTATGTAGCATCTATGTCGCACAATCGCACTCCAATGTGGTGAATAGTGGTGATGGACGTGTGCGCTGGCACCTTCTTTAGTTCCACCCCGATGTTGCTCTGTTTAGCAAATAAAACAACAGTTGGTATAATCCTGGGCAAAACTTTGGATTTAGTGGTACATTTTTCAGAGAAATTTGTTACCTTAAATCCATCATATTTGGTCGTTCTTGCACTCCTGAGTAGCTAAGACTCTGAATCTGGTACAAGCTTGACAACTCTTTTCCTCCTCTTAACATTACCTCTATGCCCTGCTATGGTTTGGATTTGTTCTAAAGCTTGGAATCTTTGTCCAGCCGAGCTCTTTTACTGACAGGCAGTTTGTTGGTTTCTGGAATTGAGAAGATCATTGGTGGAACTATTTCAAAAGTTTCAGCCCAGGTCCTCTTGGGGATACAACAATTATAGGTAATGGGCTAGAATGAAGGACATGAGGAGTACAGCACACACGACTTGAAGTTGTTCAGCTGGGTACTAATGATGAAGGAGGTATCTCTCTGATCTTCCTCTATGCAATTGGGTTCTAGCATTGGAGGATATTTCTTGTAAATATGTTCCTTCATGAGTTGGAGATACTCCATCAAGGGGGATATCTCTAGAGCAGAGATGTTACAGCCAGCTCGTAGGAAGGTAAAACTTCCACTTTCCCCTCCCTCGGTAAGTGCATCTACAGCTCTTTCAACATCCAGCACATGTGAATGACATAGATCCATGGCATCATCACAAACATTGTGTACTGGAGGTATTCCATCCATCATCGATGGGCCTTCATATTCTTATCGCTCTCCAACTGGTTCCTCTATATACTTGTGTGGGTGGGTTCTCCGGCGGCTAGACGCCCCATCCATTTGCCTGCACTTGTTGTGGTGGTCCATGTTCCACATTTGGCGCCTAGCCAGCCTCGACATTTTGTTGGTGCCAGATATGTTGTTGGAGCATGTGTTCTTGTGCTGCAGTCGGGTATGGTAGCTGTCTAGGGTGCGGGGATGCATTCATCGGCGGTGGGGGTTCCTCATTACCAGCATTGGGTGGATTAGTTCGGTGACTATGAAGGATGTAAGGATGTAATTAGGAACTGTCCATGATCTGCCAAGACCCACATATGGGTTTTCCCTTCTGATGATCAAACTGCAGGGTATATTACTGAAGCTAGTAACCAGAGCTCTCACAATCACCCTTGATTTGTTGACCCCAGGACTCTGTCAAAGCAAAAGTTTACCGAAACACGACGCTGCCTTGCTGACATAGTATTCAGTCTGTTAATCTAGAGGGAAAGCTAAGAACATGATCCAAGTTTCTGCTTCAAACACGGGTATTCTCATATTGAGGCCTTCATCGTGATGAACAACAAAGAAAGTGAAATCTTCGTCATATGGATACGACCCCATTGCAATCAGATCATCGCGAACCATGGAAGAAGAGGATCCAAAAAGATCGGCTCCAACCGGATAGGTTCCATGATAAGTTACCATGAGGAGGAAGTCTTGTTCAAGGATGCGTCGTAGCTCGGCCACCACTGCAGCTCTCTCATCCTCCGTGGTGTTCTTATTGAGCGTGATGATGGCGAAGTGCTCATGAGACAGCGGTGGGTCTCCAACCACCATAATGTTACGTTGCAGACGATCCGGTGGTCCATCTTCAAGGTGGACGGGTCTAGGGAGGAAGGAGTGGAGAACAACCGGGAAGTTTGCCATAGGCGACGGAGATGGCGAGGGCGAGTTTGGTAGAGGGCTGGTTGCTGCGGGTTCTGGTTCCTTGGTGGGGTGGAGATTGCGTCAGGGTTACAGATTCCAAATGTGCGGCGCCTCGATTTTCACAAGGACTAGTATGACCTACCGTGTGAGGGGGAATAGGGATATATTGTTTCCTATTCTCCCTGTGTATCGTGATACTCGATTGATCTCGTTGGTAGTTATTTTTAGGAAACCAAACTTTCCTTCGGAGTCTAATAAAATTTGGAGTAGGTTTTAGTTTTGGCTTGTAAACCCAAGTGCCCTTATTAAAAAACCTAGCACGACAAGACAGACTGATATGGCCAAGCTGATCACCGGTTTTGCATCGTGGGCCATCAGTACATGAGTGCCTAAGATGTCCATGTCTCAAGCAGAGAGTACAGAATGTTTTAGAGTTCTTAGGAACCCATATAGCTTTCTTCTTAAACCTCCCTCCATTTCTAGTTTGATAATTGTCATTCTTAGCATAAACCTTGTCACCGTGATCGAAACAATTGCTACAGGTATAACCAAGGGATAGGCAAGCGTGGCAAATGATACCTGGGCAGGTAGAAGCAAGATGACCTCTCCGATAACATGTACTGCAACGATTTAGGAGCCCATAGATTACTGCAGATGGTGGGATTGAATGAAGCTGCAAGCTCATCATGATGTTGATGTCCGAATATTATCCTTGACGTAAATCCAAAATACTATCCAATAAAAATTCCGAGAGGCTTGACCAATATAAGTGTTCAAAATGATGAGCCATGAACGTACGTGCATGCACTATATTACCACATGAATTTGTGGATATGGTGATGGAGCCAAATTGAAGTACCTTTTGACAAGGAGGATGTGGATCACTTAACTTTTCATTCAGATTATCGGAAACAGCCTTGTTTGCGCACTCATCAAATTTAGTCAACACAGAGCCAACTCGCTGCATGTCATTAGACGTAAAACCAAATTTTGTCAGTTCCTTATTCGCAGAATGATCTGATATTGCACTGGCCCTCAGAAAACCAAGATCCGATTTGACAGCAACAGGAGTACGAGCAGAGATCTCATATAATTCGCCACTAGAAGGACAAATAATATCCCAACTGGAATAATCAATGTGATCCTTGAACAAGTGGAAATGGCATACAAAGTCCGACCAAATACGATCTTGCAATCCATAGATGAAGTGTCCTACTCGATTGGAGGAGACCGAAAATCGGAAGGTTCTTAATCCCAAGGATCTGACGTTGAAACCCGCCGCCAATCCCCCAATGCAACATTGTAATACTAAACCAACAGATTCCTCCGTGAGAGTGAAGGAAGCCGAAGAAAAAGAGACGACCAAGAAGAATTCCTTGGAACCAGTAGAAGGAGAGAAGTGCACCGTAGATCTGAATTTCGAACGAACCTATTTGGCCACCTTGATGCCTGGGTTGAGATCCCATTGCAGAAGGGAAGCCATGTTGACCTAGAATGGCTAGAGAACACCATTGTTGGGGTGGAGATCGCCGGCCAGAGAGAGAGGCGGGAGGTGGTGGGCATCCGCCATTAGCCCTCCTACTAGATTGATTCCCCACTAGAAAGTTACGTGGAAATCTTGGGCACCCTTGTGAATCAAGTTCTTCGCTTGGCTTGCCATGCAAGAGCGTTGTTGGACTGTCGACCGCCTAGCCAGTCATGGGTACCGCATGATCCTCCATGTCACCTTTGTGATCAGGAAACTGAAGCCATGAAACATCTTCTTGTCTGCTGCACGTTCTCCCGATAGATTTGGTGCAACTTGCTATCCTGGTGCAACCTTGCCTTGACTCCACCCACACTGTCCGACACTTTCTTGGAGTGATGGCACACTACATGATCGGCTACTACTGCACCACTTAGGAGAGGGATGTCCTCGACGATTCTTCTAATTGCCTGGTCCATCCGAACACATCGAAAATGTGTTCTTGATGAGATGCAACAATCAATCGCTCGCCTGACCAATTCCGTCAAGGACGAGGCTAGATCTTGGGTGAAGGCGACACCACAGGTCACGCCACCATACTGTTGTAGATGTGTCTTGTATTAGGTTGGGTCGAGCAACCCAAGGTTCTTGTCTCAAATGGGTCTCGCGCAATCCTTGTGCACGCCTTGCCCTAATGCCACCCCCTCTCTCTTGTACGCTTGCACAACAATCTTCTACATGTCAATGAATGATACACAAGTAGTTGCGTATTCACGTTTTCTTTAAATCAACCTTTTATTTTAAAAGATGAACAATTCTAAATTGGCAAATATTTCTTTAAAATTTATGAACTTTTCGAAATTCCAATGAACATTTTTTAATGTTTCTTCAACATTTGAACATTCTTCAACATTTTGGGATTTCTTGAGTATGTGAATATTTTATTTACTTCATGAAAGCCTTTTAAAGTTTATGAGAATTCTTTAAATATGTGAAATTTTTCTAAAATATGCGATTTTTTAATTTTTCGCCATATTTTCAAAATCCATGATTTTTTAGCAATTAAACAAGCCGCCATTTGTAAAAATTTGAACACTTTTTTAATTTCTTGGTTGAATATATTTTGACTTTAGTAGTATTTTTAAAGTTGCATGAACATTTTCCAAATTTCGTATTTCCATTCATTTATCTAAACCGTATATAATTTTTTTGTCTGTTTTGCTAAAGCACATCTAAGTCCTATATCATTGATCTTACGTGGAGATTCGTGTGGGTATTTTTTTTCCTCTTTTTTCTTTCTTTTTGTATGCTTGATTAAGTTACTTAGATGTACAATAACTATGACACATCTAGATATGCTCCAGACACACCCTATTTTTGTGTCTGGAATAAAAGATTACAATAGATTCTGAAATAAAAATGTGCCCGGACCATTTTTGCTTTATGTTGAACGGTACTTCTTTTATAAACTATTATAATAACATTTAAATCACTACTTTAATGATCTAATAGTGATCTAAATGTTCTTATATTAGTTTGTGGAGGGAGTACGTGAGATTTCGGCCAGCCCAGCACAGCGCCCGCATGCGAGTTTACTCGCTGCCCCCCGTCTTATGTGCAGGATAGAAGCTCTACTTTCAAAGCTTGAACAGTTTTATTTTGTCAAAACAAGCAAACCCTCAAACAAATGTGAATGAAGAAGCAGGGACGTCGTAGTTGTAATTCTGTTCGACTGGTCAGTTAGGGCTACGATCGTCGTTGTGAACTAAACTCTTGATTTTATTTCCTTTTATTTTATTTGTTTCCGCCGACGCTCTGCTTTTGCCTTAATAACGGAGAAGGCGCAACGCCCAGGTACTCAGAAAGGCAGATCATCAAGCCATTTCTACCGTACGGCACCACTTTGACGATAGCCTGCTCTTGTGGTAATCCTTGCCCGAAGAACAGTACATCTGACCTCAAGACTTAGAAGAGATTAGCACCATGGATAATGGACCTCGAGAGACAGCAGCAACAACAGAACAGAAGACACACAGAGAGAGAGAGAGAGAGAGAGAGAGATCCAAGCGGAACCTGCATCTACTGCTCGATTTTGGGTTCCTCTTCCAGCGTGATGATTTGTTCAGGAGCATACACACATCAGAGGAGCATTATGATCCAAACTCGTCGAAATTCTTGTGGCGCAGATCGGTGGCGTATCGTGTCGGCAGGAAGGCCACAGCCCGCAGGCCAAAAGCTTTCTGGCCATGCTGCATAATGCAGAGATACAGAACAGCAAAATCACGCACTCTTCCGTTCAGCAGCCAACAAATCTCAGAAAACAAATGACCCAGTTCACACAAGCTGCATCTAAATTTCCTCTTGCTTTCTTCCATTACGCATCTAATTAATCGATACAAAATTATGATATCAACATAACAGCGGCAGCAGCAGCAGCCCGTGGATGATACACAAGTAAGAACACGGAGAGATGGCAAAAATTATCAGTCTATTTCCCGTGGAATACATGATGATATGATGATGATGAACTTATTCACATTATCACATAAGACAGAGTATCAGATATTCAGAACTTGAGTGGTAGTAAAACGGAGACCAAAAATCCAATTCTATCGAGATAGTAGAAGCACTTCGCAGTAGGCAGCCGCGCCGCCGCGTTAGTCCAGGAGCGGGGAGGGGGAGGAGCGACGCATCCGAAGCAGGCAGCAGGTACCGCGGAAGCGGACGGCCGATCAGAGGCGGAGCAGCGTGTCGCAGCGCCAGTCCATCTCGTCGGCGGCCGCGGGGTCCGGCAGGTTCAGATCGAAAGGCAGCGAGGACGAGGACGAGGCGCGCGGAGGCGCGGCGGCCTCGTCTGCGGCGCCGGCGGCGCCTCCCGACGCGCCGTCCTCGCACAGCGCGGACGAGGAGGAGCCGCAGTAGCTGCGGCAGTCCTCCTCGACGGCCGGGGCGCCGATCGCAGCTGCGGCGCGGAGGAGGACGCCGGCGGCCGGGACGCCGCCGCTCCAGGACTCGATCGTGCTGCTGTGGCTAGATGTGGCCGCCGCGGCCATCACCGGCGCGGTGACGGGGGCGGGGGGCGCCGCGCGCGGGGGCGCCGTGGCGGGCGAGGCGGGGAAGTTGGTGCGCGCGGCGGTGCCGCGGAGGTTCCTGGCGGCGGCGTCGTAGGCGCGCGCGGCGGCCTCGGCGGAGTCGAAGGTGCCGAGCCAGATCGGGGTCTTCTTCGCCGGGTCGCGGATCTCGGCCGCGTACCGGCCCGACGGGCGCCGCCGCACCCCGCGGTACCTCACCTCCTCGCCCTCCAGCCCCGGCCCCGGCGGCGGCCTCGCGCGCCGCATCGCGTCGCCTCGCCCTCCCCTCCCTCCCTCGGCGTCCTCTGGCTCGCCTCGTCTGGTGTGGTCTCTCTCGCTCGCTCGCTCGCGCTCGGCCTCCCTCGGCGACTCCACCGTGCGCGCCTTGTTTGTGTGTTTGGTCGGCAGCGGGCTGGCCGGCTGACGCGGCGGGCCCGCCCACGACCGGGCGTCGCGTCGGTTTGTTTATGATTAATTATTCCATTCCAATCGACCGCGTCCACGTCCCCGTCCTCGGGTCGGGTGAGGTGAGGTGAGGTCGGGTCGTGACCTCCCCTCCCCTCTCCGCACCGCGTTCCCGCCCCGCGTCAGCGCGACGCGTACCCCCTCTCCCCGCCGCTGGTAGACTGACCGTCTGTCTGGTGGACGGATTTTTTCCCCCTTTCTGTGATGGACGGATGGGTGCGGAATCGCGGTGGTGGGCACGGTCGGCAGTAGCGCCGTCGGCCACTAGTGGGGCATATTCGCCGACGCTGCCGCCTGGGCTGGGCTGCCGGTGCGTGCCGTGCGGTCGATATTGGTTGCCAAGTTTATTTTATTTATTTATTACGGGACGGGATTTTTAGCGCACGGTTTGTGGATGAGATTGCTGGGAGCCGACACAGCGACACATGGTACTAGCAGGTAGCGTCTGCTTTTCTGCCGCTCACGAAATGGTTCTTCCTTCTGAACTTCATTTCTGCAATTTTGAAACATGGTACTAATAGGTAGCGACATATATGTTTCTGCCAAAATTGCCCTTAAAATCGCAAGCTCTACTGTAGTGCCTGTTCATCTTGAATTCTCCCACAAAGCATCTATTCCGAGCAGTTGTCAAAGATGCATAGGCTACGGCAGTACAGCACTGAAGACAAAAGGAAAGAGCCAATGCATCTCTGAACATTGTGTTACACGTTTATCACTTTTCCATGGGTCTCTCACGCTTGCCTACTTCCATCACGAGTCATGGCAGACGAACAGCACTCGGGGAACAAGTTGCAGCTGACGAGAGGTCAGCAACAAGTTCACTGGTAAGGGTTGCTGAAGTTCTTGAGGAGGTCCGGGATGTCGTGCGCGAGCATGTCGTCCACGGCCTGCACCATCTTGGGCTTCATCTTCTCGAACTTGTCGATGCTGTACCCGGCCAGCACCTGCTTGAAGTGCTCCACGTCGGGGAAGTCGCCCGCTGGAAGGTGGTACTCCCTCTGGACCTGTGGAGCAAGCACAATGTGGAGAAACGAGGCAGTTATGAATCAAGATGCAAGCAAATGAAATTCATTCGATTTCACTCTGCGGCGGAAGAAGGGTCTAACGGGTGGATCTTTGGGACGCTGTTTGTATGAGAGTACCTTTGCAAACTCATCTTGCAAGTTGTCGATGAGTCGCTGTTGAGCCTTGGCTTTCCCCATCATTGCAGGCATCTCCTTCTTCAGCTGGCCAATTATGTAAGCATGGATCTTTGCAGCTCTAGCACGCTTGACAAACTCATTGACCTACGCATGGAAATGGTGGGTCAGTCATATTGAAATTCTGCAGTTCATAAAAGAATTTCATACATCTGATGCTTACTCACCCGGCGATCACAAGCCTTCTTAGGTATGTCTTTCAGGTCAGCAAGGAGATCCTCTTGCTCTTTCTCAAACAATTCCTTTCCAATTGGCCCAACAGCCGATTCATTCACAGGTTTGTCATTAAACGACCTGCAAATATTAGGTTCAACTTAAGTTTCAGGTTACGATGCAAAAAGCATGAACACACAGTCAGTCCTGCACCAACTGTGTGCTGGATTCACACTACATTTTGGTCTTCAAGAATATGCAGTTTTTTCTTTGATACGTAGTATACTAGAGATGTAAGATTACTAAAGTGTTGCAGCATTTTAGAGAAGAGGACTATTACCCAATGTAGACACGCATAACCTCAGGGGTGTTTAGAACTTTCCCAAGGGACCACATCAGTGCGCCGTACACTCTCATAAGCTGCACCAGATTACATGTAATCATGTGCACCAGATTACACATAGGGAAAAAAATAGCAGGACCATACAAATAGATTGCAGGAACATATACCTGCTGAGTGTCAACTTGGTCTGCCTTGTTCAGCACCACACGTATTTTGTCTTCATTCCCACGTAAAGAAGAAATGACACGCTTGAATTCATCACTGATATCAAGCTTGTGAGGATCAAACAGTAGAAGAATAACATCACACTTTGCAGCAAACCATGAAGTTACACCAGTGAAATCATAACTACGCTGGGTCCTTTGCTTTTCACCAGAGAGAACACCAGGAGTGTCAACAAAGGTGATATGATCTAGTAGCTTCAAAAGACAAGGCAGCTATCAGTGTCTGGAATGATTATCTCACATGTATTAGTATCTCAATTAATGCTTACAGGATGCGGCATCTGAGAGCATTCAAACTTTGATAGGAATGCACCCCCAAATGTCGTGAGACCATTGAAAGGCATATTGGCTTGGACTGCAATTGTATTGCCAGGAACAGTCCTTTCATCAGATCCTGACTGATGTCGGAAAAATATATGAGATCAGTGGGATAAAATACGAGTACATTAACAATAGAAGCAAATAGGGAATGCAAATTGATTGTATTTTTTATGTCAAATGTCAGGAACAAATCCTGTCTCAAAAGAAGTGCATAAATATTTTACACATGTGCATTAAAACTATAGACATTAAAGAAATTTTTAATGAAGAGTGAGATAAACAAAACAGCAGTTGTCTTCTGTGTTCCATTATATTCAGCAAACTACAAACACAACACTGTTGTGATAAAAAAAACTTCTCAAACTCCTGGGTTATTACCAAGTTATGTGTTTATTACTAGCTCTCATCAATTCATGCTTTTGCTGACATAGAAATAAAAGCAACTATTAAATCCTCACATCATGCTACAAAATTGCTGAAGCTAGGCAGAACAGACACTACTGTCATTGGTCCATATCTGTATGACATCTTTGTTTCTCAAAAAAGAAAGAGCTGATGTTTTTCCAATCAACATAAATAATTCAGTTAACACTGAAAAGCAAGCATTCCGGGTAAATATGCTCAAGCAATAATTATCTGAAAAATCTCTTATCCTTGCTGCATGTACATAAATATTCATGCAACACTTACCATCACAACTACAAATCTGTCAGTAGTGGGCTCTGGTCCGATATGAGCTCCTGCATTTCAAAAGGCCAATTGAAGTTGCAGTCTGATGTTATATAGAAACGTACCACCAAAATAGATGGTGTGGCTAAAAATGAAACTCAGGTTTTCTGTTTAAAATAAAGCCCCAAACCTGGGAAGTTTGTTTTCAACAGGTGCTTAATGAATGTTGTTTTCCCTGTAGAATATTGACCCAAGAGCATAACCATTGGCTTCGCATCGAAGTCACTGTTCGTCTGAAATATGGAAGAATAAATGCAATGACATACAAGTAATGACTCAATGACACAATCAGGATGAAAGAAGATGGGGTTGAGAACATTATGATCTGCAAATCATAGGGAAACTAGGGTTTAAACAGAAGTCTATACCAGCAATGGAGAGGCAAAATCATTGAACCGGTATGCAACTTCTAAAGGCTTCAGTTTTTCGATGTACAGTCTTTTCAAGCCATCAATTACAGAAGTAACAGCAGTCAGAGGCGTTTGAATCTACAAAGCACCAAAGAAAGAAACTGTTGTGAATGCATGCTCTAATTGGCAAAGACAGCTTATAACGAAGACAGAAAATTAATATGCGCTGCAATGACAAAGTTACTGAAAATGGAAAGATCACACATAAGTCGAGTACCTTCTTTGCTGATTTGGAACTGAACCAGCTGTTTGTAGAAGGTGCTTGCACCTGAGGGGTGCCTGAACACAACAGAAATGATTAGCCTCATACAGGACTTTATTAACATGATTTACCATGGGGAATGGGGACAGACTGATTACCATTTTCTTGTGGGCGAACTGCATTCACAATAGCCATTGATCTCTAAAGCAGAAATACCCATTGCAAAATACCATGTTAGTGTGAGAGGCGGTAAATGCACTTGAATGACACGGGATTATCTGCATATCTAATAAACTTACAGCAAGCAGTTCATCAAGACCTTTCATCACAGGAGGATCGAAGCTACTCAGATCTGCAAACACAACCACAAGCAATCCAGCTCAAAAATCACCCACAGATGAACTCAGAGGAAATAAAAACAGATGAGGCGCAGTTAACAGCGCAACATCATAACAAGGGGGCACCAACCTTCACGCTTGAGACTGTCCTGGGTGATCTCGTTGCCCGCTTGAGCGAGAGACACGAGCTGCAGATTGCAACAGACGAAACCATCAACACCGCACGCACAGTCACATCTCCTACTAGCAGCGGCACAGACTAGCGAACTAGCTATGACGCGCCTAAGCAGAGAGGGCAAGAGTGTGCAAACCTGCATCGCGGCCGCGAACTCGCCGAAGCCGAGGTACCCCTGCCGCTTGGAGTCAGCAATCGCCCAGACCTTGAATCGATCGACAACGGACTAGTTAGGCCCCCATTCACCAGCGGCATCTCGAGGTATCGGCGGGCGGTTCACTCACCTGCTTGAGGTCGGAGCGGGAGAGGCCGGACATGGCGAAGAACTTGGTGGCGTCGGCGCCCGTGACGCGCCCGTCTCCATCTGCAGGGACATCCGGGGACGCGGCCACCGGGGAATCAGCGAAGCATCATCGGCCATCACCTCCCAATCCTTCGATTTGGGGGGGCGCTGGTGGTGGGAACCGCGAAGGTTGCGAGAACAACGCACCTGGGTCGGCGAGGGAGAACCAGTCGGCGTAGATCCTCTGGTGCTCCTTGGAGCAGTCCACGGCAGCGGCGGACCGCGCGATCTCCATCCAAGGCCTCCCTCCTCGAGTCGGCGGCGGCGGCGGCGGCGGCGGCGGCGGCTGACGGGAGCAGCAGCGGCAGCACGAGTGGACAAACGGAAACCTCACGGGGTGCGGGTGCTCTTCTCCTCTCCCCCTTTTGGGCGTGGAATGGGGAGGCATTTGAAATCGGGGACCCCCCCACCCCGCCCTACCGAGCACGCGCCCCGGCGAATTTTTTCAGTTTCTTTAATGGGGCTGGACGCTCCCCTTTATTTTAGGGCTGGACCGGTGCTCGGGATTGTTTCGAACGAATGATGTTCGGCCCATATGATTAGAAGGCCTGTTAGGTCAGTTGTGGGTTGTTTTTTTCACCCGGGCTGAATGTATGAACGGCAGAAAGGTAAAATGGCTCTCCTAACAAACAAACAAAAAGCCTTACTTTTGATCCTAAAACAAAAAGGCTTACTTTCCACAAAAATAAAAATCCTTGCACCCCGTTTGGATGTCTGTATTGGAGAGGGGACCTCCTCCTCCCCTTCGGTGTCCTCCTCCTCCTCCTTTTTCTCATCCCTCCCTTCATGAAGGGAGGAGACACGGATGTCCTCAGATCGAGCATCCGAAGTACCTCGGGCCCTAAGGCATTCCCTCTTCTTCTTGGGATCTTTCTTGACAAGAGCATGTAGGGATCCCGAACAAGTAGGGCCACGAGTTGAGGTGATCAAACCTCCTCGGGCTGCGGCGTCGGGAAGCTGATCAACGCGTCCTTGGATGCCCATTGCTGGTTAGGGAAAAGAAAGTCAGATGGCTAGTGATAATGTTTACGGTACTGGGAACAAGTGAAAGACTACAGGTCGGCTCACCTCAAATGCATCGTTGTCGGCGTTGAAGCCGCGGTCTTCTCCTGCGTCATGAAAATTGTTCCTGGACGGCTTGAACAGCGTCGACCACATGGCGTCGAGACACATGCGGAAGAAGCGCCATACTGGAGCTTCGTGCTCGGCGTTGTATTTCCACATAGGAACATCTCGGACTTGCAGGGGCAGGCTGCGATGATGGAGGGACCACGTCTGCCAGATTGATCTTGGCCTTGATCATGGAGCGAATCCAACCTCTCAAGAGATTGGACCTCCTTCGATTCCCCCAATCGAGGCCCTTCTCTTTTCAAGAGACTAGTTTCTCTACAGGGACGACGTTGAAGGGGCGGGACCTCAGTCTGGCCTTCAGAGAGGAGATCGGTGATATAAACCAGTCCTTTTTTCACACATTGACAGTCTAGATGAAGACGCCCTTGGGCCAGACTGTATTTTGAATATTGTTGATCTTGGCCCCGCCACAATCACTAAGATGGGATCCGCTACTCTTAGACTTGATGTAGAAGAGCTTCAGCCAGAGGCCGAAGTGCGACTCTACGCAAAGAAAAGCCTCACACATCGTAATGAAGGCGGTGATGTGGAGGATGGAGTTCGGGCCAGATGGTGGAAATCTAGCATGTGGAAGAAAAGGAGGCCCCTCAAGAGCGGGTGAAGGGGGAAGCCCGGGCCTCGGATGAGGTGGGGGATAAAGATTACCCTCTTCCCTGGCTTGGGAGTTAGGATGACCTGCGCGAGCTTTGATGCCCAGCAGTTGATCTGCTCGGGGAGATAGTCTGTGGTCTTGAACTCAATGATGGTGCCCACCGTGATAGTGGAGGCCAACCATTTTCCTTTGCCGGCCATGGCGGAGTGTCAAAGTGTGGATGGAAGGGATATGGGAAAGGTGATTTGGGCGTTGGAGCTCTTGAGGATGCTCGCTATGGCGCGGGAAAACAAGGAGTGGTAAAAGAAGTGGGTTATCCCTATGTTCTTATAGCAGGGTGAAAGACCAACAACCCTCATACTGTGTCGTTCAAATCGCCACGTTCCCTGCCATCATTAAACGTGCCTTGGTCAAAAAAAAAATGATGATATCCCCTAAAATACGGGGCACGATCTCCACTTTAGCGGGATGGGCCAATAAGGTAACTGCCTCGAAGCACGATTTTACTCATCACGACAGACCCAGACCGACTTTTAAGTAGTGGCGGTTAAGTAAAAGGTGTTATGTGTGAAACTGACCGTTTATATTTTTGTGATGACCCTTCAGGATTGAGTGGTTGTGCGGACTTTGGATCCTAACACTAGTGATCAGGAGAACTCGTCTGCCAAGCCGAAAACATCCAAGGCCAGAAGATCCGAAGAGTGTGGTTGTCCTTGGCAATTGGAGACTAGTTCAAGGGTTATTGTGGTTGTCCTGGACTCAAAAATTGCAATCCTTCTTCCGGAGTTGTTCATGATATCAAAGTCTCGGTGCTAAGTTGTTCATCTTTTCTTTTCCGGAGTTCAAATGGTTCCTGGTTATCTCATCTCGAAGGTCCATCTAAATCATAGCAAGGCTTAAATATTGGTTGATTCAACCTTCAATTCATCTCTACCATCACTTTTATTACTGGAGTTCTTCCAAGAGGTTCGTCATGGTGGTTCGCTAAGGATCTAATTCATTCTCAAAGTGTTCTTCAAGATTCTTGTTGGAGGATCTCAAGTATCCTTTGCCTTGCGTTCAAAGTGCAAATTCTTTCTACCTATCTTTGAGGTGGTGTTATGATTCAAATTGTCAAGAATTAGATATGTAAACTAGTCATTATTTCTCAAGGTTATCTTGGTATAGCTTCCAACTGAAGCTTTTCCTAAGGATTATTGCTATTATGGTCCTTATCAATGATCCAAGTATTATTTAATCCTATCGGGGAAAGAGGTAGTCATCTCTTTGTTGATCTCAATCAAACTAATCAAGGCCCACGACAAGCTTATTCTTTTCGTTGTTGATTTTACAACAACTCCATTCAATCCTTCTTTGTAAGGATGCTTTTCAAATTCAATTGTGGTAGAAGTTATCATTTTCTTTCCGTTCTTTTCTTCCTAGTGATTTATCTTCTATTCTTTGTTCAAGAGGCATTGTGATGTTGCTCTCTTCTAACCATCATCTTGTGTTGTCAAGATCGTGTTATTTTCCTCCCTTATCCATTTAACCAGAGTGTTGTGTCCTCTTTTCAAGTTCTTTCATCTTATCAGGTTTTGCTTCTCTTTCAACTGAAGTGTTGCTCATATTCTTTTTTCTCATTCCTTGTCTACTTTGCTTCAATCGGACTGATTTTGAATTCTTGCTTGTTCCTTCTACATTCTTCATTTCTTTGCAACCTCCAACGTACATTCTTTCACTTGTTTGTCAAAGAAGCAACTAAGTTTTACATCTTCTTTTCTCTTCCTCTTCGCATTCCTGAATCTCTGGGCGAGATCTCTTGTAAGTGAGGGAGAGTTGTGACAACCCAAGACCAAGACCTCCATGTTCCGTGATTATGTTCATGCTTGCATGCTATGATGTTTGTCTTTTTTCGGGTTTACATCATGCATAATCATCTCCGTTGCATATTTTTTTGTGTGTGATCTTACTTGAAGCTCATTCCCTCATCTTATCTTGCTTTGGCATCTTGTTCATCGCAACCAAATCCCTCCTTAAGTCCAAAACCCCATTCTAGCTTCTCTCTTTAGTTTTGCACACATTTATTCGAGTAACATATTTCTATCTCAGAAAAATGTTCTCTTGTTTTCTATAAAACACACACCAAGCATGTATCCACCCCTCCAATTTTCAAGACGTTTGGAATTGTTTTGGTTGGACTAAGAAATAATCCAAGTTTGAAATATTTTCCAAGTAGCATAATTTTCTAGTCTCTAAAAATTACCAAACCAATTTTATAGACTTGGTGGGACTTTTCATACCTTAGCACTCTTGCATGTTGAACTTCTTGATTAAGTCATTGGTGTACTTTGTTTGAGAGATGAATGTACCTTCTCTCGTTTGCTTGATTTGTAGACCGAGAAAGAATTTCAGCTCACACATCATAGACATCTCATACTTCTCTGACATCAACCTTCGAAATTTCTCACTGAATTGTGGGTTAGTAGATCCAAAGATAATATCATCCACATAAATTTGGCACACAAATAATTCACCATTAAATCTCTTTGTGAATAAGGTTGCGTCAATTTTACCAATTTCAAATCATGTTTCAATAAGAAACTTCGTTAGGCATTTATACCAAGCACAAGGGGCTTGCTTAAGACCATATAAAACTTTGCAAAGTTTGTAAACATGGTCAGGTTTCTTAGGATTTACAAAACCAGGTGGTTGCTTAACATAGACCTCTTCTTCAATCTCACCATTTAATAATGCACTTTTAATATCTGTTTGGTAAAGTGTGATATCATGGTGATTAGCATAAGCAAGAAGGATTTGAATGGCTTCTAGTCTAGCAAAAGGGGCGTAGGTCTCACCGTACTCCATACCTTTGAGTTGCGTAAATCCTTGAGCTACGAGGCGAGCCTTGTTGCGTACGACTTGACCGTCTTCACCTTGCTTGTTGCGAAAAACCCATTTCGTGTCGATGACGTTTTGCTCGTCCTTGGGTTTCTCCACGAGTGTCCACACTCCGTTCCTTTCAAAGTTGTGAAACTCTTCATGCATAGCGTTCACCCAATCCGCGTCTTCAAGAGCTTGTTCTACCTTCAAAGGTTCAATGCTAGAAATGAAATAATACTGCTCACAAAAGTTAGCGAAGTGAGTTTTAGAGCGAGTGATTCTCCCGGTTTGTATATCACCAAATATTTGGTTTAGGGGATGGTTCTTGGTCACTTGTGCTCGAACTCGGGTCAGCTTCCGGTTGTTGGATGGTGTAGTTTCTTCTTCATCATCATCTCCTTCATCTTCGTTGTTGTTGAAGGTGTCGTTCCCTTGAGGTGGTGGTGAAGGAGGTTGTGGTGGATCTTGAGGATATACTTCCTCCTCTCTTCCTCTCGTCGTGTACCACTTGTGGATGCTTCCATGTCATGTTGTTGGTAGCCTTGGTCCGAAGTTGGAGCTTCCACTTGGGTTGATGAAGTACTTTCCTTCACCTCCGTGGGACGAATCTTGCCGATAGGCAAGTCTTGGATAGCTTCCGAAGGATCTTTATCATCTACATCATTTGGCAATTGTTCGACTTGCGAACCATTAGACTCATCAAACTTCAAATCTACCGTCTCTTCAACTTTTTGAGTGAAGTTGTCACGGTAAGTGTGAGAGTTCGATCCATAACCAAGTAAGAAACCTTCATGAGATTTGGGAGCAAATTTAGCACGGCGATGCTTATCGAGAATGTAACACTTGGAGCCGAATACTCGAAAGTATCCAACTTGGGGTTTGTTACCGGTGAGAAGCTCGGATGCCGTTTTACCGAGAAGCTTGTGCAAGTAGAGTCGGTTTGTGGCATGACATGCTGTTTCCACGGCTTCTGCCCAAAAGTGTCTTGGCATCTTGTATTCATCAAGTATCGTTCTTGCCATCTCAATGAGGGTTCGATTCTTTCTCTCAACAACTCCATTTTGTTGAGGAGTGCACGTAGCCGAGATCTCATGTGAAATATCCTATTCGTCAAGAAAGGTATCCACATGGGTGTTCTTGAACTCCGATCCATTATCGCTTTGAACCTTCTCGATCTTCACTTCAAACCGATTTTGCGCTTTGCGTGCGAAGTTCTTGAAGATCTTTTGTACCTGTGACTTATCATCAAGAAAGAATACCCACGTAAATCTAGAAAAATCATCAACTATAACTAGACCATAGGAATTTCCATCGAGACTCTTTGTAAGCATTGGGACCAAAAAGATTCATGTGAAGTAACTCGAGTGGTCTCCTAGTAGTCATGATATTCTTAACGAGATGACTTCCACCTACTTGCTTTCCCGCTTGACAAGCACTACAAAGTCTATCTTTGTCAAAGATAACATATTTAACACCAAGAATGTGACCATCCTTGATAAGCTTATCTAGATTGCGCATGCCTACATGTCCAAGCCTTCTATACCATAACCAACCCTTAGATGATTTTGCAACGAGACAAGTATGAGGTTGGGCCTTTTTAGTTAAATCAACAATGTATAGATCACCTCTACGAATACCGGTAAAGACAATTTTATGATTATCAAACCGAAACACTTGGCAATCTATTTTAGTAAATAGCACATTGAAACCAAAGTCTGCTAGTCTAGATATGGAAAGAAGATTGTAGCCAAGGGATTCAACAGGCATCACATTTTGAATTGAGCTATCATGAGATATGGCCACCTTACCAAGGTCAAGTACCTTACCCTTAGAGTTGTCTCCAAAGGTCACGTACCTCTGAGGACCTTGATTAGGCGTGATCTCTTGGAACATGTCTTTATCACCAGTCATGTGATCCGTGCATCCACTGTCGAGAATCCACTCTTTTCCGCCGGCCATGTAATCCTTGAAGTTCGCCATTAGACTTAGATTCCTCATGATCTTTTCATGCTCGATGTCGAACAACTCATCTTCATCATAGTAGCCATGTTGCACATTGTCATCATCAAGTGGGAAATCCTCATCATAAAGAACAAGAGATTCGTTAGAATTGTGATCATGATAATGTTCAAGCCTATGAATGCGAAGTACTTCTATAATGATATTGTTGATAGTTGTGACATCTCCTTTAGCACGCATAAGATCACGGCGCTCAAATAGGCATTTATCAAAGTTTGGATCAGTAGGCTTCATTTGTGAAAAGCAATAGTTTTACGAAGAATTTCGTCAAGATTTCCTAATGAAAGATTTGGATATCGTTTATCCAAATCAGTCCACAAAGTATAAGCACATGCAAAGTTCTTCAATTGAGAAAGCACAAATCTTGGTAAACCTCTAAGAATAAGATTGATAGTTCTTAGGTTACCAAGCATGTTAATTTCCTCTTCGTGTGTGGGATGTAATTCATCAATGAGGAGCACATAGGGATTTTCAATATGTTTCTCAAATGGAATTTATTAGATAGATCAATCATGGCATTCTTCCATTGACTATAGTACTCTCCATCAAGAATGGGCACTCTACAATACAAACTCTCCACACTAGACACATCCATCTTCCTCCACTATGTTGAAACCAAAGCAATGGAGACCAATGCTCTGATACCACTTGTAGGATCACTAGATGTATATGTCTAGAGGGGGGTGAATAGACTACAAGTAGAAATTTAAAACTACCTCAAGCATAAGACAAGATGTTGGCAGTTTTAGCATACATAATTAGTCTATGCACCCAACACATGCAAGTCATCAAGTATAGCAGCGGAAAGTAAAGACATTGCACATGGAAGTAAGGAGTAGAGATAGAGAGATCAAACGCATGAAGGACACAAGATGATTTTTCCTGTGGTTCCGAAAGGTGATGCTATCGTACATCCACGTTCATGGAGTCTTCAACCCACGGAGGGTAATGGTTGCGAGAGTCCACGGAGAGCTCTACCCACGGAGGGTTCCGCAAAGAAGCAACCTTGACTATACCATGACAGCCTATGTCCACGAAGAACTAGCCTTACTTGGGGTAGATCTTCACGAAGTAGACGATCTCCTTGCCCTTAGAAACTTCTTGGTTCACTCGACAACACGAAGTAGGAGGCTCCCAAGCGACACCTAACCAATCTAGGAGGCACCACCCTCCAAAAGGTAATAGTCTCGGTAATGCGATGAACTCCTTGCTCTTGTGCTTCAAGAGGATAGACTCCTCAACACACAATCACTCTCTCACAGATTTGGCTTGGTAGAAGAGATTGATTGGGTAGAAATCAACTTGGGGAGGCTAGAAATCAAGATCCATCTGGTTGCAGTGGAAGATCTTGACCTCAACACAAGGGTAAGTGGTTCTCTCTCAGAAAATCAATAGGTGTGAGTGGGGAACTGTTCTGAGTGCTTCTCTTGGGAGTGAGTGGTGGTGGAAGGGTATATATAGGCATCTCCAAAAATCCAACTGTTACACACAAAATGACCAACTCGGTGACACCGATGTGTTAATCTCGGTGGTACCGAAGTGACCAAAAGGTGGCAACTTTTGAATCTTGGTGAGACCGATATAGGAATCTCGGTTGCACCAATAAGGTTACCAACGGTCAGAATGTCGAATCTTGGTGACGCCAATTCAAAAATCTCGGATGGACCGAAATTGTGAACTTGCGTAACAGAAAGTTGGCAACCTAACTCAGTGGCCGAATGCAGAATCGGTTGCGCAGAAAAGCTAGGGTTTGGCTGAGTTTGTCTAGGGTTTGGAATCAGTGGCACCGAATGCAGAATGTTGGTTGCACCGATTTTGAATATTTTGCTTTGGATGGACTTTTGTGGAAGAGGTTGTGGGTGTATGTGGTGACTATCACTTGTGCACGTATGAGCATTTTGTTCACCAACAAAACCTTACCCCCTTTTAATAGTATTGGCTTTCCTATGGACTCAAAGTGATTTCTCACAAATGTAAAATGTAGAGTCCTCTTGCTTGAAGCTTGGCCAATGTTATTCCTTCTCCTTCTTCTTCATGGGGATATTCTCCACACTCGCTTTTGCCAACCCATCTCTCTATGGACTTTATCTGAAATACACTAGTAAAAGTATTAGTCCAAGAGATAATGTATGTTGACATGAATTATCAAAACCACCAAGGGAGCACATTGTGCTTTCAAATTCACATTTTCATCGGAAAGGTTGGCGGATATGAACCAGGGCCGGACATCTACACCAACCTCGTTGAGTCGGCCCGGCGTACGCAACCCGCCCGCGTTCAACCCGGTCGGAGGAGCGTTTTCATTGGCTTCACACAAAAGCATGGAAGACTCCGTATAGGGAGGGGAGACCCTTATCCTCTCAGATGATGGGTCCTCAAGCGGAGAGACGAAATCGATCTATCAGCTCCATGATGGTGGTCTTGGGGGCTATGCCAATGGTGACAATATTCCAAAGCCCTATGATCCGCCACGCCGAGCCGCCATCTTCATAGTAGGCACGACGCCGGCTCTCAACAGCACGATGACTGGAGTGGTGGCGGGAGCCACCCCATCATGTCCCGGGTTAGCGAGGCCACCAACTCAAGTTTTGCTTGATCTGATGGATGAGATGACAACTTTGATGGGAACCAAGGTCACGGCTGGAAATCAGGCGGAGCGTAATGCAGAGATTACCAAGCTGAAAGGGCTGATGACCAAGGCCCAAGAGGATATTAACACGTTGCAAGTTCAGATGGACATTGCGTCGGAGCGTATGAGGGTGGAAGCTTTCCGTTTTAACCTGGATCTACAAGCTCCTAAGGCAGTCCTTCGGAGGAGAGTTCAGACCCGCATCCCGGTGCAGTATGAGCCGCGAAACCTTTTTAACACCCCCGGGGTAGGGCCAAATGCACCACTGGTCGTAACCCGGGCCACGGAAGCACCGCAACAGCTAGACCCTCCCTTAGGGATCAAACCGCACCACGACACTTTTCGACATAACCTGGCCATTATTCTAACACGGTGGATAACATGATAGCGGCGGCTACCGGGCTCAACGCACTCCCTCTCGCTGAGGGGACGCATTTGGCTGAGGAGTGATACGTCTCCAACGTATTTATAATTTATGAAGTATTCATGCCATGTTTACAATAATTCTATATGATTTTGGTATGATTTTATTAGAACTAACCCGAACTGACATTGTTTTCAGCAGAACTACCATGATGTCATTTTTTGTGCAGAAATAAAAGTTCTCGGAATGGGTTGAAAATTTAGTATGATTTTTTTGGACCAAAAGAGACCCCCGAAGCATTGGAGTTGGGCCAGAAGAGCCACAAGGAGGTCACAAGCCTGCCAAGCGAGGCCACCCCTGGCCACACCTAGCAGGTTGTCATCGCCTCATGGCACCCCTTGACATGATTCCAACGCCAAAAATTCCTATAAATATAGAAAACTCCGAAAAGAAACCTAGATCGGGAGTTCCGCCGCCGCACGCCTCTAGAGTCACGAAAAACCAATCGGGAGCCCGTTCCAGCACCCTACCAGAAGGGGAAACCATCACCGGAGGCCATCTTCATCATCCCGACGGTCTCCATGACGAGGAGGGAGTAGTTCACCCTTGAGGCTGAGGGTATGTACCAGTAGCTATGTGTTTGATCTCTCTCTCTCTCTCTCTCTCGTGTTCTTGAGATGACATGATCTTGATGTACCGCGAGCTTTATTGATATAGATGAATCACATGGACTTTTCCCCTCTCTATCTTCTTGTGATGAATTGAGTTTTCCCTTTGAAGTTTCCTTATCGGATTGAGTCTTTAAGGATTTGAGAACACTTGATGTATGTCTTGCGATGGGATATCCGTGGTGACAATGGGATGTTCTATTGATCCACTTGATGTATGTTTTGGTGATCAACTTGCGGGTTCCATGACCTTGGGAATCTATGCATAGGGGTTGGCACATGTTTTTGTCTTGACACTCCGGTAGAAACTTTGGGGCACTATTTGAAGTTCTTTGTGTTGGATTGAACATGACGAATCTGAAATTGTGTGATGCATATCGTATAATCAAGCCCATGGGTACTTGTGGTGACATTGGAGTATCTAGGTGACACTAGGGTTTTGGTTGACGTGTGTCTTAAGGTGTTATTTTAGTACGAACTCTAGGGTTGTTCGTGACACTTATAGGGATAGCTCATAAGATTGATTAGAAAACATAACTTTGAGGTGGTTTCGTACCCTACAATAATTTCTTCATTAGTTCTCCGCTATTTGTGACTTTGGAGTGAACTCCTTGTCGCACGAGAGGGACTTATATATGATTCAACTATGTTAATATTGTTGAGAGAATTTGCACTAGTGAAAGTATGGACCCTAGGACTTGCTTCCAAGCATTTATACAATGTTTTGCTCGTTGTTTACTCTTTGTTATCTTGCTGTTTTTATATTTTCAGATTACAAAAACCTATATCTACCATCCATATTGCACTTGTATCACCATCTCTTCGCCGAACTAGTGCACCTATACAATTTACCCTTGTATTGGGTGTGTTGGGGACACAAGAGACTCTTTGTTATTTGGTTGCAGGGTTGTTTGAGAGAGACCATCTTCATCCTACACCTCCCATGGATTGATAAACCTTAGGTTATCCACTTGAGGGAAGTTTGCTACTGTCCTACAAAACTCTGTGCTTGGAGGCCCAACACGAATATACAAGAAGAAGGTTGTGTAGTAGACATCAAGGGGGGCACAGAACGCCATCGAGTTGTTGCAAATGGCGGTGGCTCAGTAGGAGAAGTATGCGTACAGCTAGAGTCTTGTGCACTCAACCCCCATCCCAAGCCATAGTTACAGCCGACGCGTGGAGTCGGCGGCGGTCTCCAGCAGCGAATGACGACGCAACCCACCCTGTGATGACCCACCCGCACCAACGCTCAGGAGATTGTGGACAGGGGCAGAGCCTATCGAGGAGCGACGCTGGTGACAGACTACCCAGAGGTCCCTGAGCCGTCTCCGATAACCCCTTCAACCTCGGTGGGAGCCGGAGTCTCATCTAGGGCTGTCGGTGTGCCTTGTTTAATAGCGGCACTCCGTAATGAGCGCTTGCCTAAGGATTTTAAAGGGCTGCACAAAGTGCCTAACTATACGGCTGATTTACCCCCCAAAGGCCTGGATCGAGAGTTGTGAGCTTGCCATGGAGATGTTGGATGTTAGTGATGCGGTCTATCCAAAATACTTCATCATGATGTTGGAAGGACCTCCTCGTACATGGTTAAAGGGTCTGCCTCCCAATACCATTACTTCTTGGGCCGAGTTGAAAGCATGATTTATCAAAAAATTCCAAGGGCCATGCAAGCAGCCTATGATGATTGTTGACCTTGATCATTGCGTGTAGCAAGAGGATGAGTCAGACCATCATTGGGTCCGGCAGGTTTCGACCGTCATTCATTCATCTGATAATATCTTGGCGGCTCAAGCGGTCCTGATTTTGGAGAAAAATTGTCACTTCTTACCCCTTAAGCAGAAGCTTGGACAACTCAAGTGTTCCTGTCAGGACATGGGCGTGCTCATAACGGCTCTCACCAAATATGCAAATTCTGATACCACTAAGGATACGGGTTCCGACGAGGAGAAGTCGGCTAAGGGTAAGAAGAACGGCGGTGGCAAGGGCCAGCAACAGAACAGGACAGGAAATAGCAACCAGGGTAATGGCGGCAAGTAGGAGGAAGAACCTGGATGGCAGGTCATATATGGTAGCCAACACCAACACTGGAAACAATTGGGCAAAGGGCAATGGTAAACCACCTTTCGACAAGGCTAAAACCCCATTTAACATAGAGGCAATGCTCAACAAACCCCATTTAATGTTGGCTGTTCTGCAATATCTGAAGTGGTCTGAGTATACAATATCATGGAGCAGGGAGGATCATCCGCCACGGGTTGATAACCTGGGACACTTGGCGCTTTTAGTGGCCCCTCAGGCAGGAGGCTATAAATTCATCAAGGTACTGATGGACGGCGGCAGCAGCATCAACATCGATATCTTATATTATGACAACTTTCGCCGAATGGAGCTGACTGACAAAGATCTTAATCCTCCATCTATAGTATTTCACGACGTCGTGTCGGGCAAGTCTGCTTATCCAGTGGGAAAAATGCTTTTGAGGTGGCGTTTGGTGATGACGACAATTATAGGGTGGAAACTTTGTGGTTCGAAGTACTCAAAATCAAGAGCCCATATCATGCCCTGTTTGGGTGACCGGCTTTCGCTAAATTCATGGCCCGGCCTTGTTATGTCTACTTGCAGCTCAAGATGTCGGGTCTGAAAGGGACGATCACGGTGCATGGTGATCGGAAGATTGCTCTTGAGTGTCAGGAAGGTAATGCCGCGTATGCGGAGACAAGTTGTGCCGAGGCAGTGCTCAAGTTTTATACAGATAATTTTGACCCGGCTGATATGACTCTGTTGAAAAAGCCCAACACAGAGTCTGAGCCGCCCCTGAAGTTTGTGGCAGAAGATACCAAGTTGGTGGATTTCGCTCCTGGCTACTCATTGAAGCAGTTCACTATCGGGGCTAATATGGACCCCACATAGGAAAGCACGCTCATCGACTTCATCCGCGAGAATTGGGACATCTTTGCATGGAAACCTTCTAACATGCCGACTGTACCGAGAGAATTCGCTCAGCACCACCTTAACGTGGATCCTAAGTTTAAGCCAGTCAAGCAATTTCTCCATCGTTTCAATGAGGAGCGGCGTAATGCTATTGGGGAAGAGGTAGCTCGGCTCTTAGCAACAGGGTTCATCATGGAGGTTTTTCACGCGGAGTGGTTGGCTAATCCCGTGCTTGTACTTAAAAAGAACGACATGTGGCGCATGTGTGTGGATTACACAGATCTTAACAAGGCTTGTCCGGTTGATCCACGCATTCTCTCTCCCTTGCATTGACCAGATCATCGACGCAATGATGGGTTGTGAGAGTTTATGTTTCCTGGACGCTTATTTGGGTTACCATCATATCAAGATGGTAGTTAAATACCAAGAGAAGACATCCTTCATCACACCTTTTGGAGCTTTCTGCTATGTGTCCATGCCCTTTGGACTTAAAAGTGTGCATGCGACTTATCAACGTTGTGTGCAGAACTGTCTTCATAGCCAAATCGGGCGCAATGTTCATGCTTATGTAGATAATATTGTGGTCAAGTCAAGGAAGAAGGAGATTCTGCTTGACGATTTGAAGGAGACTTTTGATAATCTGCGGATTTACAAGATGATGCTTAATTCAGCTAAGTGTGTTTTTGGTGTCCCTGCAGGCAAGCTCCTAGGATTTTTTGTCTCAGAAAGGGGGATCGAAGCTAACCCAGATAAAATAAAGGCCATCACCTCATTATCTAAGCCGCCGTGTATTAATGACGTCCGGCGCTTGGCGGGTCGTATCGCCGCCTTAGGCCGGTTCATAAGCCTCCTGGGCGAGAAGGCTATGCCCTTATATCAGATGATGAAAAAGACAGATGATTTTGTCTGGAGTGATGCTGCCAATGATGCGTTTGAAGCGCTCAAAAAACAGCAGATTGAGCCGTCGGTTTTGGCCGCTCCCGTGAAGAAAGAACCACTGCTCCTATATGTGGTGGCTGATAACAGGGCCATCAGCGATGCGTCTGTTGTGGAGCGCAAGGAGGTAGGGAAAGAGCACCCAGTCCAGAGGCAGGTTTATTATGTCAGCCAGGTTTTAATAGAGTCCAAGGAAAGATACCCGCATTGGCAAAAGCTGATATATGGAGTGTTCATGGAAAATCACAAACTGAAGCATTATTTCCTTGGACATCTTATCACGATGGTTAGCTCTACTCCTTTGGGAGATACCATTCAAAATAGAGAAGCCATGAGCAAAATTGCTAAGTGGGAACTAGAGCTTGGGCCTCTTAATTTGAGGTATGTGCCTCGAACAGCTGTCAAGTCTCAAGCCTTGGCTAATTTCATAAATGACTTGATGGAGTGTCAAGCGCATGAGGAGAAGCTAGATAATACATATTGGACGATTCACTTTGATGGATCCAGACAATTGGAAGGCTTGGGGGCTGGAGTTGTTCTAACTTCCCTAGAGGTGACAAGTTTTGTTATGTGTTAAGGTTAATGTTTCCTTGTACTAACAATGTAGCTGAGTATGAATCTCTACTTCATGGGCTCCGTGTGGCCAAGGAGATGAATTTGAGTCAGTTCAGATGCCTGGGCGACTCAGACCTTGTGGCTTAGCAAGTTTCAGGCACGTGGGATTCTAAGGATCCCTGTATGGCGGCTTATGGCCAGGCGGTTGACATTGTTGCCTGTCATTTCAAGGGTTATCAAGTGGATCATATTGATCATAGGAAGAATGAGGAAGCTAACGAGTTGTCACGACTGGGGTCTCAGGGCAAGACGGTGCTGCCTAATGTATTTCTGGATATATATATTGCATTACCCATCAGTCAAACTACCTTCTGAGGAGGATATTGCTATACGTGACCTGGAGGGACAGTTGGTGGAGGCTCTTCATGCTATTCCTGATTGGGCATTGCCTTATCTGACGTATCTGACTTGTGGCGAGTTACCCGAGGACGAGACCTTGGAACGGCAAATCGTGAGGCGGTCCAAGTCCATGACTATCGCCAATGGCGAGTTGCACAGATGCAGTGTGACTGGTGTCTTTCAGTGTCGCGTTTCCCCGGAGGAGGGCTAGGAAATTTAACATGAGATACATGCCGGTGACTGTGGTCATCATGCCGGCTCAAAATCCTTAGTGGCTAAGGCTTTCCGGCATGGTTTTTTCTGGTTAACGGCTTGTAAGGACGCAAAGGACATAGTTACCAAGTGCGGCGGGTGTCAGAAATTCGGACGACGAGCCCATGTGCCGGCTCAGGAACTACGAGTGATTCCAATCACCTGGTCGTTTGTAGTCTGGGGGCTTGATATGGTTGGACCGTTTAAGAGCTATAAAATATAAGAAGACCCACCTCTTAGTGGCGGTTGATAAATTTACCAAGTGGGTGGAGGCAGAGCCGGTCAGCAAGTGCGATGTAGCAAAGACAGTTCAGTTTGTCAAGAAGCTGATTTTTCGTTTTGGTTACCCTCATAGTATCATTATTGACAATGGTACAAATCTGTCCAAGGGGGTTATGAAAGCATTCTGCAAAAGTGAACATATCCTCCTTGACGTCTCCTTCGTGGGTCATCCACGGTCCAATGGTCAGGCAGAACGTGCTAACCAAGAGATCTTGAGAGGGATAAAACCCTGGCTCATGGTTCCTTTGGAACGAATGCCGGTTTGTTGGGTGGAGGAATTACCTTTAGTTCTTTGGAGTATTAGAACCACCCCAACAGATCAACATGCTACACACCTTCCTTCATGGTTTATGGCATAGAAGCTATTCTCCCAAGCGATATCCGCCATGACTTGACCAGGTGGCGGCTTATGTTGAAGCTGATAATGATACGGCGCATTAGAATGCACTAGATGCTTTGGATGAGGAGCGGGATCTTGCAGCAGCACGATCCGCGATTTATCAGCAAGATCTGTGTCCCTATCATAGCCACAGAGTCAAGACCCGGACGTTCCAAGAAGGCGACTTAGTGCTACGTATAATTCAAGATCAGACAGATATGCATAAGTTATCTCCCCCTTGGGAAGGACCTTTCATGGTCAGCAGGAATCTCAACAATGGGTCATATTATCTCATTGATATATGGGAGAGTGACGAGTCACGCACTTCCGGGCAAGAGACCAGCATGCCATGGAATATTGCTCATCTATAGCCTTACTATACTTGAGTCACTAACACTTGTCCATTGTATATACATCTGTCATTGTATATACCTTTTTAATATAATAAAGTTGGCACCCCCACAATTCGTGGCCTCTGCCATTTTCGTTCAACAAGTTTTGTGCAAAAGAGTTGATCATTCAACAGGTCACTTGGGGGCTTCCAACCCACTCGGTTTAGCTTTTATAACCTCTTGACCAGCTTCCACACCATATATGGGTTAAACTTGCCTGTTTGTAACTTGCTACTCCACCATGTGACCTACCGAACTCTTACCAGTCAATCTTGAAATAAAGACCCTGAACTTGTCAAGACTCTCGACAGTCAATCTTGCAATAAGACTCTGAACTGGTTAAGATTAAAACGGCGGCTTATGTCACGAGAGAGCCAACTTATAGAGATCTAGGATAAACTCACCCGTCTGATGTAGTCTCTCTGCTATGTGTCCCGTTCGTACTCTTAACGGTCAATCTTTTTTAAGACCCTGAACTGGTTAAGGTTAAAACAAAGGATTTATGTCACATGAGAGCTGGCTTATGGGGTGATAAGTCCATTTTGCACCATGGTTTTATATTGATATTTATTGCATTATGGGATGTTATTACACGTTATGGTACAATACTTATGCCTTTTCTCTCTTATTTTACAAGGTTTACATGAAGAGGGAGAATGCCGATAGCTGGATTTTTGGACATGAAAAGGAGCAAATTTGAGATATCTATTCTTCTCAACTCCAAAGTCCTGAATATTTATAGAGAATATTTTTGGATTTAATAAAAAATACTGGCGCAAGAATCAACCAGAGGGGGGCACCTACAGGCCACAAGCCTGCTAGGCGAGGCCACCCCCTGGTCGCGCCTAGCAGGCTTGTGGGGCCCATGTGGCTCCTCCGACGCCCATCTTCTCCTATATGTTGGGTTTTGAGCTGGAAAAAATCAGAAGAGATCTTTCGGGACGAAGCACTGCCGTCTTGAGGCGGAACTTGGACAGAACCAATATAGAGCTCCGGCAGGGCTGTTCCGCCGGGGAAACTTCCCTGCCGGAGGGGGAAATCGAAGCCATCATCATCACCAACGATCCTTTCATCGAGAGGGGGTCAATCTCCATCAACATCTTCATCAGCACCATCTCCTCTCCAAACCCTAGTTCATCTCTTGTATTCGATCTTTGTCTCAACACCTCAGATTGGTATCTGTTGGTTGCTAGTAGTGTTGATTACTCCTTATAGTTGATGCTAGTTTGTTTACTTGGTGGAACATCATATGTTCAGATCCTTAATGATAATTAATACTCCTCTGATCTTGAACATGAATATGCTTTGTGAGTAGTTACATTTGTTCCTGAGGACATGGGATAAGTCTTGTTATAAGTAATCATGTAAATTTGGTATTCGCTCGATATTTTGATGAGATGTATGTTGTCTCTCCTCTAGTGGTGTTATGTGAACACCGACTACATAACACTTCACCATTATTTGGGCCTAGGGGGAGGCATTGGGAAGTAATAAGTAGATGATGGGTTGCTATAGTGACAAAAGCTTAAACCCTAGTTTATGCGTTGCTTCGTAAGGGGCCGATCTGGATCCATATGTTTCATGCTATGGTTAGGTTTACCTTAATTATTCTTTTGTAGTTGTGGATGCTTGCGAGGGGGGTTAATCATAAGTGGGAGGTTTGTCCAATTAAGGGCAGCACCCAAGCACCGGTCCACCCACATATCAAATTATCAAAGTAACAAACGTGAATCAAATGAGCATGATGAAAACTAGCTTGACAGAAATTCCCATGTGTCCTCGGGAGCACTTTGCTTTATATAAGAGTTTTCCAGGCCTGTCCTTTGCTACAAAAAGGATTGGGCTACCTTGATGCACCTTTGCTGCACTTGTTACTTGTTACTCGTTATGAATTATCTTATCACAAAACTATCTGTTACCGATAATTTCAGTGCTTGTAGAGAATACCTTAATGGAAACCACTTATCATTTCCTTCTGCTCCTCATTGGGTTCGACACTCTTACTTATCGAAAGGACTACGATAGACCCCCTATACTTGTGGGTCATCAGGACTCTTTTCTGGCGTCGTTGCCGGGGAGTGAAGCGCCTTTGATAAGTGGAACCTGGTAAGGCAAAATTTATATAGTGTGCTGAAATTTACTGTCACTTGTCACTATGGAAAGTAATCATTTGAGGGGCGTGTTTGGGGTATCTTCACCTTGACTGGAAACACAAACAATTGTCCCTCAACCTACTGAAGCTACTTAAAATATTTATTATGAAATTCCTTCGGGTATGATAGAGAAACTGCTGGCTAATCCTTATGCAGGAGATGGAACACTACATCCTGATTTGCATCTAATCTATGTGGATGAAGTTTGTGGATTATTTAAGCTTGCAGGTCTACCCGAGGATCATGTAAAGAAGAATGTCTTTCCTTTATCTTTTAAGGAGAAGGCATTGACATGGTATAGGCTATGTGATGATATTGGATCATGGAGCTACAACCGATTGAAGATGGAATTTCATCAGAAGTTTTATCCTATGCATCTAGTTCATCGTGATCAGAATTATATTTATAACTATTGGCCTCGTGAAGGAGAAAGAATCGCTCAAGCTTGGGGGAGGCTTAATTCAATGTTATATTCATGCCCCAATCATGAACTCTCTTGAGAAATTATTATTCAGAATTTTTATGCTCGGCTTTCTCGTAATGATCAATCCATGCTCGATACTTCTTGTGTTAGTTCATATATGAAGAAGGATATTGACTTCAAATGGGATTTATTGGAAAGAATTAAACGCAACTCTAAAGATTGGGAACTCGACGAAGGTAAGGAGTCAGGTATGAACCTTATGTTTGATTGTCTTAAATCCTTCATAGACACCGATGCTTTTCGTGAATTTAGCACTAAATATGGATTTGGTTCTGAGATAGTAGCTTCTTTTTGTGAATCTTTTGCTGCTTATGTTGATCTCCCCAAGGAGAAGTGGTTTAAAAACCATCCTCCCATTGAAGTGAAAGTAGTTGAACCTATGAAAGTTGAAGAGAAAACTATTACTTATATATTGTTGATCCTGTTCTTCCTGTTGCTTATATTGAGAAACCACCTTTCCCTCTTAGAATAAAGGATCATGATAAAGCTTCAACCGTGGTTCGTAAGAGATGTGCTAGAACACCTACACCCCTTGAGCAAATTAAAGTTGAGCCTAGTATTGCTATGGTTAAGGATCTCTTGGTTGATAATATTGATGGGCATGTTATTCAATTTTGTGATGAAGCTGCTAGAATTGCTAAACTTGATGCTAAAGATAAACATAGACCCATTGTTGGCACACCTGTTGTTTCTATTAAAATCGGAGATCATTGTTATAATGGCTTATGTGATATGGGTGCTAGTCTGAGTGCAATTCCCTTTTCCTTATATAAAGAGATTATGAATGATATTGCACGAACTGAGTTAGAGGAAATTGATGTTACAATTAAGCTTGCTAATAGAGACACTATATCACCAGTTGAGATTATTAGAGATGTTGAAGTCTTATGTGGGAAAATAAAATATCCTACAGATTTTCTTGTTCTTGGTTCCCCACAAGATGATTTTTGTCCCATTATATTTGGTAGACCCTTCTTAAATACCGTTAATGCTAGGATAGATTGTGAGAAGGAATCAGTTACCGTAAGTTTTGGGGATACATCCCATGAGTTTAATTCCTCTAAATTTCGTAGACAACCCCATGATAAATAATTGCCTAGTAAGGATGAAATTATTGGTCTTGCCTCTATTGCTGTGCTTCCTACTGATCCTTTAGAGCAATATTTGCTAGACCATGAAAATGACATGCATATGAATGAAAGGAATGAAATAGATAGGATTTTCTTTGATCAGCATCCTATTCTGAAACACAACTTGCCTATTGAAATACTTGGGGATCCTCCTCCACCCAAGGGTGATCCCGTGTTTGAGCTTAAACAATTACCAGATACTATGAAATATTCTTATCTTGATGAAAAGAAGATATATCCTATTATTAGTGCTAACCTTTCAGAGCATGAAGAACAAAGATTGAAAACTCTAAGGAAGCACCGTGCTGCTATTGGATGTACTCTTGATGATCTTAAGGGCATTAGTCCTACTCTATGTGAGCATACAATTAAAATGGAGCTTGATGCTAAACCAGCTGTTGATCACCAACGACGATTGAATCCTAAAATGGATGAAGTGGTAAGAAATCAAATATTAAAGCTTCTGGAGGCAGGTATCATTTACGCTATTGCTGATAGTAGATGAGTTAGTCCCGTTCATTGTGTCCCTAAGAAAGGAGGTATTACCATAGTTCCTAATGATTAAAATGAATTGATCCCGTAGAGAATTGTTACATGTTATAGAATGGTAATTGGTTTTAGGAAATTGAATAAAGCTACTAGAAAAGATCATTACCCTCTACCTTTCATTGATCAAATGCTAGAAAGATTGTCCAAACACACACATTTCTGCTTTCTAGATGGTTATTCTAGTTTCTCTCAAATACCTGTGTCAAAACAGGACAAAGAGAAGAGCACCTTTACCTGCCCTTTTGGTACCTTTGCTTATAGACGTATGCCTTTTGGTTTATGCAATGCACCTGCTACCTTTCAAAGATGCATGACTGTTATATTCTCTAATTTTTGTGAAAGGATTGTTGAGGTTTTCATGGATGATTTTTTTGTTTACGGAACTTCTTTTGATGATTGTTTGAGCAATCTTGATCGAGTTTTGCAGAGATGTGAAGAAACTAATCTTGTCTTGAATTGGGAAAGTGCCACTTTATGGTGAATGAAGGCATTGTCTTGGGACATAAATTTTTTGAAAGAGGTATTGAAGTTGATAAGGCTAAAGTTGATGCTATTGAAAAAATTTCGTGTCCTACGGATATCAGAGGTATAAGAAGTTTCCTTGGTCATGTTGGTTTCTATAGGATATATATTAAAGATTTCTCTAAGATTTATAGGCCTCTCACTAATCTTTTGCAAAAATATGTTCCATTCGTTTTTATGATGATTGTGTAGAAGCTATTGAAATTCTCAAGAATGCTTTGATTTCTGCACCTGTTGTTCAACCACCTGATTGGAACCTAACCTTTGAAATTATGTGTGATGCTAGTGATTATGCCGTAGGCACTGTTCTAGGACAAAGAGTTGATAAGAAATTAAATGTTATTCATTATGCTAGCAAAACTCTAGACAATGCTCAAAGAAACTATGCTACCACTGAGAAGGAATTTTTAGCAGTTGTGTTCACTTGTGATAAGTTTAGACCTTATATTGTTGATTCTAAAGTAATTGTTCACACCGATCATGCTTCTATTAAATATCTCATGGAAAATAAAGATGCTAAACCTAGACTTATCAGGTGGGTTCTTCTGCTACAAGAATTTGATTTGCATATTGTTGAAAGAAAGGGTGCTGATAACCCCGTAGCAGATACTTGTCTAGGTTAGAGAATGTTCTTGATGACCCACTACCTATTAATGATAGCTTTCCCGATGAACAATTAGCGGTCATAAATGCTTATTGTAATGCTTCGTGGTATGCTGATTATGCTAATTACATTGTCGCTAAATTTATACCGCCTAGTTTCACATACCAACAAAAGAAAAGTTCTTCTATGATTTAAGACATTACTTTTGGGATGACCCACACCTTTATAAAGAAGGAGTAGATGGTGTTATTAGACGTTGTGTACCTGAGCATGAACAGGAATAGATCCTACCGAAGTGTCATTTCGAGGCCTATGGAGGACACCACGCTGGAGATACAACTGCACATAAGGTATTACAATCTAGTTTTTATTAGCCTACTCTCTTCAAGGATGCTCGTAAGTTTGTCTTGTCATGTGATGAATGTCAAAGAATTGGCAATATTAGTAGACGTCGGGAAATGCCTATGAATTACTCTCTTGTTATTGAACCATTTGATGTTTGTGCTTTTGATTATATGGGACCTTTTCCAGCGTCCAACGGGTATACTCATATATTACTTGATGTTGATTATGTTACTAAGTGGGTAGAAGCTATTCCAACTAGTAGTGCTGATCATAACACCTCTATTAAGATGCTTACAGAAGTTATTTTCCCTAGATTTGGAGTCCCGAGATATTTAATGACTGATGGTGGTTCGCATTTTATACATGGTGCTTTCCGTAAATTGCTTGCTAAGAATGATGTTAATCTTAGAATTGCATCCCCTTATCATCCTCAGACTAGTGGTTAAGTAGAATTAAGCAATAGAGAAATTAAATTGATCTTGCAAACGACGATTAACTGATCTAGGAAGAATTGGTCTAAGAAACTTGGTGATGCATTATGGGCTTATAGAACTGCTTACAAGAATCCTATGGGTATGTTCCATATAAAATGGTTTATGCTAAAGCATGTCACTTACCTCTAGAGCTAGAGAATAAAGCTTATTGGGCAATCAAAGAGCTTAACTATGATTTCAAACTTGCTGGTGAGAAGTGGTTATTTGACATTAGCTCACTTGATGAATGGAGAACTCAGGCCTATGAGAATGCTAAGCTGTTTAATGAGAAAGTTAAGAGATGGCATGATAAAAGGATGCAAAAGCGTGAATTCAATGTAGGTGATCATGTCTTGCTATAAAATTCTCGCTTATGATTTTTTGGAAAACTTCTCTCTAAATGGGAAGGACCATACATCGTCGAGGAGGTATATCGCTCCGGTGCCATCAAGATCAACAACGCCGAATGCAAAAATCTGAAGGTGGTAAACGGGCAAAGAATCAAACATTATATCTCAGGTACTCCCGTTAATGTTGAAACGAATGTTATCAATACCATAACTCCCGAAGAGCATATTAGGGAGATTTACCGGAACATTTCAGACTCCAAAAAGGAATAGGTACATGGTACGGTAAGTAAACCAACTCCAAAATTTCCCCGATAGCAATTTTATTTAGTTTTGGAATATTAAAAAAATTAGGAAAATAAAAAGCAGTCCGAAGGATGCACGGGGAGGAGACAAGCCTGCTAGGCGCGGCCACCCCCCTAGGGGGCTTGTCACCATCCAGTGCGCCCCGGCCTCCGTTTTCTTGTGGTACACTCCTTTGGGTCGACAAAAATTCATTATATAATCTCCCGAAGGTTTGCACTTTGGTATCACAATAATATCTCTTGTTTTCGTTTTGAGTTGTTTCTGCAGCAGATTTAGAGCAAGATGTCGTCACGAGAATTCGATGGGGAGAGATACATATCGCATTATCTTGCCAATCCCAAGCTCTATGGGGACCTAGATCCGTATGGATTATTCTAGGAGGAGGAATAGGAAGTCAAGTACAGAGAAGAAAGCTCAGATGAAGAGGAGACTCCTATGCCTCAACTGGGAGACATGCACGTGGAGTTTAGGAAATCAAGCCTCCCAAATGCAAGAACAAAGCCCAAGGTTCTATTTATTCCTTCTCATTTTCTGCAACAGAGTAAAGAGGAATTATGTCAAAGGATATTGAAGCTCGAGCAAGAAGTAGATGACCTGAGGGAACAAAATTTTATGCTTAAGAGGAAATTGAAGAAGTTTCCATCTTCATCAACAACTCCACCACCATCACCTTCGAAGAAGGACACCTAAGCACATGGGTATGGGCACTCCCCTTGGCTTGTGCCAAGCTTGGGGGAGGTGTCCCAGTATCATATCACATCACATCTTTTTCCTTTTTTGTGTTTCTTATCTTTCCTAGTTCAATCCTTTTTGATTTTGTTTTGATCTAGTAGAATAAAAGTTTTAGTATGATCTACCTTTTAGTTTTTGCTTTTGCTCCCTTTATGTAAGCAAGTCCGAGAGTTATATAATACAAAGTAGTTTTGATGGGAGGGCTTTTCTAGATTACTATGCTCTTGAAAGTAATGAATAAAGAATAATAGAACAAAAGCAAAGAGTATACATAGTGATCTTATGGGGAGTGATGACTTCACATATAAAAAGTATGGTGATTAAAATTTGTTGGGAGTTAACAAACATAGTAATTGGTCATTGGTGCAATTGAAAGTAAGTGATAAAGCAAGAGACATTCACGTATAAATATATTATCTTGGACATCTTTTATGATTGTTACCACTCGCTAAAATATTACATGCCAAGAAGTTGATGTTGGACAATGAATACAACATAATAGGTTGTTTTTGCTTGCCTCCGGATAGAAGTTATATGGCTTTAGATCCTCCAACATGTCGTGCTTGCTTCCACCTCATATTAGCCAAAACTTCCGCACCAAGTAGAGATACTACTTGTGCATCCAAACACCTCAACGCAGTTTTGCCATGAGAGTCCACCATACCTACCTATGGATTGAATAAGATCCTTCAAGTAAGTTGTCATCGGTGCAAAAGGCAATAAAAATTGCTCCTAAATATGTGTGATATTTTATTATAAGGGAAATAAGCGTTCTACGAACTTGTGATAGTAAAGAAATAAAAGCGACAGACTGCATAATAAAGGTTGCTATCACAAAGGGCAATACAATGCAGCGTTCCTCTATACTAAGAGTTTGTGCATCCAAAAACAAAAAGCACATGACAACCTCTGCTTCCCTCTACAAAGGGCATATCTGTTACTTTTACCTTTTAGTACTTACCTTTATGCAAGAGTCTTGGTGATCCTCACCACTTCCTATATTTCGCCTCTCTCTTGGCAAGCATTATGTGTTGGGGAACGATCTAGACTTATATATCCACTCGGATGTGGGTGATCATGAGTTATTATTGTTGACATCACCCTTGAGGTGAATAGTTGGGAGGCAAAACTATAAGTCCCTATCTTCCTCTGTGTTCGATTGAAGCTTTGATCTCGTGGGTACCGCGTGAGTGCTAGCAATTGTGAAAGACTAAAATATGATTGAGTATGTGGATTTTCTTTAAAAGCTCTTATATTGACTCTTTTCGATGTTATGATAAATTGTCAATTGCTTCAATGACCGAGATCATAGTTTGTTGGTTGTCAATAGAGTTCTTGGTTCATATTTTATGTTGTGAATGAATCGTCACTCTAGTATAAAGAATCTCATACAATGAGTATTGTTGTTCTAAAGTTGATCATGATGCCCTCATGTCCGTATTTTATTTTATCGACACCTCTATCTCTAAACATGTGGACATATTCATCGATCTCGGCTTTCGCTTGAGGGCAAGCGAGGTCTAAGATTGGGGGACTTGATACGTCCATTTTGCACCATGATTTTATATTGATATTTATTCCATTATGGGCTATTATTACACGTTATGGTATAATACTTATGCCTTTTCTCTCTTATTTTACAAGGTTTACATGAAGAGGGAGAATGCCGGCAGCTGGAATTCTGGATTGGAAAAGGAGCAAATCTGAGATACCTATTCTGCACAACTCCAAAATTCCTGAATATTCACAAAAATATTTTTGGATTTAATAAAAAATACTGGTGCAAGAATCAACCAGAGGGGGGCCACCTACAGGCTACAAGCCTGTTAGGCGCGTCCACCCCCTGGCCACGCCTAGCAGGCTTGTGGGCCCCCTATGGCTCCTCCGACGCCCATCTTCTCCTATTTGTTGGGTTTTGAGCTGGAAAAAATCAGAAGCGAGCTTTCAGGATGAAGCGCCGCCGTCTCGAGGCGGAACTTGGACAAAACCGATCTAGAGCTCCGGCAGGGCTGTTCTGTCGGGGAAACTTCCCTCCCGGAGGGGGAAATTGAAGCCATCGTCATCACCAACGATCCTCTCATCGAGAGGGGGTCAATCTCTATCATCATCTTCATCATCACCATCTCCTCTCCAAACCCTAGTTCATCTCTTGTATCTAATCTTTGTCTCAACACCTCAGATTGGTACTTGTGGGTTGCTAGTAGTGTTGATTACTCCTTGTAGTTGATGCTAGTTGGTTTACTTGGTGGAAGATCATATGTTCAGATCCTTAATGATAATTAATACTCCTCTGATCTTGAACATGAATATTCTTTGTGAGTAGTTAAGTTTGTTCCTGGGGACATGGGATAAGTCTTGTTATAAGTAATCATGTGAATTTGGTATTCTTCAATATTTTGATGAGATGTATGTTGTCTCTCCTCTAGTGCTGTTATGTGAACGTCGACTACATAACACTTCACCATTATTTGGGCCTAGGGGAAGGCATTGGTAAGTAATAAGTAGATGACGGGTTGCTATAGTGACAGAAGCTTAAACCCTAGTTTATGCGTTGCTTCGTAAGGGGCTGATCTGGATCCATATGTTTCATGCTATGGTTAGGTTTACCTTAATTCTTCTTTCGTAGTTGCGGATGCTTGCAAGGGGGGTTAATCATAAGTTGGAGGTTTGTCCAAGTAAGGGCAGCACCCAAGCACCGGTCCACCCATGTATCAAATTATCAAAGTAACGAACGTGAATCAAATGAGCATGATGAAAACTAGCTTGACAGAAATCCCCATGTGTCCTCGGGAGCGCTTTTCTTTATATAAGAGTTTGTCCAGGCCTGTCCTTTCCTACAAAAAGTATTGGGCTACCTTGTTTCACCTTTGCTACACTTGTTACTTGTTACTCGTTATGAATTATCTTATCACAAAACTACATGTTAGCGATAATTTTAGTGCTTGCAGAGAATACCTTATTGGAAACCGCTTATCATTTCCTTCTGCTCCTTGTTGGGTTCGACACTCTTAATTATCGAAAGGACTACGATAGATCCCATATACTTGTGGGTCATCATGGGCTTTTGGGGTACTCATGCCCTGATGTAGTCTCTCCGCTATATGGCTCGTTCGTACTCTTAATAGTCAATCTTTTTAAGACCCTGAACTGGTTAAGGTTAAAACGATAGATTTATGTCATGTGAGAGCCGGATTATGAGATTTTGGGTAGTCATGCCTAGATTTTTTAAAGCAACAAACTTGAGTTTTTCTCACAAATATAGATAAGGATTAATTCCTTTGGGCTGTGCCTTCAAAGCCACCTAAACAATGATAGAGAATATATATATTATGCATTGTTATTTTGCAAGGATTCTTCCATGATAAGATTCTAACGGTCTTGTAATGATATTTTATCCCGACTAAGGTGTTGTTCATTGTTTAAAGGATTTTTGCTGCTATGACCCGCCAACAAGCATCATGAAGTATGGTCACAACACAATATAACACGTGGATATCACCAAAGCTGTTGGAATATGAGTCGTTCAAACTCCAAGCATGCACAAAGGTACGGTTCAGGCAACCAGTCTTTCCTATAGCTATTAAAAGGCTCTGTAAATCTCAAAATGATGGAACTCAAGTTTTTCGCAAATAGTTCCCGGCGGGGTAGCACCCGGGTTAACTTCATCTGAGGGTCGGCTCTTCGTTTAGCTCATTGACGGGTCATCCCGCATCGGGTCTTCCTGGATCTGAAGGTTGTCCACATCCCAGTTGTAATTGATTAAGGCTTGAAATTCGGCTTCGTCATTCAAGATTGGAGATGGGTCAATATCAGGGGCAAAGAGGTGCTTATGACGTTGAGGAGTCAAGTCCTTTGTTTCAAAAGTCGGTGACCGAAGTCGCACGTTGTCATCATCATAAGCCACCTGGTATTTCAACAGATCAGCTTTGCCAGCAAGCCGGCTAGCCAATGCTCGTGATGCCCTCATGCAATGGGCGTAGTCTTCTTGAGTGAACTCTGAGCCGTCGTCCTTCAGCTATGGAAAGACGTCCTTCATCTCTTCTGGGTTAAGCTTGGGAGCATAAGCCAGCGATCGACTCAAAGCAGCCATGGCGCCTTTGCGGGCGGCTGATTTTTTCATCTCTTCTAGTTGCTTGGGGATGGTGGAGAGGCAATCCAGAACGCCCTTAAATCAGCTTTGGCACACCCTTTTCACCCACGAAAGCTCTGATGGTGAAAACGCTTCCAGTGTACAGCTGTTCAGTCAATGTATATAAAGACTTCAGCTTTAGTAAGCTGTCATCTGGAAGCTGGCGAGTTTGATGGCCTGCACACAGTCAAAAGTTTCTAAGTCGCGAGGTGAGTCTTTATAAAACTCTTCAAACAGAATACTCATAATTAATGACACTTACCAAAGACAGCCTCAACCATCCGTGCTATACGGCATTTCAGACCATTCAGCTCTTCGATAATAGGCTTAAGTTGGCCCTCAGCGTCTTTTGCGCGTTTGGTTAAGGCGGCTTGTTTTGCTTCAGCGGATTGTTTGAAGGCCTCAAAATCTGCCTTGGCCTTTTCTAGCTCTATTGAAGAAAGCCGCCACTTTTCCTCAGCTTGAGCACGGGCGTCTTGTTGCAAGACCAGATCCTTCTTAAGGTCGGTCAAGCTAGACTCAGCCACATTTAAGGCTTCCTACACAATATAAATTGTCAAGTACAAGTTTACATCCATTTTCAAAGACGCTGGAACAGTTTATAATAGCACTTGGGGGCAATGAAGAAGGCTATCACAAGTCTCAAGAAGATTGCAAGCAATATACCTGACACTTGGGGGCTAATGTGTATCAGTTCTTTCAAGGTGTACAATCCAAATAAGACACGGATCATCTTTAAGAAGATGACCCGACCCTTGGGGGCTACACTTGGCTCTTTCTCTATCAGTATACTAAGTGCCGGCTCATTATTTACATAATGACCCGACCCTTGGGTGCTACACTTGGCTCTTATTCTATACAATAAGTGTCGGCCCAACATTTACATAATGACTCGACCATTGGGGGCTACAAGACGATTTATTGAAATCTACAAAAGGTTGAAGACCTAGATCATTTTTTGAGAAAGTAAGCCGACTCTTGGGGGCTATGTAAGGATATACAAAAAGTGCAGAAGGTTGAGTACCTCGTTTTTTTCTTCATCATACCAACTAGGTTGGCTTCCATGTCCTGGCTTGTGGAGAGGCGGTTCAGATATCCATAGTGTAGCTCATCAGCTGTAAGCTTCTCCAGATTAGGAAGATCAAGTTTAGCCTTCTCTTTATCAGGTGAAGGCGCCTCATCCTTGCTGATGTGCTTGGTCAGCACATTCGAGGGAGCTGCGGATTTATAAGCCATCCCAGTGATGATAACCTCTTCTACACGAGAAGTCACATCTTGAGTGGTCAGCCGGAGGCTTGGCGGCTTAGGGCCAGCTTCTGGGTTATCTTCGGGGATCACGACATCAACATCCACCGGCTCGCTAGGCTGAGGATTTCATTATGGGCCCCTTGATCTACTTCAAGCGGCTCGATGTGAGCTTCAGAAGTGCCAAACTTTAGATTCTCCGGCTTTGAGGCATCAAGATGGGTGGATGGCCCACTTAGCTTCCTCCTTTTAGCTTGGGCCGTGTAAATAAAGTTTGCATTATAAGTCATATGCAAGGTTTGAATATTAACAAATAGTTTGGGATGTAAAGAAGCCTACCCTGGGTTGATAACAAGAGGAGGTAATTTCGAGGCATTTGAGTCGCCAGAAGAGGGAGGTGTTTCCTAAAAAGTCAAAATTGGCAAATGTGAGTAACTTACAACACGGGTTCAACATATAACAGAAATGAAAGCTTAGGCTATGAAATACCTCGGTATGACGCTTCCGAGGAGCTGGAGTGTCCGGTAAGCCGGCTGACAAGGCTTCAGAGCCGCCGCTCCGAGTCCAGCGTCTATTGTCATCTTGCTGCTTCTTCAAAAGAAAGTCGGGATCCAAGTGAGCAATAGGATGTGAAAGTTTTACCTTCTGGACAACCCGTTATATTTTCTTTGTTGGTAGAGGTTCTGAATCAGAGGAGACAATAGTTACCTCTGCAGCATCAGTATGGCTTATCTCCACTTCCTCCTGAGAGCAATCAGTGTCAATAAGTTGAATAAAGAGAAGGCCAAGAGAGTCAAGTTCTACCTCCGAGTTATCAAGCTCGAGTATTTGTTGGGCGGATGTTTTCTTCTTACGACCCGGAACACGGGCCTTCACAGCCTTAGTTTTCTTCTTGGAAGCTGCAATTGGTTTCTTCTTCTAGAAGGAGGAGTTGGCTTGCTTATAGTTACAGAAGGATTAGAAAGAGTATGAAACACAAAATTCAGGGGAAACAAACAGTTGGCTCAAAAGGGTTTTACCTCTGGAGCCGGGTTATGAACATAGAAAGGGTTTAGCCTGATCTTGTTACAAACTTGATGAGGTTCTCCAAGCAGTGACTTAACAATCAAACTAAGGTCTTTATCCGTCAAAGGCGTCTAATTGAAACGCAGAGGGTCGTCCACTTGACCGGTGTATTGACACATTAACCTGTCGCGTCGGCTCAACGGTAAAATTCTCCAAGTGACCGAGCAGCGGGTCAGATCAACAACAGTTAATCCGTTGGCTGATAAAGCCTTGATCTTCAAAAATGCCAGAGCATATTGGCCGCGCTCTGCGGCGGACATCCGGTCTGGGAGTTCAGCGGTGGTGCAGAGCCGGGTGGGACGATAACCCGGCAGCGGTCTTTCTCTGTCCGAAGAAGTACCTTTGTAGTAGAACCAGGTTCGGTTCCAATCCTTGGGATGACTTGGCAGAGTGGCTGACGGGAAAGCCAAATCTCTTGGCCGCTGAATTGAAACGCCTCCAAGCTCAAGACTCGGCCCGGATGCTACCTCGGTCTGGCGGTTGATATAGAAGAAGTCCCAAAAGAGGTCAATGACAGGTTCTTGTTGCAGATATGCCTCGCAGAGAACTTGGAACTGGCACAAATTGGTGACGGAGTTGGGGCTGATATCTTGGGGATGGAGTTTATAAAAATGTAGGGCGTCCCGAATTTTTTTGACCCGGGCGATGAGAAGTCGCGAAGAAGATGATCTATGAATACAACTACTTCCCCTTCCTTAGGTCTGGGCGTGATTTCATCACCGCAAACCCGCCAGTGGATGATGTTTTGAGCCGGTAAAACTCCCATGACTACGAAGTCATTCAACATCTCCTCAGTAACCCAGGATCCTACTCAATCGCAAGAAGTAGGGGCTTTGGCTATAGTGGTGGGTTAAACACCGCGGAGAGACATAAAGATGTGGCGGGTTAAGAATGCCACATGATAAAGACAACTATGACTCTAAGACAACAATGAAACTTGGTGGGTCATGGTCAAATCATAAGTCACCGTTAACTACAAGTATGAGATGAATCACACTTTTTCAAGGTTGAGCCGGCCGCGTAATGGCAGGTCATTCAGGCAGTGAGTATTGAAAATATCGCTAAGTGTGGGCAAACAAGTTTTGACGACTACTGTTTCCATTATAGATATACGGATGAAGATAAAAGGGAAATATTTATTAACCCTAAAAGCAGTGGTAGAAGAATGGACAAGCTAATGCACGGATTCTGACAAAGAAGATGGTTTGCTACAGATGCGAAATGGATGTCGAGCAAATCACCGCAAAGTTTTACTAATTATCCCAAAGGAAATGATGATTCTATCCTTAGGGAAGGGCATGAACTCCGACGGACGGCAGCGGATACTGAAGAACTCCCACGAACTGAATGCGGATCTACAAAGGAAAGAAAGTGGAAGCTGGAAGATGCAGTGGATGTGGGAGTATATCGACGAACTCTGGTCGCAATCAGGGTGATGTAGCGGCCTTTGTTGATGACGACGGCGAGGTCTGGACGGCGCGATGGAGCTTCAGTGGCGCGGGCGTCGAAAGGAAGAAGAGAGAAGTGGCGGCGGGGAAAGTGAAAGGGATGGCACCCCCTCGTGCCTATTTATGAGGAAAAGATGGAACATCAATAGTCCAACGTGGGAATCAAGAAGGCGTGATAATGATTGACCAAAGAAACACCTCGATTTTCGGGTTGACCAGTTAATGCAAAGATCTGTTGTGATGTCATTAAGATCTTTTGGATATATTCAAGATGACGTCATCCATTTTACATGGTGGTTCACAAGGATTATTTCAGGTCAAAGTGTTTATGAAGAAATGCAAGACTTGCCAACCAGAAGACGTGAAGATTGACATGAACATGGTCAAATCAGTCTGGGGCCTAATGTTAGGGATACGACCCCATGATCAGACTTGCCCTGGAGGGGTCGGGTTAGGAAGTTGGCGGCTTAGACCGTAAAGCCTTAGACGGGCCGAAAGACTAAGACGAGACCGTTGGTTGTTCCAGACGGGCCGAGCGGAAGCCCTAAGCTAGAAGACAACATAGGACCCGGAGGCGTAAGCCGCCAGTGATAGCTTGCAAAATAGAGATAAGGCGATTTAGAGATAAGGTCGTTATTAGATATAACCCGTCTCGGACTCTTGTAAGCCCAGGTCCTCGAGCTGTGTATATAAAGGCGGGCTACCTAGGTGGCTTAGGGTACGAAACAATCCATCGAGAGCTAGGTTAAGCGAATTTGCTCCCTTGTAATCGATACCCAATCAATACTACACAAAGCAGGATGTAGGCTTTTACAACTTTCGAGGGGCCAAACCTGGGTAAGCTCGTGTCTCTCGTCTCAACCCCTTTGAGTTAACCGCCATAGCGATGGCCTCGAACCTAAGTCCTTTCACTAGGGAATCTTCCATGACAAAACCATGTCAGATGTGCTACAAAGTCAACTTGATAAGTTCAAGATGAAGGATGGTGAAGAAGTCACGGAAATGTACTCTAGGCTTGCTCTCATCACCAATGAGATCGCTGTCTTAGGAGCGAAGAGATGACCGACAAATTCATCATCAAGAAGATACTTAGAGCCTTGTATGGGAAGTACGACATTGTGTGCACATTGATCCAAATGATGCCAAACTACAAAGATCTCAAGCCAATAGAAGTCATTGGAAGGATTGTTGCTCAGTAGATGTCACTCAAAGATAAGTAAGAGCTTCACAACAAGTCAAGCGGTGCATACAAAGTTTCAAGTGACACTCCCGCCAAATCAAGTGAAAACCTTGTAGCCAATGAACAGATAAGCCTCATGGTCAATAAATTCAACAAGTTCTACAAGAGTAGATGCAAAGAGAGAAACTCCAACTCAAGATATGAAGAGAAGTGTTCATCTAGTCGTGACCATAATTGTTACAATTGTGGAAGGACCGGACACTACTCCAATGAGTGCACCCCCCACACACACAAAAAAAGAAGACCCCCTAGAGAAAGAGCTCAAGAGATGAGTCACCTCGGAGAGAGAGAAGGAATAGAGATGATCGTTATGAATGAAGATCCCTCGGAGAAGTAAACACTCAGAGGAGAAGGACAAGTACACCAAGATTTACACGAGAATAAGACATCAAGCTCATGTTGGTGAATGGACATCCGGCTCCGAATTCGACAACCACTCCGAGAGAAGCTATCACTCTGACTCCGACTATAGTCAAGATGAAGGTGTTGCCGGACTTGCACTCGTTTCCTCCAACTCCTATGACATATTTGATTCACCAAATTAAGTGAGTGGAAGTTGTTTCATGGCTAAAGGCCCCAAGGTATCACACCCCGAATACATTGACTTTAATAGTGCTGAGGATGACTTACTTGGAGATGATGACTTGCTCTTTGATAAAACTAGTGATGTGAGTCAAAATGAACTTGATAATTATCATGCTAGTCAAGATAAGTCGTGTGATGATGATAAGAACGAAATAGAGCGACTGACTAAAGAATTAAACACTCTTAAGTTAGCCCATGAATCTACTCTATAAGATCATAGAGATCTTGTAAGAACTCATGAGAAGCTACGCTTCGAGAAGCTCAATTAGTGCAAGAACATGAATTTCTTATAGCTATAAATGACGACCTTCGAAACAATACTTCCTATTATCTAGCCAAATGAATACTCTTGTATACATTCATTCCACAAGTTAAACCTAAGCAAACTAGTAACAAAGGCAAGAAAGATTCTTCATCTAGTAGAAATTACAAGAATGATAAATACAATGATATTGCTTCTAGTAGTTCTATTGATTCCACTAATGATTCTCTTAGCCAAGTTACACTTGAGCAAGAAAACGATTTATTGAAAGGGATTATAGAAAAAGGTGTCTACAAAAGTCTTGTCGGATGTAAGCAATTCGAGGAGATTGTACGCAAGCATGGAGGATACCAAAAGAACCAAGGCGTTGGGTACTTCAAGGCAAATGGACTTGAATGAGAAGAAGGTCAATAGCCCAAGCCGAAGTTTGTTCCCCAAAAGGATAAGTATGAACATACTCTCCCCAAGGGAACAAAATCTCAAGATGACCTTCCACCACAAGACCACAAGCTCAAGGGCAAGGACAAGCTTCAAGGGGAGATTGGTACATTTGAAGATGAGACCCAAGCCATGGTCAAGTGGGTTACCAAATCTACTACAAGCTCTACTTCAACAAGTGCTACTTCAACTCCAAGGACCCCCCATCAAGTTGATGTGGGTTCCAAAGAAGAATAACTAGATAAATTCTTGGAGAGTGACTCTGCCAACAAAATTCACCCACTCTCATTTTGGCAAGGACTATTTGCAATCAACTCCAACTCTATGCAATAGTTCAAGGAGTCACACATTTCCTCATAGGTAGGCAAAGCAAGGGGACAAGGTAATGGAAGAATCAATGGACACCATCATGCATGCATTTCACTCCATGTCCATAGATATCATTGTATTTTCTCCTTGTGTGGGACTAACCCATGTAGGTGGAAAGAGTAAGAAACAATAAGGATTGCTCCCAACTCAAGATAATCTTCATCAACTATGAGCATCCACTACTACAACACCTACATGAAGTCTTCTACGACAAAACCCAAGGTTAGCTTATCCCTCCTTGGGGGATGTCACATCAAGGGGGGGCTTTACTCTAAGACTTGAGTCAAAGCATCACTTAAAGATGTGAACACATTAAATGCTTTATGTAAAGGTGGTAACCCCCACTTGTGCTTAAACGATGAGTATGACCTATGATAAAGTATTCTTACTTGGCTCCTAAGTTAATATACTCATATAAAGATGTCTCTGTCATCGCCAAAGTGCTTGATAGATACTAGAGTGGTTTTGCATATTTGCCATATTTCATTTGACATTTTATTGTGTGAGCATGTTGGTATGCATATCTTTTATCATTCGAGGATATCCAATTGTTGTTATTTGGCTTTCATTTTGTTTGTCCAATTGGATATACAAGAATGCCTCAGTACCCCCCTCTAGCTATCTATGCTTTATCGTCTCAAATTCTATTCATGCTTCATCACAAAATTTGAACAAGCACTTCTCGAACCCTTTGTGTGAGGAGCACTTGGAGTTCAATTTCGACAAGAGATAACCTCCAAAACCTCCCATATGTCTCTCGGTGTAACCAAGTCCAAAATCTTGGTTCCACTGAAGCATTAGGGTTGATCTGGTTTTTGAACCTCGGTATAACCGATCCTTAAATTTCGGCCTCACCGAGTTTCACTATCTCCTAGGAGTTAAGAAACTCAGTGGCACCAAAATTTCCGAATCGGTGTCACTAACAACAACAGGGTATCTATACTCCGCGGACCCGAGGTGGAAAATTACTTCAACTCTTCAGCTTTCCACACCCCTTCGCTGCCACTGCTCTCGTCTATGGACCTCCACCTCGTCTCCTGCGCGCCCTCACCACCAGATTCCTTCGTCGTCGGTGGCAATCTGCCCCGTCGTTGTCGTCATATGAGAACCTTCACCAGATTAGGTAAGGTTTTGGCCCCCTATGCACTCCACCATGTGATTCATGCGCATTAGGTTTTGTTCCTCTTCTAGCCATGGATTGAAATAACTCCATCCTCTAAACAAGTTTCGTAGATTAGTAGAACAGGAAAATTATGGTTTAGGGTTCCGCAACCTGCATTTTGGTGTCACTGAGTAGAAACAATTGGTATGACCGATTTGATTTTATGGCTGTGAGAGCTTTCTCGGTGAGATTGAGTCATTCTTTTCGGTGAAACCAAAAAGGTGACCAACTCTCTGTAATGTGAGAAAGTCTGTCTCGGTAGCTCCGAAAATTGGAACTCAATGGAACCGAATTACATGTTGCAGAATTTTGAAACTACATTTTTGAGTTCAAATTTTCAAAAATTTCTGTGTTTTGTGATGCTCATCCCTTCTACTCATCTACATCTATTCACAGGGTCAGCATGTTAGGCTCAGAGGATAGTGACAATGACTTCAGAGATCAGAGTGTTGACATGGATGCTGGTACTAGCCCAGAAGCTAGTTCTTCATCTTTAGAGGATCCAGGCACTCCCAGTTCTCATGGGTTTCCCAAGGCTAACACAAGGGCTAGGAAGAAGCTTAATTCAGATAAAGAATATGCAGACTTTGTACCTAAAGAGGTAACCTCCAAGAAGCAACAAGAAAAGAAGGAAAAAGTTACAAGGAAATCTGCCAATGAGGCCACTTCTTCCAAGAAGCCAGTGAGGAAGGAGTATGCAAGTTCTAAGGCTATGAGACCACCAGAGAGTGCTAGGGCCAATGTATCTCTTTCAGTTGAGCCCACAAAGAAATCTATGCCTAAGAAGGCAGGAGAAAAGAAGAGAGACGGGAAGAGGATAATGCGTGTTATTGGCAGGCGAACTTCCATGTATGAGGACCTAGCAGAGCAGGAAGAAGAGGAAGAGGAAGAACCAGTTGCAAAACCTCCTCCTTCCAAGAAGAAGTTGCTAGCTGATGCAATGCCAAGCCAGGCCCCATCCAAGAGCAAGCAAACTGTCCCAAAGAAGCCAGCAGGATCCAAGCCCAAGAGGACTACCAGGGATATTCTAGCTTGTGAGAAGAACAAGAGTTCCACATCCAGAGCAGTTGATGAAGAACAAGAGTTGACAGTGTTGAGGAAACTGAGACCTCACTTACCTGAGCATAATGATGCTCACCCAGTTGTTGAGGACATGAAGAAGAGGAGAGATCAAGGGCTAAGGAAGTGGAGAGCCAATGATCCCTAAGCTACCCGGAGAAGGACTGTTGAGGATGCACGTTTTCACACTAAAGAACAAGATGATTTCTATGAGACTGTCCTATTGGACAAAAGCCCAGTATGTTGGAAATATGCCCTAGAGGCAATAATAAAATGGTTATTATTGTATTTCCTAGTTCATGATAATTGTCTATTGTTCATGCTATAATTGTGTTAACCGAAAACCGTAATACATGTGTGAATACATAGACCACAACATGTCCCTAGTGAGCCTCTAGTTGACTAGCTCGTTGATCAATAGATGGTCACGGTTTCATGACCATGGACATTGTATGTCGTTGATAACGGGATCACATCATTAGGAGAATGATGTGATGGACAAGACCCAATCCTAAGCATAGCACAAGATCGTGTAGTTCGTTTGCTAAAGCTTTTCAATGTCAAGTATCGTTTCCTTAGACCATGAGATTGTGCAACTCCCGGATACCGTAGGAATGCTTTGGTTGTGCCAAACGTCAGAACGTAACTGGGCGGCTATAAAGGTGCACTATGGGTATCTCCGAAAGTGTCTGTTGGGTTGGCACGAATCGAGACTGGGATTTGTCACTCCGTGTGACAGAGAGGTATCTCTGGGCCCACTCGGTAAGACATCATCATAATGAGATCAATGTGACTAAGGAGTTAGCCACGGGATGATGTATTACGGAACGAGTAAAGAGACTTGCCGGTAACGAGATTGAACAAGGTATAGAGATACCGACGATCGAATCTCGGGCAAGTATCATACCGATAGACAAAAGGAATTGTATACGGGATTGATTGAATCCCCGACATCGTGGTTCATTCGATGAGATCATTGTGGAGCATGTGGGAGCCAACATGGGTATCCAGATCCCGCTGTTGGTTATGGACCGAAGAGGTGTCTCGGTCATGTCTACATGCCCCCCGAACCCGGAGGGTCTACACACTTAAGGTTCGATGATGCTAGGGTTATAGGGAAATGGTATACGTGATTACCGAAAGTTGTTCAGAGTCCCGGATGAGATCTTGGACGTCACGAGGAGCTCCAGAATGGTCCGGAGGTAAATATTGATATATAGGAAGTCCAGTTTTGGTCACCGAAAAGTTTTCGGGCTCATCGGTAGTGTACCGGGAGTGCCGGGAGGGTGCCGAAGGACCCCCGGGAGGGGTGTGACGACCAAAGGACTTCATGGGCCCTTAGAGTAGGTGTGCCATTCCTTATTGGGCTGGACAAGACCTTCTAGAAAGGCCCATGCAGCTGGAGATAAGAGATAGGGCTGAAAAAGGTTTAAAAGGAGGAGATCCACCTCCCTTGTGGGAGGTGGACTCTCCCCCTAGTTCGGCCAAAGCTCTCCTCCTTGGAGGAGGGGCCAAGGCAGAACTACCTCTCCCTCCTCCTATATATATGCAAGGGTTTGGGCTGATTTGAGACACGACTTCTCTCTCTCTTGGTGCAGCCCTACCCTTCTTCTTCCTCGTTCTCCGTAGCGCTTGGCGAAGCCCTGCCGGAGTCCACGTAGCTCCACCGTCACCACGCCATCGTGCTACCGGAGCTCTCCCTCAACCTCTCCTTCCTCCTTGCTGGATCAAGGCATAGGAGACGTCATCGGGATGCACGTGTGTTGAACGCGGAGGCGCCGTTGTTCGGCGCTGAGATCGGAATCTACCGCGATCTGAATCGCTGCGAGTACGACTCCACCAACCGCGTTCTTGTAATGCTTCCGCTTAGCGATCTTCAAAGGTATGAAGATGCAATCTCTCCCCACTCGAAGCTGGTTTCTCCATGGATAGATCTTGGTGATCGTAGGAAAATTTTGATTTACTACTACGTCTCCCAACAATGGCATCATGAGCTAGGTCTATGCGTAGAATCTATGCACGAGTAGAACACAAAGCAGTTGTGGGCGTCAATTTTGTTAAATTGCTTACCACTACTAGTATTATCTTGATTCGGCGGTATTGTGGGATGAAGCGGCCCGGACCGACTTTACACGTACGCTTACGTGAGACTGGTTCCACCGCCTAACATGCACTTGTTGCATAAGGTGGCTAGCGGGTGTCTGTCTCTCCCACCTTAGTCGGATTGGATTCGATGAAAAGGGTCCTTATGAAGGGTAAATAGCAATTGGCATATCACGTTGTGTTTTTTATGTAGGTAAGAAACGTTCTTGCTAGAAACCTATAGCAGCCACGTAAAAACTTGCAACTACAAATTACAGGACGTCTAACTTGTTTTTGCAGCATATGACTTGTGATGTGATATGGCCAAAGGATGTGATGTGATGCATTGTGATGTATGAGATTGATCATGTTCTTGTAATAGGATTCACGACTTGCATATCGATGAGTATGACAACCGACAGGAGCCATAGGAGTTGTCTTATTTTATTGTATGACCTGCATGTCAATCATAAATGCCATGTAATTACTTTACTTTATTGCTAAACGTTAGCTACAGTAGTCGAAGTAATAGTTGGCGAGACAAATTCATGAATACACGATGATGGAGATCATGATGTCGCGCCGGTGACAGTGATGATCATGGTGCCCCGAAGATGGAGATCAAAGGAGCAAGATGATATTGGCCATATCATGTCACTATATTGATTGCATGTGATGTTTATCATGTTTACATCTTATTTGCTTAGAACGACGGTAGTAAATAAGATGATCTCTCAATAAAATTTCAAGAAAAGTGTTCACCCTAATTGTGCACCGTTGCTAAGGATTGTTGTTCCGAAGCAACACGTGATGATCGGGTGTGATAGGTTCTAATGTTCGCATACAACGGGTGTAAGCCAGATTTGCACACGCGATATACTTAGGTTGACGTGACGAGCCTAGCATGTACAGACATGGCCTCGGAACACGAAATACTAAAAGGTCGAACATGAGTCATATAGAAGATACGATCAACATGGAGATGTTCACCATGGATGACTAGTCCGTCTCACGTGATGATCGGACACGGGCTAGTTGGCGTGGATCATGTGTCACTTGGATGACTAGAGAGATGTCTATCTAAGTGGGAGTTCATTAAATAATTTGATTATGTGAACTTAATTATCATGAACTTAGTCTAAAATTGTCTTTACAATCTATATTGTAGATCCAATGGCCAACGCAAATGTCACCCTAAACTTCAACGCGTTCCTAGAGAAAAGCAAGCTGAAAGATGATGGAAGCAACTATGCGGACTGGGTCCGTGGCTTGAGGATCATCCTCATAGCTTCCAAGAAATTGTATGTCCTTGATGCACCACTAGGTGAGACACCCCTTCTCCCAGCAGAGCAAGATGTTGCGAACGCTTGGCATTCTCGTTGCGATGATTACTCCCTTGTTCAGTGCGGCATGCTTTATAGTTTAGAACCGGGGCTCCAAAAGCGTTTTGAGCAACACGGAGCATATGAGATGTTCCAAGAGCTGAAACTGGATTTCCAAGCTCATTCCCGGGTCGAGAGATATGACGTCTCCGACAAGTTCTTTAGCTGTAAGATGGAGGAGAATAGTTCTGTCAGTGAGCACATCCTCAAGATGTCTGGGCTTCACAACCGCTTGACTCAGCTGGGAGTTAATCTCCCGGATGACTCGGTCATTGATAGAATCCTCCAGTTGCTTGCACCTAGCTACAAGAGCTTTGTGATGAACTACAACATTCAAGGGATGGAGAAGTCCATTCCTGAGTTGTACTCGATGCTGAAATCAGCAGAGGTTGAGATCAAAAAGGAGCATCAAGTGTTGATGGTGAATAAGACCACTAGTTCCAAGAAAGGCAAGGGTAAGAAGAACTTCAAGAAGGACGGCAAAGCTGTTGCCGCGCCCGGTAAGCAAGTTGCCCGGAAGAAGAAGAACAAGAATGGACCCAAGCCTGAGACTGAGTGTTTTTATTGCAAGGGTACCGGTCACTGGAAGCGGAACTGCCCCAAGTACTTAGCGGATAAGAAGGACGACAACATTAAAGGTATATGTGATATACTTGTTATTGATGTGTACCTAACCAACGCTCGTAGTAGCTCCTGTGTATTTGATACCGGTGCAGTTGCTCACATTTGTAACTCTAAGCAGGAGCTGTGGAATAAGCGGAGGCTGGCAAAGGACGAGGTGACGATGCGCGTCAGGAATGGTTCCAAGGTCGATGTGATCGCCGTCGGCACGCTACCTCTACATCTACCTTCGGGATTAGTGTTAAACCTTAATAATTGTTATTTAGTACCAACTTTGAGCATGAACATTGTATCTGGATCTCGCTTAATGCGAGATGGCTACTCATTTAAATCTGAGAATAATGGTTGTTCTATTTATATGAGAGAAATGTTTTATGGTCATGCCCCGCTGGTCAATGGTTTATTCTTGATGAATCTCGAATGTGATGTTACACATGTCCATTGTGTGAGTACCAAAAAGTGTAAGGTTGATAACGATAGTCCACTTACATGTGGCACTACCGCCTTGGTCATATTGGTGTAAACGCATGAAGAAGCTCCATACTGATGGACTTTTGGAGTCTCTTGATTTTGAATCATTTGACACGTGCGAACCATGCCTCATGGGCAAGATGACCAAGACTCTGTTCTCCGGAACAATGGAGCGAGCAACTGACTTGTTGGAAATAATACATACCGATGTATGCGGTCCAATGAGTGTCGAGGCTCGTGGAGGCTACCGTTATGTTCTCACCCTCACTGATGACTTGAGTAGATATGGGTATGTCTACTTAATGAAACATAAGTCTGAAACTTTTGAAAGGTTCAAGGAATTTTATAGGGAGGTAGAGAATCAACGTGACCGGAAAATAAAGTGGCTACGATCCGATCGTGGCGGAGAATATTTAAGTCACGAGTTTGGCACGCACCTAAGGAAATGTGGAATTGTTTCACCAACTCACGCCGCCTGGCATACCTCAACGAAATGGTGTGTCTGAACGTCGTAATCACACTCTATTAGATATGGTACGATCTATGATGTCCCTTACCGACTTACCGCTATCATTTTGGGGATATGCATTAGAGACTGCCGCATTCACTTTAAATAGGGCACCATCAAAATCCGTTGAGACGACACCGTATGAATTATGGTTTGGAAAGAAACCTAAGCTGTCCTTTCTAAAAGTTTGGGGATGCGATGCTTATGTGAAGAAACTTCAACCTGAGAAGCTCGAACCCAAAGCGGAAAAGTGCGTCTTCATAGGATATCCCAAAGAGACTATTGGGTATACCTTCTACCTACGATCCGAGGGCAAAGTCTTTGTTGCCAAGAATGGATCCTTTCTTGAGAAAGTGTTTCTCTCTAAAGAAGTAAGTGGGAGGAAAATAGAACTTGATGAGGTAATTGTACCTCCACTCGAACCGGAGAGTAGCGCAACACAGGAAGTTGTTTCTGTGGAGCCTACACCGGCTAGAGAGCAAGTTAATGATGATGATCATGAAACTTCAGATCAAGTTACTATTGAACGTCGAAGGTCCACTAGGACCCGTTCCACACCAGAGTGGTACGGCAACCCTGTCCTGGAGATCATGTTGTTGGACAACAGCGAACCTTCGAACTATGAAGAAGCGATGGCGGGCCCGGATTCCAACAAATGGCTTGAAGCCATGAAATCCGAGATAGGATCCATGTATGAGAACAAAGTATGGAGTTTGGTGGACTTGCCTGTTGATAAGCGAGCCATTGAAAATAAATGGATCTTTAAGAAGAAGACTGACGCGGATGGTACTGTAACCGTCTATAAGGATCGACTTGTCGCTAAGGGTTATCGACAAGTTCAAGGAATTGACTACGATGAGACTTTCTCACCCGTAGCAATGCTAAAGTCTGTCCGAATCATGTTAGCAATTACCACACTTTATGATTATGAGATCTGGCAAATGGACGTAAAAACGGCATTCCTTAATGGCTTCCTCAAGGAAGAACTGTATATGATGCAGCCGGAAGGTTTTGTCGATCCTAAAGATGCTAACAAAGTATGCAAGGTCCAGCGCTCCATCTATGGACTGGTGCAAGCATCTCAGAGTTGGAACATTCGCTTTAATGAGGTGATTAAAGCGTTTGGGTTTATACAGGTTTATGAAGAACCATGTATTTACAAGAAAGTGAGTGGGATCTCTGTAGCATTTCTTATATTGTATGTGGATGACATAGTGATAATGGGAAATGATATAGAACTCTTGGAAAGTATAAAGGCCTACTTGAATAAGTGTTTTTCAATGAAGGACCTTGGAGAAGCTGCTTACATATTAGGTATTAAGATCGATAGAGATAGATCGAGACGCCTCATAGGTCTTTCACAAAGCACATACCTTGACAAGATATTGAAGAAGTTCAATATGGATCAGTCCAAGAAGGGGTTCTCGCCTGTGCTACAAGGTGTGAGATTGAGTACGACTCAATGGCCTACCACGGCAAAGGATAAAGAAGAGATGAGTGTCATCCCCTATGCTTCAGCCATAGGCTCTATTATGTATGCCATGCCATGTACCAAACCTGATGTGAACTTTGCCATAAGTTTGGTAGGGAGGTACCAAAGTGATCCTAGAGCAGAACACTGGACAACGGTCAAGAATATCCTGAAGTACCTGAAAAGGACAAAGGACATGTTTCTCGTATATGGAGGTGCCGAAGAGCTCGTCGTAAAGGGTTACGTCGATGCTAGCTTCGACATAGATCCGAATGACACCAAGTCGCAAACCGGATACATGTATATTTTGAACGGAGGGGCAGTCAACTAGTGCAGCAACAAGCAAAGCGTCGTGGTGGCATCTACATGTGAAGCGGAGTACATAGCTACTTCGGAAGCAGCAAAGGAAGGAGTCTGGATGAAGGAGTTCATCACCGACCTAGGAGTAATTCCAAGTGCGTCGGGCCCGATGACTCTATTCTGTGACAACACTGGAGCTATTGCCCTTGCGAAGGAGCCCAGGTTTCACAAGAAGACAAGACACATCAAGCGCCGCTTCTACTCCATCCGTGATTACATTCAGGAGGGAGATATAGATATTTGTAAAGTGCATACGGATCTGAATGTCACAGATCCATTGACTAAACCTCTCTCACGAGCAAAACATGATCAACACCAGATTGCTATGGGTGTTCGATTCATCACAATGTAACTAGATTATTGACTCTAGTGCAAGTGGGAGACTATTGGAAATATGCCCTAGAGGCAATAATAAAATGGTTATTATTGTATTTCCTAGTTCATGATAATTGTCTATTGTTCATGCTATAACTGTGTTAACCGAAAACCGTAATACATGTGTGAATACATAGACCACAACATGTCCCTAGTGAGCCTCTAGTTGACTAGCTCGTTGATCAATAGATGGTCACGGTTTCATGACCATGGACATTGGATGTCGTTGATAACGGGATCACATCATTAGGAGAATGATGTGATGGACAAGACCCAATCCTAAGCATATCACAAGATCGTGTAGTTCGTTTGCTAAAGCTTTTCAATGTCAAGTATTGTTTCCTTAGACCATGAGATTGTGCAAATCTCGGATACCATAGGAATGCTTTGGGTGTGCCAAACATCACAACATAACTGGGTGGCTATAAAGGTGCACTATGGGTATCTCCAAAAGTGTCTGTTGGGTTGGCACGAATCGAGACTGGGATTTGTCACTCTGTGTGACGGAGTGGTATCTCTGGTCCCACTCGGTAAGACATCATCATAATGAGCTCAATGTGACTAAGGAGTTAGCCACGGGATGATGTATTACAGAACGAGTAAAGAGACTTGCCGGTAACGGGATTGAACAAGGTATAGAGATACCGACGATCGAATCTCGGGCAAGTATCATACCGATAGACAAAGGGAATTGTATACGAGATTGATTGAATCCCCGACATCGTGGTTCATCTAATGAGATCATCGTGGAGCATGTGGGAGCCAACATGGGTATCCAGATCCCGCTGTTGGTCATTGACCGGAGAGGTGTCTCGGTCATGTCTACATGTCTCCCGAACCCATAGGGTCTACACATTAAGGTTCGATGACGCTAGGGTTATAGGGAAATGGTATACGTGATTACTTAAAGTTGTTCGGAGTCCCGTATGAGACCCCGGACGTCATGAGGAGCTCCGGAATGGTCTGGAGGTAAAGATTGATATATAGGAAGTCCAGTTTTGGTCACCGGAAAGTTTTTGGGCTCATCGGTAGTGTACCGAGAGTGCCGGGAGGGTGCCGGAGGACCCTCGGGAGGGGTGTGATGACCAAAGGACTTCGTTGGCCCTTAGAGGAGGTGTGCCAGCCCTTATTGGTCTGGCCAAGACCTTCTAGAAAGGCCCATGCGGCTGGAGATAGGAGATAGGGCTGAGAAAGGTTTAAAAGGAGGAGATCCACCTCCCTTGTGGGAGGTGGACTCTCCCCCTAGTTCGGCCAAAGCTCTCCTCCTTGCAGGAGGGGCCAAGGCAGCCCTCCCTCTCCCTCCTCCTATATATATGCAAGGGTTTGGGATGATTTGAGACACGACTTCTCTCTCTCTCGGCGCAACCCTACCCTTCTTCTTCCTCGTTCTCCGTAGCGCTTGGCGAAGCCCTGCCGGAGTCCACGTAGCTCCACCGTCACCACACCATCGTGCTGCCAGAGCTCTCCCTCAACCTCTCCTTCCTCCTTGCTAGATCAAGGCGTAGGAGACGTCATCGGGATGCACGTGTGTTGAACGCGGAGGTGCCGTTGTTCGGCGCTGAGATCGGAATCCACCGCGATCTGAGTCGCTGCGAGTACGACTCCAGCAACCGCATTCTTGTAACGCTTCCGCTTAGCGATCTACAAAGGTATGAAGATGCAATCTCTCCCCACTCGTTGCTGGTTTCTCCATGGATAGATCTTGGTGATCGTAGGTAAATTTTGATTTACTACTATGTCTCCCAACACAGTAGTCAGTGACATGAGATATGTCGATTGTGCCTACATCAAGGAAAATGAGGATTACTTCCCCAATGTGCAGGACAACTTTAGATGCATAGACATTGAGAACTTTGTTGGGAGAGAGTTCACAGCTTGGAACAATGAGATGATTATGAAGTTTTATTCCACAACTCACTTCTACCCAGACGGTCGTATCATTTGGATGACCGAGGGAGTCAAATACCAGTCTACTATGGATGAGTGGGCTACCATCTTAGTGTTGGAAATATGCCCTAGAGGCAATAAATAAAGTGTTTATTATTATATTTCCTTGTTCATGATAATTGTTTATTATCCATGCTATAATTGTATTGATTGGAAACACATTGCATGTGCAAATATATAGACAACACTTTGTCCCTAGTGTGCCTCTAGTAGACTAGCTCGTTGATCAAAGATGGTCAAGGTTTCCTAGCTATTGACATGAGATGCCATTTGATAATGGGATCACATCATTAGGAGAATGATGGGATGGACAAGACCCAAACTATAAACGTAGCATATGATCGTGTCAGTTTATTGCTACAGTTTTCTGCATGTCAAGTATATGTTCCTACGACCATGAGATCATGCATGTCACGGACACCGGAGGAGTGCCTTGTGTGTATCAAACGTCACAACATAACTGGGTGACTATAAAGGTGCTCTACAGGTATCTCCGAGGGTGTCTATTGGGTTGGCATGGATCAACACTGGGATTTGTTACTCTGGGTGACAGAGAGGTATCTTGGGGACCACTCGGTAATACAACATCACAATAAGCCCTGCAAGCAATGTGACTAAGTGTTAGCCACGGGATCTTGTATTATGGAAACGAGTAAAGAGACTTGCTGGTAACGAGGTTGAACTAGGTATGGAGATATGCATGGTGGTGACCGAAGGTTGTTCGGATTACCGGATAAGATCCCAAATGTCACGAGGAGCTATGGAATGGTCCGGAGGTAAAGATTGATATATAGGAAGTCCTGTTTTGGTCACCGGAAAAGTTCCGGGCTCATCGATAGTGTACCGGGAGTGCCGGGAGGGTATCGAGGGACCATCGGCAGGGGTATTTTGACCCAAGAGGCTACATGGGCTGTGGGAGAAGGAATACCATCCCTTAGTGGGCTGGCCGAAGGCCCACGGGGAGGCCATGCGGCTAGGGAAGAAACCCAAGGTGGAAAGAAAGGCAAAAGTGGAAAAAAGGAAGGAGTCCTAATCCTACTAGGAGTGGAGGAGGAGGACTCCTTCCTCCACGTCGGCCAAAGTGGATTTGGCTCCCTTGGGAGCCAAGTCTCCTCCCTCCCCTCCTCCTATATATACTAGAGGTTTTGAGGGGTTTTACTACAGAATTTTAGCCACGTGCTGCCCTCTCCTCTAGTTCGTAGTTTCTCCTCTAGATCGGTTTCAGCAGTGCTTAGGCGAAGCCCTGCTAGAATTACTCCACCACCATCACCGCAACACCGTCGCGCTGCCGGAGAACTCGTCTACCTCTCCGCTCCCTCTTGCTGGATCAAGAAGGCGGAGATCATCATCAAGTCGTACGTGTGCTGAACGCGGAGGTGCCGTCCGTTCGGTGCTAGATCGGGACGGATCGTGATTGGATCGCGGGACGCTCGGCGATTTGGATCGCGAAGACGTTCGACTATATCAACCACGTTTCTTAACGCTTCCTTCTTAGCATTCTACAAGGGTATATAGATCCACTCTCCCCTCTCGTAGATGCTCATCTCCTAGATTGATCTTGGTGAAGCGTAGTAATTTTTTTGTTTCCCATGCAACGTTCCCCATTAGAGGCATCATGAGCTAGGTCTATGTGTAGATGAGATCTCGAGTAGAACACAAAGAGTTTGTGGGCGTTGATGATTAGATTGCTTCCTCCCTTGGTCGTGTTTTGGTACAACGGTATTGTGGGATGAAGTGGCCCGGACCAACCTTACTCATATGCTTACGAGAGACCGGTTCCATCGCCTGACGTGTAACTTCGTTGCACAAAGATGGCTGGCGGGCGTATGTTTCTCCTACTTTAGTTGGATCGGTTTTGACAAAGGCGGTCCTTGAGAAGGTTGAAACGCAACTAATGTATCACCGTTGTGGTTTTTGCGTCGGTGAGAATTGTTCTTGCTAGATACCCATAGCAGCCACGTAAAACTTGCAACTACAATTAGAGGACGCCTAACTTGTTTTTGCAGGGTATGTTGTGATTTGATATGGCCAATTACATGATGAGATATATGTGATGTATGCGATGATCGTGTCTTGTATAGAATATCACGACTTGCATGTCGTTGAGTACGACAACCGACAGGAGCCATAGGGTTGTCTTTAATTATTGCATGACTTGCATATCAATCATTAAGCGCTATGTAATGCTTTACTTTATCGCTAAACGGTAGCAATAGTAGTAGAAGCATGGTGGGTGCAACAACCCGATGGCGACACGTTGATGGAGATCAAGATGATGGAGATCATGGTGTTATGCCGGTGACGATGGAGATCATGCCGGTGCTTTCAAGATGGAGATCAAAAGCGCAAGTTCATGGCCATATCATGTCACTTATGATTTGCATGTGATGTTAATCCTTTTATGCACCTTGTTTTACTTAGGACAACGATAGCATTATAAGGTGATCCCTCACTTAAATTTCAAGGTAAAAATTGTATTCTCCCCGAGTGTGCACCGTTGCGAAAGTTCGTCGTGTCGTGACACCACGTGATGATCGGTGTGATAGACTCTACGTTCACATGCAACGGGTGCAAGCCAGTGTTGCATGTGCAGAACACTCGGGTTAAACTTGACGAGCCTAGCATGTACCGACATGGCCTCAGAACACAAGAGACCAAAAGGTCGAACATGAGTCATATAGTAGATATGATCAACATGATGATGTTCACCATTGAAACAACCTCAACTCACGTGATGATCGGACTTGAGTTGGTGAATTTGGATCATGTATCACTCATATTACCCGAGGGATGTCAATTTGAGTGGGAGCTTTAGTAATTTGATTAACTAAACTCATTATCTTGAACAATAGTCTTAGTAACCTTTGCATATTTATGTTGTAGATCAATGGCTCGCGCAGTAGCACCCCTGAATTTTAATGCGTTCCTAGAGAAAGCTAAGTTGAAAGATGATGGAAGTTACTTTGTGGACTGGGCCCGTAATTTGAGGATTATCCTCACGGCTTCCTAGAAGTCATATGTCCTTGATGCACCGCTTGGTAACCAACCCGAAGACATGTCGTCTGAAGACATTAAGAACGCTTGGGAGGCACGTTCTGGAAATTACTCAATAGTTTAGTGTGCAATATTATATGGCTTAGAACCGAGACTTCAAAGACATTTTGAACGTCATGGAGCATATGAGATGTTCCAGGAGTTGGAGTTTATCTTTAAGAAGAATGCCCGGATCGAGAGGTATGAGACCTCCAATAAGTTATATGCTTGCAAAATGGAGGAGAACGAGTCTATCAGTGAACATATACTCAGAATGTCTGGGTATTCGACTCGTCTGGCGGAGTTGGGAATGCCCCTTCCGCTAGAGGCGATCATTGACAAAGTTCTTCAATCACTGCCACCTAGCTACAAGAGCTTTGTGATGAACTATAACATGGACATGATGAACAAGTCAGTCGCCGAGCTGTTTGCGATGCTGAAAGTCGCTGAGTCTGAAATCTAGAAAGAACATCAAGTGTTGATGGCCAATAAAACCACTAGTTTCAAGAAGAATGGCAAGGACAAGAAGGGTAACTCAAAGAAGAGTGGCAAAACAGTTGCCCCTCCCGTGAAGAAACCCAAGGCTGGAGCCAAGCCAGAAACTGAGTGCTTTCATTGCAAGGGAGCTGGTCACGGGAAGCAGAACTGCCCCAAGTATCTGGCTGACAAGAAGGCGGCCAACAACAAACAAGGTATATATGATATACATGTTATTGATGTGTACCTTACTAGCTCTCGTTGTAGTGCCTGGGTATTTGATATCAGTTTGGTTGCTCACATTTGCAACTCAAAACAGGAACTACGAAATAGACGAAGGCTGGCGAAGGACGAAGTGACGATGCACATGGTAAATGGTTCCAAGGTTGATGTGATCGCCGTCGGCACGCTCTCTCTTTGATTACCATCGGGATTAGTGATGAATCTGAATAATTGTTATTTAGTGATTGTGTTAAGCATGAACATTATATCTGGATCTTGTTTATTGCGAGACGGTTACTCATTTCAATCTGAGAATAATGGTTGTTCTATTTATATGAGTGATATCTTTTATGGTCATGCACCCAATGTGAGGGGTTTATTCATATTGAATCTTGATAGTGATGATACACATGTTCATAACATTGATGCCAAAAGATGTAGAGTTGATAGTGATAGTACCACTTTCTTCTGGCACTGCCATTTAGGTCATATTGGTGTAAAACACATGAGGAAGCTCCATGCTAATGGACTTTTGTCACTTAATTTTGAATCACTTGACACATGTGAACCATGCCTCATGGGCAAGATGACTAAAATGTCGTTCTCTGGAACAATGGAACGGGCAAGTGACTTGTTGGAAATCATACATACTGATGTATGTGGTCTAATGAATGTTGCTGCACGGAGTGGATATCGTTATTTTGTCACCTTCACCGATGACTTGAGTAGATATGGGTATATTTACTTAATGAAACACAAGTCTGAAATGTTTGAAATGTTCAAGCAATTTCAGAGTGAAGTTGAGAATCATCATAACAAGAAGATTAAATTCCTATGATCTGATTGAGGAGGTGAATACTGAGTTATGAGTTTGGTAGTCACTTAAGACAGTATGGAATTGTTCCACAATTGACACTGCCTGGAGCACCACAGCGTGATGGTGTGTCCGAACGTCGTAATCGAACCTTATTAGATATGGTGCGTTCTATGATGTCTCTTGTCGATTTGCCACGATCGTTTTGGGGTTATGCATTAGAGATAGCTGCATTTACTTTAAATAGGGCACCATCAAAATCCATTGAAATGATGCCATATGAACTGTGGTTTGGCAAGAAGCCAAAGTTGTCATTTCTTAAAGTTTGGGGATGTGATGCTTATGTCAAAAAGCTTCAGCCTAAAAAGTTGGAACCCAAAGCGGAGAAATGCGTCTTCATAGGATACCCGAAAGAGACAGTTGGGTATGCCTTCTATCTCAGATCCGAAGGCAAAGTGTTTGTCGCTAAGAATGGAACATTTCTTGAGAAAGAGTTTCTCTTGAAAGAATTGAGTGGGAGGAAAATAGAGCTTGATGAGGTTATTGAACCTTTGCTTCAACTAGAGAGTAGCGCAGCGCAGAAAGATGTTTCTGTGGAGCCTACGGCAGTTGAAGAGGAAGTTAATGGTGATGATCATGAAGCTTCGGATCAAGTTACTATTGAACCTCGGAGGTCGACAAGAGCGCGTACTGCTCCTGAGTGGTACAGCAACCCTGTCTTGGAGGTTATGTTGTTGGACAACAATGAACCTACGAGCTATGGAGGAGCGATGATGGGCCTGGATTCCGAGAAATGGTTAGAGGCCATGAAATTCGAGATGGGATCCATGTATGAAAACAAAGTATGTACTTTGGAAGTATTACCTGAAGGGTGAAAGGCCATTCAGAACAAATGGATCTTTAAGAAGAAGACGGACGTGGACGGTAATGTCACCGTATATAAAGCTTGACTTGTGGCAAAGGTTTTTTCACAAGTTCAAGCAGTTGACTATGATGAGACCTTCTCACCCGTAGCGATGCTTAAGTCTGTCAGAATAATGTTAGCAATAGCTGCATATTTTGACTACGAAATTTGGCAGATGGATGTCAAAACAACGTTCCTCAACGGTTTCCTTGAGGAATAGTTGTATATGCTGCAACCAGAAGGTTTTGTCAATCCAGAGAATGCTGACAAAGTTTGCAAACTCTAGCAATCCATTTATGGACTGGTGCAAGCATCTTGGAGTTGGAATAAGCGCTTTGATGAGGTGATCAAAGCGTTTCGGTTTATACAAGTTTATGGAGAAGCTTGTATTTACAAGAAAGTGAGTGGGAGATCTATAGCGTTTCTAATATTATATGTGGATGACAGATTGCTGATTGGTAACAATATAGAAATGCTGGAAAACGTGAAGGAATATTTGAACAAGAGTTTTTCAATGAAGGACCTAGGAGAAGCTGCTTTCATATTAGGCATTAAGATCTATAGAGATAGATCGAGATGCTTGATAACACTTTCACAAAGCACATACCTTGATAAAATTTTGAAGAAGTTCAAAATGGATCAGTCGAAGAAGGGGTTCTTTCCTGTGTTACAAGGTGTGAAGTTGAGTAAGACTCAATGCCCAATGACTACAGAAGATAGAGAGAAGATGATTGTCATCCCCTATGCTTCAGCCATAGGCTCTATCATGTATGCAATGCTGTGCACAAGACCCGATGTCAGCCTTGCCATAAGTATGGCCAGAAGATTTCAAAGTGATCCTGGAATGGAGCACTGGATGACGGTCAAGAATATCCTTAAGTACCTGAAAAGGACTAAGGAACTATTTCTCGTTTATGGAGGTGATCAAGAGCTCGTCGTAAAGGGTTACGTTGATGCAAGCTTTAACACTGATCCGGATGACTCTAAGTCACAAACCGGATATGTATTTATTCTCAACGGGGGAACGGTAAGCTGGTGCAGTTCCAAGCAAAGCGTGGTAGCCGATTCTACATGCTATGCGGAGTACATCGTAGCCTCAGAGGTGGCAAAGGAAGGTGTCTGGATGAAGTAGTTCATGACAGATCTTGGAGTAGTGCCCAATGACTCTGTTCTGTGACAACACTGGTGCCATTGCTCTCGCCAAGGAACCAAGGTTTCACAAGAGGACCAGACACATAAAGCGACGCTTCAATTCCATCCGCGATTAAATCGAGCAGAAGGACATAAATATTTGCAAAGTGCACACGAATCTGAATGTTGCAGACCCGTTGACTAAACCTCTTCCAAGGGCTAAACATGGCCAACACCAGAACTGCATGGGTGTTCGATTCATTACAATGTAAATCACATAGTGATGTGAACTAGATTATTGACTCTAGTGCAAGTGTGAGACTGTTGGAAATATGCCCTAGAGGCAATAAATAAAGTGTTTATTATTATATTTCCTTGTTCATGATAATTGTTTATTATCCATGCTATAATTGTATTGATTGGAAACACATTGCATGTGTGGATATATAGACAACACTTTGTCCCTAGTGTGCCTCTAGTAGACTAGCTCGTTGATCAAAGATAGTCAAGGTATCCTAGCCATTGACATGAGATGTCATTTGATAACGGGATCACATCATTAGGAGAATGATGGGATGGACAAGACCCAAACTATAAACGTAGCATATGATCGTGTCAGTTTATTGCTACAGTTTTCTGCATGTCAAGTATATGTTCCTACGACCATGAGATCATGCATGTCATGGACACCGGAGGAGTGCCTTGTGTGTATCAAACGTCACAACGTAACCGGGTGACTATAAAGGTGCTCTACAGGTATCTCCGAGGGTGTCTATTGGGTTGGCATGGATCAACACTGGGATTTGTTACTCCGTGTGACGGAGAGGTATCTCAGGACCCACTCGGTAATACAACATCACAATAAGCCTTGCAAGCAATGTGACTAAGTGCTAGCCACGAGATCTTGTATTGTGGAAACGAGTAAAGAGACTTGCCGGTAACGAGGTTGAACTAGGTATGGAGATACCGACGATCGAATCTCGGGCAAGTAACATATCGAAGAACAAAGGGAACATCATACGTGATTAACTAAATCCTTGACATATAGGTTCGACCGATAAAGATCTTTGTAGAATATGTAGGAATCAATATGGGCATCCAGGTCCCGCTATTCGTTATTGACCATAGAGGTGTCTCGGTCATGTCTACATAGTTCTTGAACCCGCAGGGTCTGCACACTTAAGGTTTGGTGACGTTTCGGTAGTATAGAGGTATGCATGGTGGTGAACGAAGGTTGTTCGGAGTCCCGGATGAGATCCGGACGTCACGAGGAGCTACAGAATGGTCCAGAGGTAAAGATTGATATATAGGAAGTCCTGTTTTGGTCACCGGAAAAGTTCCGGGCTCATCGGTAGTGTATCGGGAATGCCGGGAGGGTACCGGGGGACCATCGGGAGGGGTATTTCGAGCCCAGAGGCTACATGGGTTGTGGGATAAGGAATACCAGCCCTTAGTGAGCTGGACGAAGGCCCAAAGGAATCCCATGCGGCTAGGGAAGAAACCCAAGGTGGAAAGAAAGGCAAAAGTGGAAAAAAGGAAGGAGTCCTAATCCTACTAGGAGTGGAGGAGGACTCCTCCCTCCACTTTGGCCAAAGTGGATTTGGCTCCCTTGGGAGCCAAGTCTCCTCCCTCCCCTCCTCCTATATATACTAGAGGTTTTGAGGGTTTTTACTACAGAATTTTAGCCACGTGCTGCCCTCTCCTCTAGTCCGTAGTTTCTCCTCTAGATCGGTTTCAGCAGTGCTTAGGCGAAGCCCTACTAGAATTACTCCACCACCATCACCGCAACGCCGTCGCGCTGCCGGAGAACTCGTCTGCCTCTCCACTCCCTCTTGCTGGATCAAGAAGGCGAAGATCGTCATCAAGCCATATGTGTGCTGAACATGGAGGTGTCATCCGTTCGGTGCTAGATCGGGACGGATCGTGATTGGATCGCGGGATGCTCGGCAATTTGGATCGCGAAGACGTTCGACTACATCAACCGCATTTCTTAACGCTTCTCGCTTAGCGATCTACAAGGGTATGTAGATCTACTCTCCCCTCTCATAGATGCTCATCTCCTAGATTGATCTTGGTGAAGCGTAGGAAAAAAATTGTTTCCCATGCAACGTTCCCCATCACTTAGGAGCCCCACAAGTAGAAGAAAGAGATCTTGATGTCTACTCTGAAGCCAAGAGGAATCATATTTCCATGGATGGCATGTACACTCCCATCCCAGTTGCATATGTGAATGCGCATAAGTATGACTCTGTCTACTATTTGCAGGCAGGATTACCCACTACCAACACGATCATGAGATACACTTTGATGCCCAAGTCTGGAGATGATAAGATAATCAAGGGGTATTCCATCAACGTGCTGCACCATGTAGACACCCACACCAGATTCAGGGTGATGGATGTGGTTGTATAGACAATCAAGAGGACAAATGCTAATAAAAAACGATCATGTGGATATGCACCATACATTCAAATGCTTATCAACTCCAAACTGGAGAAGAACATATATGCACTTGATCGTCCTCATATGCAACTTCATCCAGAACTAGAGGACAATGTTGTGGATATGGACCCTTCCCATCCCACTTTAGCTATTGCATAGGAAGAGGATGAGGCAGCCAGAGACACTAGTGCTATAATCCCGAAGACTAAGAACGATCAAATGTCACTTTTTATCAAATATATCCAAGGTATAGAGAAGGATGTTGCAGATATCCTTAAGAACTAGAAGAGAATTGTTCGGATCATGGAAACCAAGTTTCACGCTTTGGACAACAAGGTGGATGAGCTTACAAAGACTGTCACTGAGCTAAAGCATGAGGTTGATGCAGTGCCCAGTCCACACTCCACTGATGATGATAGTCCTCCTCTTCGGACTAACACCCAGTTCAGGACTTAGGCAAGATCGTCTGCTATGCTAGTTCTCGAGTCGAAACCGTCTCCATCAGCACCAGCCATTTCTCCATCTACTCCTTTAGCACCTCCAATGTCTACACCACCACCCTAGAGGACATCTACCGAAGCATTCATGGACGCTCTTCTCTCAAATCCTTCTATGGCTACAGTCACAACTTTGCCATCTCATGGAGATCATGCCCAGAACGATGATTAGCTCTATATCCTTTGAACCTTTTGGTAACTTGTTTCCAAAGGGGAGTAGTGTACATAGATCATAAGGCTTTGATAGATAGTGTTTTGCCTTTTGTTGCTCTCTTTGGTTTCAAAAACATTTTATCGCGTGTTATGCTTTAAACTTCATTGTGTTTGATCATACGCTTTGATGATTGATGCTACTTTGTCATATCAATGTGTTGCTTATATTATGATCATTCACGTATGTTTGGTATTATGTGCATTGCTATTCATTCATATCAATTATGCGCACCACCAAGTTGTATGTGACATGGAAGAGTGACCCATGAACCTAACCGATTGTGCATTTGCGTTCAAACGCAAATTCAAAAATAGTGCACAAATTTAGGGGGAGCTCTTTCATATCACATATCTCTCAAAGTGACGATGCTATTCATTGATTACGTCTTTTGTCGTAGCTTTGATCTATATGTTCTTATAAATTACCAAAAATGGGTAGATTAAAAGCACAACTTCTCCCTAGGTGGTTTTGGTGATTAATAACAACATATATTTCATTGGACTAATGTTTCCACCAAGTGTATCTTAGGAAAAAGTTCAATGATGAAATGGCTAAAGGATTGTGTGGAGAGCCTCCTCAAGGAAAGGAAAGAAATAGGATTGGCCAAGCTTCAAGCTACAAGACTCTGCATTTTATATTTTGTGAGAAATCACTTTTGAGTCAGTAGGAAAGCCAATACTATTAAAAGGGGATGAGGGATTATGATGATCTAGTTGCTTAAGTGCTTACATATTAGCCACCAAAAATGCTCACCCATTCTCCCACAAAAGTTCTTTGTCCAAAACCCAAAGTTCAAAATCCGTGCTACCAAGTTTTTCCATTCGTCCATACAGATTTTCCCTTGATATAGAACCCATGCCAAAACCCCAAGGTCTAGGTACCACCAAGTTTTCCTTTCGATGAAACCGAAAATAGAGACCAACCTTCTGTTGTCCCATTTCTAAAAATAGTAGTTTCCGAGTTTTAGGAATCGGTGACACCGAGATTTGGAAACTATCTAGGTTAGCCAATTCAGTCCCACCGAGATCTATATATCGATCTCACCGAAAAGGCAAAAGTTGCCACATTTTGCACTAGTCGGTGCGACTGAGTTTTCACTTTGGTTTCACCGAGTTGGGCAATAATGTTGTAATGGTTGGATTCTTCGAGATGCCTATATATACCCATCCACCACCTCTCACTCGCAGGTGAAGCACTCAAAACATACAAACACTTGCACCATCCATTTTTTGAGAGAGAGACACCTACTCATGCGTTGAGATTGAGATCATCCACTCCAACCATATGGATATTGATTTCTAGCCTCCCAAGTTTCTTTCCATCCAATCAATCTCTTCTACCCATGCCAAATCTTTGAGAGACTAATTAGGTGTTGAGGAGACTATCTTTTGTAGCACAAGAGCAAGGAGTTCATCATACTTACCACATTTATTACCTTTTGGAGGGTGGTGCCTCCTAGATTGGTTAGGTGTCACTTGGGAGCCTCCTACTTCGTGTTGTGGAGTTGAACCAAGAAGTTTGTAAGGGCAAGGAGATCGCCTACTTCATGAAGATCTATCCCGAGTAAGTCTAGTCCTCCATGGAAAAAGGCCATGATGGCATAGACAAGGTTGCTTCCGTGGACCCTTTGTGGGTGGAGCCCTTCATGGACTCTCGCGGTCGCTACCCTCCGTGGGTTGAAGTCTCCATCAATGTGTATGTACGATAGCACCACCTATTGTAACCACACCAAAAATCTCTGTGTCAACCTTGCTGAAAGGACGTGGATGTCGCCTTGAGTGGGGGGGGGGGGGTGAATAGGCACTTCAAAATAATTACGGTTTAGACTTGAACAAATGCGGAATAAAACTATCGTTTAATTAGTCAAGCACAAAACCTAAAACAACTAGGCTCACCTATGTGCACCAACAACTTATGCTAAGCAAGATATACAACTAAGTGATAGCAAGATATATAACAACAAACAATATGGCCATCACAAAGTAAAGTGAATAAGTAAAGGGGCTTGGGTAAGAGATAATCGGAGCACGCGGAGACGACGATGTATCCCAAAGTTCACACCCTTGCAGATGCTAATCTCCGTTCGGAGTGCTGTGGAGGCACAATGCTCCCCAAGATGCCACTAAGGCCACCGTAATCTCCTCACGCCCTCGCACAATGCAAGATGCCATGATTCCACTAAGGGACCCTTGAGGTCGGTCACCGAACCCGTACAAACTAGGTTGGGGCAATTTCCACAACTTAATTGGAGGCTCCCAACGACACCACGAAGCTTCACCACAACGGACTGTGGCTCCGAGGTGACCTCAAATGCTCGGGGAAATCTCCACAACCTAAATTCAGACCTCGACGCTTGCCCGGAGGTTTGCACCACAATGATTGATCTCTGAGACAACACAAGCCATCTAGGGCGCCAAGGCACCCAAGAGGAACAAGCTCTATGGTGCACAAACACCCAAGAGTAATAAGCTTCTCAAACTTCACTTCCATGTATCACCGTGGAGAACTCAAACCTATGCACAAAATGCAATGGCAAGTGTACACGGAGTGCCCAAGTCCTTCTCTCCCAAATCCCACCACAACAACTAATGCTATCGAGGAAAGTGAGAGGAAGAACAAAGAAGAACACGAAGAACTCCAAGATCTAGATCCAAGGGGTTCCCCTCGCATAGAGGAGAAAGTGATTGGTGGAAATGTGGATCTAGATCTCCTTTCTCTTTTCCCTCAAAAAGGAGCAAGAATAATTGGAGGGATTGAGAGATATCAAGCTCAAAGAGGGTCAACAATGGGGGGGGGGGGGAAACACGAGCTCAAAGGATAAGGTCCATTGGGGAAGAAGACCCCTTTTTATAGGTGGGAAAAAATCCAACCGTTATCCTCACAGCCCGCACAGAGTGGTACTACCGCTTCAAGGAGCGGTACTACTGCTAGGGTGGTAGTAGCCATATGAAAAACAACAACGAGGAGGCAAAAGGCCAATAGAACTGCCGGAGCAGTAATATCGCTCGTCCTCACGGTACTACTGCTAGGGATAGCGGTACTACCGCAAAGGGTAGCGGTAATACTGCTTGCGAGTAGTACTAAAACATACATCCGTGCCGACCACCAGTGGAAAAAACACGAGATTTTGGTCCGAAGCAGTAGTACCACTCTTGGAGCCGCGGTATTACCACTCCGGAGCGGTAGTAAAAAGTTACATCCGCTCTAGCCGTGGTAGTACCGATGCAGCCTTTTAAGAACACCAAAACCACCACAACTTTTGCAAACGGACTCTGAATTCAATGAAACAAAGTTTGTTGGAAAGCTAATGACATGGTCTAACATAATCCTGATTGAAATATCAATAAGAATAAAATTATAAAATGCCCATAATAAAATGGTGAGAACCCTTCCTCGAATAAGATCGGTAAAACCTCCAACACCGAAAACACAATAGAGGAAGCATATGGAATCCGTTTTTGATGTACTAGAGCTTGTCATGAAGATAACCACAAGCTAAAGAACCCACATAGAGAAAAGCCAACCAAGAACCAAGAAATATGATGCTGCCAAGAATGCAATGGTTTGAGCTCTCAACGAATGATATGATCAACCTACTCACTTTTGAGCCCCCCTTGATAGTACGACAATCGATCCTATAACCCGGTCTCTCAACTACCACCATGAGACCGGTAAAATAGAAAACCCTATCAAGGTCAAACCTTAGCCTTGCGCATAGTTCACTTGAGCTAGATGATGATGATCTTGACTTCCTCAAGATGGACCACCTTTCTTGATTGCGTTGGCTTGATGAAGACTAGATGATTGCTCCCCCATACTCCACTATGGGTGAGCCACTCTTCGGCACATCTTCACAAGTACATTGTCACCACAATGAACGGCGAGGCTCAAGCATGATATCTCCATGATGCTTCACTTGAGCTTGCACATCGGAACCTTGATGATGATCTCCACTTGATGTCATCTTCCATGGGATGTATGATCTACCTCTTGATGCAATCCCATGGAAATATACCTAACCCCACAAAGAACTCTCACGCAGACCATGGGTTAATACGCAAAGTGTAGTGGACAATTCTTACCACACCATGGGATCACTTGATCCCTCTCGGTACATCTTGTACGCTGTGTGTTGATCAACTTGATTCACTTTTTGACTTAGTCTTGATCAACCCTGTATCTTAGCTTCTCTCTTCATAAAGATGATGTCTTGAAGGTAAACATGAATGCTTACACAATCTTCTTCTTCAAGACATGCTTGCAATAAGCTCAACTCCCACATGACCAATCTTTGGATAAACCTTGAATACCACCTTGGTCACCATATAAACTCCTTGAAACCAACAGATGGACTCCCACAAGTACCTACGGACAAATCCTTCAAATATAACTCAAGGCAACCATTAGTCCATAGGGATTGTTATCAATACCCTAAAACACACATGGAGAAATGTGCTCTTACAATCTCCCCCATTTTTGTAATTAATGACAACCACTTTCAAGAGAGTTTATATAAGGAAATAAGCACAACCAAGCACACACACATGCAAAGCAATGCATGGGTGTGAGATGCAACTGCTTAAGCAATAAAAGCAAAACTCTCTAAGCTTTCCAAACTAAACTCTCTAAACTTCTCCCCCATTGGCATCGATTGCTAAAATGGGCAAAAAGCTTAGAAAGACAATATAATAGGTTTTCCTCCAAAAGGTTTATTTCTCAAAATATGAGTGCAATGAAATACACACATCCAATGATAAGTAGTTGGAGGAAAACAAACTATATTGAGGATCGAAAGATTGCAAAAAGGATCGTATGGCACAAAGACATACACCAAAGTGAAGCAAGCAATCAAAAGATACCAATTGGAGCAATCAATCACATGGACCTATGAGTCACATGAATAAAAGATATTATGATATGGGAAAAGGAGTGTTTATAAAGAAACTAGAGGTGCTCCCCATAACTTGCACACAATTAAGATTTTTTTGTATTTGACTACAAGTGCACAAAATAGGATCATGACTCCCCCAAAATCAATACAAACACACAACAAGTGCAAGTAAGTAGATATGACAATGAGCATAGTACTTGCACTAAACATATGGTTGAATAACAGGTAAAAGAGGTAATTTAAAAAGAGGTTAAACCAAAATGACGTGTGTGAGTCATGGCAAAGCACTTGAGAAGATTAATATAAGGATGAGCATTAAGCATCAACATAGTTTTGATGAAATGAGACACAAAGTGCAAGACATATCCTTCCCACACACAAACCACTAGAAAATGGGTTCACAAAGCTTACTAATAATAAAATTAATAACCAAAGCTTGTGACAACCCTTGATGAAGATAGGAAATAATAGCATTGTCAGGAGGAGGGATACCAATCAAAATGGCAAAACCCTCGTGAAGACAAGCATGAGGAAAATAATCTTCACCACCAAAGAGTGCATCAAGATGCAAGGATATATGATCCACACTCAAGACATATTCTTTCACGAAACCACCAAGTAAATAACAAGGAAATGCAATGGTGGACGTGAAAGAAAAGAGGATATCAACTAGAGATGTAACTTCTCTCATGTGTATAATATTCTAGGTAGAAGGCAACCATGATGATATATCCACAAATAATGATGTACACACGAAATAGTTACAAGAAGGAACAAACAAGATCTCCAAAAGGAAGTCATAAATATACCAATAAGATCTTTGCTTGAAAGCATAGCACAAAGCCTAATATTTTCTTATTGTACATAAATGAACTCCCAATACACGAACATCAAAGACATCACAACTAGCAATATGACATAATTAAGACGCTTTGAGAAAGGAAACAAGTACCACAAGAATGACTCAAGAAATTCATGCCATGATGCAACCTATAAACGGTTGAATGCGAGAAATGTATGCATGAAGTAGATACATGTTACTAATATAGCATTGGATTGATGTAGTAGACAATGGTTCATCGATCATCCTAGCATGGCTCAAATAAGCACATGTTGTCAACACCTTCCTTGTAAGTGAGCTGAGTATCCAATGTATCTCCAATTGTGCCTAGAACAACACCACAAACAAAGTGGTACCCAAACTTATTGGGACCAAAAAGTTAGTGGACCAACAATACATAGGAAAAAACTCCACATAAATATGTGCATATAGATATGAAATTGAATTTCATGCACACTTTAGCCAATTTATGTCATAGTGGAGTTTCCCCTATATATTGGGTCAAGGAAAGAGAACATGCCAACAAAAGTACATGTATTAAATATGCATGCTCAAGGCTTTCAAGAATAAAATCAACACATAGTTGATAAGATACCGAAAGATAAGGTATCAAGTGAAAATAAGATACCAAACAAAAAATTATCACTTGACGGATACCAACTAAAAGATACATCAAGGAATGAGATATCCATTGACACATGCCAAATAGAAGGAAACAAGATACCAATTGAAGGAAAACAAGAGGTATCAAGTTCCCAAAAGAGAGCTAGGTTCAAAAAAACCAAACCCTCCGCAAATTTTCGTGATGGCACAAAGCACCATAGAGAAAAGTCTTGCCTCCCACCAACACACACTTGACGAAGATCGAAAGATTTTATGATAAAGAGATAAAGAGAGTGTTATAAAGAAAATATGATAGTTCTCCCAAGAGATGTGCATTATATAGAATTTTCATTTGAATACAAAATGCACACGATGGGATCATCACTTTCCCTGTATCTATAGAAACACTAGACATGCTCAAAAAGATCCACAAGAGGCAAGGGAGACAAATGATAAACAAAAACCTATGTAAAGATGATTAGCAAATTCTACCACTTAAAGGGAATACCAATTATCAAAGGACAAGAAGTATTTGGAAATAATTCCCATTGGTAGATTGCAAATAGATCCAACATCATCTTTACTCCTAAATCACAAGCAAATGCCACTTGTAGAGCTAGCATGCCACCTAGGAACAAGATAAATTATAATATCAAATCTAAGTGGCAATATCTCAAATGCAAACATTCTCTGGGCTTGTAATATGCACATAGCATATTACTCCCCCATAATGTGGTAACCCAACGATAATAACAAGTGACAAAGTAAATCCAACAAGAGATGATTAAATGACCATTTAGAATTTGAATTTATCATGAGAAGACATACCACATATAAGCTAGATAATCTTGTAATATCAATACTAAGTGTTATTCCTCATGTACACACATTTTTAGGATTGTGAAGTGCACAAAGCACATCACTCCCACAAAATGGGATAATACATTAATCTCTCAAGTTAACCAACTAAGATAAGACAAGATGCAAAAAGGCTCAACACAATACGCACACGTACATGATGTGCAAACCAACATACCCATACTTGTTTATCCAAGATAAGCAAGCCATAGGCACACCATATACAAACACATGCAAGGTACAAAACCACAACATGCAAAGGGACAAGTAACTATCAATGTAAACAGTTTAAGTACAAGTTATCGTAAGGAGGTGCATTGGCTATAAGATAGAAACTTGATAATCCAAATGACTTGGGTTGAGATAATATGAATGATGAAGATCCCTTAATTCTTCATGATGTAGCCAAGTCACCAATGCCCTCCAACAACACCTATTGGTCAAGTTTGAGCTTGTTGGTCCCCAACCAAGTTGGGTCCTAAGAGGTTAGTCACAATAGGCTTGGCTACCCAAATGGTTCTTTTCTTGACACCACTTTGAGTACCAACACATTTGGCAAACACATTGCCAAGCTTATCCTTCCCAAGAGAATAGATATCATTAATAATGATTGGGTTGGATAAGATACGTTTCGTGCAAGAAGAAGCGAAGTGACCCTTCTCATGACATAAGTAGCAACATCTACCCTTTATTTTCTTCTCAATTGATTTCTCAACTTGAGGAGCGATGACTTGGGTCTTCTTGGGAAGAGGCCTTTCTTCAACTTGTGGTTGAGCATGCGATTGAACTTGTGGCTGCTTACCCTGTTGCTTGTTACTTTGAGGCTTATTCTTCAATGGGAAAGATCTTGCATGGTGCCCTTCTATTTTGCACTTGAAGCAAATAATCTTGGCCAAATTCTTGACTTGTTCGTGGCCCTTATTCTTGTACTTCGTGGACATCTTCTTCTTCTTGGAGTTGAATCCAAGTCCACCTTTGTCATTTGGGAATTTTTGCACACTCAAGATATTGTTGAATGTGGACTTCCCTTCATGACTCTTTTCCAAGTCCTTCTTCAAAAAAGTGACTTGGGCCTTGAGCTCATTCATTTCCTCTACATGGTTAGAATCAACACAAGTGATAGAGGAAGTATAAGCTTTATCGTTAGAGCAACAAGGCAAGGAAAGTAATTCATCACAAGATGTACCAACATTGTGAGTAGATGAACTACAAGGACTAGCACATGGTAATAAAGCATTTCTACTAGATGTGGTTCTAATGTCCACATCAGGCTCACTAGATGTTACCTTAGTGGTACTAGCCTCATGAGCTATCTTTAGCACATTATGCGATACTAGAAGATCGCCATGAGATCTAGACAGCTTTTCATGACTTTCTTCCAATTTCCCATAATTGCTAGATAGCAACTCAAGTTGAGCCCTTAGCTCAACATTCTCCTTTAATATGGATGCTTAACAAGAAATAGAGTTAGTAGCACAAGCATCATCATTAACAACAAGAGGAGAAGGCAATTTGGCAAGCTCTTTAGCATATGAAACTTTAAGTTGAGCATGAGACTCGGTGAGTTCAATGAGCAAACTCATAACGACCCTTGAGCCATATTCGAGGTGCTCAAAGTCCTCAAGGAGTTTAGCATGTGCAACTTCAAGCTTATCATTTTTAGTTCTAAAATCATTAGCCACCTTGAGAGCTCTTTCATGGGATTCCTTTAATCTAGATAATTCTAGAGCAAAGGTCTCCTCAAGAGATTCCTTGGTGGTTTGTTCATTTTCAAGAGCTTGAGATAGCTCCACGATCTTATTCGTGTAATCACGTTCACGACCTTCCATTTTGTCAATGATGGTCTAATGTTCCTCGAGATGAGCTTCCAACTCCTCAATATATTTCTTGCCCTCAATGGCAATGGACATGATTTCCATGAAGTTGGAACAAACAATTTTATTCTTATGAAGATCTTTAAAAACCATTTCTCGCTTAATTTTTAAGGAATCAACATTATCACTCTCTTCATCATTATCATCAACATCATCATCGTGAGATATATTGGGTTTCAAAGTAGGAGATACCTTTGAAGCCTTAGCCATAAGGCAAAAGTGAGAAACAATAGATGATGATGTAGGATCCCTTGAAGCACCATTCAAGACCACATCTTGTTCCATGGAGTGTTGGGTTTCCTCTACATTGTTAGCATAACAACTTGAGGAAATAGATATAGTTTTATCATGGCAACAATATATAGCAAGTATATCATCATGAGATTTAGTCAAGCAACTTGTACATGATATGCAAGGACTATCAACACAAGCGTGTGAAACATTTAAAGTACTCAAGTTGTTAAAGTCCAAAGATGAAGCATTGTAATTATATAGTGAAAAAGAATTATCAACAATAAGCCCACTATCATCATTACAATGATCATCACTTCTCACCATATATTACCTTGTGGCAATCCACATGTAGGTGAAGTAGATGAAGTTGAGAAGACAACACGACCGGAGGTGGAGGGAGAACAATCATCCCTACAAATCTTGGACTCACCAAATTTATCTTGAAGCTTTGTCCACAACTCATGAGCATATCGGAACGACATGAGTTCAAATATATCTACATTGCTCAAAGCATCAAAAAGCACATTAGAAGCTTGAGAATTGAGATAAGAGTTTTTCTCATCCTCCAAAGATAGGTGTTGAGAATCCCCCGGAGGAGAAAAACCCATATCTACAATTCTCTCTAAAGACGGGTCTATGACCCTAAAGAGATTAGGCATGCGAATTACCCAAAGATCAAAATTTGTGCCATTGAATCTAAGAGTGTCAAAGAATCCTAATACCCTAGTCGACATCCTTACTCTCTAGGTTGTTAAACCTAATAATGACAAACTTGGCTCTGATACCAATTGAAAGGATGTGGATGTCGCCTAGAGGGGGGTGAATAGGCGCTTCAAAGTAATTACAGTTTAGGCTTGAACAAATGCAGAATAAAACTATCGTTTAATTAGTCAAGCACAAAACCTAAAACAAATAGCTCACGTATGTGCACCAACAACTTATGCTAAGCAAGATATACAACTAAGTGATAGCAAGATATATAAGAAGAAACAATATGGCTATCACAAAGTAAAGTGCATAAGTAAAGGGGCTCGGGTAAGAGATAACCGAGGCACACAGAGACGACGATGTATCCCGAAGTTCACACCCTTGAGGATGCTAATCTCCGTTCAGAGCGGTGTGGAGGCATGATGCTCCCCAAGATGCCACTAAGGCCACCGTAATCTCCTCATGCCCTCGCACAATGCAAGATGTCGTGATTCCACTAAGGGACCCTTGAGGGCGGTCATCGAACCCATACAAACTAGGTTGGGGCAACCTCCACAACCTAATTGGAGGCTCCCAACGACACCACGAAGCTTCACCACAACGAACTGTGGCTCCGAGGTGACCTCAAATGCCCGGGGCAATCTCCACAACCTAATTGGAGACCCCGATGCTTGCCCGGAGCTTTGCACCACAATGATTGAGCTCCGAGACAACACAAACCATCTAGGGCGCCAAGCCACCCAAGAGGAACAATCTCTAGGGTGCACAAACACCCAAGAGTAATAAGCTTCTCAAACATCACTTCCATGTATCACCATGGAGAACTCAAACCTATGCACCAAATGCAATGGCAAGGGCACATGGAGTGCCCAAGTCCTTCTATCCCAAAAATCCCACAACAACAACTAATGTTATGGAGGAAAGTGAGAGGAAGAACAAAGAAGAACACGAAGAACTTGAAGGTCTACATCCAAGGGGTTCCCCTCACATAGAGGAGAAAGTGATTAGTGGAAATGTGGATCTAGATCTCCTCTCTATTTCCCCCCAAAAGGATCAAGAACCATTGGAGGGATTGAGAGATATCAAGCTCAAAGAGTGTCAACGATTGGGGGCAAGCACGGCCTCAAAGGGTAAGGTCCATTGGGGAAGAAGACCCCCTTTTATAGGTGGAAAAAAATCCAACTGTTATCCTCATAGCCCGCATAGAGCAGTACTACCGCTCTAAGGAGCGGTACTACCGCTAGGGCGGTAGTAGCCATATGAAAAACAATAGCGAGGAGGCAAAAGGCCAGTAGAACCACCGGAGCGGTACTACCGCTCATCCTCACGGTACTACCGCTAGGGATAGCGGTACTACCGCAAAGGGTAGCGGTACTACCGCAAAGGGTAGCGGTACTACTGCTTGCGAGCGGTACTAAAAAATACATCTATGCCTACCACCGGTGGACAAAACACGAGATTTTGGTCCAGAGCGGTATTACCTCTCTTGGAGCCGCGGTAGTACCGCTCCGGAGCGGTAGCGAAAAAATACATCCGCTCTAGCCGCGGTAGTACGAGTGCAGCCTTTTAAAAACACCAAAACTGCCATAACTTTTGCAAACGGACTCCAAATTCAACGAAACAAAGTTTGTTAGAAAGATAACGACATGGGCTAACACAATATTGATTTAAATATCAATAAGAAGTAAATGAGAAATGTCCCATAAGAAAATGGTGAAAACCCTTCCTCGAATAAGACCGGTAAAACCTCCAACACCGAAAACGCAATAGACAAAGCATATGAAATCCGTTTTCGATGTACTAGAGCTTGTCATGAAGATAACCACAAGCTCAAGAACCCACTTAGAGAAAAGCCAACCAAGAACCAAGAAAGATGATGATGCCAAGAACACAATGGTTTGAGCTCTCAACGAACTATACGATCAAGCTACTCACTTTTGAGGCCCCTTGATAGTATGACAATCGATCCTACAACTCGGTCTCTCAACTACCACCATGATACCGGTAAAATAGAAAACCCTATCAAGGTCAAACCTTAGCCTTGCGCATAGTCCACTTGACCTAGATGATGACGATCTTGACTTCCTCAAGATGGACCACCTTTCTTGATTGCGCTGGCTTGATGAAGACTAGATGATTGCTCCCTCATACTCCACTATGGGTGAGCCACTCTTCGGCACATCTTCACAAGTCCATTATCACCACAATGAACGGCGAGGCTCAAGCATGATCTCTCCATGATGCTTCACTTGAGCTTGCACATCGCAACCTTGATGATGATCTCCACTTGATGTCATCTTCCATGGGATGTATGGGATCTGCCTCTTGATGCAAGCCCATGGAAATATACCTAACCCCACAAAGAAGTCTCATGTAGACCATGGGTTAGCACACAAAGCATAATGGACAATGCTTACCACACCATGGGATCACTTGATCCCTCTCAGTACATCTTGTACGCTTTGTGTGTTGATCAACTTGATTCACTTTTTGACTTAGTCTTGATCAACCTTGTATCTTAGCTTCTCTCTTCATAAAGATGATGTCTTGAAGGTAAAAATGAATGCTTACACAATCTTCTTCTTCAAGACATGCTTGCAATAAGCTCAACTCCCACATGACCAATCTTTGGATAAATCTTGAATACCACCTTGGTCACCATATAAACTCCTTGAAACCAACAGATGGACTCTAAGAAGTACCTACAGACAAATCCTTCAAATATAACTCAAGGCAACCATTAGTCCATAGGGATTGTCATCAATTACCCAAAACCACACATGGAGAAATGTCCTCTTACACTTGCGTTTGATCTTCCTATCCCTACCCTCTATTTACATGTGCTTGCCTTTACTTTCCACTGCTATACTCGTAGACATGCATGTGTAGGGTGTACTTGATTTGCAATAAATGCTGAAACTTGCCTAGAACTAAAATTGGGAAAATTTAGGTTTTAATTTGTCAAGTATTCTAATCACACTCCCTCTAGACCTACTTTCAATCCTATAGTTCTTCGGTGAGGAATCAACCATTGTGATTACCCCCGAAAAGTTTGTTAGGGTTTGGAAACCACCCCAAGGTCTACCACCAGTGGTTGAGAAATGCCTTCGTGGTGTTGTCTCAAGGGGAGAATAGGGCAAGCCTTTGTGGCATTGGTGTGCCTTCGTGGTAACATCCACCTCTCTAAACAGTGACATAGCTTCTCTCCAAGGAAGTGAACATGGACATACATCCACATCTCTCGGAGTTGCGGTTATTCTTAACCCTACCTTCCTACTTATGTTTGCTTGTATTTTTGGGCTTACTTGTGCTTTCCTATCTAATTACTTGTTGATTTATTTAGTACACATAACACAACTATCATCTTAGCAATTGCTAGGCTCACTTTCATATTCCGCAATAAGATTGCTAAGTAACAATTAAAATTTTGTAATTGTACCTATTCACCCCCTCTAGGTCCATCTCGATCCTTTCAGTTGGTATTAGAGCCTCGTGCTCTAATCTTGTGGTTTAACCGCCCTAGAGCAAGATGGATAAGGATGGGAACCCTCTTATTGCACTTCCTCTTGAGAAAGGTTCATCTTCTTCGGAAGTGCATAGATCCTTCACCACTAAGGATCTTGAAAGGGGATCATGCATGGCTTCAAGCTGATACATCTCCAATGTATCTGTAATTTTTGATTTCCCCATGCTTTTTTATTATCATTCTAGGATAGCTTTTGAGTAATAATTTACTAATTTATATTATTTTTAAGCACTAACCTATTGACACGGTGCCCAGTGTCAGTTCCTGTTTTCTGCGTGTTTTTTACTTTTTAGGTTTACGGTACCAAACAAAGTCCAATTGCCCCAAAACTTTTTTATGATTTTTTCTCGGCCAAAAGAAGACCTAGAAGCTTCGGGATAAGACGGGAGGACGCACAAGAGAGGCACAAGCAATTAGGGCGTGACTAGGGGGTAGGCACACCCTGATGGCTTGTCCCTCCCTGGTGGCCCTCCTACCCTCGTTCTTTGGCCTATAAATTCACATATGTTCCAAATACCCTAGGGTACATCCTAAAAGACTGTTTTCGTCGCCACAAGTCTCTAATCTGCTGCAATCTCATCTAGATCTCCGTTTTGGCACTCTATCGGAGGGGGATCGATCATGGAGGGCCTCTTCATCAACCTTGTTGCCCTCGTGATGATGTGTGATTAGTTCACCATAGACTGGTGGGTCCGTAGTTGGTACCTAGATGGCTCTCTCTCTCTATGTTGATCTTCAATACAATGGTCGAGGCATCTTCACTTTGATCTATCCGATGTGATTCTTTTGTGAAGTGCGTTTGTTGGGATCCAATGAATTGTGGGTTTATGTTCAGATTATTCATGAAAAGTATTTCAGTCTTCTCTAAAATTCTTATGATTCTTATTTGCATGATCATTATACCTTCGTAAATCTCTCTGATCTATTGATTTGCTTTGGACAAGTAGATTGAACTTTCTTCAAGGAGAGGGGTGCGTTGTAGTGGGTTCAACCTGATGGGTTTCTATATCCCAGTGACATAAGGGGACAAGATACGTATTTGTGTTGTTTCCACTAAGGATAAAACAATGGGGTTTCTTCATATTTATTGAGTTTACTTTGTATACATCATGTCATCATTCTCCAAGCATTACACTGTTTGTCATGAACTTAATACGTAGAGAGGTAAGCATAGAAGCGCTCTTGAAGTGGAGTAATAGTAATAGGTGCAGGCAGGAGTTGGCCTATTTGTTTTGTACATGATGCATATATACACATGATCATTGCCATGAATATTACATAACTATGCGCTTTTCTATCAATTGCCCAACAGTAATTTGTTTACCCACCGTATGCTTACTTTCATGAGAGATGCCGCTAGGGAAAACTATGGCTCCCGGGTATATTCACTTATAAACTTACAAGACCTATCTTAACCTTGATGCCATTATTATTTTTATTTTATTTTAAAATTTACAATTATCTACTACTATCTACACGCTTCACTTGCTTGCAAATAACGAGATAAAGGGGATTGACAACCCTCTTGCATGCGTTGGGTGCAAGTTGTTTGCTCTTTTGTGTGCAGCCGATGAAGATGGTTGTGGATTGATATTCCTATTGGTTCGATAAACCTTCATTTCTTAATAGTGGGAAATACTTATCCGTATTGTGCTGAAGTTACCTGTTCCTCTTCACAGAAAACCCAACGCAGATCACAAGTATCAGGAAGGATTTCTGGCGTCGTTGCCATGGAATATCATCACCAACTATTAAGTAACTTCACACAAATTATCATTCACTTGTTATTATTTTTATTTGCTATTATATTTAGTTCGCTTTATAAAAATCAAAAATACTCATCTTTGCTAGTTGCTAGTTTACTTGTTTGTCGCCATGGCTAGTTCCCCTTCGGATATGCCTCACTCTGCTTACTTGGGAGAGGGTTCCCCAATCTTGGATTTTAATAAAGTAGGTGATGAATCACTTAAAGAATCTTTGGAAATATTACTAGTAATACAAGAGAGCTAATACCAAAAGTCATATTAAATTCCTCCTTGGAAGTTTTTATGTTGGTCCATCTCTTTCTTACAGACGTGTCTTGGATTCTATGTTCAAAAAAGATTTCCTTGGGAACAATGCTTTTGACACCTATGGTAAGATGAAAAATATATTTGGGCAACCTAAAATAGAAACCATTGAACCTGCTATACTAGTGTGCCATCGCCAAACTGAGCTAATGAAAGAGGCTAGAACTGGTATGGAGTCTAATTATAGGGGGTTGTTCAACTCTATCTCCAAAATCCATGGAAATGTCATGCTAAAAAATAGGAGGCTTGATACCATAGAAAAAAGCTTGATGTTCTTTGTGCTAGGGACAATAAGATTGTGAAGGGGATTGGACCCCTTATGAACAAAGATGACAATACTTGAAGCTATGCATTATGCCTAGCTAGGGGCATAAAACAATAGCGCTTGTTGGAAGGCAACCCAATAGTTATCTTTAGTTTTGCTTTTTTACTTTCTTTTTTGGTGTGATAACATGATTATTGCCTCTGTAATGATTATGTTTTTATGTTTTGATTAGTTTTGTGCCAAGTAAAGCCTTTGGGATGACTCATAAGATGAGTAGAATTGATACGGTGCAAAAACAAAAACTTTAACGTCTAGTGCAGAATTTCTCTGATTTTATTGGACTGTATTTTTGATCTGAGATTTTTACACAGTATTTCTATAAAAATTCTTGAGGTTGTACTAATTTTTCAGAATGTTTAGAGTTACAGAATTATAGGTTCTTTACATATCACTACGGACTATTTTGTTTTAGACAGATTCTGTTTTTTCTTGCATAGTTTGCTTGTTTTGATGATGCTATGGATTGTATAGGGGGTATAATACATGGAGAAGTTATAATATAGTACCTATTATGCAATAACAAAATATGAATTGGGTTTATAATAGTACCTTAAGTATTTGATATGTTGCTTATACTAATGGATCTCACGAAGTTTTGTTGAGTTTTGTGTGATTGAAGTTTTCTAGTTTTGGGTGTTATCATGATGGACAAAGGAATAAGGAGCAGAAAGAGCCTAAGATCAGGGATGCCCAAGGCACCCCAAGGAAATATTCTAGGAATACTCAAACGTCTAAGCTTGGGGATGCCCCGAAAGGCATCCCCTCTTTCATATCAATCCATCGGTATGTCACTTGGAGCTACATTTTTATTCGTCACATGATATGAGTTATACTTGGAGCGTCTTTTGCTTTTGTTTGCTTTTATTCCTAGTTTGCCACGATCATCGTTTCTGGACACACCTATTTGAGAGAGACACACCTTCATCACAATTTGCTAGAATACTCTATGTGCTTCACTTATATATCTTTTGAGCTTATCAGTTGCTCTAGCGCTTCACTTATATCTTTTTTTAGCACGGTGGCATATATATTTTATAGAAATAATTGCACTCTCACTATTCACTTATATTTGTTTGAGATTTAATGAATAGTGATGGTAATTTTCATGGGTCATAAGTCTAGTCCAAAAATAATAGGTATTCAATGAGTGATAATCAAAACTACCATGTAACACATAAAAGAGAAATTATGGGTTAATGATATTGATGTGTTTATATGAAAAAGGTGTGAGTGCGTCATTGTTGATTCATAGAAGTATCGGTATTAAGAGGTGTTAATTTATTTTTATTAAAAAGGCATGGTGGGGATGTGTGAGCATTTCTATTCCTCGTTAAAATCCTAGTGTTGTTTCGGGATGGAGGTGCGCGATCGTTAACTCCTCCCAACCTCCTCCCTCGGGGCATGTGAGTAGTGCTTTGATTTGTGATAAAACTAATAAAATTTGCAATAAGAATATGAGTTCTTCATAACTAATGTGAAACGATGGACATACGCAATCTCACCTCCTCATATTTTGCTAGCCTCTTCGGTACCGTGCCTTGCCCATTCTCACCTCGAGGATCGGTGCAAACTTCGCTGGTGCATCCAAACCCTGTGTCATGATATGCTCTATCACACATAAGCCTCATTATATCTTCCTCAAAACAGACATCATACCTACCAATTATGGTGTCGGTGTACTAAGAATCAGGTCTATTAGTACCGCTTACTTGTGCACGGGCAGTTGTAGCCGTGCCCGTGGCAAGGCCCGCCGGAGGACTAATGAGAGCAAGCACGAAGACGTTAAAGAAACACTCAAGTCAATAAACACAACACCGAAGGCAACGGCTAGAACCCCGGCAATATCTTGTCAGAGGTGGCCTGCGGAGCCCCGACAAGGAGGGCACTTGCCAAGGCCTCGCCACCTTGCCAGCACGGAGGCCAGGTGTCGACCCCTAGGATACGTGTCAAGGCGCTGGCGATGGAGAGGCTAAGCGGTGTAGATGGGACGGCCTCCTATCCCGTATCGTAGAAGGTCAGGGGTGCTAACGGAGCATTAATTGTGTTTGTCCCACTCCATCAGTGTTAGGTATAACAACACTGTAGCACTGTGCACCCCGTGCACGCACTGTACGCTACTGTTGGGATCCCCTTCGTCGTATAAAAGGAGGCCCTAGGCATTACGAGAAAGGACTTTTGGCTACCACCTTCTAGCTCATGCGCGTAATAGTTGTAGATAGCGCTCCTGTAGCTGGAACCCCTAAAAACACCTATAATACATCAAAGCAGGAGTAGGGTTTTACGCTCTTCAGCGGCCCAAACCTGGGTAGAAACATCGCCTCACGTCGTTTGTTTGATCTGCTCTTTGCGCATACCCTCTCCCCGCTGAACCACGAAGGGATCCTCACGGTCCCATAGGTGTCACTGCACCGACATCTTTGGCGCACCAGGTAGGGGATTCGGTTGTGTGAATCTGATCACACGGTTGGTGCGCCATTTCCTCCATCGCCATGGCCCCCAAGAAGAACGGTTTCACGACGGTTGAGCCGTCCACGTCCTGCGCGCTCGTAGCCACTTAGATGGGCAGCGGTGTGGATGCGAGCGGAGGCCTCGAGCCTCCGCAACCTTCTAGAGATCAAGGCCAAGCCAGCGGAGCCATCCGCAGTGACGGTGGACATCAACGCGCTGCTGGATCTCAAGACGAAGCCGTGTGGCCTGCGGGCGGCACGACAAACACCAGAGATGGTAGGGCACCTACGCCGGCACATACACCATGGTCTTCTCAAGTCACGCGCGATGAGTTGCGACGTCGGTGGTTCCAATCGTCCCCATGGAAAGGCCCCTGTGCATCACCCTCGAGATGCGCGAGACCAACATGTGCGCCAAAATGCTGACAGAGGTGGCGCACGGTCATGGGACCGTGATGGAGCTCCTTCTAACACAGTTAGGAGTCAGAGAACCTCACGTTCATCACACCTTCCGCTGCCAACCTCATCAGCAGAAGCATTGGCGCGAGCGAAACTAGTCTTGAACTTCCCTCCTGCGGCAGAGAAGCTCGATCTGTGGAGGGCTACTATGCAGAGCCTCATCAGCTTTGCCGACAGGGGTGGACCACAACGGGTAGAGCCCTCACAGCAACGGTCCGTCGAGTCAGCGTGCGCTAATGGCGACGGGGCCGGAGGTGGCATGACCACGGTGCACTCTCCCCCATGGCGACAGCAGCAGTCGCCGACTCGGCCGGTAGGCGCCGGTGATGACGACTCCACGGCATCGTCTGATTCGTGAACACGTTGCGATCAACGTCAAGTTCTCTGGGAGTGTACCAAGGAGGACGCCCGGACCACCATCGAGCGGTGGCAAGAAACATGCCATCAGTCTGATAAGCATGTAGGGCCCACTATAGACAAGCATGCGCCAGGGTATCCTATCGACCTGCCTTATGAGGTAGGTTGTCCAGCGTTTACCCATGAGCGGCGGCGAGTCCAGTGGCCCAATTCCCGAACGTTCAAATCGGAGGTCCCAGAGAAATACAATGGCAAGATCCACCCGTCGGAGTTCTTGAGCATCTACACCATTGCGGTGTAGGCTGCTGGGGCTCGCGACGACAAGATACTTGCCAACTACTTCCTGTTGGTGCTCAAGCCAAACGTCAGGTCGTGGTTGATGCATCTGCTAGAGAATTCCATTTCATCCTGGGCAGACTTGTGCACGAGTTTGTTGGCGCCTTCATCGGAGGCCACCAAGCTCCTGGTCAAGCAAGTGATTTGCATCTCATCCCCCAGAAGGAAGGCAAAACCTTGTGCAAGTACATTCAGAGATTCAGTCGCATACATCACAACATCCCGGACATTCATCCCGCCACTGTTATTAGCGCGTTTCATCAAAACGTGCGTAACCGCGGGATGTGCGAAGAGCTGGCGATGAATAAGGTCAAGGATGTCCCCAAGCTTTACGCCTTGGCTGACAAGTGTGCTTGAGCTGAAGAAGGGAGGAGGCTCCCATGCAAAGCTACCGGTGTTGGGGTCGACTCTAAAGAAGACACTACCGCCCCGGCAAGGAAAGATTGATGGCAGAACAACAAATGCAAGGACAAGTCCATGCTTGTCATTGAGGAGTCCAACAACGTTAGTGCCGCCAAGAAGACAAAGGTTGACAACCCCGGCAAGGAGGTTGCCGGGTGCGCCTCTTGTCAGGCCTTGGCGGTTGCCGACAAGCCGGAGGGCTCTGACAAGCAGTATTGCAAGATCCATCGCACCAAGGGCCACGACCTCCAGAACCGCCGACAAGTCGAGCAGCTTGTTGAGAGGCAGAAAGCTGAGTACGTAAGGCGAGACAAGGAGAAGGCCCAGGAAGGTGCAGAGGGATCTAACAAGAAACACGATGGCCGAGGAGGTCGCCGCGGCAAGACCAATCTATAGGAGAGGCTTTCTCAAGGCCGCGACAAGGAAGAGGAGGATGATGATGGCAATGAAGAGGACGATGAGTCTAGTGAGCACGAGTTCCAAAGATCTACAGATGTCATGTGCGTTGACGGAGGTGCCTCATTGCATTCTTCCCACCGCTAACTCAAACAGTGGGCGCGCGAGATTAATGCGACGGAACCATCTATTGAAGCCCGGAAACCTCTGAGATGGTCCCATGCGCCTATCATTTTTGACGCTAAGGATCACCCTGATCGCACAACAACGGTCGGGCATCTGTCATTGTTGGTTTCACCAACGATTCGCAACCTCAAGGTGACAAAAATGTTAGTTGACGGTGGGGCTGGTGTGAATCTGATCTCGCCTGATGTGATCAAGAGATTGCAAATTCCTGACGGGGATCTTGAGGAGACATGCACTTTTCAGGGGATCAATTCGGGAAGGACTCAGCCGAAGGGCAAGGTCACGTTGCCGGTAACATTTGGAAGTGACATAAACTTCAGAACAGAGAAGATCATTTTTGACGTTGCCAAGATACCCTTGCTGTATAATGGGATACTTGGGCGCTCGGCGCTGGCCAATTTCATGGCGACATCACACTATGCTTACAATGTGTTGAAGATGCCCGGACCGATCAGCGTCATCACGATCGACTCCGACAAGAAGGACACACTTGTCTGTGCGGACCAACTTTACCGAGAGGCAGTTGCAGCACCTGCCGCCAAGGCACCTGCTCCTGTCGTTGAAGCTCCTGGGGGGAAGAAGATCGGCAAGACCTTTGGTAACCATTCTGGCAAGCGCACCTCTTCAGAGTGTTGCACTCCCGCCGATGATGCGCTAGAGAGCTCCACCGACAAGAACTAGAAATCCAAGGCAGCTCCACCAGAAACCAAGAAGGTGCCTGTCAAGGAGGATGGCACGGGGGAACTTTCACCATAAGTTCCACCCTCGATGACAAATAGGAAAACACGCTCATTGCCTTCCTACGGGCAAATGTCGATGTGTTTGCATGGCAACCATCTGATGTCCCCAGAGTTCCCAGGGAGGTAATTGAGCACCACCTTGCCGTTTGTCCCCATGCGCGTCCCTTCAAGCAAAAAGTTAGGAAGCAAGCCTTGGAGTGGCAAGAATTCATTGCCGAGGAAATCAGGAAATTGGAAGCGGCATGCTTGGTCAGAGGAGTGCTTCACCCAACATGGTTGGCTAATCCAGTTGTAGTGCTCAAGGCAAATGGAAAATGGAGGCTATGCATTGATTATACACATCTTAACAAAGCGTGTCCAAAAGATCCTTTCCCCTTGCCGCGCATCAACCAGATTGTGGACTCCGCTGCAGGCTGTGATTTGCTGTCATTCCTCGATGCTTATTCAGGATACCACCAGATCTTCATGTCCAAGGAATATGAAGAGAAGACCACATTTATCACCCCATGTTGTATGTATTGCTTTGTGCGTATGCCTTTCAGGTTGAAAAGTGTTGGTTTGACATTTGCAAGAGCAGTCCAGATTGGTTTTGATCCCCAGCTACATAGAAATATGGAAGCCTATATGGATGACATAGTGGTTAAAACCAAGGACAAAGCAACGCTCGTACAAGATCTGGAAGAGATGTTCACGAATCTATGCAAGATCAACTTGAAGCTCAATCCTGAGAAATGTGTTTTCGGTGTTCCATTGGGCAAGCTTCTTGGGTTCTTTGTGTCTCAGCGTGGGATTGAGGCGAACCCCGAAAACATTAAAGCAATTGAGCAGATTGAAGCACCAAAATGCGTCAAGGATGTGTGTCATCTTATCGGTTGTGTCACGACTCTGAGTAGGTTCATCTCAAAGTCTGTTGAGCGCGCCCTGCCCTTTTTCAAAATCTTGAAGAAGGTGGGTCCAATGAAGTGGACTCCGGAAGCGGAGGTAGCGCTGCAGGATTTGATGAAATGCCCCTGCTCTCCTCCAATACTAGTCACGCCTAGACCACAAGAGCCATTGTTGCTATACTTGGCGGCAACAAATCAGGTTGCTAGTGCTGCATTGGTGGAATAGAGAGAAGCCGATGGAGAAGCATCTACAGAAGTAGGACCGCCAAGTGACGAACTGGGAGCTTCCCCAGCAAGGTCTGGTGCCGACAAGCCAGGACCTGCGCAGATGAACGAAGCAGCACGAAAGAAGAAGGTGGTGCAGTGACTAGTGTACTTTGTCAGCTCCCTTCTGCAAGGGGCCAGGTCAATGTACTCTGGTGTGCAAAAGTTACTTTTTGGCCTCCTCATGGCCTCAAGAAAACTGCACCATTATTTCCAAGCACATGAAATTACCGTCGTCACTCGTTTTCCACTACAACGGATTTTAAGAAACCCATACGCTACCGGCAGGACCGTGGAGTGGGCCTTGGAGTTGTCAAGTTTTGTCGTCAAGTTTGAAAGCACTTCAACCATCCAGAGTAGAGCTTTGGCAGAATTCATTGTGGAATGGACTCCAACGCCAGACAAAGAGATCCAAGAAATGACCGTCCCCGACAAAGAAACAAGCCAATAATGGGTTATGTATTTTGATGGGGCTTTCTCCCTGCAGGGAGATGGCGCTGGCATGTTGCTTGTCGCACCCACCGGAGAGCACCTCAAGTATGTAGTCCAAATGCACTTTCCCCAGGAGAAGTCGACAAACAACACCACAGAGTACGAGGGGCTGCTTGCCGGCCTCAAAATCGTGGCAGACCTTGGGATCAAGAAGCTTATTGTTAGAGGAGATCATAGCTTGTCATCAAGCAAGTCAACAAGGATTATCAGAGCCCGTTGATGGAAGCTTACGTAGATGAAATGGGGAAGTTGGAGGAGCGCTTTGACGGTCAGCAAATAGAGTACATTCCTCGTGCAGAGAATAGTGTCACTGACGAGCTGTCGAAGCATGCTGCCCTCAAGTTACCTTTGGAACTAGGGACTTTTGTGCTCCAACTGAATCAACCATCCGTATCGCTACCGGCAAAGCAGAACAAGAGAAGGAAGTTGAATTCTGGCCAGTACTTCCCGGCAGAGCTCATGGAAGCTGCCAACGAGGAAGTTACCAGGATCAATGCCAATCTTGCTGGGGGGCAACAGGCTCCAGCAAGGCCTCAAGCCCTTGCCGTAGAGACACGTGCCCCCGTGGCAGAAGACGTGCCTTTAGTCCTTGCCGTCGAGCCTCAGGCTCCAGCATGGGCACATCACATAGTTCAATTCCTTCAAACAGGAGAACTTCCGGAGGAACAGGTAGACGCGGAGAAAGTAGCCCACCAGTCTAGTATGTACCAGTTTGTGGACGATGTCCTGTACATAAAGAGATCAAACAGTGTGAAATTGAAGTGCGTTCCACAGGAGGATGGACTAGAGCTGTTGGCAGAGATACATGGAGGCATATGTGGCTCCCGCATTGGATCAAGAGCTCTTGCCAGGAAGGCTTTCCGGCAAGGATTCTTTTGGCCCACTGCTCTCCAGGATGCGACTGCACTAGTAACCAAGTGTGAAGCGTGCCAATTCCATTCGAAGAAGCTACATAAACCAGCTCAAGTTCTTCAGACAATCCCTCTTTCTTGGCCATTTTCGGTCTAGGGGCTCGACATCCTAGCCCCCTTTCCCCATGCTACCAGGGGCTTTGAGTACTTGTACGTCGCAATCGACAAGTTCACAAAGTGGCTAGAAGTGGAAGAAGTGAGAAAGGTGACAACACAATCAACCGTCAAGTTCTTTAGAGGACTAGTTTGCCGTTTTGGTGTACTAAGCAGGGTCATCACCGATAACGGCACATAGTTCACAAGCCGTGCCTTCATGCAGTATGTCCAAGACCTTAGCGGCAAGATCTGCTTTGCTTCCGTTTCTCATCCAAGGAGCAACGGCCAAGCAGAAAGGGCAAATGCTGAAGTGTTGCGAAGGCTTAAGACGAAACTTTCAACAAGCTATGCAAGTGCAGAAGACGTTGGATTGATGAGCTGCCGACGGTTCTTTGGTCAATGAGAATGATGCCGAATCGAGCCACCGGCTAGACACCCTTCTCCCTAGTATATGGGGTGGAGGCAGTTCTCCCCACAAAACTCATATATGGGTCACCTCGAGTGCTCGCTCATGATGAGCTTGAGCAAGACCAGTTGCGCCAAGACGACGTAACACTCCTTGAGGAAGATCGTCTTTGGGCTGCTGTGCGAGCTGCACACTACCATCAAGCTTTGCGCCGCTGCCATAGCCGCAAAGTTCACACCCGGAGCCTTGAGGAAGGCGACCTTATTCTTCGGCACGTTCAGTTGGCCAAGAATTCAAACAAGTTGATGCCAAAGTGGGAAGGCCCTTATCGGGTAGTACGAGTCACCAGTCCTGGCGCTATCCGCCCGGAGACCGAAGATGGCGTTCCAGTGAGCAACTCCTGGAACATCGATCATCTTTGTAAGTTCTATCCATAAGGCGCCGTTGTCAGCCCCCCCGGCAACCACCTTTTGTACAAGTCTTGCCAGCACGGCATGTCATCCTTTGTACAAAGTCAGGCACATACCCTATGCATAGTTAAATAAGATCAAGAGTCTTGCAAATCTTGTCGATTCCCATGTTTATTTACGTGCATGTTCATCTGAGATGTTGCATTACGCTTATTCCCGGCAAGTGCTAATGAACCGCCAAGGTTCCATACCTCTATTTTCTCTTCTTTCTTTTTCTTAAAGGATAGAAGGTTCCCTCACACGCAAGTTTGCCGGGGAGGAAGAGGTGGTGTGGACACCTACGGGGGACAGTCGAAGTTGGCACCTTGCGGGAAGGAGTACGACAATGAAAAGATAAGTTGCAAAACACCAAGTAAACTTTTACTATGAGGTTATTTCTGTCCTTGGACGATTTTAACTTTTGTATGGAAAATCTGCACGCGGGGGAACCTTGCCATGATCGGTTGAGCCCTTGTTCTGTTTCGAGTCCGCTCAACAGTTTGAGTGGCTGCACTGAAAACGTCAAGGTAACTTTTCACAATTGGCCACACCCTTGTTCTGTTTTGAGTCCACTCAACAGTCTAAGAGGCTGCACTAAGAATGTCAAGATATCTTGCCGGCAGCGGCATCGCCACTAGGCTGCTAAGGACCCGCTCCTCAAAGCGCTCGCGGTGCTGTTGCGTACACTGGCAAGTTTCCAATAAAGCGTAGGGAGTACACCATACAAAGGAAAATCAAAAAAGAAGAATAACGTGCATTCATTTAAAGGGAATAAAATTTACATGGGACAGTGCCTTTTCCTAAGTACATCTTTATCTGACTTTCTCCCCTAGGGGAAGATTACAAGAAGAAAAGGATAGGGAGAGGCCCTCGACAGAAGCCCAGCTTGACCCCTTCTGGATCGGCACTACGCGAAAGGCAGGGCATCCAGAAGGGAGGACGAAGCCGAAGTCCACGGGGCTGCCAAGGGATCTAGCTGGAAGATGAAGCAGCGCCCGGGACAAGGACCCCCGGCAAGGTCGCTTCGTCGGGATGGGGAGAGGTGTGAGCTAGCGATGATGGTGCAGTCGGCGACTAGTCTGAGCTTAGGTTGTCCTATTTCGACTTGACGGCCTGGAGCTCAGACTCGTCGTCGTCGACTTCACCACTGTCCTCCTCGTCACTGTCGCTCAAGGAGGAACTTCCAATACCTCTCGAGCTCTCTTCACAACAGCTGAGACGGACGCCCGAGCGCCCATAAATCTTGACGGAGAGCAGATTGGCCTCCGTCATCTTGAAGCGGAGGACATGCCCATCCTAGAGGCTATGGGCGTGGGCGAAGGTTTTCCAACGGCGCCTGAGGAACTTGATGCGATGCTCCGAGTACTCGACATCCACCCGTGTGGTGCCATTACAACAACCATGTGCCCGCAACCATAGGGCAGGTGGCTTGTCGACCTCCATCACCCTGGCGAAAGGGTGAGGGAGGCGCTGAAGACTTCAAAGTGGACCGCGTAGTTCGAGGATGAACTCCAGCACCGTCCCCTCAGCGTGGGTCTCTTCGAGGAGGGAGTCTGGTGTCGGAGGAAGAGGTGGAACGGTGCTCCGCCTCCCCGGCCTCGGCCTCTACATCGTCCACGACCCCTCGCACCCCTTCCGCCACGCACGCTCGAGCCACCCTCTGCCTCCGTGGCTGAAGCGGTGGCATGATCCTGACGGGAACTCCTCACCGAACAGGCGGAGGACGGAGGTCACCCTTGCCGCCCAGCCATGGCCAAGGGCGGGTACTACTCGAGATCGGGAGGGTGTAGAAGGGCAGGCTTTGGAGGTCTTTGCTCAAGGAGGAAGAAAGATGGGTGAGCCTCTCCTTCACTCCCCCCCAATTTACAGGGAGAAGTGCAGGGGCCGGCTCCCCCTCGCTCCAAGAGTCACCACCCATCTCCACTAATAGCGCCACCCGCGATCACGGGGCGAACAGGCAGCCGCCCCGTTCCCCCAATCCATGGCGCTATGGTTTCTGCCATGGCCGGGACTTTAAGTCACGGGCGCCCGTCACTGATTCCCTGCTATGCATGTGGCGCGCGTGGCAGAAACAGCCTGGCGCAGTAATTGAAATAACTGCGACTGCTCCATGCACGCCTCTCACGTCGCGCACTTAACGTTCATCATCGAGAGGCGTAGTAAGCAGAATGATTGCAACTACAGACCCCTGCCACGTGTGCCCATGCACTGTTTGGGCCTAGCCCAACAACGCCTTGCACCGTGTGTGGCCTAGGCCTGAGGGCTCCTGTCGGTGTACTAATAATCGGCTCTATTAGTATCCCTTACTTGTGCACGGGCAGTTGTAGCCATGCCCGCGGCAAGGCCCGTCGGCGGACTACGGAGAGCAAGCACGAAGACGTCAAAGGAACACTCAAGTCAACAAAGACAAGACCGAAAGCCAAGGGCTGGAACCCCGCAATATCTTGTCGGGGGTGCCCTGCGGAGCCCTGGTAAGGAGGGTGTTGGGAGACATAGTAGTAAATCATATTTTTTCCTACGTATCACCAAGATCTATCTATGGAGAAACCAGCAACGAGTGGGGAGAGATTGCATATTCATACCTTTGAAGATCGCTAAGCAAAGGCGTTACAAGAACGCGGTTGGTGGAGTCGTACTCGCAGCGATTCAGATCGCGGTGGATTCCGATCTCAGTGCCGAACAACGGCGCCTCCATGTTCAACACACGTGCAACCCGATGACGTCTCCTACGCATTGATCCATCAAGGAGGAAGGAGAGGTTGAGGGAGAGCTCCGACAGCACGATGGCGTGGTGACGGTGGAGCTACGTGAACTCCGACAGGGCTTCGCCAAGCGTTACGGAGAACGAGGAAGAAGAAGGGTAGGGCTGCGTCGAGAGAGAGAGAAGTCGTGTCTCAAATCATCCCAAACCCTTGAATATATATAGGATGAGGGAGAGGGAGGGCTGCCTTGTCCCCTCCTCCAAGGAGGAGAGGTTCGGCCGAACTAGGGGGAGAGTCCACCTCCCACAAGGGAGGTGGATCTCCTCCTTTTAAAACCCTTTTTCCCTTTATCTCTTGATCCCAGCCGCATGGGACTTTCTAGAAGGTCTTGGCCAGACCAATAAGGGCTGGCACACCTCCTCTAAGGGCCCACAAAGTCCTATGGTCGTCACACCCCTCCCGGGGGTCCTCCGGCACCCTCCCGGCACTCCCGGTACACTACAGATGAGCCCGAAAACTTTCCGGTGACCAAAACTGGACTTCCTATATATCAATCTTTACCTCCGGACCATTCTGGAGCTCCTCGTGACGTCCGCGTTACCATCCGAGACTCCGAACAACCTTCGGTAATCACGTATACCATTTCCCTATAACCCTAGCGTCATCGAACCTTAAGTGTGTAGACCCTACAGGTTCGGGAGACACGTAGACATGGCCGAGACACTTCTCTGATTAATAACCAACATAGGGATCTGGATACCCATGTTGGCTCCCACATGCTCCACGATGATCTCATCGGATGGACCACGATGTCGAGGATTCAATCAATCCCGTATACAATTCCCTTTGTCTATCGGTATGATACTTGCCCGAGATTCGATCGTCGGTATCTATATACCTTGTTCAATCTCGTTACCGGAAAGTCTCTTTACTCGTTCCATAATACATCATCCCGTGACTAACTCCTTACTCACATTGAGCTCATTATGATGATGTCTTACCGAGTGGGCCCAGAGATACCTCTCCGTCACACGGAGTGACAAATCCCAGTCTCGATTCGTGTCAACCCAAATGACACCTTCGGAGATACCCGTAGTGCACCTTTATAGCCACCCAGTTACGTTGTGACGTTTGGCACACCCAAAGAATTCCTACGGTATCCGGGAGTTGCACAATCTCATGGTCTAAGGAAACGATACTTGACATTGAAAAGCTTTAGCAAACAAACTACACGATCTTGTGTTATGCTTAGGTTTGGGTCTTGTCCATCACATCATTCTCCTAATGATGTGATCTCGTTATTAATGACATCCAATGTCCATGGTCATGAAAACGTGACCATCTATCGATCAACAAGCTAGTCAACTAGAGGCACACTAGGGACATGTTGTGGTCTATGTATTCACACATGTATTACGGTTTCCGTTTAACACAATTATAGCATGAAAAATAGAAAATTATCATGAACTAGGAAATACAATAATAACCATTTTCTTATTGCCTCTAGGGCATATTTCCAACAGTCTCCCACTTGCACTAGAGTCAATAATCTAGTTACATTGTGATGAATCGAACACCCATAGCAATCTGGTGTTGATCATGTTTTGCTCGTGAGAGAGGTTTAGTCAATGGATCTGTGACATTCAGATCCGTATGCACTTTACAAATATCTATATCTCCCTCCTGAATGTAATCATGGATGGAGTTGAAGCGGCGCTTGATGTGTCTTGTCTTCTTGTGAAACCTGGGCTCCTTCCCAAGGGCAATAGCTCCAGTGTTGTCACAGAATAGAGTCATCGGGCCCGACGCGCTTGGAATTACTCCTAGGTCGGTGATGAACTCCTTCATCCAGACTCCTTCCTTTGCTGCTTCTTAAGAAGCTATGTACTCCGCTTCACATGTAGATGCCGCCACGACGCTTTGCTTGCTGCTGCACCAGTTGATTGCCTCTCCGTTCCAAATATACACGTATCTGGTTTGCGACTTGGAGTCGTCCAGATCTGTGTCAAAGCTAGCATCGACGTAACCCTTTATGACGAGCTCTTCGGCACCTCCATGTACGAGAAACATGTCCTTTGTCCTTTTCAGGTACTTCAGGATATTCTTGGCCGCTGTTCAGTGTTCCGCTCCGGGATCACTTTGGTACCTCCCTACCAAACTTATGGCAAGGTTCACATCAGGTCTGGTACACAGCATGGCATACATAATAGAGCCTATGGCTGAAGCATAGGGGATGACACTCATCTCTTCTCTATCCTTTGACATGGTCGGGCATTGAGTCGTACTCAATCTCACACCTTGTAAGACAGGCAAGAACCCCTTCTTGGACTGATCCATATTGAACTTCTTCAATATCTTGTCAAGGTATGTGCTTTGTGAAAGACCTATGAGGCATCTTGATCTATCTCTATAGATCTTAATACCTAATATGTAAGAAGCTTCTCTAAGGTCCTTCATTGAAAAACATTTATTCAAGTAGGCCTTTACACTTTCCAAAAGTTCTATATCATTTCCCATTATCAATATGTTATCCACATATAAAATGAGAAATGCTACAGAACTCCCACTCACTTTCTTGTAAATACAGGGTTCTCCATAAACCTGTACAAATCCAAACGCTTTAATCACTTCATTAAAGTGAATGTTCCAACTCCGAGATGCTTGCACCAGCCCGTAGATGGAGCGCCGGAGCTTGCATACCTTGTTATCATCTTTAGGATCGACAAAACCTTCCGGCTGCATCATATACAGTTCTTCCTTAAGGAAACCATTAAGGAATGCCGTTTTGACGTCCATTTGCCAGATCTCATAATCATAAAATGCGGCAATTGCTAACATGATTCGGACAGACTTCATCATCGCTACTGGTGAGAAAGTCTCATCGTAGTCAATTCCTTGAACTTGTCGATAACCCTTAGCGACAAGCCGAGCCTTATAGACGGTTACATTACCATCCGCGTCAGTCTTCTTCTTAAAGATCCATTTATTTTCAATGTCTCGCTTATCATCAGGCAAGTCCACCAAAGTCCATACTTTGTTCTCATACATGGATCCTATCTCGGATTTCATGGCCTCAAGCCATTTGTTGGAATCCGGGCCCGCCATTGCTTCTTCATAGTTCGAAGGTTCATCGTTGTCCAACAACATGATCTCCAGGACAGGGTTGCCATACCACTCTGGTGCGGAACGTGTCCTAGTGGACCTTCGAAATTCAACAGTAACTTGATCTGAAGTTTCATGATCATCATCATTAACTTCCTCTCCAGCCGGTGCAGGCTCCACAGAAACAACTTCCTGTGCTGTGCTACTCTCCGGTTCGAGTGGAGGTACAATTACCTCATCAACTTCTATTTTCCTCCCACTTACTTCTTTCAAGAGAAACTCTTTCTAGAGAAAGGATCCATTCTTGGCAACAAAGACTTTGCCCTCGAATCGTAGGTAGAAGGTATACCCAATAGTCTCTTTGGGATATCCTATGAAGACGCACTTTTCCGCTTTGGGTTCGAGCTTCTCAGGTTGAAGTTTCTTCACATAAGCATCGCATCCCCAAACTTTTAGAAACGACAGCTTAGGTTTCTTTCCAAACCATAATTCATACGGTGTCGTCTCAACGGATTTTGACGGTGCCCTATTTAAAGTGAATGCTGTAGTCTCTAATGCATATCCCCAAAATGATAGAGGTAAGTCGGTAAGAGACATCATAGATTGTACCATATCTAATAGAGTGCGATTACGACGTTCAGACACACCATTTCGCTGAGGTGTGCCAGGAGGCATGAGTTGTGAAACAATTCCACATTTCCTTAGGTGCGTGCCAAACTCGTGACTTAAATATTCTCTGCCATGATCAGATCGTAGGCACTTTATTTTCTTGGCACGTTGATTCTCTACCTCATTTTGAAATTCCTTGAACCTTTCAAAGGTTTCAGACTTATGTTTCATTAAGTAGACATACCCATATCTACTCAAGTCATCAGTGAGGGTGTGAACATAACGGTAGCCACCACAAGCCTCGACACTCATTGGACCGCATACATCCGTATGTATTATTTCGAACAAGTCAGTTGCTCACTCCATTGTTCCGGAGAACGGAGTCTTGGTCATCTTGCCCATGAGGCATGGTTCGCACGTGTCAAATGATTCGAAATCAAGAGACTCCAGAAGTCCATATGTATGGAGCTTCTTCATGCGTTTGACACCAATATGACCAAAGTGGCAGTGCCACATGTAAGTGGGACTATCGTTATCAACCTTACACCTTTTGGTACTCACACTATGGACATGTGTAACATCACGTTCGAGATTCATCAAAAATAAACCATTGACCAGCGGGGCATGACCATAAAACATTTCTCTCATATAAATAGAACAACCATTATTCTTAGATTTAAATGAGTAGCCATCTCGCATCAAGCGAGATCCAGATACAATGTTCATGCTCAAAGCTGGTACTAAATAACAATTATTAAGGTTTAACACTAATCCCGAAGGTAGATGTAGAGGTAGCGTGCCGACGGCAATCACATTGACCTTGGAACCATTCCCGACGCGCATCGTCACCTCATCCTTGGCCAGCCTCCGCTTATTCCGCAGCTCCTGCTTGGAGTTACAAATGTGAGCAACTACATCGGTATCAAATACCTAGGAGCTACTACGAGCGCTGGTTAGGTACACATCAATAACAAGTATATCACATATACCTTTAAAGTTGCCGTCCTTCTTATCCGCTAAGTACTTGGGGCAGTTCCGCTTCCAGTGACCGGTACCCTTGCAATAAAAAAACTCAGTCTTAGGCTTGGGTCCATTCTTGTTCTTCTTCTTCCCGGCAACTTGCTTACCGGGCACGGCAACAACTTTGCCGTCCTTCTTGAAGTTCTTCTTACCCTTGCCTTTCTTGAAACTAGTGGTCTTATTTACCATCAACACTTGATGCTCCTTTTTGATCTCGACCTCTGCTGATTTCAGCATCGAGTACAACTCAGGAATGGACTTCTCCATCCCTTGCATGTTGTAGTTCATCACAAAGCTCTTGTAGCTAGGTGGAAGCGACTGGAGGATTCTGTCAATGACCGAGTCATCCGGGAGATTAACTCCCAGCTGAGTCAAGCGGTTGTGTAGCCCAAACATCTTGAGGATGTGCTCACTGACAGAACTATTCTCCTCCATCTTACAGCTAAAGAACTTGTCGGATACATCATATATCTCGACCCAGGCATGAGCTTGGAAAACCAGTTTCAGCTCTTGGAACATCTCATATGCTCCGTGTTGCTCAAAACGCTTTTGGAGCCCCGGTTCTAAGCTGTAAAGCATGCCGCACTGAACAAGGGAGTAATCATCGCAGCGAGAATGCCAAGCATTCACAACGTCTTGCTCTGCTGGGAGAAGGTGTGGGTCACCTAGTGGTGCATCTAGGACATACAGTTTCTTGGAAGTTATGAGGATGATCCTCAAGCCATGGACCCAGTCCGCATAGTTGCTTCCATCATCTTTCAGCTTGGTTTTCTTTAGGAACGCATTGAAGTTTAGGGTGACATTCGCGTTGGCCATTGGATCTAAAATATAGATTGTAAAGACAATTTTAGACTAAGTTCATGATAATTAAGTTCACATAATCAAATTATTTAATGAACTCCCACTTAGATAGACATCTCTCTAGTCATCCAAGTGACACATGATCCATGTCAACTAGCCCGTGTCCGATCATCACGTGAGACGGACTAGTCATCCATGGTGAACATCTCCATGTTGATCGTATCTTCTATACGACTCATGTTCGACCTTTTGGTCTTTCATGTTCCGAAGCCATGTATGTACATGCTAGGCTCGTCAACTCAACCTAAGTGTTCCACGTGTGTAAATCTGGCTTACACCCGTTGTATGCGAACGTTAGAACCTATCACACCCGATCATCACGTGGTGCTTCGGAATGACGATCCATAGCAACGGTGCACTGTTAGGGTGAACACTTCTCTTGAAATTTTATTGAGAGATCATCTTATTTACTACCGTCGTTCTAAGTAAATAAGATGTAAACATGATAAACATCACATGCAATCAATATAGTGACATGATATGGCCAATATCATCTTGCTCCTTTGATCTCCATCTTCGGGGCACCATGATCATCACTGTCACCGGCACGACACCATGATCTCCATTATTGTGTCTTCCTGAAGTTGTCTCGCCAACTATTACTTCTACTACTATGGCTAATGTTTAGCAATAAAGTAAAGTAATTACATGGCGTTTATGATTGACACGCAGGTCATACAATAAAATAGGACAACTCCTATGGCTCCTGCCGGCTGTCATACTCATCGACATGCAAGTCGTGAATCCTATTACAAGAACATGATCAATGTCATACATCACAATGCATCACATCACATTCTTTGGCCATATCACATCACAAGGCATATGTTGCAAAAACAAGTTAGACGTCCTCTAATTTGTAGTTGCAAGTTTTATGTGGATCCTATAGGTTTCTAGCAAGAACGTTTCTTACCTACGCCAAAACCACAACGTGATATGCCAATTGCTATTTACCCTTCATAAGGACCCTTTTCATCGAATCCAATCCGACTAAGGTGGGAGAGATATACACCCGCTAGCCACCTTATGCAACAAGTGCATGTCAGGCGGTGGAACAAGTCTCACGTAAGCGTACGTGTAAAGTCGGTCCGGGCCGCTTCATCCCACAATAATGCCGAATCAAGATAATACCAGTAGTGGTAAGCAAATTAACAAAATCGACACCCACAACAACTTGTGTTCTACTTGTGCGTAGATTCTACGCATAGACCTAACTCATGATGCCACTGTTGGGAGACGTAGTAGTAAATCAAAAAATTTCCTACGTATCACCAAGATCTTTCTATGGATAAAAGAGCAACGGGTGGGGAGATATTGCATCTTCATACCTTTGAAGATCGCTAAGGGGAAGCATTACAAGAACGCGGTTGGTGGAGTCATACTCGCAGCGATTCAGATCGCGGTGGATTCCGATCTCAGCGTCGAACAACGGCGCCTCCGCGTTCAACACACGTGCATCCCGATGATGTCTCCTATGCCTTGATCCAGCAAGGAGGAAGGAGAGGTTGAGGGAGAGCTCTGGCAGCACGACAGCTTGGTGACGGTGGAGCTACGTGAACTCCGGCAGGGCTTCGCCAAGCGCTACGGAGAACGAGGAAGAGGAAGGGTAGGGCTGCGCCGAGAGAGAGAGAAGTCATGTCTCAAATCAGCCCAAACCCTTGCATATATATAGGAGGAGGGAGAGGGAGGGCTTCCACCCCTCCTCCAAGGAGGAGCGGTTCGGCCGAACTAGGGGGAGAGTCCACCTCCCACAAGGGAGGTGGATCTCCTCCTTTGAAAACCTTTTTGCCCTTTATCTCTTGATCCCAGCCACATGGGCCTTTCTAGAAGGTCTTGTCCAGCGCAATAAGGGACGGCACACCTCCTATAAGGGCCCACAAAGTCCTATGGTCGTCACACCCCTCCCGGGGGTCCTCCAGCACCCTCCCGCACTCCCGGTACACTACCGATGAGCCCGAAAACTTTCCGGTGACCAAAACTGGACTTCCCATATATCAATCTTTACCTCCGGACCTTTCTAGAGGTCTTCGTGATGTCCTAGATCTCATCTGGGACTCCGAACAACCTTTGGTAATCACTTATACCATTTCCCTATTACCCTAGCGTCATCGAACCTTTAGTGTGTAGACCCTATGGGTTCGGGAGACACGTAGACATGACCGAGACACTTCTCCGGTCAATAACCAACAGCGGGATCTGGATACCCATGTTGTCTCCCACATGCTCCACGATGATCTCATCGGATGAACCACGATGTCGGGGATTCAATCAATCCCGTATACAATTCCCTTTGTCTATCGATATGATACATGCGCGAGATTCGATCGTCGGTATCTCTATACCTTGTTCAATCTCGTTACTGGCAAGTCTCTTTACTCGTTCCGTAATACATCATCTCGTGACTAACTCCTTAGTCACATTGGGCTCATTTTGATGATGTCTGATCGAGTGGGCCCAGACATACCTCTCCGTCACATGGAGTGACAAATCCCAGTCTCGATTCGTGTCAACCCAACAGACACCTTCGGAGATACCCGTAGTGCACCTTTATAGCCACCCAGTTATGTTGTGACGTTTGGCACACCCAAAGCATTCCTATGGTATCCGGGAGTTGCACAATCTCATGGTCTAAGGAAACGATACTTGACATTGAAAAGCTTTAGTAGACAAACTACACGATCTTGTGCTATGCTTAGGATTGGGTATTGTCCATCACATCATTCTCCTAATGATGTGATCTCGTTATCAATGACATCCAATGTCCATGGTCATGAAACCGTGACCATCTATTGATCAACGAGCTAGTCAACTAGAGGCTCACTAGGGACATGTTGTGGTCTATGTATTCACACATGTATTACGGTTTCCGTTTAACACAATTACAGCATGAACAATAGAGAATTATCATGAACTAGGAAATACAATAATTACCATTTTATTATTGCCTCTAGGGCATATTTCCAACAGAGGGCACTTGGCAAGGCCTCACCACCTTGCCAGCATGGAGGCTAGGTGTCGACCCCCGGGATACATGTCAAGGCACTGGTGATGGAGAGGCTAAGCGGTGTAGATGAGACGAGCTCTTGTCCCGTCCCGTAGAAGTGAGGGGCGCCTGATGGAGCATTAATTGCGTTTGTCCCACTTCATCAGTGTTAGGTATGATAACACTTTAGGACTGTGCACCCCATGCGCGCATTGTACGCCACTATTGGGATCCCCTTGGTCGTATAAAAGGAGGCCCAAGGCGTTACGAGAAAGGACTTTTGGCTACCACCTTCTAGCTCACGCACGTAGAAGCTGTAGACAACACTCCTGTAGCTGGAACCCCTAAAAACACCCATAATACATGGAAGCAGGAGTAGGGTTTTATGCTCTTCAGCGGCCCGAACTTGGGTAAAAACCTTGCATCGCGCTCTTCGTTTTATCTGCTCTTTGAGCATACCCTCTCCCCGCCGAACCATTAAGGGATCCTCGCGGTCCCATAGGTGTCACTGCACCGACATATGGCATTTCCATAGCCATTCCGAGATATATTGCCATGCAAATTCCACTGTCACATCATATGACTAGTTAGTTCATCATCATATTGCTTTGCATGATCATATAGAGCTGACATAGTATTTGTGGCAAAGCCACCGTTCATCATATTTTTACATGTCACACTAGATCGTTGCACATCCCGGTACACTGCCAGAGGCATTCATATTGAGTCATATTGTTCACAATTCTTCATATTGAGTTGCAAGTAAATGAAAGTGTGATGATCATCATTATTAGAGCATAGCCTAGTGAGGAAATAAAAATGAGGGAGGTCAAATGAGCCCACGATAATAAAAAATGAATGAGAGAAAAAGAGATAAGGGACTTTGCTACTATCCTTTACCACATTTGTGCTCAAAGTGGCACCTTGTTCTTCATATAGAGAGTCTCATGTTATGTCATTTTCATATGCTAGTGGGAATTACTTTTTCATTATTATAAACTTGGCTTGTATATTACGAATGACGGGCTTCCTCAAATGCTTGAGGTTTTCATGAGCAAGCAAGTTGGATGCACACCCCACTTAGCTTTAGTTGAGCTTTCATACACTTGTAGCTCTAGTGCATCATTTGCATGGAAATCCCTACTCCTTGCATTGACATATATCGATGGGCATCTTCATAGCCGTCGATACGCCTAGTTGATGTGAGATTTTCTTCTCCACTTTTACCCCTTTGATATCTACCATCATATTCTATTCCACCTTTATGATATGTCCATGGTTCACGCTCATGTATTGCGTGAAGAATAAAAAGTTGATGCAAATTGAAAAATTACAATCCAATTGCCTGACATTTGTATTAATGTGGTGAAGACGGAGCCATGCCTTGACAATATGATGAGATGAATGGAGGTAAACATTCTTTTAGGATCATATACTTTGAAAGATTGATGATTTTGTTCCTTGTGCTTATAAATATTACTATGTTGATGTTTGTTAACTCATCATTTCTCAGTGAGCATACATGAAAAATATTACATATTGGGTAGCATGTCACATAAAAAATTCTGTTTTTATCATTTACCTACTCGAGGATGAGCAGGAATTAAGCTTGGGATGCTGATACGTCTCCAATGTATCTATAATTTTTATTGTTCCTTGCTATTATATTACCATCGTAGGGTACTTTTTGAGTAATAATTTACCAATTTATATTGTTTTTGAGCATTAACCTATTGACACAGTGCCGAGTGACAGTTCCTATTTTCTGCGTGCTTTTTTACTTTTCAGGTTTATAGTACCAAACGAAGTCCAATTGTCCCGAAACTTTTTTATGATTTTTTCTGGACCTAAAGAAGACCTGGAAGCTTTGGGAGAAGACCGGAGGCCTCACAAGGGATGCACAAGCCAACAGGGTGCAACCAAGGGGGTTGGCGTGTGCTAATCGCTTGTCCCCCCTGGTGGCCTGATAATCCCCAAGTGCAAGGAATCATCGTAGTAATTTCCAAAGGTGGAAGTGATAAGTATGGAGTGTTGAACCCACAAGGAGCTAAATGTAATATCAATATTCTCTCAAGTCCTATATTCGACAGATGCGAATCTACGTACACCGAACGTTTGCTTCCATCTAGAAACGAGAAATAAAACTACATTGTGGGTATGAACAGGATAGCTTTGCATGGTAACGGAGAAATAAAATATAAATATAGGTGTTTTTATCATAATATTACAATATATTACAAATAGCGAGTATGGAATAATGATGGGTCGGTGTGCGGAATTATCCTAGGCAATTGTTAACAAGATCGGAAATCATTATTGCAAATTTATATGAGGGAGAGGCGTAAGCTAACATACTTTCTCTACTTGGATCATATGCACTTATGATTGGAACTCTAGCAAGCATCCGTAACTACTAAAGATCATTAAGGCAAAACCCGACCATAGCATTAAAGCATCAAGTCCCCTTTATCCCATACGCAACAACCCCCTTACTTGGGTTTATGCTTCTATCACCCAAGAAAACCACTATAAGAGAATCATGAACGTATTGCAACACCCTACAACGGGAATCCTTCACGTGTGCGTGGCACGGAAGGCACCATAGGACAGCACCAAAATAAACATACAACTCAAACCAATCTAGATCATCAATCAACCCAAAGGACAAAAGAAATCTACTCAAAACATCATAGGATGGCAACACATCATTGGATCATAATATGTATCATAAAGCACCATGTTCAAGTAGGGGATTACAGTGGGGTGCAGGAGAGTCGACCGCTAAAAGGAGATGAGGATGGTGATGGAGAAGGTGATGTTGATGAAGACGATCAACGCGTGATGGTTCCCCCGGTAGCACTCTGGCACCACCGGGAGAGAGGGGGAGAGGGTCTCTCCCTTGTGCTTCCTCCTCCATAGCCTCCCCCCTCTGTGGGGAGAGGTTCTCCCTCTGGTCCTTGGCCTCCATGGTGTTGATGGCCCCTCCGGTACGATGAATATGGCCTCTGGTGATGGTGACCCCCTCCGGCAGGGTGTCGGAGAGGGCCAAGATTGGTTTTTCGTGGATCTAGAGGTTTGTGATGGCGGAACTCAAGATCTAGGTTTCTTTTTGGTGGTTTATGGATTTATAGGAATTTTTGGCGTCGATCCCACGTCAAGGGGGGCCACGAGGCGGTGACAAGCCGGCTAGGCGCAACCACCCCCCTGGTCGCACCTGGTAGGCTTGTCGCCTCCTCGTGGCTCTTCTAGCCTAGATCCAATGCTTCGGCGGTCTCTTTTGGTCCACAAAAAATCATACTAAATTTTTAGCCCATTCCGAGAACTTTTTTTCTGCACAAAAAACGACACCATGGTAGTTCTGCTGAAAAAAGCGTCAGTCCGGGTTAGTTCTAATAGAATCATACCAAAATCATATAGAATTATTGTAAACATGGCATGAATACTTCATAAATTATAGATACCTTGGAGACGTATCATAGCCCTCCTACACCCGTTCTTTATCCCATAAATTCACATATATTCCAAAAACCATAGGGGACATCACGAAACACTTTTTTCGCTGCCACAAGTCTCTATTCTGTCATGATCTCATCTGGAGCTCTGTTCAGGCACCCTGCCGGAGGAAGGATCGATCACGGAGGGCCACATCATCAACCTTGCTGCCCTCATGATGATGTGTGAGTAGTTCACTACAGACCTACAGGTTCATAGTTCTGACTCTCTCTCTCTCTCTCTCTCTCTCTCTCTCTTTTGATCTTCAATACAATGATCATCGCATCTTTGCTTTGATCTATCCGATGTAATTATTTTGTGTGATACTTTTGTTGGCATCCGATGAATTGTGGGTTTATGTTCAGGTTATTCATGAAAAGTATTTGAGTCTTCTCTAAAATTATTATGATTCTTATTTGCATGATCATTATAGCTTCGTAAATCTCTCCGATATAACTATTTGCTTTGGCCAAGTAGATTGATCTTTCTTTAGTGAGAGGGGTGCGTTGTACACTATAGGAATCAGGTATTTTGACATCTGCCATGGCATACGGCAAACTCCTTTGTCGTCTACCAGCAGACGGACCCACTTCCAGCACAGAAAACCACGGTAAAGGGGTACTTTGCCGTCTGCATAACAACATCGAATGACAAACATCTTTGTCGCCTGTCATGTAGGACTTGCAGATGGCATAACATTGAGGTTAGCCCCGTTAGGTGTCTAATGACTACCTTTGTCGTCTGCCCGCATATGGCAAAGAGACACGTACTTTGTCATTAGTGGCAGATGGCAAAGTGCTCTTTGCCGTCGTTGGCAGATGGCCAAGTGCCTATATTGCCCCTTTTTATTCTGTTTTTTTGTTATATCCAAGAATTTTCAAGGGCAAATATATTTCACAGAAACTATATCCCTGCCATATGAATATGATTATCCAACAAACATACCAAATCAAAAGTGCAAGTTTCATCATATTACAATAGTTTCATCCATACATATATAGTTTCATCCATAGGTAGCAAGTTTCACATTGTTCATCGATACAAACTCAAAACCAGAAGTAAACACAAGCGCTCCATCAATGCAAGCTTTTGTGAAGTGAATCAAATGAGCAAAATGGGAAATAAGAAAGTTAGATGAAGAAGACTAGAAGAAGAAGAAGAAGAAGGGTTTTTGTTTTCTTTCTCTTTCTCCTCTTGTTTCTCTTCTTCTTATTGCTTATTTGTGTCATTTTAGTGCTAACCTAGGTAATTATGCCATTTTGACCTAACTAAGCTTATTATGTCATTTTGGAAGAAAATAAGCTAAGTATATGACATTTATGAGGTTAGCAAGGTTATTATGCAATTTTGACCTAAGTAAGCTAATTATGCCATTTTGACAGAAGTAAGCTAAGTAGAGGTCATTATTGAGCTAACCTAGGTAATTATGCCATTCTTGAGTTAACTAGGCTTATTATGTCATTGTGGAGGAAACAAAGCTAAGTATAGGTCATTTTAGAGCTAACTTAGGTAAAAATAGGTCTTTTTGAAGCTAAGTGAGCTTATTATGGCATTTTGGAGGAAACAAATATAAGTATAGGTCATTTTGGAGCTAACTTAGGTAAAATAGGTCATTTTGGAGCTAAGTAAGCTTATTATGTCATTTTGGAGGAAACAAAGCTAAGTATAGGTGATTTTAGAGCTAACTTTGGTAAAATAGGTCATTTTGGAGCTAATTAAGCTTATTATGTCCCTTTGGAGGAAAATAAGCTAAGTATATGACATTTATGAGCTAACCAAGGTTAATATGCCATTTTTGACCTAAGTAAGCTAATTATGTCGTAAATGAACTAAATAAGCTAAGTATAGGTCACTGTGCATTCGTTAAGCAAAACACTAGAGAAAACTTATCGTCCTCGCCATCACGGAGGTGAAGCACCGGGGTTGCTCAGGCCGGTTTCACCTGAAGAAGGATGCCTTGGAGAAGGGTCGTGCGATGCAGCTCGGGAGTTATGTTGCACCAAAGATCATTTGCAATGTCTCGTTAGCATGATGACACTGAAATGTTAAGACTAGTCACTAATGACCATTCAAATGAAACTTATTGTTCCTACCACGGTATTGACTAGCATAGATGGAGGGGTCTGGCTGGTCTTCTCGCACATAGACTGCACATTTGGTTTTGACAAGTCAATCATATTAGTTATTAATGAAACGAACATTACATGCATGATTTGGCTAATATGAAGAAGAAGCTTACCATGAAGAGCTTGTACATGACCCTGTGAGACGCCTCGTTCCGTGCCCTCTCCTCCTCCAACAACCTAGCCGTCCTCTGCTCCAACTCCCTCTCCTTCTCTGCCGCTTGCCGGTCCCTATCCTCTAGAAGCACCTGGCCCGCCGCTCTCTCTTTCTGAAGAGCATCCTGCAACACAACTCCTCGTTAGCATTGTAATCATGTTTGTTCGCACACACAATGTAATGGAGGAAATAGATCTGAGTCCGCATAACTAACTTCGATGGCGAGCTTGACTGGCCGTGGACGAGGCCTTATCTCAGGACAGGAGCTCATTTGGCACGCCGTGATCTCCCGGAGAGTGCGAGGACAACGTATGAGTTCATGTCCAATGGCTATCGAGCCATATGGCCTCCCGCCGCCAGCTATCATCACTAGCTCTAGCTCAATAGGATGTTGGCTCGAGTTAAAGTCCTCCCCTTTCCTCGCCCTATCTTTGTACCTCATGAGCTTGTGGTGGGAGGAGGTGTTGGGGAAGTTCTCGGGATGATCGAGGTCAGACTCAGAGAATGCCTTGGCCTTCTTGTATGAGGCAGTATGGGCCATGGCATAGAGGTCGTACACCTCTGGCACCTCCGTGTTATTGTGATGCGCCTAAAAGAGAGAGAGAGAGAGGAACAAATTATTAGTAAAGGGCTCAAGCTAGCATCAAGAATGCATTGCATGAATCATGAAGCAAACCACATACCCAGTTTCGCCCAACTGATATAAGTTGGCGTTGCCTAGATGGTGTGGCACACTAGTCATTTTGGCACGCTGGTTCTTGGCATTGTTGTGGAAGGCTAGCCATTGGTCTGAGTACCACTCATCCACCAACGCCTCCCAACAATCCATCTTATCCGCACACCATCTCGGGGGCAACTAAGTTAGTAAAGAGAAATTTGAGCGCTACGCCTACGAATCAAATCAAGGAAACTAAGTACAAGGCCTTAAGAATAGGTAATTACCTTCATGTACTCCTCCTTCTGCAGAAACTTTTCATGGCATGACGACTTGTCCTTCTTAACACGTCACGAGGCATAGTAGTCTCGAACAGCCTGCGGCCGAGCCTCGTGTCGTAAGTTCTGTAGTAGCCGCATGCACTCGCCATCGATAACCTTTGTCGTGGCCTCCTCGTATCGCTCCTCACACCTGTAGAAGGTTTGCAATCAAACGAGACAACACTAATTAGTACAATAACTATCTATCATTGATTTTTAATTGTGTAAAGGACAAATTACCCAAAACTGTCTGATCACCATGTCGACCCTCGTGTGGCACAAGACATCATCGATCCTCTCCTTTGGCGGGGCTGGGGCAGCCAAGTAGTGCTCCCAACTCAATCCTAGCTCTGGATGCTGACTCTCACCGGACAACGTGACAAACCCCGGGATGTTTTGCTGACAAATCACACCAAGGACGGTGTTGGTCCAACGGACATCCTTGGCATGAATCCGACCCCTGCAGTATGACAAAACCAACACATTAGATATTTGAAGAAATGTGAAGGCAAAAGGTTAAAAAAATAGTAAATGCACTTACTTCTCCCCATTAGGCATAATCGACCACCTCTGCTCGCGGGTCGCCGGCACGGGCGGGAGCCGTGTACTACCATGCCGGTAGACGGTGGCCCCCTCAACCTCCTCCTCCTCGCTATCAGAAAACTGATACCCGCCACCATCAACATGGCCACTCGGCTCCGGCCAGGTATCCCATCGGGTCTGCCGGGATGTAGCCCGATCCCTGCTCTACTCCGGTGTTGAGGGAGCCCTGGATTAGGGGGTCCTTGGGAAGCTGGCCTATTATTATGGGCCGGACTATATGGGCTACTTGCCAAACATTGGAGGATTTGAAGGCCTAGTCTCCAGGATGGAAGCTTCGAAAAGCATGGCTTGCGCTCCATGTTTGATATAGTAAATAGGCATGTTTATCTCTTTGGCATGTAACCGACCTTGTGTAAACTCTAGGCATCCTCGACATCTATATAAGCCGGAGGGTTTCAGGGGAGAGAGAGAACAACTCATCTAGGGTTAGCTATTCGATCTCGAGGTTGATCAACTCTGTGACCCCCCATATCATCAATATAATGAAGCAAGATGTAGGGTATTACCTCCATAGGAGGGCCCGAACCTGGGTAAATCTGTGTCCCCTTCGTCTCCTATTACCGTTGATTCTAGTCTCACAGTTCGGGACCCCCTACCCGAGATCTGCCGGTTTTGACACCGACATTGGTGATTTCATTGAGAGTTCCTCTGTGAGCAAGATGGAATCAATGTCTCGCCTTGTCATCAACGAGGAGGTCCGCAACATGGACACTTTTCCCCCGGACAGATCTTTGCCTTCAGAAGTGTTGTGCTGCATGCTGACTCTACTGGCCATCTAGGCCACGTTGAGAGCTTCGCCCCTGATCGAGAGGTCAGATTTGGAAACTTAGAGTTCTCTGTCGACTCTCGGGGTGACTTGTCGTTAATCGGGCTCGCAGCTCCGCCTGTAGCCCCCAAGGACTCTGAGGCTTTAACCTCGAGCCCCTTCTTCGGACATACTGATGGGGTCACCCATAGTGGTGAACCAATCTCTTATCCTGGTCCGGCCATTAAGCCAGATGACCGGACACGTGTTCTTGCCGAACACTTCCCATGTCCGGACGACTTGGAGGTTAACTCCACAAGTTCCGAACATCTGGATCCGATCGGGCCCTCAGCGGTCAACGAAGCCCTAGATCGGATCTCGTTGATGAAGATCACCAACGATCTAGCCCTTATCTATGCTTGGTTTGGTTACGGTGAGGGCCAGGACAATTTTTTGACCCACCCACCACCCACTTGATAGCCACTATCAAGGATTTAACCGACATGCTGGACTATGCCTCTAAGGAGGCAAAATACATGGATGAAGAGGACCGTGCTCCCACCCCTGTTAACACTGGGAGTTGGGGTACCACTTCCACATACAACGTCTACATGGTGGATACTCCTACCACTAATGGAGACAACACGCCTCACAACGACGACAACAAATCGGGCGATGCGCCATCAAGGCGTTGGAAATCGCATAAGCGGTCCAAAGGCAAAAAGGGAAGAAAAGCGATTATCGGCAATGGGGACGGTAATACCCCCACTGATCATGGCAATCTCGATATCCCCAAGCTCCCGTTAGTGGGTCCGGAAGGGCCTGAGGACCAAAACAACCCCGATAACTTCAATGACTCCGAAGACGATAATTACCTTCCCCTATCGAGGAGGAAGATATACCGGAAGCCAGTGACTTGGACATCCCTGATAACCTCGAAGATCAGGAAGAAATCAGGCAAAGGCTCATAGCAACGGCTCGCAGCCTAAAGGCTAAAGAATGGCAACTCAAAGCCGAACAGGACGACCTCAATGATCGATGGACGAAAGTCCTCTCAGTCGAGGAAGTATATGGCACTGGTCTGTCGAACCAGCCCAAAAGCTACCCTCAGAGAAGGCTTCTGCCACAATTCGATGATGAACTCATTGATACTCCGTTTCCAAACTGTACTCCATACGACAAGTTGGAACGCCCCCTCATGGTCAGGACATGATGGTTCACGACACCGGTTATATACCGGCAGTGCCCCGAAGACGGGGTAAGGATCCATTAGAGCCCAATGACAGGTTCAACCTGCGAGATGACCTGGATCATTGAGCAGGCCATACAAGATCTATCTATGGATCCAGAGAGTACTCGCCCAACAGAGAGTACTCGCCCAATAGATGGGGCGGATACAGACCATGGTTCGACCAATACAACAGAGTCCGGGAATGCAACCGGCCCCATACGGACACCAATTACAGGCGCTACATAGCAAGGGTCAGAGGCGTCTCTCACCCACCGTGCTTCACAGATGAGGTAATGTGGCATCAGTTCCCTGAGGGGTTTAACCCCGTGAATATAGAATAGTATGATGGGACCACTGACCCAACCGTATGGATTGAGGGATTCCTCCTCCATATCCACATGGCGCGAGGAAATGATCTTCATGCCATCAAATATCTACCTCTTAAGCTTAAGGGGCCAGCTCGACACTGGTTAAACAGCCTCCCCAAAAACTCCATTGGATGCTAGGAAGACCTCGAAGATGCATTCCGCTCTAACTTCTAGGGAACTTATGTCCGCCTGCCGGACTATTCCAATCTCAGCAACGTTGTCCAAAAGACCGGCGAGTATGCTCGACAATTCCAGAATCGGTTCTTGACTAAGAAGAACCAAATCGTCGACTGTCCGGATGCTGAGGCCATAGCCTCCTTCCGTCACAATATTCAGGAGGAATGGCTAGCCCGCCAGCTAGGCCAGGACAAACCTCGAACCATGTCCGCCCTTACCTTCCTCATGACCCTCTTTTGCGCGGGCGAAGACAATTGGCTGGCAAGACGCAACCACAGTTCTGAAGATCTCGTAGCACCTGAAGCCCGGGATGACAACTTAAAACCAAAGTGCAATAAGAATAAGCGCCGACACAATAATAGCAATGTCGATGACACGACTGCAAACGCCGGATTCCACAACTCCTGACCTGGGCAGCGAAAGAAGCCTCCTAAAGGCACTCGCGACGGACCCACTCAGCTGGATAAGATCATGGAAAGGCCTTGCCAAATCCATGGGACTTTGGAGAAGCCCGCCAACCACACACACCGCAACTGCTGGGTGTTTAAAGAGGCTGGCAAGATACCACCCGAGGACCAAGGCAAAAGCTCTCGTAGCAAGGACGAGGATGAGCCTTGGGGTCCAATTGATGGCGGACAGAAGAAATTCCCTCCTGAAATAAAAATGGTGAACATGATATACGCCACCCATATACCTAAGAAGGAAAGGAAGCGTGCCCTTCGGGAGGTCTACTCTATGGAACCCGTAGCCCCGAAGTACAACTCATGGTCGGCATACCCGATCACCTTTGATCGGCGTGATCACCCGACCAGTATCCGTCATGGGGGTTCGGTGGCCCTCATCCTAGACCCCATTATAGATGGGTATCACCTCACAAAAGTCCTAATGGACGAAGGAAGTAGCCTCAATCTGATTTACTCGGATACGGTGAAAAAGATGGGCATAGATCCATCAAGGATCAAACCAAACAACACTACCTTCAAAGGAGTGATCCCAAACACTGAGGCCCGATGTACGGGTTTGTTGGAAATATGCCCTAGAGGCAATAAATAAAGTGTTTATTATTGTATTTCCTTGTTCATGATAATCGTTTATTATCCATGCTATAATTGTATTAATTGGAAACATGGATACATGTGTGGATACATAGACAAACACAATGTCCCTACTATGCCTCTAGTGAACTAGCTCGTTGATTGAAAGATGGTTAAGGTTTCCTAGCCATGGACAGGAGATGTCATTTGATAACGGGATCACATCATTAGGAGAATAATGTGATGGACAAGACCCAAACTACAAACGTAGCTTATGATCGTGTCAGTTTATTGCTACTGTTTTCTGCATGTCAAGTATATGTTCCTATGACCATGAGATCATGCAACTCACAGATATCGGAGGAGTACCTTGTGTGTATCAAACATCGCAACGTAACTGGGTGACTATAAAGGTGCTCTACAGGTGTCTCCGAGGGTGTTGAGTTGGCATGGATCAAGACTGGGATTTGTTACTTCGTGTGACGGAGAGGTATCTCAGGGCCCACTCGGTAATACAACATCACAATAAGACTTGCAAGCAATGTGACTAAGTGTTGGTCACGGGATCTTGTATTACGGAATGAGTAAAGAGACTTGCCAGTAACAAGGTTGAACTAGGTATGGAGATACCGACGATCGAATCTCGGGCAAGTAACATACCGAAGAACAAAGGGAACATCATACGGGATTAACTGAATCCTTGACATAGAGGTTAGACCGATAAAAGATCTTCGTAGAATAAGTAGGAACCAATGTGGACATCCAGGTCCCGCCATTGGTTATTGACCATAGAGGTGTCTCGGTCATGTCTACATAGTTCTCGAACCCGCAGGGTCTGCACACTTAAGGTTTGGTGACGTTTCAGTAGTATAGAGTTATGTATGGTGGTGACCGAAGTTTGTTCGGAGTCCCGGATGAGATCCTGGACGTCACAAGGACCTCCGGAATGGTCCGGAGGTAAAGATTCATATATAGGAAGTCCTGTTTTGGTCGCCGAAAAAGTTCCGGGCTTATCGGTAGTGTACCGGGAGACCTCCGGGAGGGGTATTTCGACCCAAGAGGCTTCATGGGCTGTGGGAGAGTGAATATAAGCCCTTAGTGGTCTGGTGGAAACTCCCACACAAGGCCCATGTGGCTGGAGAAGAAAACCCAACAGGAAAAAGGTGGAAAAAGGCAAAAAAGGAAAAAAAGGATGAATCCTAATCCTACTAGGAGTGGAGGAGGTGGACTCCGCCTCTCCTAGTTCGGCCGAACCTTAGGAGGCTTGGAGGCCAAGCTACCTCCTCTCCTCCTCTCCTCCTATATATACTAGTGGTATTGAGGGTTTTTGCACTAGTTTTTTCATCCACGTGCTACCCGTTCCTCCAGTGCATAGTTTCTCCTCTAGATCGGTTTTCTGCAGTGCTTAGGCGAAGCCCTACCGGAATTGCTCCACCACCATCGCCGGAGCGCCATCAGGCTGCCGGAGAACTCTTCTTCCTCTCCACTCCTTCTTGCTGGATCAAGACGGTGGAGATCGTCATCAAGCTGTACGTGTGTTGAACGCGGAGGTGCCGTCCGTTCGGTGCTAGATCGGAAGGATCGTGATCAAGTTCGCGGGACGGATCGTGATAGGATCGCGGGATGGATCGTGATATCGCGGGATGGATCGTGATTGGATCGCGGGACGCACGGTGATTTAGATTGCGAAGATGTTCGACTATACCAACCGCGTTTCTTAACGCTTCCCGGTTAGCGATCTACAAGGGTATGTAGATTCACTCTCCCTCTCGTAGATGCTCATCACCAAGGATAGATCTTCGTGTGCGTAGGAAATTTTTTGTTTCCCATGCAACGTTCCCCAATAGTGGTATCAGAGCTAGGTCTATGTGTAGATGAGATCTCGAGTAGAAGACAAAAGGTTTGTGGGCGTTGATGCTTAGATTGCTTCCTCCCTTGGTCGGATTTTGGTTCAGTGGTATTGTGAGATGAAGCGGCCCGGACCAACATTACTCGTACGCTTACGAGAGACCGGTTCCCTCGACGCAACTTGTTGCCTAGATGGCTTGCGGGTGGCAGTTTCTCTCACTTTAGTTGTATCGGATTCGACAAAGGCGGTCCTTGAGAAGGTTGAAAAGCAAATTATGTATCACCGTTGTGGTTTATGCGTAGGTGAGAATCGTTCTTGCTAGAAACCCGTAGCAGCAACGAAAAACATGCAACAACAATTAGAGGACGTCTAACTTGTTTTTGCAGGGTATGTTGTGATTTGATATGTCCAATTACATGATGTGATATATGTGATGTATGAGATGATCATGTGATGTATAGAATTTCATGACTTGCATGTCGATGAGTACGGCAACCAGCAGGAGCCATAGGGTTGTCTTTAATTATTGTATGACCTGCGTGTCAATCATTAAGCGCTATGTAATGCTTTACATTATTGCTAAACGGTAGCAATAGTAGTAGAAGCATGCAGAGCGTGACAACCTCGATGGCGACACATTGATGGAGATCATGGTATCGTACCGGTGACGGTGAAGATCATGCCGGTGCTTTCAAGATGGAGATCTAATGCACAAGTTCATGGCCATATCAATGCACTTATGAATTGCATGTGATGTTAATCCTTTTATGCACCTTGTTATGCTTAGTATGACAGTAGCATTATAAGGTGATCCCTCACTTAAATTTCAAGATAAAATTGTGTTCTCCCCGAGTGTGCACCGTTGCGAAAGTTCGTCGTGTTGAGACACCACGTGATGATCGGGTGTGATAGACTCTACGTTCACATACAATGGGTGCAAGCCAGTGTTGCACGCGCAGAACACTCGGGTTAAACTTGACGAGCCTAGCATTTACAGACATGGCCTCAGAACACAAGAGACCGAAAGGTCGAACATGAGTCATATAGTAGATATGATCAACATAATGATGTTCACCATTGAAGCCACCTCAACTCACGTGATGATCGGACATGAGTTGGTGGATTTGGATCATGTGACACTCAGATGACCTGAGGGATGTCAATTTGAGTGGGAGCTTTAGTAATTTGATTAACTAAACTCATTATCTTGAACAATAGTCTAAGTGAACTTTGCATATTTATGTTGTAGATCAATGGCTCGCGCTGTAGCACCCCTGCATTTTAATGCATTCCTAGAGAAAGCTAAACTGAAAGATGATGGAAGTAACTTTGTTAACTGGGCCCGTAATCTGAGGATTATCCTCACGGCTTCCCAGAAATCATATGTCCTTGATGCACTGCTTGGTGACCAACCAGAAGACATGACCTCCGAAGAGATTAAGAACGCTTGGGAGGCACGTACTGGAGATTACTCAATAGTTCAGTGTGCAATATTGTATGGCTTAGAACTGGGACATCAAAGACGTTTTGAACGTCATGGAGCATATGAGATGTTCCAGGAGTTGAAGTTTATCTTTCGGAAGAACGCCCAGATCGAGAGGTATGAAACCTCCAATAAGTTCTATGCTTGCAAGATGGAGGAGAACAGGTCTATCAGTGAACATATACTCAGAATGTCTGGGTATTCAACTCGTCTAGTGGAGTTGGGAATTGCCCTTCCGCCAGAGGCGATCACTGACAGAGTTCTTCAATCACTACCACCTAGTTACAAGAGCTTTGTGATGAACTATAACATGCACGGGATGAATAAGTCAGTCGCCGAGCTGTTCGCGATGCTAAAAGTCGCTGAGTCTGAAATCCAGAAAGAACACCAAGTGTTGATGGTCAATAAACCACTAGTTTCAAGAAAAATGGCAAAGACAAGGGCAAGTGCAAGAAGGGTAAAACCAAGAAGGATGGCAAAGCAGTTGCTACTCCTGCAAAGAAGCCCAAGCATGGATCCAAGCCAGAAACTGAGTGCTTTCATTGCAAAGGAACTGGTCATTGGAAGCGGAACTGCCCCAAGTCCCTGGCTGACAAGAAGGCGACCAACGACAAATAAGGTATATATGATATACATGTTATTGATGTGTACCTTACTAGCTCTCGTAGTAGTGCCTGGGTATTTGAAACCGGTTCGGTTGCTCACATTTGCAACTCAAAGCAGGAACTACGGAATAAACGAAGGCTGGCAAAGGACAAAGTGACGATGCACGTGGGAAATGGTTCCAAGGTTGACGTGATCGCCGTCGGCATGCTCTCTCTTCGATTACCATCGGGATTAGTGATGAACCTGAATAATTGTTATTTAGTGCCTGCGTTAAGCATGAACATTATATCTGGATCTTGTTTATTGCGAGACGGTTACTCATTTAAATCAGAGAATAAAGGTCGTTCTATTTATATGAGTAATATCTTTTATGGTTATGCACCCGATGTTAGGGGCATATTGAATCTTGATAGTGATGACACACATGTTCATAACATTGATGCCAAAAGATGTAGAATTGATAATGATAGTACCACTTTCTTGTGGCACTGCCGTTTAGGTCATATTGGTGTAAAACGCATGAGAAAGCTCCATGCAGATGGACTTTTGGATTCACTTGATTTTGAATCACTTGACACATGTGAACCATGTCTCATGGGCAAGATGACTAAAACGCCGTTCTCTGGAACAATGGAACGGGCGAGTGACTTATTGGAAATCATACACACTGATGTGTGCGGTCCAATGAATGTTACAGCGCATGGTGGATATCGTTATTTTCTCACCTTCACTCATGACTTAAGTAGATATGGGTATATTTACTTAATGAAACACAAGTCTGAAACGTTTGAAAAGTTCAAGCAATTTAAAAGTGAAGTTGAGAATCATCGTAACAAGAAAATTTAGTTCCTGCGATCTGACCGAGGAGGTGAATATCTGAGTTATGAGTTCGGCAGGCACTTAAGACAGTGTGGAATTGTTTCACAGTTGACACTGCCCGGAACACCACAGCGTAATGGTGTGTCCGAACGTCGTAATCGAACTTTATTAGATATGGTGCGTTCTATGATGTCTCTTGCTGATTTGCCACTATCGTTTTGGGGTTATGCATTAGAGACAACTGCATTCACTTTAAATAGGGCACCATCAAAATCCGTTGACACGACGCCATATGAACTTTGGTTTGGCAAGAAGCCAAAGTTGTCGTTTCTTAAAGTTTGGGGATGTGATGCTTATGTCAAAAAGCTTTAGCCTGAAAAGTTGGAACCCAAAGCGGAGAAATGCGTCTTCATAGGATACCCGAAAGAGACAGTCGGGTATACCTTCTATGTCAGATCCGAAGGCAAAGTGTTTGTCGCTAAAAATGGAACATTTCTTGAGAAAGATTTTCTCTCGAAAGAATTGTGTGGGAGGAAAATAGAGATTGATGAGGTTATTGAACCTTTACTTCAACCATAAAGTAGCGCAGCACAGAAAGATGTTTCTGTGGAACCTACGACGGCAGAAGAGGAAGTTAATGATGATGATCATGAAGCTTCAGATCAAGCAGCTATTGAACCTCGGAGGTCGATAAGGACGCGTACTACCCCTGAGTGGTACGGCAACCCTGTCTTGGAGGTCATGTTGTTGGACAACAATGAATCTACGAGCTATGGAGGAGCAGTGATGGGCCCGGATTCCGAGAAATGGTTAGAGGCCATGAAATCCGAGATGGGATCCATGTATGAAAACAAAGTATGGACTTTGGAAGTATTACCTGAAGGGCGAAAGGCCATTCAGAACAAATGTATCTTTAAGAAGAAGACAGACGCAGACCGTAATGTCACCGTCTATAAAGCTTGACTTGTGGCAAAGGGTTTTTCACAAGTTCAAGGAGTTGACTACGATGAGACTTTCTCACCCGTAGAGATGCTTAAGTCTGTCAGAATCATGTTAGCAATAGCTGCCTATTTCGACTATGAAATTTGGCAGATGGATGTAAAAACAGCGTTCGTCAACGGTTTCCTTGAGGAAGAGTTGTATATGATGCAACCCGAAGCTTTTGTCGATCCAGAGAATGCTGACAAAGTTTGCAAACTCCAGCGATCCATTTATGGACTGGTGCAAGCATCTCGGAGTTGGAATAAGCGCTTTGATGAGGTGATCAAAGCGTTTGAGTTTATACAAGTTTACGGAGAAGCTTGTATTTACAAGAAAGTGAGTGGGAGCTCTATAGCGTTTCTAGTATTATATGTGGATGACATATTGCTGATTGGAAACAATATAGAAATGCTGAAAGCGTGAAGGAATATTAGAACAAGAGTTTTTCAATGAAGGACCTAGGAGAAGCTGCTTTCATATTAGGTATTAAGATCTATAGAGATAGATCGAGACACTTAATAGCACTTTCACAGAGCACATACCTTGATAAAGTTTTGAAGAAGTTCAAAATGGAACAGTCCAAGAAGGGGTTCTTGCCTGTATTACAAGGTGTGAAGTTGAGTAAGACTCAATGCCCAGTAACTGCAGAAGATAGAGAAAAGATGAGTGTCATCCCCTATGCTTCAGCCATAGGCTCTATCATGTATGCAATGTTGTGCACAAGACCCGATGTCAGCCTTGCCATAAGTATTGCCGGAAGGTTTCAAAGTGATCCTGGAATGGAGCACTGGCAAGCGGTCAAGAATATCCTTAAGTACCTGAAAAGGACTAAGGAAATGTTTCTCATTTATGGAGGTGATGAAGAGCTCGTCGTAAAGGGTTACGTCGATGCAAGCTTTGACACTGATCCGGACGACTCTAAGTCGCAAACCAGATACATATTTATTCTTAATGGGGGAGCGGTAAGCTGGTGCAGTTCCAAGCAAAGCGTGGTAGCTGATTCTACGTGCGAAGCGGAATACATCGCAGCCTCGGAGGCGGCGTAGGAAGGTGTCTGGATGAAGCAGTTCATGAAAGATCTTGGAGTAGTGCCCAGTGCACTGAATCCAATGAACCTATTCTATGACAACACTGGTGCCATTGCTCTGGCCAAGGAACCAAGGTTTCACAAGAGGACCAGACACATAAAGCGACGCTTCAACTCCATCCGTGATTACATCTTGGAGAAAGACATAAATATTTGCAAAGTGCACACGGATCTGAATGTTGCAGACCCGTTGACTAAACCTCTTCCAAGGGCTAAACATGATCAACACCAAAACTGCATGGGTGTTCGATTCATTACAATGTAAATCACATAGTGATGTGAACTAGATTATTGACTCTAGTGCAAGTGGGAGACTGTTGGAAATATGCCCTAGAGGCAATAAATAAAGTGTTTATTATTGTATTTCCTTGTTCATGATAATCGTTTATTATCCATGCTATAATTGTATTAATTGGAAACATGGATACATGTGTGGATACATAGACAAACACAATGTCCCTAGTATGCCTCTAGTGAACTAGCTCGTTGATTGAAAGATGGTTAAGGTTTCCTAGCCATGGACACGAGATGTCATTTGATAACGGGATCACATCATTAGGAGAATGATGTGATGGACAAGACCCAAACTACAAACGTAGCTTATGATCGTGTCAGTTTATTGCTACTGTTTTCTGCATGTCAAGTATATGTTCCTATGACCATGAGATCATGCAACTCATAGATATCGGAGGAGTACCTTGTGTGTATCAAATGTCGCAACATAACTGGGTGACTATAAAGGTGCTCTACAGGTGTCTCCGAGGGTGTCTGTTGAGTTGGCATGGATCAAGATTGGGATTTGTTACTTCGTGTGACAGAGAGGTATCTCAGGGCCCATTCGGTAAGACGACATCACAATAAGCCTTGCAAGCAATGTGACTAAGTGTTGATCATGGGATCTTGTATTATGGAACGAGTAAAGAGACTTGCCAGTAACGAGGTTGAACTAGGTATGGAGATACCGACGATCGAATCTCGGGCAAGTAACATACCGAAGAACAAAGGGAACATCATACGGGATTAACTGAATCCTTGACATAGAGGTTCGACTGATAAAAGATCTTCGTAGAATATGTAGGAACCAATGTGGACATCCAGGTCCCGCCATTGGTTATTGACCATAGAGGTGTCTCGTTCATGTCTACATAGTTCTCGAACCCGCAGGGTCTGCACACTTAAGGTTTGGTGACGTTTTGGTAGTATAGAGTTATGTATGGTGGTGACCGAAGTTTGTTCGGAGTCCCAGATGAGATCCTATACATCATGAGGAGTTCCGTAATGGTCCGTAGGTAAAGATTCATATATAGGAAGTCCTGTTTTGGTCGCCGGAAAAGTTCCGGGCTTATCGGTCGTGTACCGGGAGTGCCGGTAGTGTACCGGGAGACCTCCGGGAGGGGTATTTCGACCCAAGAGGCTTGATGGGCTATGGGAGAGTGAATATCAGCCCTTAGTGGGCTGGTGGAAACTCCCACACAAGGCCTATGTGGCTGGAGAAGAAAACCCAAAAGGAAAAAGGTGGAAAAAGGCAAAAAAGGAAAAAAAGGATGAATCCTAATCCTACTAGGAGTGGAGGAGGTGGACTCCTCCTCTCCTAGTTCGGCCGAAGCCTAGGAGGCTTGGAGGCCAAGCTGCCTCCTCTCCTCCTCTCCTCCTATATATACTAGTGGTATTGAGGGTTTTTGCACTAGTTTTTTCAGCCACGTGCTACCCGTTCCTCTAGTGCATAGTTTCTCCTCTAGATCGGTTTTCTGCAGTGCTTAGGCGAAGCCCTGCCGGAATTGCTCTACCACCATCGCCGTAGCACCGTCAGGCTGCCGGAGAACTCTTCTTCCTCTCCACTCCTTCTTGCTGGATCAAGACAGTGGAGATCGTCATCAAGCTGTACGTGTGCTGAACGCGGAGGTGTCGTCCACTCGGTGCTAGATCGGAAGGATCGTGATCAAGTTCGTGGGACGGATCGTGATCGGATCGCGGGACGGATCGTGATTGGATCACAGGACAGATCATGATCGGATCGCGGGACGGATCGTGATTGGATCGTGGGACGCACGGTGATTTGGATCGCGAAGACGTTCGACTACACCAACCGCGTTTCTTAACGTTTCCCGCTTAGCGATCTACAAGGGTATGTAGATTCACTCTCCCTCTCGTAGATGCTCATCACCAAGGATAGATCTTCGTGTGCGTAGGAATTTTTTTTGTTTCCCATGCAACGTTCCCCAACAGGGTTTCGTTACTCTGGAAGTGTTGTTCGGCTCGCCCGATAACTTTCGTAGTGAAGACTTGATCTTTGACATTGTGCCGTTCCGCAACGGCTATCACGCGCTGCTTGGTCGAATAGCGTTCGCTCATTTCAATGCGGTCCCACATTACGCATACCTCAAGCTCAAGATGCCGGGCCCCGAGGGGGTCATTACTGTTAATGGCAATACAGAGCGCTCCCTTAGAACTGAGGAACATGTATTGGCCCTAGCGGCCGAATTCAGCTACAAAGAAGGCCAGCAAGTTCCAACCCCAGTCATAACGGCACACAAGGCTGGGAGGCGAGTTCGTCTTCAGACCGAAAACTCAGATCCTTCCTCCTCCCCTCTATAGGGACTCACCCCCACCGCAAAACCTTAAGACCAGCAAAGTATGTGCCGAGGAGGCACAACTTCGCACTTAAGGTCCCATGGGTAGCGGTGGGGAACTAAAGAGGGTTTTCAGTTGGCCCAAACCTCTACCATCAGCACGTCTTTGGACAAAATGCAGGTGCTCCTCAAAGAGCCTACCTACGTCATAAAGCTCACCTACAATTCGGCGGCCTCTCAAGACTTTGTTTGCAAAATTTGTCTTCCAAACACTAACACCCATCAAGGTGCATCTAAGAGCAGGAGTCAACTAGAAACGGGGCATATCGAGGATGTCAGGTTATCAATCGAAGACCCTTGGTACAACAAATCCTGTATATTTTTATTTCTTTCACATACCTGTAAATAGTTGCTTCGGCAATCCGATATATAAGAGTTGTTGAGAAAATGCGAACTGGGTGGCGCAAGTTTTCCCCCATCTGTTCTTTTTTCGGCGCATATTTTTTCTCCTCTCTCCCTCTTCTTGTGGACCTATTCGGTATGATGTGAGGTAACCGGCTAATAGACCGGGGCTAGAGTTCAAACATAAATCGCCTTATCTATCATGTGTTCGGCGTCTTGGCATTCGCTTTATATGCATCGGTTTTGAACTATGTCTTTGGTCAATAAGTTGGGTTGCCCGGCTCTTGGGCTTGCCCCTTTACATTCTGCTCGTTTTGCTAAAAGGGCAAAGGGAGCACCCCTACGATTGTGCTTCCGGATAGTCTGGTCAAGCACCTCAGGGGAGAAAGCCGAAAATGGACTGTCATAGTATGCACGATCCAGTCTGTGAACCCCGTGCTGGAAGTATTATACTTCAATCCTCGTAAGCGGTTATTCTGTGTTATACGAGGAACTTGCCCTTTGCGAAAACATTGTGATACGGGCTTTGTCCACGGTTCGTCCGAACATCACAACACTTCGGTGGCTAATCGTACACTTCCTGTAGTCCTTTTCGCGCTCCCTATGGCTAAGTGAAAGAAATAAAGCATTATAGTCCGATTGCCTAGTCTGCCACACTATACCACCTTCGGGTTTCGATAATTCGGCTAAGGGACATAGTGCATTGGCATTGACACCCCATGTAGTATGTACATGGGGGCTAAAGCCGACGACTCGCATCTTTCAGTATTAAACAGCCACATAGGAGTTATAAAGGAATGCAAAACCATATGAGAACAAATACTAATATCATTAAAAGTTTGGGCAAGTCTTCGGACGCGTTACAACTCATTCAAACATTTTATCATTCGAACAGTGTGACGCTATCACCCGCGCACTCTCCATGACTCCATCAAAGTATAGCTCGGGGCGTCGATGCTCCTTCCTAGGTGGTGGCGGGTCGGTGGCTACCTTCATCGGATTTAGCCCCGGCCAGTGCTTCTTGGCCTTGGCAAGGGCCATCCGGACTCCTTCGATGCAGGAGGAGCACTTGACATTGTCGAGGCGGGGCGAAGCAGCAATCAACCTCTACACCAGGCCGAAGTAGTTGCCTGGTAGTTGCTCGCCGGGCCATAAGCGGATGCAAAGGTCCTTCATGGCTGGCTCCGCCATATGGTGCAGCTCCATGAGTTGTTTCAGCTGCTCCACCAAAAGAAGAGGACGCTTAGGGGCTCCGAACTGTGCCCAAAATAGCCGAGCTTCATCTCCTTCTCCCCGCGAGGCGAATAGCTAATTGGCGTCTGCCACACTCTTTTGGAGATCGGAAGATGCGCCTGAGGATCGCCACACTCGGGTAAGCAATGTGAATTTGTTATCCCTAAATACGCACTTTAGTGAGTACGACTTACCATCTGCTATGTCATTGGCCTGGCACACTTGCTCCTCGTAGAACCGTCTATCCATCCGCTCCTTCCGGAGTTCGGGTTTTAAAGTGGACAGTTTGGCCAAGCTCACCTTATTCTTCTGCTCCAAGGCCTCTCATCTCTCGATGGCGTCCTTGAGATCTTGCTAGACCTCTCCCATGCGAGCTTCATGCTTGCTGCTGGTGGCCCGCATGGGGCACAGGGCGACAGCCGTTTCTTTAGCAGCCGACTTCTTGACGGCCGTTTCGTCCTTCGCGCGCTGGGGCCCGGCCTTGAGCCTCTCCATCTCCTTCGTCGAGGCTGTGCGTGCATTATATAATATGAAAAAGCTGCATTGACAGTATTCGATCGAAAGAGTTCAGACAAAGGCATTCGAATTTTTATTTGACAGGCCTTGAGCCTCGTCGAACCTACAGTTAAGGTCCTCAACTTCGTCTTCAGAATGCTTAAGCTTCCGATTTAGCTCTTCTAGCTCGACGCCATTTATGGCTGCCGCCGATGACAAAGCCTACATTACACACACAATTGATATGTTACATGGGCTCTCAATTCCCAAATTATAGAAAATTCGATCATATGTTGAGTTATTCTAACATGTTGGACACTTAAAGTGCATCCAGTTCGATATCGGATACAGATGTGACACCTAGGTGAGATTTTTCACCTCACCTAGGGCTCGGGGGCTGCCATGTATATAATACAAATAAATGAAAACTTTGCAAATAAGCACATCGGGTGACTTACTTGAAAACCCGTAAGGAGACCTTTGAAGGCCTCCATCAGTCCGTTGTCAACAGACTGGATGCTCTGTAGTACCGCACCCATAAGAGTGCGGTGATCCTTGGGGATAGAGGCGCTGGATAGAGCCTCCTCCATGACCGACCACCTATTGGTCGGTGGTGCCGATGATGATCGGATTCCCCGATCACCTACCGGGGATTGGACCGATGCCTCCGGAGGCATAGTGCACTCCGGAGATGTTCTCGGAGGGGACTGAGCACCCGCTCGTCCGCCCTCCTCGGTATTCGGGCGGTGTGTTGCCCCCGGTCTTCAGTGGCCGAGGCGTTAGCCCCGGTCACGGTACAGTCTCCCTCACCACCGGTGTCTGCCTCGATAGGAGTGTGTTGGGAAGACACCTCCACGGCGTCCCTTATGGCACCGGGAGTGGTGGGATGCAAGGCATCCCCGCTCTCCGCCAGTTTGGCAGGCGGGGACTCCCCATCCGATATCACCTTGGTGGGGATAACGTGCGCGCGCGCGCGGGGGGGGGAGGGGGCTGCAAGGCCAATAACCTACATGTTAGCAAACTCTAAATCTATTCGTAATGAATAGGAGGGTCTTCAGATCCTAACCTTTTTGGAGGGGGCTTGACCTCTAGGCTCCTTCGTGGAACCTCCTCGAGGTGTTCAGACGCGGTGTCTGAGTCCAAACTATAGTCAGACAGAATCACCCGAGTCCGATGCGCCATCTTTTGGGCAGGAGGAGGGACCTGCTCCGGAGCGTCCGAAGATGTCGCTCTCTTCCTGGCATGGGGGAATTGCCTCCCCCCTCGCCCTCGACCTTGGACTCCTCCTCGTCCTCCTATTCTTCCTCTTCCTCCTCCTCAGCCTCCTCCTGATTCGAGGAGGCGGGGGTATCTTCGGATGCAGCATCAGGCTGGTCCTTGATATGGATGCCAGCCTGGCCTGGTTTCTTCTTCTCTTTCTTCGTGGGAGCCTCATAAGGCTTTACCACAAGCATTTCTGCTAACAGCCCGGTCCTCTCATCTTCGGGCTGAGGCGCCGGACTGTTAATATTGACGGCTTTCTTCAACCATCTCTACAAAGACAGATCGAATAAGGGGTTATGTGAATCTTCCTATGTAATAAAGCTGACCAAGCTAGGGTGTATCGTACCTCGGAACTGGGCTTGGCGGCATGCAGACCCTTGTCTTCCTCCTCGGATGGCCAGCTCTTTTGTGATTTGAAGAGTGCCTTCCACAACTTCTCCTGCATAATGCGGAAGAGATTCTGGACTATGGGATCAACATCGAGTTCACAAGCCCACAGGGGGGTGTCCTGGCGCTGGCAGGGGAGGATACGTCTTCGGAGCATCACCTAGACCACATCGGTCAACTTGGTGCCCTCCTCGACCATGGATCGGATGTGCTTTTGCAGGTCGCTCACCTCCTTTCCCGGTCCCCAGACAAGGCCCTTTTCGATCCATGAAGCTACTCTGGTGGGGGGACCGGATCTTAATGTGACAGCGGGATACTGGCCCTCTTCTTGTGGTTCGGTGACGTATAACCACTCCTTCTGCCACCCCTTGATGGTGTCAATAAGGGTGCCCGACGGCCACCCGATGCAGGTGAGCTTGCCGATGATGGCCCCACCGCAATCAGCGTGCTTGCCGCCGATGCACTTGGGCTTGATGTTGAACACCTGAAGCTAGAGCCTGAAGTGTGGCTCGATGCGCAGGAAGGCCTCGCAGACGTGGATGAACACCGAGATGTGCATGACGGAGTTCAGCGAGAGGTTGTGGAAGTCGAGGCCGTAGAAGAAGATCAACCTCCTGACGAAGGGGTGGAGGAGAAAGCTCAGCCCCCTGATGAAGTGGGGGATGAACACCACCCTTTCGCCTGGCTTGGGGGTGGGGATCACTTGGCCCTCCTCTGCTGCGTGGTGAGGGATGTTGGCGGAGAGGTAGCCGGCCTTCTTGAGGTCGAGAATGTCCTGATCGATGATCGTGGAAGCTTCCCATTGGCCGTTGGAGCCTGCCATTGATGAACTCAGAGGTGGGGGCGAAAAGACCTAGATCTGTGCTTCGGAGGCACAAAGGAATGGGAGGCAGAGAAGTCGAATGGAGAGCATGAATAGCCTTGGGGATTTTCCTCCTCTTTTTATGAGGCCTATCGATTTGGACTCCCCTTGCTATGTCGTGAATCCCTCCACTTCCCGAGACGTGTGAGCCATTGCGTGTGCGTGATTAAGTATATGCCGTATAAAACAGGACACAATCGGTATATTGATAGATTGTGATGATTAAAACGGCCTTGAACCACAAATCGAGTATATATAACTAGCATAGCGGACGTAGTGGGCCGTGACCTTTCGTCAGAGAGGTCATCAGAGGAACATTGTATACCCCTGATGTTTGGCCTTCAAGGCGAATCAATTTGTAGTGTTTGGACGTGCCACTATGCAGAAAACTACTTATCATCGGAGGCCGAACTATGGTTCGGCGGGAAGGAACTCACCTCGCAAGACGAAGACTCTATTCGCGAAGCAATTTTAGCTGAAGACCCTTTGCGTTGGAGGCAAGTTCGGGGGCTATTGAGGGATTCCTGGATTAGGGGGTCCTCGGGAAGCCGGCCTATTATTATAAGCCGGACTATATGGGCTACTTGCCGAACACTGGAGGATTTGAAGGCCTAGTCTCTAGTATGGAAGCTTCGGAAAGCATGGCTTGCGCTTCACGTTTGATATAGTAAATAGGCATGTTTATCTCTTCAGCATGTAACCGACCTTGTGTAAACTCAAGGCATCCTCGGCATCTATATAAGCCGGAGGGTTTTAGGGGAGAGAGAGAGAGAGATCAACTCGTCTAAGGTTAGCTACTCGATCTCGAGGTAGATCAACTCTGTAACCCTCGTATAATCAATATAATCAAGCAGGACATAGGGTATTACCTCCATAGGAGGGCCCAAACCTGGGTAAATATGTGTCCCCTTCGTCTCCTATTATTGTCAATTCTAGTCTCACAGTTCGGGACCCCCAACCCGGGATCCACCAGTTTTGACATCGACAGGAGTCTCGTGGGACGAAGCATCTAGGACAGGATTCTCATGGGTCGAAGGCTCGTCGACCCGAGGCTCGTGGGCAGGAGTCCGTGTAGCCTCCACCTCAGATAGGTCCACCCAAGAAGTCCTATGCTTGGGTGAATCAGCTGGGGGTGGCGACGAGGAAGGCGTAGCTGCCTGCGTAGCTATCCTACAGCTGGGGGTATGTGGCGACCCCGACTCAAAAGTCATGATCATTGAATGCACATGCACAGTGATCCCAGAGATCAATGCTCACTGAACACACATAAGCTGAATAACAAGAGTCTTACATCCACATTTAGCATCTTACACAAATAAAGACCATGAGGATCTAGTCTTACATAGATAGGTCCACAAGGGCCAAATACATAAACTCAACAAGCAACGGAAATCCTGATCGAAAGCGTGAACCCATGCCATCTGCCTTAAACCTACAGGCATTCTGACTAGGAAGCATCCTAGTTTGCGTGTTCGTCACCAATGAACTCTTCACCATACTCTTGTTATTACATGCCTGGCCAATTAAATAACTAGTGGCAAGCCAATGAGTACTTTGAATGTACTCGCAAGCAACCCAAGTTGTGGAACAAGGCATAACAATGCATGATATAGCACTAATAGGTATTTTGCAGAAAGCTAATTTTGAATGCAATGACATGATCAACTAACTAGGTAAGCATGCATTGACAGTTGGTAAGTATCCATATGAACAAGCTATAGATATCATCATGATCAGGGGGTTGAACATCGCATGCTCAATCATCATGTCAGATCGTCTAACTTATCTCAAGTGTCATCTCTGTGCCATCCACACACGCACACACACACACACACCAAGTTTGTGAAAAACATCTGGACGTAGTTTAAGAAGGACCTCCAACTGTCCATGACCGCGGACACGGCTATTTGAATAGTGTTACACTCTGCAGAGGTTGCGCGCTTTACCCACAAGACTCGGGGAACTTCCGTGTCATCGACGACTCGCGGTATATTACATACCCGAGATAAGCACCCGAAGAATGCCTTTCCCATGGTGATACTAAACAAATAGTCCACTCGTTGGTGCCATCCCTCATGATATACATCACACGTATCATCCATGAGGGCACGTAACGGTGTGCCCGGTGCTTGTGAAGACAGCGCATGGCCTTCCACTTCTAGGACAACCCCATCTCGAGAGTGACCACTTCACTCTCGCCACTAGTAATGCGGGCTCCCTGCTAGCACCAACCATAGTAATCAACAAAGCCCCGTCCCATAAGGGGTATCGCGGTCGCACATGTAAGGTTGGGATGGTCAGCAGACCTTAAATCTAATCCATTGTCGAAAACACACACTCACTTGCTTCGGAACACCACTTCTTTATCAAGTGGTTACCCAACTCATCATCATCTCCCTCGGGCATTAGTGGCACCCGACGGGGTTCAAAAAGACTTTGAAATCATCTCATTCTTTCCATTACCATGCATAGTCCCAATCCCATTTTCGTAGCATCTACTAGCATCCTATCAACACCCACCCACATAACCCTCATAAGGTGGTAGGGTCATCATGATGCAAGTATCAATGGTAAAAGTGTCGGAAGCAACCCACCGGAGTGGTCACTACTTCACATGATCAAGTATAACAAAAGTAAAGTGTTATATGACATGCAATAAAAATGGTTTCTCAACATGGTCAAAGGGCTGCTTGCCTGGCTCAACAAAGTCTTCGGTGTCTTCAAAGTCTTCGGGACCAACTCCCTCGTCAATAGCGCAATCTATCGTCGCGATAAATAGCGATAAAAATAAGCATCACACAAAAACAGAGCACACCAAGCTAATATAAAAAAAATGCTATCCTACTCTGATAAATACTAAAGACTATACTAAAAATATTTGTTTATGATTTTGTTATGAAAAACCTTTTTGAAAACTATTTAACAGAGGCAAAAGATGCCAAAAATGGGTTTTAAAATAAAACAGTATATAAAAAATTTTCATTTTTTCTACAAAAGGCACTATTAAATTCTATGGAATATTCTAAGATTCTAGGTGGAAACATATTGGGCATTGGATAAATATTGAGCCCTGTGGGATTTTTGAAAAATCCCATAGAAAATAAAAAGGAAAAAGGGACGCGGGACCCTGGGCCAGAGCCAGTCTACAACTGGGCCGGCCCAGAGGCCAACCAGCCCAAGCGAACCAACACGCACGCGTGCCCGCGTTCAAACCTGACGGCTGGGGCCCGAATGCCAGCGACAGAGAGAGGAGGAGAAGGGAGGTGAGGATGACAGGCAGCCCCGCTTGTCATCTCCAACCTCGCGGCAGGGAGGCCGTCGAGCTTACCAGCAACGATGGAGGGCACGGCAAGGCTAGCTGGAGGTGGGAACGGACTTAGCGTCGAGTCGCCGTTCCCCTAGAGGTGGAGGGAAGGCCGGGGATGCACAGGTTTGCCAGCGACGAGGAGGCACAATGGAGCCAAATCAAGTGGAGGTCGACGGCGTCGATTCTTGTAGAAAAATGATCGGGGAGGAAGGGGAGCGATGCATGGGCTCTCTGGGGTCTCAACGGAGGAGGAAGGGAGGCCGGAGCGGGCTGGTAGCCTGACATCGATGAAGCCCCGACGCGGTGGTGCCTCGGTCAATCCCGAGCATTGGTGCTCTAGGTGGTCACTAGGGTGGCTCAGGAGGGTTATTGCAAGTGGAAGGGGGCCAGATGAGGAGAGGGGGGGGGGCTTAGGGCCCGTTTTATAGCTAGGACGTGAGTCCACCGAGGAACCGTGCGCCGGTGAGGACTTGGCCCTGGCCAGAGGGAGAGATAGCTCGCGGGGCTGCTCAGGGGTGTACCTGATGTTGGTCCACGACGAGTGGCAGCAAGAGAGAGAGAGAGAGAGGAGTGTGCGTGTGTGAGCCTGCTCACTGGCCGAGCCGGGCGGCGCTCGACACGCGCAGGAGGAGGGAGAAGGAGGAGGAGAGAGGAAGGGGCCGACAGGGGAGGCGTGTCCCGGACATCGAGGGAGCCAGGTGGCGAGCGGGGGGAGGCCTGAGGTGGTCGGGGCCATGCAGTTGGCGGCGGCTAAAGTGTGGTCAGGCACGTAGCGCGCTCTGGAGCGCCTGTTTGGCATGCCATGGCATGCCAACGGCATTTTAGGCGCGACCAAACATGTCTGGGGATCCAGGGGGTTTAGACAAAGGGAAAATGGCATAGGATGCCCTGGGGAGCTGATAGGATTAGAGAGAAGGGGGAGAGAAGGAGATTCCAGTTGTTTAGAGAGGTAAATGTGGGTTTTACCCCACTTAACCATTGAGTCTTGGCTAGAGAAAATTAATGGGGTCAGGAGGGGCATGCAAATGACTGTTGTAAAAATTAGGAGGCAAGGGAAATAGTAAAAGTGGTGAAAACAATAACTTTACCATTTCACTTGAAGTGTTCGATGGATGTTTGGGAAATATAAGTTCACCCACTTACTGTGATATTTAACAGCATCAAATGGTGGGTAAAAATGAGATGGATCACCAGATTTAAGCTCAAATGAGCAAAGTTGACAATAGCAACTTTGTGAACCCTAGAAACTACCAGAATCAGGTTTCTATAGATCCAGTTATGCTAAGCTAATCCCCTTGATTTACCACTTAGTGTAGCATCATTATTTGGTGATTATATCATGTCCACAAAGTTTAGGGTCAAGGGAAGAAACTTCACAATGTAAACTTGCTAAAATTTGAATCTGGACAAGGAGGGTTTTGGGATAGTTTGATGAAACAAATCAACTTGGATTGAAATGAAACTTTGTAAGATCATCACCTATGATAATGTTGACTTTCTGGAATTTTCTTAGAATTTATTGAGAACATTTCTTATAGAAATATTTCAAAAGCTTTATTTGGACAGAAAGGGTTTAGAGGGGTTTTGCCCATGATTTGAACATGCCCATGTGTTTAAACTAATATATATGGAAAATATATGTCCACGGAGTTTCCCTAATTTTTCTCAAATATTTAAAGCATTTAAATATTTTTTCCCTATGAAAAACCATTTCTGGTCTTAAGAAAAAGCCTTTAAATAAAATATATAAATATTCTTAAAAACCAATATTTAGTGGTTTTGTGAAGTCATATATATAGTAGGTCTGAATTAAAGCCTTTGGGGATAAAGAATCCACCCAATTTGAGGACTTGCAGTTTAAACCTCAATTCATGTTTTTTTGAAGACTTAATTTGAATAAATCCTTTTTGGTCAACATAATATTGGATAAAAATAGTTTTGGGCACTATTCACATGGCATGATCATTGGGAAAGAGTTTGGGTCAAGGAAGGTGAATATGAAGAGGGACATAATCTAAGAGTGCCACACACAAACAAGGAAACAAGAATCAATTCAAACAAGCACAAGCACTGAAAAAGTTTTAATTGGTTCCAAATTTTATAAATCCAAACATGGCAAGGTGATACAAACACAGGATGTGACAGGGTACCTCTACTAGGTCACTTCTTCCCCCGACCTCCTCTCCTGGTGGGCAAGGACGTCGACGAAGATGCGCTTGCCTATGTGTGCATACTATCGAGCAACGATATTCGGAGAGTCTGAGGTGGAATGGAATTACCCCTCCCACCCACGGATCGGTCCGGACCTGCGCCCACCATCTTTCAACACTTGCCATGACAAAGAGTAAACTATATTAGTGCAACATAAAAAAATTGAATACCGACATGAATAATAATATGTATATAATTTAAGTGTATAATCATCATGTATATAATAAAATTGAATACCTGACATGAACTAATAATAATATTGATCGTCCGTATATGCTCCGGCATCAATAAATGCATCATCATCATCACTATCATGAATGACGTGCTCATCGGGAAAATCGAGAACAAACATGTGGAAGGCCTCCTTTATGTAATCGGTCAAGCATTGACAGGTCATCTGCAGAAGTGACCTCTTCTTCTTCTAGATCTTCTTGTTTCGGCTCAGGGGTGAAGTCGGATTCACTGTCGTTGTCTACTTAAATGTTATGGGGTGAAGTAGAGCGGTTCTTGAAACATTTTTTGGAAAGACATGTTTCTTGGAAGAATTATCCTTCATATGTGGTTGGGTTAATGTGAGGTTCATAATCCTCTTCATTGGGGGGAGGTGGTCTAAAACGTGGTTGCATTTCATAAACAACATCCCAACCATTCAGATTTGGATCGGTTTGGCAGGCCCACGGTAGATAGAAAACTTGGGTCGCCTGTTGAGTCACAATATAGACATCGGGAACATCTAAATGGGTGCTTTGTTTGACTTCGACTAGCCCTATATGTTCATGAGTCCTTCTAGTCTCCTTCGTCTGGAACCAATAATATTTGAAGACTACGACGTTAGGTGGGTTTTCACCACAGAATAGAAGTTCATAAATTGCTTCGACTCTTCCATAATACTCAGTATGTCCTTCGCCGATAGCAGAGACACGACAATTTGTAGACTTTCGCTCGGCCATAGATAGCTCTTTGCCAAATGTACGAAAGCGATACCCGTTGATGTCGTATTTGTCAAATGAACAGACCTTATAGTAAAAACCATTAGCGACTTGTCTCAATACGGCGTACATAGACTCTAAATTACCCTACAAGTTTAGTATGAAACTATTGTTGCATTAGCTGCAAATTAGACGAAGAAATGAAATGGTCTAATGGAAATTACCGTTTGTTTGAACCAAGAGATGAAACTGGGATAGCCGCCTCCATGCTTTGCTAGAAGCTCATACTCTTCGATGGAATCCTTTTGGATCACGCTCCATCTGAGAATTTGGCAACGTATATTGTATCAAATATCCGGGAATAAGAGAGGTTCAAAGGAATTAGAAGTTGCAAAACAGTGTACTGAGAACTTACTCGTGTACGACCACACTTCTGTTAGGTTGTCGAAGATATACAACGAAATGGTCTGCCATTCTTCGACATCCAACGCTATTTCCTTCGAAGCACCGACTAGTGCGAGCTTCCCTTTGAATAGGCTGAGGTTGGATCAAACTTTTTTAGGGTCACCAGCATTGTACCGAGGCTTCGGATTATGCAAATGACGATTTTTGGCTTCGTAGTGTGTTGTCATGAAGTTTGTCACCTCCTTAGTAATGAATGCCTCGGCTATCGATGCTTCAATTCTATGTTTATTTTTAGATTTTTCTTGAAGCGTCTTTTGTATCCTCTCAGTTGTGTAGCATCAACGATTTTGCATGGGCCCCTGCCCCCAATCTTGCCTCGGTCAGGAGATGCAAAATAAAATGTTGCATTGGATTAAAGAAGCCCGGCGGAAAAATCTTCCCTAACTTGCAGATCAATTCCGGCGCCAACTCTTCCATTTCATCTAGCACGCTAGGCGATAGTTCTTTCGTACAAAGAGAACAAAAGAAATAGATCAACTTTGCCAGTACTAGCCATTCATGCTTAGGGATAAAGCCACGCAACATCACCGACATTACCCTCTCAAGCCATATTTGCCAATCATGACTCTAAAGACCAAATATTTTCAATTTGTCAAGACTCACTCCTCTCTTTAGATTCGTTGCATACCCATCGGGGAACATCAACTGCATTTTCACCCACAAGATCATTTCCCTCATAGATGGCCTTACAAGATTGAACCATGACTTTGGCTTCATCCAGTTATGCTTTCCTTTCGGTTGTCGCATGTGTTGTAACGATCTATCACATAGAGCCTCTTGATCGACTCTAGCCTAAGGATTATCTTTTGACTTCCCCTCTATGCCAAACAATGTACCAAAAAGGGCCTCAGCAATATTCTTTTTGGTGTGCATCACGTCGATGTTGTGTGGGCAAAGGAGGTCTTTGGAGTAAGGAAGATCCCATAAGTATTGGAAATATGCCCTAGAGGCAATAATAAATTAGTTATTATCATATTTCCTTGTTCATGACAACCGTTTATTATCCATGCTAGAATTTTCTTGATCGAAAACTTAGATACATGTGTGGATACATAGACAACACCATGTCCCTAGTATGCCTCTAATAGACTAGCCGTTGATCAAAGATGGTTAAGATTTCCTGGCCATGGACATGAGATGTCATTTGATAATGGGATCACATCATCGGGAGAATGATGTGATGGACAAGACCCAAACTATAAATGTAGCATATGATCATGTCAGTTTATTACTATAGTTTTTTGCATGTCAAGTATCTGTTCCTATGACCATGAGATCATGCAACTCACTGACACCGGAGGAGTACCTTGTGTGTATCAAACATCGCAACGTAACTAGGTGACTATAAAGGTGCTCTACAGGTATCTCCGAGGGTGTCTGTTGGCTTGGCATGGATCAAGATTGGGATTTGTTACTCCGTGTGATGGAGAGGTATCTCAGGCCCATTCGGTAATACAACATGACTATAAGCCTTGCAATTAATGTGACTAACGAGTTATCCACGGATCTTGTATTACGGAATGAGTAAAGAGACTTTCTGATAACGAGATTGAACTAGGTATAGAGATACCAATGATCGAATCTCGGGCAAGTAACATACCGAAGAACAAAGGGAACAACATACGGGATTATCTTAATCCTTGACATAGAGGTTCGACCGATAAAGATCATCGTAGAATTTGTAGGAACCAATATGGGCATCCTGGTCCCGCTATTGGTTATTGACCATAGAGGTGTCTCGGTCATGTCTGCATAGTTCTCGAACCCGTAGGGTCTGCACACTTAAGGTTCAGTGACGTTTTGGTATGGTTGAGTTATGTATGTTGGTGGCCGAAGGTTGTTCGGAGTCCCGGATGAGATCCCGAACGTCACGAGGAGCTCCTAAATGGTCCGGAGGTCAAGATTAATATATAGGAAGTCTCGTTTTGGCCACCGGAAAAGTTTCGGGTATTTGCGATAGTGTACCGGGAGTGCCGGAGGGCCATTGGGAGGGGCCACCCACGCCGGGAGGCCACATGGTCCCGAGGGGTGTTGCACCAGACCTTAGTGGGTTGGTAAAATCAGCCCTACAAGGCCCATGTGGCTAGGAAAGAGTCAGAAAGGAAAAACCCCAAGGGGAAGGAAAATCCAAATTAGGAAGGGGTCCTAATAGGATTCCACCTCCCTTGTGGGAGGTGGATTCCTCCCTTGTTCGGTTCGGCTGAACCTCCTTGGAGTAGGGGCCAAGGCTGCCTCCTCTCCCCTTTGTCGATGTCAAAACTGGCGGATCTCGGGTAAGGGGTCCCGAGCAGTGAGACTAGAATCGATGGTAACAGGAGACGAAGGGAACAAGGATTTACCTAGGTTTAGGCCCTCCTATGGAGGTAATACCCTACGTCTTGCTTGATTGTATGTATGATATGGGGGTTATAGAGTTGGTCTACCTCTAGATTGACTAGCTAACCCTAGATGAGTTGTCCTCTCCCTACAACCTAAAACCCCCCGGCTTATATAGACGCCTAAGGTACCTAGGGTTTACAGATGGTCGGTTACATGCCGAAGAGATAAACATGCCTATTTGCTACACCAAACGTGGAGGACAAGCCATGATTCCCGAAGCTTCCTTTCCTGGAGACAGGGCTTTCGATAAATCTATGTTCAGCAAGAGGCCCATACAGTCCGGCCCATAAGAAACAGGTCGACCTCCCGAGGACCCCTTAATCCAGGGCTCCCTCAGTAGCCCTCGATCTTCTCTCCAACGCAAAGGATCTTAGGTTCAGTCGCTTGGTGTAATTGGAGTCTCCGGCTTGCGACGTGAGTTCTTCCCGTGGAAATTAGTTTGGCCTCCAATGACTCGTAGTCTTCCGAATAGTGGCATGTCCGGACACCGTGAATAGGTCGACCCTAAAGGCCAAGCTTCAATGGACAAAACAACATCCCCTGACGACCTTTGTAACGAAAGGTCATGGCCCACCACAACCGCTAGGCCAGTTGCAAAAACCCAATTCACGGTTCGAGGCCGTTTCAATCAACACGATCTATCAATGCACAGATCGTGCCCCGTTTTACACGAGATATATTTAATTATTCGTGCGCAACGACATGCACGTCTCAGGAAGTGGAGGGATCCAAGGCACAACAGAGGGAGGCAAAATAATGATAAGCCTCATAAAAGGGAAAGAAAACCCAAGGGCCTAACCACACCTCTCATTCGCCTCCTTTGCTTCCTCATTCCTCCAAGTCTATGAAGCGCAGATCTAGGTTTTCCACTCCTCCCCTTTCGAGTTCATCCATGGCATGCTCCAATGGCAAGTGGGAGGCTTCCACGTTCACTGACCGGGACATCCTAGACCTCAAGAAGGCCGGCTACCTTCCCGCAAACATCCCTCACCATGCGCCGGAGGTGTGCCAAGTGATCCCCACTCCCAGGACGGGGGAAAGGGTGGTCTTCATCCCCCACTTCATCTGGAGACCGAGCTTCTCGATCCACCCCTTCGTTAGGGGACTTATGTTCTTCTATGGCCTCGACTTCCATGACCTCCCGCAGAACTCCTTCATGCATATATCGGCTTTCATCCTTCTCTACGAGGCGTTCGTGCGGGTCGTGACACACTTTGGGCTCTGGCTCAAAGTGTTTAATGTCAAGCCGAAGTGCGTCGGCGACAAACACGCAGACTGCGCCGGAGCTGTCATCGGCAAGTTCACCCGCGTTGTATGGCCCTCCGACACCTTCATCGACACCATCAAGCTATGGAAGAAGGAGTGGTTTTACATCATTGAGCGACAGGAGGAAGGCCAGATTGCCCCCACCGAATTCAGATCCGGTCCCCCCACTAGATTAACTTCATGGCTCCATAAGGGCCTCAGCTAGGACCGAACAAGGAAGCGAGTGACCTGCAGAAGCGCATCAGTTCTATGATCGGCAAAAATATTGCGCTGACCAACGTGGTATAGGTTATGCTCCGACGGCGCATCCTCCCCTGCCAGCGCCGGGATACTCACATGTGGGCTTGTCAGCTCGACGACGCGCCCACAGTTCTACACCTCTTCCGCATGACGTGAGAGAAGCTATGGAAGGCACTTTTTAAGTTGCAAGAGGACTGGCCATCCGAACAGGAATATTGGGGTCTGCACGCCGCCAAGCCCGCTTCCAAGTTATGGTTAAATTTTGATTGACCGGCTTTGTCCTCCATAGAGAAGATCTATAAAATCCATTCTGATCACTTTGCAGAAATGGCTGAGCAAAGCCACGGGCATTGACTGCCTGGCGCCTCAGCCTGAAGACCCTAGGTCTAGGCTGTTAGCAGAGATGCTCGTGGAGGCGCCATACGAGGCGCCTGCGAAGAAAGAGAAGAAGAAGAAACCAGGCTGAGAAGGCCTACGCATCAGGGACCAACCAAAGGCCGCGTCCGAAGAAACCCATGCCTCCTCGAATCAAGAGGAGCACGAGGAAGAGTATGAAGACGAGGGGGAGGGTGATTCCCCCTCGCAAGAAAGAGAGCGGTGTCATCGAACACCATGGAGGTGGCACCCTCTCCTGCCCCGAAGAGGGCGCGTCCGTCACAGGTAATCCTATCCGACGATAGTTCGGACTCGGGTACCGAGTCTGATGACTTCGAGAGGTTTCCACAAAGGACCCTAAGGGTCCAGCCCCCAACTCGAAGGTGAGAATCCAAAGTCTCCTTTAGTTATCATTTAATAAGTTCATAGTTTTAATAATATGCGGGCATTTGTCGACTTTGCAGCCCCCCGCACATGCTCCCCACCGACCAAGTCTCGGACGGGGAGACCCCACCCGCCGAACTAGCGAAGAGCGGGAATGCGTCGCACCTCGCTACTCCGGGCACCACGAAGGACACTGTGGAGGTGTCATCCTAGCATGCCCCTATGGAGCCGGGCACTAGCGGTGGGGGAGACATCATCATGGCCAAGGCTAACACCTCGATCACCGAAGACCGGGGGAGGTACCCCACCCGAATACTAAGGAGGCCGGACGAGCAGTCGCTCAGTCCCCTCCGAGGGCATCTCCGGAGTGCACGAAGCCTCTGGAGGTACTGGTTCAAAACCCGATTGGTGATTGGGTTATCCGATCACCACCAGTGCCACTGACCAATGGTTGGTCGGTCATGGAGGAGGCTTGATCGAGCGCCTCCATCTTCGAGGAGCACCGCACCCTTATGGGTGCGGTATTACAGAGCATTCAAGGGTCTCTTGACGGGCTTTCAAGTAAGTCATGCAACACTCTTATCTGTAAAAGTGTTTATTTATTTTTATGATTGTATACATAGCAGAGTTTGAAAAAACTTGCCTAGGGATTAATCATGTACCCGATTCTGAACTATATACATAGTATGTGTTCGGAACCTTACTATAGTCCTTGAGAGGGCTGGTCATACGATCGGGTTGACGACAATTCGGGAGTACATATCTCATGCAACCTGACAAGTATTTGTGTGTTGCAGGCTTCGTCATTGGCGGTGGCCATGAATGGCGCAGAGCTGGACGAGCTGAATCGGAAGCTCAAAAGCTCCGAAGACAATCTTGATGCTCTTAACAAAAGATTCGACAAGGCACAAGGTAAGTCTAAATCCACATCCGGACACCTTTGTCGGAATACTGTCCATGCAGTTTTTCACAGTTTTAATGATAAAACAGCCTTAGCGAAGGAGGTGGAAAAGCTCAAGGCTGAGCTACGGCAGGCCAAGGACGAGGTGGTGGTTGAGAGGGCGGCGTCTGAACAAGCAGCCATCACGCTTTCATATTTAAGGGACACCAGTGAGAAACATGAGGCACGGGTGCAGGAGATCCAGCAGGAACTCAAGGACGCTAGCCATAAGTGTGAGATCCTTGAGCAACAAGGCAAGGAGCACGCAGCCGAACTATCCACCCTAAAAGACGATCTCCAAAAGGAGCGGGTGGATAGATGGTTCTTCGAGGAGAAGGTCCGCCAAGCGAAGGACATAACGGGTGGTAAGCCATACTTACTACAGTGTGTCTTCGGAGATAGCAAGTTGAAATTGCTTACCAAGGTGTGGCATTCCTCAGGTGCTTCCTCCGACCTCCAGAAGAGCGTGGCAGACGCCCATCAGCTGTACGCATCGAGGGAAGAAGGAGACGAAGCTCGTTTGTTCTGGGCGCAATTTGGAACCACCGGGTGCTCTCGTCTTCTTGTGGAGAAATTGTAGCAGCTGATGGAGCTGCACCAGATGGTAGAGCCGTCCATGAAGGACCTCTACATCCGCCTATGGCCCAACAAGCCACTGCCAGGCAGCTACTTTGGCTTGGTGTAGAAGTTAATCGCCGCTTTTCCATGCCTCGACACTGTGAAGCACTCCTCCTACATCGAGGGAGTTAGGATGGCCCTTGCCAAGGCCAAGGTGCACTAGCCGGGGCTAGATCCAATGAAGATAACCACGGTCCCGCTGCCTCCCACGAAGGAACATAGACGCCCTGAGCTGTACTTCGCTGGAGTTATGGAAGGTGCTCGGGCAATAGCGTCATAGTGTTCGAAAGATAACGTGCATGTATAAAGTTGTAATTTGTACTAAGACAGTTTAAAGCTTTAATGTTATAATCTATCATGCTTTTGATGTTTTTCATTCCTTTATAACTCCTGTGTGGCCATTTGAAACTAAAAGGTGCGAGTCGTCAGCTTCAGCCCCCATGTAGATACTACATGGGGTGTCTCTGCCAATGGACTATGTCCCTTAGCCGAGTGATCGGAACCCGAAGGCGGTAGAGTACAGCAGACTAGGCAATCAGACTATAGTGCTTTATTTCTCTCACTGTCGTCGTTTTCTCACGACAAGTGCCATGGGTAGGCTTATCGTAGGTGGTTGGGGCCAGAGGACGCCGACGGGCTCCGGGTGCGAGATTGGGCACAAGCGGTGGTGACACACGATGTACCTAGGTTCAGGGCCCTCTGTGGGAGGTAACTCCCCTAGTCCTGCTTGGTCTAGTTGGATGGATGGTTGTGTTTACAAGCATGCTCCTAGAGCTGTGTCTAGAGGAGGAAGAAGGAGCAGCCAGCTCGTCTTCCTTCGTTGCTAGAGATGAAGTGATAGGAGAGTTTTATGTGGGTGTGTGCGAATGATCGTCCGTCCCCGTTGCATGGGGGGCTCGGGAGGTTTTATAGGCCAACCCCCCGGCTCTCTAATATCTTCTAAAGTACAAGGGTGGGGGGACCCGGCTGGCAGCCTCTCCGGCTGACCAGGGGGTCTCACCCCTCGTGTCGTCTTGTCGTATGTAGGGTCCACCAGCTGAGCGGTCCCGTCTCCTGTTGGGGCCCGCCAGCCGGCTCGACGATTTGCCCTCGCCCACCTGCCGCGGCACGGGTCGCCTAGGTGGCGTCGCCTAGTGCCAGCCGACCGAAGTCTCCGGTACAGCCGGTAAAACTGTAGCCACGCCGGGGCAGGTAAACGAGTGGGCGAGGGCGTGCCGGCACTGTTTCCCTGCCCAGTCGCGCTCGCCAGGGTCAGCGGCCCGGACGGTCGGACTGTAGCCATGCACGCACGTGTGTTAGCGGCCATTGTGTCTATAGTGTCGCCCGTTGTGGCGGTTGTGTCGTGTCGTCGTACCCGCGCAGAGGGACCGTACTTTGCATGTCTGTCTCAAGGTCAATAGAGGAGGTGGCCCAGGAGCAGCCGGCCACGCCCAGCCGGCCGGGGGCCAAGCCGGCTCCTCGATCAGCCATCTGTGCCGCCAGCCGGCAGTAGCTCGAGCCGGCCATGCTTCAGCTAGCTGTGGGCAGCCGGTCGCTTAGTTTTTATTCGAAGCGGGGGGAAGAACCCCGTACTTTGGCCTACCCAGGGGTAATAACCCCGTCAGTAGTCCCTAAAGCCGACGAGGGCCCGGTCCGGCAGATGGAGGGGAGCCTGCGGCTTCCCCCCAGCGGTACCCGCCTCTGGTGTGAAGCCGAAGAGCCAGTCGGGTCAGCCGTTGGACCCGACGCCTCGGGTACCGACGCGTCGCCCCGGAACCCAAGCCGGCCCGCCGCGTGACACGCGGCGGGTAATAATGTGGTAGGCCCCGCGCATGCAGGGAGACGGGACGTCGGCCTGGGCCTAGCCCGCTAGGCCCCGGGCGTAGCCCAGTAGGCCTCGGGGCGCAGGCCAGGATCCTTTGCGCCCCGAAGTGACCGTTATGGTGCGGGGCCACTCACGCGAGCGCGGAGTTTCCGGGGGAGTGAGCGTAATTAATCCCCACGTCCCCTGGTCATGGCCTCCCTATTTAAAATGGGAGGAAGGGCAGGGGCGGAGATACCCGCATCCCGTTTGCCTCCTCGCTCCTTTCCTCTTCGTCTTCCTTGCTCCCCTCGCGCAACACCGCGCCCGAGCTCGCAACCGTGCCTGCACGCTGCCCTGCCGCCGCAATGGCCGACGGACGCGAAGTAAGCTGGGCTGGTTCTGTCGTCACCTAGGAGGATATTGCGGAGCTCTGCCGTGCGTGCATGTTGTCGCCGGCGCAGCGGGTGGTCGCCCGCGCACCAGGCGACGAGGTGGTGGCCATGGAGACAGAGGTGCCGTCCATCGCGATCGTCATGTCGGAGCGACGGGAGGTGGAGGCGGCGATGGCGTCGGGCGAGGGGCCGACAGGCGGCGACTCCTGGACCCTCGCCATCATCAACTCACCCCCGGCGGCTGGCACCATGGCGAGCCCGGGCGGCAACGGCGGCCGGGCCCGGAGGACCCTGCGGACCATGCAGGAGGCGCTCTGGGACTGGGAGGCGCTGGCGTGCATCCCAACCCTATCGGCTCCCCTGGCAGGAGGCCTGGTCCCCTTGTTCGGGGAGTTGGGGACTGTCCTGGACCGGTGCCGCCAGGAGCTGGCCCATTTCACGGAGCCGGCAGACGCCACCCTGCGGAGCGCGGAGGTAAGCACGGTTGCCTTCGTTGGAAATTTCAGTGGGGGCACGCAAGCGCACCCACTGGGTGTAGCCCCAAGATGCGGGCCGGCTGGCCGGCTGACGGGCAGCCAGGCCAGATCTCCTTGAGCATGCTTTGACTTTTGGCTTTGTGTGACAGGAGGGGAGCTCCCAACGGTAGACGCTGTTCGAGGAGGCGATCACCATCCACGACCACGGCAAACATGGCTTCTACCACCTGGAGGAGGAGCTGGCGCGGGTGCAAGGTAAGTCGAGTTTTGCGGGAGGGGTACGTAGCCCCCAAGAGCCGGCTAACGCCTGCCTTGTCTTGCAGGTGATCTGACCGCCCTCCGGGCGGAGAATACCGGGCTTATCTCTGAGCGGGACCGGCTGGCGCAAGGCGTCCAGGCGGTCACGCAGGAGAAGGACCGGCTGGCCACGCTGCTGGCGGACGGGGAGGCTGCCCAGGACCGCCTCAAGGCCGACGTGGTGAAGGAGGTGGCGACCAAGGAGACTGCCGTCAAGGAGGCGGCTGATGTCGCCCAGAGGACCACCGCCCTCCAAGGCGAGGTGACCCTCCTTGAGAGGTCGCTCGAGGGCTTAAAGGCTCCCCCGCCGAATCGAAGGCGGCGCTGGCGTCGGAGCGAAAAGCGTTGCTCAGTTTCGCCATCAGGGTGGACGACGCCATCGAAGGTAGGTGTCCATTTTTCCTTTCTCCAGCCGGTTGCTTTTTTCCTTTGCCGGTTCTTGTGTTTGATTTGCCCTTCTTTCCTCTTCTTCCTTTTCTTCTCTTAGGGCGCTTCCCGGAAACACAGCGCCGCGTTGAGCGCGCCGTCGTGGAGCACCGGGAATACCTTCGGGAGTGCGGGTGTTCCATCGAGGAGGACGCTGCATGGGATGTGGCGGAGCTTGGGATCGCCATTTAAAACCGGTTGATCCACCTCGAGCGGAGTGTGGAGCGGCTGAAGAAAGCCGGAAAGGAGATCATCGTCGCCCTATGGACGGGCCGTGGGGGAGCTCAGGCGAACCGTGTGGCCTTGTGGCAGGAGCATGCCGTGGCCCGGCTCGAAGCCTCGAAGGCGTCAGCGGCACGAGCCGAAGCACAGATGTCGCTCTGGTTCGTAACTTCATGGTACCTTGGCGTTGACTTGGGCCTGCTGGCCACAATGTGTGACGAGCCGGCCAAGGAGCGGGAGGCCAGTGAGCCGGCCCTTGTCTGCCCTGCCAACGAGCTCGCGTCGTACGTCGACGCGGATGAGTTCATGCTGGCCCTTGGCGAGGATGGCGAGCCGGTGCCCGAAGACTCCTTCGGCATCTCCCTAGGCCCAGCGGACAAGGAGGTTGCCGACGAGAGCACCGACTCGAGCAGCGATACGGCTAGGACCATGGAGGCCGCCTCTAAGGACAAGGAGGTCGACCCAAAGGCCGCGACCATCTCCGGGACGGGAATTGAGCCGCCTGGAGGCGCGCCGATGGCGACGCGCCGGTGGCCTGAACCCCCGGGCAATTTTATCTTTTCTTTTTCTTTCCTGCAAGTTAGGCTCAAGTGCTCCCACTGGGGGTGTTATGTAATGAATCGTGCATGCCGTGGGCCACTTTTGTCTTAACATTCGTACTGTGAATATTTAATGTTTTTGCCTTATTGCGCGTGCTTGCTCGTCCTTGTCCTTTTCTTTGCCCTTTTGGTTCCTTCTATTCTGCCCCTTATCCCCTTTGCCTTTGGCCCCACCAGCTCGACAGCCGGGAGCCGGTCTGTGGCTGGGTCGGGGCGTCTGCCTTAAGGGAGCCGGTTTTGAACTTAGGAGACCGCAAGAGCTTTCTAGGACAAGTAGAGTGGCAGAGGCGAGGTGGTGGTCCGGCTGGACCTAGCCAGTATCTATTTGCGATTGATCTTTCATGTGAGCTAAGTTTTGTCGCCCCAAGGCCCCATCAGCCGGACAACCGGGAGTCGGACCTATAGCTCGGAAGGGTGGGAGGGCTTTCTCGGCTCACACTACTTGGCCAATTTTTGAGAGAGGCGACCTAGGACCGAACAGTGAGCCCCCGGACCCGGGAGCCGGGCCGGGGAGCCGGTGAGTGAGGAAACCTTTGAGGGAAACGAAACAAGGCGTGCCCCAAGAGCCGACCTGGGGCACCCATTGCATTCATAAGCCAAAAGGGGAGGGATATATACATACACTGGTCTTTTCCGTAGTAAAACGGACGGAGGAGCGCCGCATTCCATGGACGCTCGGTTTCCTTACCGGAGGTGTCTCTTTTGCGCTTCTGTGGCTTCTGTTGGAAATATGCCCTAGAGGCAATAAATAAAGTGTTTATTATTGTATTTTCTTGTTCATGATAATCGTTTATTATCCATGCTATAATTGTATTAATTGGAAACATGGATACATGTGTGGATACATAGACAAACACAATGTCCCTAGTATGCCTCTAGTGAACTAGCTCGTTGATCGAAAGATGGTTAAGGTTTCCTAGCCATGGACACGAGATGTCATTTGATAACGGGATCACATCATTAGGAGAATGATGTGATGGACAAGACCCAAACTACAAACATAGCTTATGATCATGTCATTTTATTGCTACTGTTTTCTACATGTCAAGTATATGTTCCTATGACCATGAGATCATGCAACTCACAGATATCGGAGGAGTACCTTATGCATATCAAACGTCACAACGTAACTGGGTGACTATAAAGGTTCTCTACAGGTATCTTCGAGGGTGTCTGTTGAGTTGGCATGGATCAAGACTGGGATTTGTTACTCCGTGTGACGGAAAGGTATCTCAGGGCCCACTCGGTAATACAACATCACAATAAGCCTTGCAAGCAATGTGACTAAGTGTTAGTTGCGAGATCTTGTATTACGGAACGAGTAAATAGACTTGCCAGTAATGAGGTTGAACTAGGTATGGAGATACCGACGATCGAATCTCGGGCAAGTAACATACCGAAGAACAAAGGGAACATCATACAGGATTAACTGAATCCTTGACACAGAGGTTCGATCGATAAAGATCTTCGTAGAATATGTAGGAACCAATGTGGACATCTAGGTCCTGCCATTGGTTATTGACTGTAGAGGTGTCTCGGTCATGTCTACATAGTTCTCGAACCCGCAGGGTCTGCACACTTAAGGTTTGGTGATGTTTCAGTAGTATAGAGTTATGTATGGTAGTGACCGAAGTTTTTTCAGAGTCCCAGATGAGATCTCGGACGTCACGAGGAGCTCCATAATGGTCCGGAGGTGAAGATTCATATATAGGAAGTCCTGTTTTGGTCGCCGGAAAAGTTTCGGGCTCATCGGTAGTGTACCGGGAGGCCATCGAGAGGGGTATTTCGACCCAAGAGGATACATGGGATGTAGGAGGGTGTAAACCATCCCTTAGTGGTCTGGTGTAACATCCACAAGAGGTCCTTGCGGCTGGAGGAAAAAAGGCCTAAGAGAAAAAGTGGAAAAAAGGCAAAATAGGGCGAATCCTAGTCCTACTATGATTGGAGGTGGACTCCACCTCTCCCTCTCTCCTTCGGCCGAAGCAAGGAGGCCTTGGCCCTTGTTCCAAGGCCTCTCCTCCTATCCTCTTATATATACTGGAGGTTTTAGGGTTTTTGCACTAGATTTTCAGCCACGTGCTACCCGTTCCTCCAGTGCATAGTTTCTCCTCTAGATCGGTTTTCTGTAGTGCTTAGGAGATTCCCTGCCGGAATTGCTCCACCACCATCATCGGAGCGCCGTTAGGCTGCCGGAGAACTCTTCTTCCTCTCCACTCCTTCTTGCTGGATCAAGACGGTGGAGATCGTCATCAAGCTGTACGTGTGCTGAATGCGGAGGTGCCGTCCGTTCGGTGCTAGATCGGAAGGATCATGATCAAGTTTGTGGGACGGATCGTGATCAAGTTCGTGGGATGGATCATGATCGGATCATGGGATGGATCATGATTGGATCGCGAGACGGATCGTGATTGGATCGCGGGACGCACGGCGATTTGGATCATGAAGACGTTCGACTACACCAACCGCGTTTCTTAACGCTTCCCGCTTAGCGATCTACAAGGGTGTGTAGATTCACTCTCCCTCTCGTAGATGCTCATCACCATGGATAGATCTGCGTGTGCGTAGGAAAATTTTGTTTCCCATGCAACGTTTCCCAACAGCTTCTAGGCATCTATTAGGTAGTACACATTGTTGTGCAGCGCCTTGTTGATGATGAACGGGCCCTCCCATGGGGAGGACAGCTTGTGTTGTCCGGCTGTCCGCTGGATTTGCCTGAGGACCAGGTCCCCTTCATGAAAGGAGAGCGACCGGATCCGATTGTTGTGGTAGTGCTAGAGCTTCTGCTGGTTGATTGTCGTTCGGCTCAAGGCCAGCTCGCGGGCTTCCTCGAGTAAATCGACGCCGTCTTCTCTTACCTCATTTGCGTCCTTGTCCGTGTATAGGGCGACCCGAGGCGAGTCGAACTCGATGTCGGTGGGGATGATTGCCTCGGACCCGTACACAGGAAGAAGGGCATGCAGCTGGTTGATCGGTTGGGAGTGGTCCTAAGACTCCAAAGGAGAGCCGGCAGCTCGTCGATCCAGCAGCCGGCTGACCTTACCAGCGGCGTCACGAGCCGGGGCTTGCTGCCGGACAAGATGATGCCGTTTGCCCTCTCGACCTGGTCGTTTGACTGTGGATGAGCGACAGAGGCCAGGTTGAGTTGGATTCCTTGCTTGGAGCAGAAGCGCGTGAGGGCGCCCTTGGCGAAATTCGTACCGTTGTCGGTGATGATGTTGTGAGGGACGCCGTAGTGAACTGTGATGTAATCGATGAACCGGACGGCCGTGGGGCCGTCCAGATTCTTGATTGGTCGTGCCTCGATCCACTTGGCGAATTTGTCGACAACCACCAGCAAATGTGGCATGCCGCCTCGAGCGGTTTTGAAGGGACCCACCATATCCAGCCCCCAGACGGCGAAGGGCCACGAGAGGGGGATGGTCTGGAGGGTTGACGCCGGCAGGTGGCTCTGCGTGCTGAAGCGCTAACAACCCTCGCACTCGTCAACCAATTTCTTGGCTGCCTCGAGAGCAGTGGGCTAGTAGAAGCCGTGGAGGAAGGCCTTGGCCACCAGGGTCCTGGAGGCGGCGTGATTCCCATACTCGCCCTGCTGGATGTCAAGGAGGGTCTCCAGACCCTTTTCCGGCTCAACGCATCGCTAAAAGACGCCGACAGTGTTGCGATGAATGAGCTCGTTGTTTATGATGCTATATGCCGACGCCCGGCGCTGAATTTGCCTCGCCAAGGCCTCGTCCGGGGGGAGCTCGCCACATAGAAGGAACGCCAAGATAGGTTGGCCCCATGAGGGAGCTGAGACGGGGGCTGGCTTAGGAGCCCCCGGGCCTGGATGATCAGCCCCCGGGGACAGCTCGCCAGCCCCCGAGGCTGGCTCGTTGATTGTCATCATGATAGCCGCGTCGTTGGAGCCGGTGGCCTCGGACGCAGCTGGCTCAACTGACGCCAACAGGTCGGCCAAAGTTGTGGGAGCCGGTGGCGAAGATGCCGAAGGGGCAGCCGGAGCCGCCGATGGGCCGGCAGCGACTGCCGGCACGAAGATTGATTCCGATTCCGTGGAAGGCTTGATCGACGGCTTGAGCAGCCGCTCGAGGGAGACGCCAGCTGGGATGGCTTGGCGGGGGAGCCGATCTTTGCCAGCGCGTCGGCCACCTCGTTCTCCGCCCGTGGGACGTGATGAAACTCACAACCCTCGAAGGAGCCGGTGAGCTGTTGTACGAGGAAGCGGTAGCTGGCCATGTTGGATCCCTGGCATCCCATTCGCCAGAGACCTGCTGAACCATGAGGTCGAAGTTGCCAAAGCATAGGATGCGCCTGATGCCGATCGCCTTGGCGAGCCGGAGGCCATGGACGATGACCTCGTACTCGGCCACGTTGTTGGAGGCGGCGAAGTGAATCTGGAGAGGACTATGCCATCACCCATGCCGGTCCTCATTTTTGAGCCGTTGCAATGCATGCGCCAATGCGTGGAGTCTAGGGGAGGTGTCACGAACTCGGTCTCCACCCAGTCGATGAGGAAGTCGGCCAACGCCTATGACTTGATGGCAGTGCGAGGTTCGTACCAGAACTCATGATCGGCAAGGGCGATGACCCATTTGGCGATCCGGCTGGTGGAGTCCCGACTGCTCATGATCTCGCCAAGCGGGGCCGTGCTCCCACGGTGATGGTATGCTCCTGGAAGTACTGCTTGACCTTCTTTTCGGCGAAGTATATGCCGTAGCACATCCTCTAGTAGTGGGGGTAGTTCTGCTTGGACGCGGAGAGGACCTCGCTGAGGTAGTAGACGAGGCACTAGACCGGCAAGGACTTGCCCTCCTCCGATCGCTTGACCACCAGGACGATGCTAATGACACGAGTGGTTGCCGCGATGTAGGTGAGCAAGGGTTCCTTGTCACGCCCAAGATGCACGCCTATCCATATTAAGGCACAAGGCCTCGCAAGGGATAGATGCGCATCTTGCCGTTAGCAAGAATCGTATCATCACAACATACAATACTGAAGAGACGAGTATACAAGATTGGCTTACAATCGCCACATACTAAATTACAATTCCACACAAGTTCATAACATCAAGTTGAAGACAGGGTCCGACTACGGACGAAATCAAACAATAAAACAGATGCAAAAGATACTATCAAGCTATCCCAAAGATCACGACCATGGTCCTATACTCATCCGGGTAAGTCACATACATCTTGCCCCTCTCCTCATCATATTCCCACTAGAGCTGGGTAGGGTCATCCTGCACGTACTCATCTGAACCTGTACCTGGAGTGTTGTAGTAAACTTTGAGCCACAAGGACTCAGCAATCATGCGCCTGGGTACCGAGACTATTCAAGCTTAAAGATTGGGATGGGGAAAATGTTTAGTTTGCAGCAACACTAAGCATTTATAGAGGCTAACTTACGTAACATGAATGTAAATATGAGTGGCCTACAATGAACGATTGAATCTAGTATGATCTCTATGAGATCCTGAACACTTACTTACGTCAATCATAACCCCACCGTGTCTCTCTCTCGGATCGTGTTCACGAGCAGAGATGATCACGGTTACTCACACTGTTAGTGTATTTTATTTAGAGTTTACTTCAAGTTTACTAGAACCGGGTGTTAAAAAAATATCCAAGTTGCCACATAACCGCGGGCACGGCTTTCCGAAAGGTTTAACCCTGTAGGGGTGCTCCAACTAATCCATCACAAATTAACCACACTCCACGGTAATAGCCTCGACCACGGATCTCACGATCATCATACGCAATTCCAAAGGAATTCCAACACCTCGAGAATACCCGAAGAAAGTCAGAGTCCACACGCAAGATATTCGAAAAAAGGTAAAACAAGTCCAGCAAGACCTCCCGACGTGTCGACGAACCCGATAAGAGTCGCGTATCTCAGTCTCAGGACACGACGGATTGTCCAAACTTACGGTAGGCCAAACATAGAGTTGCCCCTGGTGGCCACCGGCTGTTGACATTTTTGGACCAACACTCATGCGGAGCACTGGCCCGGGGGTTGATTAAATTATCCACGGGGTTGCAAAGCCCTATGCAAGTTTTATTAAGTTATTAGCAAATGTAGTACCAAAGTTGGGTCTTGCCAGACAAGTTTTAATCTCAACCGAATAAACAAGGGGGTCCCCATAACAACCCCGAGCATGTTAGGAGCGCAAATATGGAAAAACATAACACCGGTAACAAGGAACTAATGGCAGTAACAGCGAAACAAATCACTTAGCAAAAGGTCAAACCTTCCACCAATACCAAGATATGCACACTCATACATACACCACAGTACACATATGCACATGACAGGAAAAAAACAAAAAAACATGCTGTTTATTATCTACATACACATGCATATAGCAAGAGGGAAAAACAAATGAAACTAAAAAAAGAAAAAAGAAAAAAAGGGGGAGGGGTTCGGGCTTCGAACCCACGACCTCCTGGTCGAATCCCCCTGGCGCTACCACTCTGCTACGCTATCGAACCTTAACAAAGGAGGGGGAGCACTACTCTAATTCACACACGCGCGAGATATCTAACGAATCTGAACCCGTAGCGACAGCGGCAACAGGCGAACGGCGGCAAGCTGCTCCGGCAAACTACGGTGCTAACGGCAAGAGAGGAAGGACGCAGGGCACGCGGGGAGCACGGGGACTCCATACCCGCACTCGAACACGGAGAAAACCCCGGCAACCGACCACCCCGAGCTCGAATAGGGGCACGACGGTGACGGACATGACGGCGATGCTCAGGCAACAAGGGGAAGGGAACGGCGCGTCGACTGCTCACCTAGGGGAGGACGACGGCGACCCTGACGCGCGGAGAGGAAGGAGAGGCAGGGACACGATGGCGACAAGGAGGAAGAAGGCCGGCAACGACCTGCTCCTTGCGGCGATGACGATGCCGATTCGCATCGCGGGGAGGTGCTCCTCACCTCCTAGCAGCGGAAATGGAACGGCGGGAGAACCCATGAGCTCCATGCCATCGCCACCGGGGACGAGACCCACCAGAGACGCGGCGACGACGGCGACGGCGACCGGCAGACACACTCTGAACCTCACTGCTTCTCTGAACCTTACCTGGCAGGGGAAAAAGGGAGAGGAAGGAGGGAGATAGAGATGGCGAAGGGAGCTGCGGCGGCGGCGGGGGGGGGGGGGGGGGGGGGAGGAAACCTAGCCGAGGAGGGCACGCATGCCAAGGGGGGTTTATACCCTCAGGCTGATGGCAACGGCGACGGAAAGGGGACGGCGGGGCTCTGCCTCTCTCTCACTGAACTGACGGACGGGGGGACGGGAGTAGGTGGCCGTCTGCTCAAGCGGGCTAGGCCGCGGGAGAGACGGCCCACCTTACTCTCTCTCTCTCAGAATCAAAACAGAGAGGGTTTTCCCTTTTTTTAAAACACAGCCACACAAAAGAGAAACCCCCAAGGTAGAAGAAAAGGTTTTATAGCAAAACAAAAATACTTTTGTGGAGGAAATAATATGCACTAATTAATAAAAATATTAAATTGATTTGTTGGACAAGTTATTTTATTACTTTGAAAATAACAGCCCCTGTTTTTATTAAAACACAACTCATACAAACCCCAAATCTCAAAAGATCCACACTCTAAATTATTATCATTTATAGGGCTACCTCTTGAACATTTTTTTAACAATTTAAAAAGCAACTTAATCCTGATATAAAATAACATGGGAGTGAAAGGCATTATGTTGGGGTTTTAGTTGCAAGACAAAAGAGAGGGGAAGAGAAGAGGTTTGCTCACATGAACTCACCCACATGCAAAACACACAACACAAGCTCACACCACAAGCAAACACACCAATCAAAGACACATGAAAGCAAGCATGGCAAGATGAATGCTATGATGGATGATGATGCATGAATGCAAGACAACACATGGGACAAGGTTCAATACATAGCAAAGCTCATGACACAAGTTTCATACATGGGGTTACATGCCATAAAAGGAAGGGACATCACTTGGGCTGTCACAACTCTCCACACTACAAGAGGATCTCGACCCGAGATCTAGGAATGAAAGAAGTCTGGAAATTCGGAACGGAGAAGGTCTTTACGTTCCCAAGTAGCTTCTTTGTCGGAATGATGAGACCACTTCACCTTGAGGAATTTGATAGACTTGTTGCGAGTCTTACGCTCAGTTTCTTCAAGAATAGCAACTGGGTGCTCACGATAAGAGAGATCTTCTTGGAGATCGATGTCTTGGAGGTCAATGGTTCATTGAGGAGTCTTGAAGCATTTTCCGGAGCTGAGAAACATGGAAGACATCATGCACGTTCGCGAAATTGGGAGGAAGCTCTAGTTGATATGCAAGACCACCTCTCTTGCCAACAACTTCGAAAGGACCAACAAAACGAGGAGCTAGATTCCCTTTAATTCCAAACCGCTTAGTGCCCTTCATGGGAGAGACTCTGAGATAAACTAGATCATCCACTTGGAAGGAAACATCCCAATGTTTGCTATCGTAATAGCTCTTCTGTCGGGATTGAGCTGATTTGAGGTTCTCGCGAATGACATGGCACATTTCTTCAGCTTCAGTGATCATGTCATTGCCCAAAATCTGATGCTCACCGGTTTAAGACCAGTTAAGTGGGGTACGGCACTTTCTGCCATAGAGAATCTCAAAAGGGGCCTTGACTCAACTAGCTTGGAAGCTATTGTTGTATGAGAATTCAGCATATGGAAGGCAGTCTTCCCACTTCATGCCGAACAAAATCACACAGGCTCTGACCATATCTTCAAGGATCTGATTGACTCTCTCAACTTGACCACTTGTCTGCGGATGAAACGCAGTGCTGAAACGGATCTTGGTACCCATAGCAGTCTGGAAGGATTCCCAAAACTTGGAAGTAAAGAGGCTTCCACGGTCAGAAGAGATGAGCTGAGGTATACCATGCAAAGACACTATCCTTGACGTATACAACTCTACAAGCTGAGCTGCCGAGATAGATTCTTTGACTGGCAGGAAATGAGCAACTTTTGACAGCTTGTCGATAACCACAAAGATGGCATTGTTGCCTCTCTTGGACTTGGGAAACCCAGTAACGAAATCCATCTGAACATGATCGAATTTCCACTCTGGGATAGGCAAAGGCTGAAGAAGACCTTCTAGACGTTGATGTTCCGCCTTCACTCTGTGACAAACATCACAATTGTTCACGAACAGAGCAATTTCACGTTTCATGCGAGTCCACCAGAAGGTTTGCTAGAGATCTTGATACATCTTTGAACTGCCTGGATGAATGGATAGAAGAGAATTGTGTGCTTCGTCCATGATGACCTTTCTGAGATCACCTTTTGGAACCACAAGCCGGTCCTCAAAGAACAAGGTATCTTTGTCATCAACGTGAAAGCACTTATACTTCGGAATGCTCTTGGCCACACCTTTCTTCACTTTCTTCACCATAGCGTCAAGAAGTTGCGCCTGGCGAACCTGATCTTCCAGAGTCGGAGAAACTTGAAGATTGGCAAGAAATCCTTGCGGAATCATCTGAAGGTTGAGCTTGCGGAAGGTTTCACAAAGATCGGGTTGAAGAGGCTTCACGATGAGATTATTGCAGTACGCCTTACGGCTGAGCACGTTTGCAATGACATTTGCTTTCCCAGGAGTATACTCAATGCTTGGGTTGAAGTCTTCAAGCATTTTCACCCAACGAGATTGCCGAAGATTGAGATTGGGTTGAGTGAAAATTTACTTCAAGCTCTTGTGATCGGTGTACACCTCAACTGGTCTACCCAACAACAAATGCCTCCAAGTCATTAGAGCATGCACAACTGCCGCCAACTCAAGATCATGAGTGGGGTAGTTCTTCTCGGTAGGCTTCAACTGACGCGAGGTATAAGCAACAATCTTCTTGTCTTGCATGAGAACACCACCAAGACCTTGGAGAGAAGCATCAGAGAAAACTTGGAAAGGCTTGGACTGCTAAGGAGGAACAAGAACTGGAGCTGAAGTCAGTCTCTGCTTGAGCGTATTGAACGCTACATCACACTCAGGAGACCAAACATACTTGACACTCTTCTGGAGGAGATTGGACAGAGGCTTAGCAATTTGAGAGAAATTCTCCACGAATCTTCTGCAATAACTAGCAAGCCCAAGGAAGCTCCGAAGCTGCTTCACATTTTGAGGAGGTTCCCACTTCAAGATTTCCTCAACTTTCTCAGGGTGCACTTTAATTCCCTCGGCAGATATGACATGCCCGAGGTACACCACTTCATTGAGCCAGAACTCACACTTGGAAAACTTGGCAGAGAATCGATGTTCCCTTAACTTGTCAAGCACAAGGCGGAGATGCTCTGCATGCTATTCTTCTGTCTCTGAGAACACAAGGATATCATCGAGATAGACCAAGACGAATTCATTCTTGAAAGGAGAGAAAATGAAATTCATCATTCTTGCGAAGGTTGGAGGAGCATTAGCAAGACCAAACAACATGACGGTGTACTCATATGAGCCAAAACTCATCCTGAACGGGGTCTTGGGAATGTCTTATTCGCGAATGCGAATCTGATGATAACCCATGCGAAGATCAAGCTTCGAGAAAACCTTGGCACCTTTCAGTTGTTCAAACAACTCATTGATGTTAGGAAGTTGGTATTTGTTCCTGATTGTCTTCTTGTTCATTGGACGGTAGTCGACACAAAGACGATCTGTGCCATCTTTCTTCTTGACAAACAAAACTCCACAACCCCATGGAGAAGAACTTGGTGTGATCAGACCCAGACGTTCTTGCTCATCTAGTTGCTTCTTCAACTCTTTCAGCTCTTCGGGGCCAAGTTTATACGGGCGCTTGCAGACCGGTTCAGTTCCGGGCTCGAGATCAATCACAAACTCGACTAGCTAGTGCGGAGGCATACCTGGCAATTCTTCTGGAAAGACATCTTCATACTCACAAACCACCGGAATTTGAGAAATTGCCGAGATTTCACCCTTCTCATTAAGAGCAAAGAGACGGATTGTGTCATCGCGAGCCGCGAATATAATCACATATTTTGAAGGATGAATCAGCTTGACTTCTTTTGCTTGACAATCAAATAAGCCTCGTTCATAGCCAGGAAGTCCATGCCCAGAATGAGATCAATATTGGAATTCCCAAGAACAATTGGAGAAGCCAGAAAAGAATAATTGCCCATCTTGATAGAAGCATCCCAAACCACATAACGAGAATTTATTTGTAAACCCGGAGACACCACAGTCAATGATATAGACAATTCTTCACAAAAAAACTCATGCTTTGAAACATATGGCCTTGATATGAATGAATGCGATGCTTTAGTATCAAACAAAACTTTTGCAGGAACAAAGTTAACTAAGAGATTACCCATGATCACTTGAGAAGAATCCTCTACCTCTGCTGCGTTCACATGGTTCACTCTTGCAAACTTGGGATTATGCTTCACCATAGCATTGCCTGGAGGCTTGACAGGAGGAGGAGGCGGAAGACGCCGCTGGTTGCACTTGTTTGCATAGTGACCCTTCTGGCCACACTTGTGACAAGTCACCTCAGAAAGCGGATGAACATTGCCTAGAGGAGGAACAAGAACTCCCTTGGACCCCTGGGTTCTCTGCTGGAATCCTAGGTTGGGTGGGTGGGAAGAACCACGACCACCGAACAGCTTCTGCTGCTAAGGAGGGCGAAATGGAAGAGGATTTGGCTCCCAATACTTCTGCTGCTTGGGAACCATCTGAGAGCCAGAAGAAGATGAATATCAATCCCTTGAACGCTTCTTGGAGTTCTCCAACTTGAGCTTAGCTGTTTCAACCTTCAAAGCCATGTTGTAGAACTGATCGAACTCCTCAGGATCTTGAAGAACTAGGCCTAGCAGAAGCTCATCCTTGAGACCACCTCTAAATTGATAGATCATAGCCTTGTCATCTGGAACATCTTGCTTGGCATAGCGGGCTAGATTCTGGAACTTGATGTTGTACTGATAGACAGACTTGCTTCCCTGCTTCAGGTGCCTGAACTTCTCACGCATCTGCTCGACAAAGCTTGTCGGAATGTAATGAGCCCTGAAGTCATGACGGAAATCGTCCCAAGTAACAACACAATCGCCCATGGAATCCTTGTACTGCTGCCACCAATCAGCTGCTTGACCCTTGAGCTGGAACGATGCAAACCTGACAAAGTCCTCTGGCCTGACATTGCTGCACTCGAAATGCTTACTCATATCACGAAGCCAATCATTAGCATCAAAAGGTGCTCACAACAGGTGAAAGACCTGGGCTGGTTGGCAAGGAACTGATTGGGCGTCGCAAACTAAGGCTGATTCTAAAAATTCCCTTGAAAACCTTGCTGACCGTGCTCCCTTTCTTGCAACAGTCTGAGCAATCTCTGAGTGTTCGCGTTGGTTGCACCCATCACAGCTTGCCAAGCTTCTGGAAGAGGAGGCGGAGGAGGGGGTGGCGAGGGTGGTGGTGGAACACCAGTCTGCTCCTCAGCATGACCCGGATTGTTACGAGTTGATGGAGCCATCCCGAAGATGGACAACACGCATTAGCACCTCATTGATAAGCTGAATTCAAAGCTGAATCAAATGCTTGAAAGAAATATAACAAATAACAACACAACCTTCCTACTGAAAAAATTAGTAAGAATGCTTCTTTGGTTTATGATAACATGATCAGAAATTAGAAGCCACTTGCAATAACACAAAAGTATTGAGCTAAGCGCTCGGAACAAATGTACATGCCCATATACATCTGAAGAAGATGACCCTAGATGACTACAAGTTTTCCCACCTATGAACTTTCGAAAACTTTCTGGTTATGCAATCCAGTGTGGGGGATACAAGGAGGAAATATCTCACACAACTAGCAATCCTACACCCCAACTATATCCATCCTTCAACACATAACCAGAGGCTTTCGCAAACTCATCTAATCTCAAATCCTCGAACCCACAACGGTACTAAACCATGGTGGTACCCTGGACGCCTCCCCAGTACTGGGTGACTCCGACCTTAACTCACCATGATAAGTATTGAAGTAATTTCAAACACTCTCCGTCCTGAGATATCAAGGAAGCTGAATGATAAAAATGTGCCAACATTCCCTAGAGCTCGACTCCCCGGAAGAAATCAAGTTAGACAGGAGGCACCAAGACAGAACCCTGTCACATCGGTATCATATAGACTCCAAAATACCCACGTGATCCTAAATTTTTGTTTGAGAGATTAGAGGAGTAGAATCAAAATTCCTAAGTCGGAAACCTCACCAGAGCATAGAAGAGGACTAAAAAGAATCCTACTCTCCGATATAACTAGACTCAAAATAGTTTTTTTACTAGACAAGACTCGGCCAAGTTCGAACAAGCAAAGGCTCCTATGGTCGTATGGCTCTAATACCAACTTGTCACGCCCAAGATGCGCGCCTATCCATATTAAGGCACGAGCCTCACAAGGGATAGATGCGTATCTTGTTGTTAGCAAGAATAGTATCATCACAACATACAATACTGAAGCGACGAGTATACAAGATTGGCTTACACTCGCAACATACTAAATTACAATTCCACACAAGTTCATAACATCAAGTTGAAGACAGGGTCCGACTACGGACGAAATCAAACGATAAAACAGATGCAAAAGATACTATCAAGCTATCCCAAAGATCACGACCATGGTCCTCTACTCATCCGGGTAAGTCACATACATCCTACCCCTCTCCTCATCATATTCCCATTGGAGCTGGGTAAGGTCATCCTGCACGTACTCATCTGGACCTGTACCTGGAGTGTTGTAGTAAACTGTGAGCCATAAGGACTCAGCAATCATGCGCCTGGGTACCGAGACTATTCAAGCTTAAAGGTTGGGATGGGGAAAGTGTTTAGTTTGCAGCAGCACTAAGCATTTATAGAGGCTAACTTACGTAACACGAATGTAAATATGAGTGGCCTATGATGAATGATCGAATCTAGTATGATCTCTATGAGATCCTGAACACTTATTTACGTCAATCATAACCCCACCATGTTCTCTCTCGGATCGTGTTCACGAGCAGAGACGATCATGGTTACTCACACTGTTAGTGTATTTTATTTAGAGTTTACTTCAAGTTTACTAGAACCGGGTGTTAAACAAATATCCAAGTTGCCACATAACCGCGGGCACGGCTTTCCGAAAGGTTTAACCCTGTAGGGGTGCTCCAACTAATCCATCACAAATTAACCACACTCCGTGGGAATAGCCTCGACTACGGATCTCGCGATCAGCATAGGCAATTCCAAAGGAATTCCAACACCTCGAGAAAACCTGAAGAAAGTCAGAGTCCACAAGCAAGATATTTGAAAAAAGGTAAAACAAGTCCAGCAAGACCTCCCGACATGTCGACGAACCCGATAAGAGCCGCGTATCTCAGTCTTAGGACATGATGGATTGTCCAAACTTCCGGTAGGCCAAACACAGAGTTGCCCCTGTTGGCCACTGGCTGTTGACATTTTTGGACCAACACTCACGCGGAGCACTGGCCCGGGGGTTGATTAAATTATCCACGGGGTTGCAAAGCCCTATGCAAGTTTTATTAAGTTATTAGCAAATGTAGTACCAAAGTTGGGTCTTACCAAACAAGTTTTAATCTCAACCGAATAAACAAGGGGGTCCCCCTAACAACCCCAAGCATGTTAGGAGCGCAAATATGGAAAAACATAACACCGGTAACAAGGAACTAATGGTGGTAACAGCGAAACAAATCACTTAGCAAAAGGCCAAGCCTTCCACCAATACCAAGATATATATGTGCATTAAATTAAACAACAGATAATATTGTGATATCCAAATCCATGTTATCACATGGAACAACCTGCACCTGCAACTAAGAATGCTATAAGAGGGGCTGAGCAGCGGTATCTTAGCCAATCAAAGCTTTGCTAGGATGTGGAGGTTAGAGGCTGTCATGGCAATTAGGGGGCTGATATCAAGTGGTAGGTAGCACAATTGTAACGATAAGAGCGAGAAACTAGCAAGCAAAAATAGTATCGAGATCCGGGTACGATCATCTTAACTGTTGGTTCTTCAGTGGAACAAGTTGTGGGATCCTCATAGTGGTACTCTCCTGGGTCCTCGTACTCAGTATCAACACTCATGTCTACCCAATATAAACAGCAACAATAAACATCCAACCAAGGTGCAATGCACAAACAAGATTATGCATGATTCATTTATGAAGAATTAACATGGCAACCTAAACTAGTCATGTTTCCCATGCAAGGTTTGTTTATTAGCGAATCTGGACAGAACCTCATCTTAACTTATTTAGACATGCATGAACATGGCACATATGGATGTAACATGCAAAATCTATATAAATGCATATAAAGAACGCAAGTAACGGAGTTACGGTTCTCACGATACGCTCACGACAAGGTACGGAAGCAAATACATAAGACAACCAAGCCATGGGCTAATTCTTGGCATTCCAAGGTAGCCACTGGTTAGGTGATGAAAAACCAAGCACAATAGGCTCAAGAATCAATCAATTTCATGGAGCATAGCTCCCACAAGTCACAAATCAATAAAACTCACAATCTGCCACAAACAGTAACATAGCAACTTACACAGCCCACAACTTGAGCTACGGGAGTCCTACAGACACAAACAAGATATTGACAGAATCTACACAGCACACACTCCAACTTATCCAACTATATAATCAGCAAAGTAGGCACACATCAATAAGCATGAAACTATCAAGTTGCCATGATGAAACAGTTTTCTGGGACTTGGTGAAAATTCCAGTTTTCTGGAATCTGAGTAAATAAAGTAGCAAGTTTACAGCAGTAGTTAGATATACTATAGACCACCTATTGGCATGAAAATTAACAGGATGGTAGTAGACAACATCTACTTCAAATAACTAACACTGAGCATGAGCAAATTCACAACATGTAACTAGATGTCACACACTCTTCATGGCATAAAAAATAACAGCAGATTCTCAGACTTAGTGGTTTTTAGCATGCTGAAACAGAAACATCAAGTAGGCAACTTAGCAGCTTGTTTCCCACTTATATGGGTGATTCTCATGTTAAACAAAAATAACATGGCATACTAGATACAAAACACTAGCACTTCCTAGTTGACACATGCCCCAAAGCAATCATGAATTAAATCATGCAAAAATGACAAAGTAGCATCACAGCTAAAATGACAGATTTATGAACTTGCTCAAAAGTGAAATCTGAGAGCTCCAATGCATCCATTGGCTCTTTCTACCCCGAAAACATGCGTCATACTCATATGGTCATGTGAAACAACAAGGCTCAAGCTATACTAGCAAAATGCCACCTATGCTCATAAAGAGATAAACTAAAAATGGACATGAGCAAATATATGAACATGAACAGATTTGGAATTAGGTAGCATGGCAAACTCACAAACCTACTAACAAGCATAACCAACAAGGGGGGGGGGGTATGTCAAGCGGGAAACCCACTAGTCCCCCCCACACATACTCTCTACACACACACTCAAGCACCACATATGCACAATGCATAAGGCACTCACCACTCACATGCACAAGTGCACATGACACATACACTCACATACACAAGCTCATGTGTGTGGGTGGTCATCCACACACATATGCACACATATATGCATATATGGATATGCATATGTATCTGGCAACACACACACACACTCACATACCCACATGCACACAAGAACACATACAGCATGACACACATACATCTATATAACCAGGAAAGGAAATCAAAACACCTACACCTACACGTACACATATGTATGTATGCATAAGCGCACACACACTCACATACTCACATACTCACATACTCATGCATAGATACATGCCCACAGATGCAACACTCACGCACACTCATACATACACCACAGTACACATATGCACAAGACAGGAAAAAAATAAAAATAAAAACAACATGCTGTTTATTATCTACACACACATGCATATAGCAAGAGGGAAAAACAAATGAAACAAAAAAAGAAAAACCAAAAAAAGGGGGGAGGGGTTTGAGCTTCGAACCCACGACCTCTTGGTCGAATCCACCTGGCGCTACCACTCTGCTACGCTATCGAACCTTAACAGAGGAGGGGGAGCACTACTCTAATTCACACACGCGCGAGATATCTAACGAATCTGAACCCGTAGCAACAGCGGCAACAGGCGAACAGCGGCGAGCTGCTCCGGCGATCTATGACGCTAACAGCAAGAGAGGAAGGACGCGGGGCATGTGGGGAGCACGGGGACTCCATAACCGCACTCGAACACGGAGGAGACCCCGACAACGAGCACCCCAAGCTCGAACAGGGGCGCAGCGGCAACGGTCATGACGGCGATGCTCAGGCAACAAGGGGAAGGGAGCGGCGCTTCGACTGCTCACCTAGGGGAGGATGACGGTTACCCTAACCCGTGGAGAGGAAGGAGAGGCGGGGACGCGATGGCGACGAGGAGGAAGAAGGTCGGCGATGACCTGCTCCTTGCAGCGACAACGACGCCAATTCGCACGGCGGGGAGGTGCTCCTCACCTCCTAGCGTCGGGAATGGGACCGCGGGAGAAACCACGAGATCCACGCCATCGCCACCGAGGATGAGACCCACCGGAGACACGGCGACGACGGCGACGACGACCGGCGGACACACTCTTAACCTCACTGCTTCTCTAAACCTTACCTGGCAGGGGGAAAGGGAGAGGAAGGAGGGAGATAGAGATGGCGAAGGGAGTTGCGGAGAGAGGAAACATAGCCGAGGGGGTCTTTATACCCTCAGGATGTCGGCAACGGCGATGGAAAGGGGACGGTGGAGCTCTGCCTCTCTCACACTAAACTGACGGGCGGGAGGACGGGAGCAGGTGGCTGTCTGCTCAACCGGGCTAGGCCATGGGAGAGACGGCCCACCTGACTCTCTCACTCTCTCAGAATCAAAACAGAGAGGGTTTTCCCTTTTTTTAAACACAACCACACAAAAGAGAAACCCCCAAGGTAAAAGAAAAGGTTTTATAGCAAACAAAAATACTTTTGTGGAGGAAATAATATGCACTAATTAATAAAAATATTAAGTTGATTTGTTGGACAAGTTATTTTATTACTGTGAAAATAACAGCCCCTGTTTTTAGTAAAACACAACTCATACAAACCCCAAATCTCAAAAGAGCCACACTCTAAATTATTATCATGAATAGTGCTACCTCTTGAACATTTTTTTAACAATTTAAAAAGTAACTTAATTCTGATATAAAATAACATGGGAGTGAAAGACATTATGTTGGGGTTTTAGTTGCAAGGCAAAAGAGAGGGGAAGAGAAGTGGTTTGCTCACATGAACTCACCCACATGCAAAACACACAACACAAGCCCACACCACAAGCAAACACACCAATAAAAGACACATGAAAGCAACCATGGCAAGATGAATGCTATGATGGATGATGATGCATGAATGCAAGACAACATATGGGACAAGGTGCAATACATAGTGTTGGGGATATGACCCCACGATATGACCCGCCCCGGAGGCTCCGGGTCATGTTGCTGGCTCGTGTGCCGGCCCAAGGGTGAGCCGTAAGACTGGTGGCCCAGGAAGATAGGCGGCTCAAGGTGTGGGCCATACAAACGGCCCGGACGAAGGAGACCGGGGCGTGCAAGCCGATTCATAGATGGCTTGGGCAGGAAGATAGAAAGAGACTCGGTTAGCAATTGTAACGACCAGGTGGTCCTGACCTCATATATAAAGGCAGACCCGGGGCGACTTAGAGGCAGGTAATCGAGAACTAGGTCAAGCTTCTAGCTCCTTGTAATCGATACACAAGCAATACAAGCACAAGCAGGACGTAGGCTATTACCTCGACTTGAGGGTCCGAACCTGGGTAAATCCATATCTTTCGTCCCAGCTAACCCCTTTGAGTCCACCCCGTTAAGTGATGGCCTCGAATCCAAGTCCGTTCACCCAGACATCTGCCGTGATAAAACCACGATAGTTGGCGCCCACCGTGGGGCTAACGCTTGGGGGTGTTGAGTTCTCAAAGGGCTCTCTCCAGGGCTCGAAGGATACGTGGTTGGAAGGATGAGCAAGAGTCACCGCGGCCGGCTCTACATCGACGACGCCGGCTGGGGGCTTGATGCTGGCTCTGTCGAGTATGGATTCCGGGTTCCGTTCGGCGGGATCCAGGTTTTCATCGGAAAGCCTGATCAATCTACACCTGGGCCGGACATCTGCACCCGCATCGTCGAGCCAGCTCGGCGTCTCCAATCTACGGATGTTGTGCGGCCTGCCCGTGCCCACCCAGGTCAAAAGCATGTTCTCGTGGGCTTCACTCAAGGCATGGACCTGGAAGCATCCGGATCACAGGGAACTCTCGTTTGCTCGGAAGATGAGTCCTCCAGTGGGGAGACAGAATCAGTGTATAGGCTCAGTAACGATGGCCTTGGGGGCCACTACGACACCTATTCTGAGGAAGAGGGCTTTGATTCAGATGATCTGAGACCCTCGGTTCATGCGGCGGTGTTCATGGCAGGATCGGCTTCAGCCGCCGGTGACATGACGGCGGGAGCCGCCGCACAGGGTGATAGCCCACCGCTGCCGGCTCAGGTTCTAGTGGAATTAATGGACGAACTTACAACTCTCATGGCCATAGAAGTAACACCGGATAATCAAGCAGCCAGGAATCTAGAGGTGGCACGAATCAAGGGCCGGATGGCAGAGGAACGACAAAGGATGGTCGAGCTAAAAAACCGGTTGGAGGGGGAAGCAGAGCGCATCAAGGCCGATGCTTTCCGTCTGGAGCTGGAGCAAAGGTCAGCGGCCGTGGTGCACCGGAGGAGGCATCAATCCCGTCTAACAGAACATTACGAAGCAAGGAACCTTTTTAACACCCCCGGAGCAGGGCGGGTTACGGGCACACCGAAAAGCCGCCCGACAGAACGCCCGACGGCTCATCCACCCCAGCATAACCAAATTTCACCTAGGGCTTCTCCAACACCGGCGGGTCATTACTCTAACCCGGCCGAGAACATGGTTGCAGCGGCCGCCCGGCTTGAGACGATTCCCATCCCAGATGAAGCACCCTTTGCGGAGGATGTGCGAAACGCCATTGGATATTTATAAACGGCCATGGCCCAACAAGAGAGGTATGATCACAGCCGGAGTCGGGTTCACTCCACCCCCTCCCCAGTCGAAGCTTCAGCCGGCGCTACGAGTCGCCGGCTTGTTCTAGCAGTCACCCACTTCGTGGACCACCGGAGGACGAGCGGGCGGCTCTAGATGCACAAGCCCTCGCGGACCAGGCGAGAGACAGGCGAGAGGCGGAGATAGCGGCAACCCGTCCAGAGCCGGCGCTTTCCGTCTCAATGGGAGTAGTTAGTACCAGAGCCGTAGGGGTGCCATGTTTAACTCCGGCTCTGAGAAGTGAACGGCTACCGAAAGATTTCAAGGGGCCTCGAAAGGTTCCAAATTACACCGCTGATCTACCCCCTGAGGCGTGGCTTGAAAGTTATGAGCTGGCCATGGAGATGTTGGATGTCAGTGAGGCGGTATGCGCAAAATATTTCATCATGATGCTTGAGGGTCCGGCTCGTACATGGCTGAAAGGTCTGCCGCCTAACACGATAAGCTCATGGGCGGAGCTGAGAGCGAAGTTTATTAAGAATTTCCAGGGGACCTGTAAGCAGCCTATGACTATTGTTGATTTGGACAACTGTGTTCAACAGGAGAATGGTCCGGCCCATCATTGGGTCTGGCGGGTGTCGACCATTATTCACTCTTCAGAGCAGATCACGGCGGCTCAAGCGGTGCTTATTTTAGAGAACAACTGTCATGTTCCATTGAAGTAGAAGCTTGGCCGGCTGAAGCGCACGTGTCAGGATATGGGAGAGCTCATGACGGCCTTGACGAAGTATGCCGACTTAGATAACACCAAGGATCCAGGCTCAAATGATGAGAAAGCCAATCAAGGGAAGAAAACCAATCAAGGAAAAGGTTTTGTGAACAATGGGAATCAGAATAAGCGGAAGAGCGCTGACGGTGGGTCAGAGCTAGTGGCAAATACCAACACAGGACAGAATCATCCCAAGGGGGTGGAAAGTTCAGGCCAAGGAACAGAGGCCCTTTTAATTTAGAGGAAGCGCTTAGGAAGCCTTGTACGGAGCACAACACGCCTGACAAGTCGGCATTGCATCCGTGGGGTGATTGTCTTATCATGCAGAGATTCAAAAACCAGCATTCCCAACCACGTAATAATCAGGGCGGTGGCCCGCCTGGCGGCTTAGGGCATGGCGGGTCAGGGGCTGGATTCGGCGCCGGCGGTTCAGGAAACGGGCATCCGGGTCAGAATAACCAAGGGGGACACCAACAGCATCCTGGCAATAACAGCAATAACAACAATCAGCAGCACCGCAATCAGTCCGAGTTTCAGAGTAATCCGAGGCAGCTCAGTTCTAGACAGTATCACGTATTCATGACCTGTCACAATAAATGAGACGAGAAGTTCCGGAGGCAAGCAGTTAATGCGGTTGCTCCGGCTCTCCCGCGATATTTACCATGATCTGAGTATAACATAATGTGGAGCCGGGAGGATCACCCGCCACGGGTAGATGACCCGGGCTGGCTGGCTCTAGTTGTGGCCCCTCAGGTGAATGGCTATATGGTAAATAAAGTGCTTATGGACGGAGGTAGCAGCATCAACATCCTTTATTATGACACTTTCCGGCGGATGAAGTTGCTTGACAAAGACCTTAAACCTTCCTCCACTGTTTTCCATGGTGTGGTCTTGGGTAAATCGGCATACCCGATGGGCCGGATTTCATTGGAGGTAGCTTTTGGCGATGAGTATAATTACAGAGTGGAGTCCTTGTGGTTCGAGGTGGTCAAAATCAAAAGTCCCTATAATGCACTATTTGGGAGGCCGGCTTATGCCAAATTTATGGCTAGGCCTTGCTATGTTTATTTGCAACTCAAAATGCCCGGCTTAAAAGGTACAATTACCGTTCACGGTAATAGGAAAACGGCTCTCGAGTGTGAGGAAGGGGATGGGGCGTATGCAGAGTCTAGTTTTGCTCAGGAGGAGCTGAAATTCTACAAAGAGAACGTTGACCCGGAGGATATGACCCCGCTGAAGAAGCCTACGACAGAAGTTTAGCCGCCACTCAAGTTTTCAGCGGATGATACCAAAGCAGTAGATTTCAATCCGGGCGACTCATCCAAGCAGTTCATCATTGGGGCTCACATGGATCCCAAATAGGAAACCGCGCTCATCGAATTCATCCGTGAGAATTGGGACATTTTTTCATGGAAGCCTTCTGACATGCAGGGTGTACCGAGAGAGTTTGTTGAGCACAATCTTAATGTTAATCCAAAGTTTAAGCCAATCAAACAGTTTCTGCGATGGTTCAACGAAGAGAGACGTAAAGCTATTGGGGAGGAAGTTGCTCGGCTCTTGGCCGCAGGCTTTATAGTAGAAGTTTTTCACCCGGAGTGGTTGGCTAACCCGGTGCTAGTGCTAAAAAAGAACGGCACTTGGCGTATGTGTATAGATTACACAGACCTTAACAAGGCTTGCCTGGCTGACCCTTTTGCACTCCCTCGTATCGATCAAATTATTGATGCTACAGCCGGATGTGAAAGTTTATGCTTCCTGGATGCATATTCAGGATATCATTAGATTAAGATGGCCACGAAAGATCAGGAGAAGACGGTGTTCATCACACCTTTTGGGGCGTTCTGTTACGTCTCCATGCCTTTCGGGCTCAAGGGTTCCCAGGCGACTTACCAACGATGTGTGCAGAACTGCCTCCACAGTCAGATTGGCCGAAATGTTCATGCTTATGTAGACGACATCGTGGTTAAATCCAGAAAGAAGGACACTCTCCTAGAGGATTTGAAAGAAACCTTTGACAATCTTCGGGTCTACAAGATGATGCTTAACCTGACGAAGTGTGTTTTTGGTGTTCCAGCAGGAAAGCTTTTGGGTTTCTTGGTTTCTGAGCGGGGCATCGAGGCTAACCCGGATAAGATTAAGGCTATCACTTCTTTAGGGGAGACGACGTGCATTAATGATGTTCAGCACCTTGCAGGACGGATTGCTGCGTTGAGCCGCTTCATAAGCCAGCTTGGGGGGAAAGACATTCCCTTATACCAGATGATGAAAAAGACAGATAAGTTTAAGTGGAGCACAGCAGTAGCCGAAGCACTTGAAGTTCTTAAAAACAGTTGACTGAGCCGCCAGTGTTAGCTGCTCCGGTTGAGAAAGAGCCATTACTCCTTTATGTGGCGGCTAACAACAGAACGGTCAGTGTAGCAATTGTGGTTGAGCGCAAGAAGGCAGGGAAGGAGTATCCTGTGCAAAGTCCGGTTTATTACATTAGTGAAGTTTTGGCAGAGTCTAAGCAGAGGTATCCGCATTGGCAGAAGTTAGTATACGGAGTTTTCATGGCCAACCGCAAGTTAAAACATTATTTCTTGGGGAACCAGATAACAGTGGTCAGTTCCGCCCCGTTGGGAGATATCATTCAAAATAGAGAAGCTACAAGGAGGATTGCCAAGTGGGCCTTAGAGCTGGGTCCTCTTAACATCAAGTATGTTCCTCGTACAACAATTAAGTATCAAGCTTTGGTGGATTTCATAAATGATTGGACCGAATGTCAAGCCCCCGAAGAGAAGCCGGATAACACGTATTGGACTATACACTTTGATGGGTCCAAGCAGCTAGAGGGGTCCGGAGCAGGAGTTGTTCTCACCTCCCCCAAGGGTGACAAGTTTTGTTATGTGCTCCGGTTAATGTTCCCTTGTACTAATAATGCAACTGAGTATGAAGCACTGCTCCATGGTCTCAAAGTCGCTAAAGAGATGAATTTAAGCCGGGTCAGATGTTTAGGCGACTCAGATCTGGTGGCTCAGCAAGTTTCTGGTACTTGGGATTCCAAGGATCCGCGAATGGCGGCTTATCGACAGGCGGTTGACATCATTGCCGGTCACTTCAAGGGGTACCAGGTGGATCACATTGATCGTCGCAAGAATGTGGCGGCTGATGCTTTGTCACGGTTAGGCTCTCAACGAAAGCCGGTACCACCTAATGTTTTTCTGGATGTATTGCATCATCCGACTGTCAAGTTACCTTCTGAGGAGGATCTAGCTATTCCTGACCCGGAAGCGGAATTGGTGGCGGCTCTACATGCTACTCTAGACTGGACTATTCCTTATTTGGCGTATCTGACACGTGGCGAGTTACCTCAGGAGGAGGATCTGGCCAGGAAGATTACCCGGCATTCCAAGTCTATGACGATTATCAATGGTGAGTTACATAAGTGTAGTGTGACGGGTGTCTTTCAGCGTTGCGTCTCGCCGGAGGAGGGCCGGCAGATCTTGAGTGAAATTCATGCTGGCGACTGTGGACATCATGCCAGGTCAAAATCTTTAGTGGCCAAGGCTTTTCGACATGTGTTTTTCTGGTTGATGGCTCACAAGGATGCAAAAGACTTAGTCTGTAAGTGTGACGGCTGTCAGAAGTTTGGCCGGCGTGCTCACGTTCCGGCTCAAGAGTTGAGGATGATACCAATCACTTGGCCATTTGCGGTCTAGGGGCTCGATATGGTAGGACCTTTCAAGAGGTCCAAGGATAAGAAAACACACCTTCTGGTGGTGGTTGATAAATTTACTAAGTGGGTAGAGGCAGAGCAGGTCAGCAAATGTGACGCAGCTACAGCGGTTCAAATTTATTAAGAAGCTGATCTATCTCTTTGGTTACCCACACAGTATCATTACGGACAATGGAACAAATCTATCCAAAGGAGCTATGAAAGCGTTTATGACAAGGAGCATATCCGGCTTGATGTTTTAGCCGTGGCACATCCACAGTCTAATGGTCAGGCGGAGCGAGCCAATCAGGAAATTTTAAGAGGAGTCAAACCACGGCTGATGGTTCCTTTGAAGAGGACACCCGGATGTTGGGTTGAGGAGTTTCCTTCCGTTTTATGGAGCATCAGAACTACCCCTAATAGATCTACAGGTTTCATGCCTTTCTTCATGGTATATGGTGCTGAGGCGGTTCTACCCAGCGATATCCGGCACGACTCACCAAGGGTAGCGGCTTATGTTGAGACGGATAATGAGGTAGCACGCCAAGATGCGTTGGACGCCTTGGATGAAGCACGAGAGTTAGCAGCAGCCAGGTCGGCAATTTATCAACAAGACCTACGATGCTATCATAGCCGCAGGGTGAAGACCCGGACGTTCCAGGAAGGTGACCTGGTGCTCCGGCTGATTCAAGACCAATCTGGAATGCATAAGTTATCTCCACCATGGGATGGGCCTTTTGTGATCAGCAGAAACCTTAACAATGGGTCATATTACCTCATTGATATCCGAGATGAATCGGAAACCGCGCGTCAAGAGACGTTGCGGCCATGGAATATCGCACATTTGCGACCATACTTTACTTAGCAGGCATTGAATGCCGCTATCATTGTATATATCATGCTTACATGAGTAAAAGCTAGCATCCCCACAAAGACAGGGGCCTCCGCTCTTATGTATACCTTTGTGCATTCAAGATGAAATTTTTCCGGCTCAAATTTTTTTTAAGTTAAAGTGGTTTACTCGCCGTCAAAACAGCTTATTCGGCTTTATGCCTTATCAAGCGCTGTAGCAGGGAGGCTTCTTGCCTTCGGGTATAGCTCACATCTCCCCTGCACAGTCGGCTTTTACGTTGGTGCAAGGAGGCTTCTTGCCTTCGGGTATAGCTCACTTCTCCCTTGCACAGCCGACGATATGCCCAATTAAGCACTGTTGCAAAGAGGCTTCTTGCCTTTGGGTATAGCTTACTTCTCCTTTGCACAGCCAGCTGTTATTAAACTATTGCGAGGAGGCTTCTTACCTCCGGGTATAGCTTACTTCTCCCTTGCACAGTTGGCTTTATGCCTAGTTTGGTTACATTAAGCGTTGTTGTTGATGGAGGCTTCTTACCTTTGGTATAGCTTACACGACCCTAAGACAACAACGTGTATGCATTCCAGTTGCTTATCAACTGCGGCCATCGAAGGGGGCTTCTTACCGACTGGTATCGCTTATCTCACCCTAATGGCCGGCTTTATGCCACTTCCGGTTACTTATTAACCGCAGTTGTCGAAGGGGGCTTCTTACCGACGGGTTTGCTTATCTCACCCTAACAACCGGCGTTTACGCCAAAACTCAGTTGCTTATCAATTGTAGCTGTTGAGAGAGGCTTCTTGCCTTTGGGTATAGCTTACTTCTCCTTTCAAACAGTCGGCTTTATGCCATCTCAGGCTGATTATTAGCCGCGGCTGTCGATGGAGGCTTCTTGCCTTAAGGTATAGCTTACATCTCCCATCAACAGCCAGCGTTCGCACATTTGCTGTTAAAAGGAGGGTTCTTACCGTCAGGTATAGCTTACATTACCCTTCATACAACCGGTTTTAAGCCGCTTCCGGTTCATAAATAGCCGCAGTTGTCGATAGAGGCTTCTTACCATCAGGTATAGCTTACACTATCCTACGACAGCCGGTTCCTTAATGGATTCATCCGACAAGAATCAGAGCCATGTTGATTCGGTTGACAAAAATTGAGTTTTCAAAGAGATTATCTGGCTCTAATATTCTGGCGAAGGAATGGCGTCTTCAAAGATAGACACCCCTCATCAGAAAAGCTCAAGGTATATCCATGGAGAGTCGGCAACACATTAAATTGAAACACAGAGAGGTGAAAAATATACAGCCACCAAACGGCAGAGTCATGATTACTCTATTATAAAAACTACTCTCAGAAGGAGCAAAAAGCATTGTCAACTGCCCACGGCGGGTCATTACATGAGTCTGTGCTCAGAAAGGATAAAAGAATAAAGTTCAGTTATTTGCCGGCTCATCCTGCTCCGGGTCTTCTGCTGGTTTTATCTGGAGATTTCCCAATTCCCAATTACAGTCAACCAGATCAGCGAAAGACCCTTCAAGGAAAGGGGATGCGTCAAGCTCACAAGGGAAGAGATCCTTACTGCGGGTGGGTGTCAGATCCTTCCACTCGTAGAGAGGCCCGCAGATCCTCTTCTCCTCTACGTCATAAGCCGCCTGATAAGTGCTCAAGTCAGCTTCATCCGCCAGTATAGAGGCCAGATACCATGACTCTTTGACACACCGGATGTAATCTTCTTCGGTGAATTCTGAGCCGTCATCTCTTTTAGATGGGTAACCATCCATCATTTAAGCCGGCGTTAGCTCGGGGGCGAAGGCCAGAGCCCGGCTCAATCCAGCGACGGCTCCTTGGCGGAAGGCGGATTTCTTTAGCTCTTCTATCTGCTTGGGCATTGTGGAGAAGAGTTCCAAGACCCCTTTAAGAGCAGTGGGGATCTTCTCCTTATATTGAACGCTCTTGATCGTGAAGATGGCGCCGCAATATAGCTGTTCCGCAAAGGTGTAGATGGCCTTCAGTGGCAGAAGGCTATCAGAAGCCAACTGCTGGCTCCTGGGACCTGGATAAGCCGGATAAAGTTAATGAGTCGCCAGTTTTTTCACTAGCAATGTTAAAATACAAAGTAAAACAGAAACTTACCAAATAGGGCGGCTGACATCTTCGCTATGTGCCGCTTCAGGCCTTGGAGTTCCACCGCCACAGTTGTAAGCCGCTGCTCAGCGTCGTCCGCCCGTTTGGTCGGAGCGGCCTTTTCAAATTCGGCCGTCTCTTTCAAAGAAGTAAGCTCAGTAGTGACATTGGCCAGCTCCTCAGAGAGAAGCTGACACTTTTCGTCAGCAATGCTTCGGGCTTCTTGCTGAGCCGCCAGATTGGCCTTCAAATCCGTCAACTGAGAACCGGCATCATTTAAAGCTTCCTATAATACATCAAAATATAGGATAAGTCACCAAAATATAGGACAAGTGTTAAAAGCAAATTTATGCAAGTCTCAAACAGATTGCAAGCAATATATTTGACACTTGGGGGCTAATGTATATTTGATCTTTCAGTATACAATGCAGTTCCGGTTCATCTCCTTCGAAGCTAATCCGGAACTTGGGGGCTACTGTAACATCCCAAAATTCCATTTTGGAATGTTATGAATATAGCTATGCATCTATTATCATCATTGCTTGATTGTATGAACTAGTTGAAATGCCTCTTCTGGTTTTCAGAAAGTCCCCTTCTACTTTTCCCTATGTTGCTTCCTCTATTTAAAATTTTTGGTTAAAAGTTCAAATAAGAGAGGAGGAACATGACACTCCACACCAGGGTCTAATTGGTGAATTATTTGAACAAAAATAACCAGGAGTTATTTTGAAAATATTTGCAAAAAGGGTTTAAAAACAATTAGGACATTTCTGAAATAATATTTTTTTCAAAGTGTTCAAATGACAGAATAGAAATGTTCATTAAATAGCATTTATTATTCTGTTAATTTTGATATATAATACCCCTATATTTACAAACGATTTGAATGCTTTAAAAGCTTTTGAATGTCTCCGGAAATTATTAAAAAGAAACGGTAACCGTTTCCGGTATTAAACGGGCCGGCCCACCGGCTTTAAAAGCCGAAACCGTTACCGGTCGGCCGACCGAGCGCAGTAATGCTCCCGCTCTCTCACTGACACCGGGTCCCACCCCGTCCGACCGTTGCCCCGGAACGGTCATCGTCTTCACTCCCCGCGCTCGCCGGATCCGACGCCGGCCGTTACTCCCCCTCACCGGATCTCTCCCCTCTCTCCTCCCCGCACCCCCCCGAGCGCCTATATAAGAGCCCCACGGCCCCGCATCCATTCCCCCCCCGAGCCCCCTTCTCTCTCTCGCCGAGACGCCGTCGATTGCTCGTCGGAGTTCCACCACCACCGGAAGTCGCCGTCGATCGTAGCCACCACCTCCGACCATCATTCGCCACGCCGTCGCCACCAATCGCCTCCGGAGGACCGTCCCCGTCGCCAGGACCACTTCCCCGTCCTCCCCGACCACCGGAACACCTCGCCGTCGCAATCGCCGCTACCGGACTCGCCGGAGTACCCCGACGCCGGCAACCTCCCTCCGTAAGCCCCCTCGACCGTCCGATCCAAATCCCACGGTCCAGATTAGAACGAACTTAAGTCCGAACCGTTTTCTTCTACCGAACGGTCGCCCGCTCTAATTCACCTACCGAACGCCCCCCTTAGCCAATCGGATCGCGCCACGTAGCCCCCTGACCGACGCAAACTTTTTTTCATTTTCTGTTTTGTTTTAATTAACAGAATGTTTTCCAATTTTGTTTTGCTTATATCTTTTAATCTGTTTAGAGTTTTGAGTTGATTCTTTTTGCAATAGCTCACAATTTTCATGTAGTTTCACCCTGTACTTTTAAATTTCAAATTTGAACTATGAAATTTGAATTGAATCAAATTTGCTTAAAATCTTCAAATCTGAATAACTAGAGTTTGAAAATAGATTTTGATATGAATCTTTTTGCTACTGTTTGGTATTAGTTAGGACTATCTTCAGGTATAGTTTGAGGATTTTCATGATATATTTGATTACTGTTTTACCCAAAAAACAGAATCTGCTTATTATTATAATATAGTTTTATAAACTTAATTTTGATTAGTTTGATTTAGAATTTGGTTTTATTTGTTTATTAGGTTCTGTTAGTAAACATTTAGTGTTTTCACTTACTGTTAATAAAAATATAAATTTGCCTAGTTTAATTTTATTTAACATAGGAATCAAAATTTCTTTTCAATTAGGCTTAATTTGACTAAAACAACTAACTAGTAATAGTTTGTTTTCAAACAAAGTTTTCTATATTTTGTTTCTGTTTTCTAAGACAGATTTAATAGTAAATTATTTTTTTTCTGTCAAGAACATGTTTTGTTAACAAATTATAAGTTTAGTTTTACATTCTTTTGTTAATATAACTATAGTTGATTCATATAGTGTTTATCAAAACTTGTATAAACTTCACTAAACTTTTCCCAACAAGCTTAAATTGATTATTCTGTTTATTAATAAAATATTCTATTGTTTTCCTTGTTGTCAACAATTGTTTTGCTATTTCAAAATAGTTTTATTATGTAGTAGTGTTTTCATCATCCCCTTTGGAAAAAACAAAACTTTGTGTGTTTTACTTGCTAGAGACTTTTGTGCATTGTTTGCCTTGTTTGTTTAGTACTTCTTTGCTGAATGTTATGAGTACTTATTTTGGTTGTATGCTTATTTGAGTGCATTGTTTGTTTCGTTAGATTATCCGGAGTGCGAAACTTGTTACCTAGAGTTACTCAAGTACGAAGATCATCAATCAGGCAAGTCACTTTGATCATGTTTTACCCATGTTTTATATGCATTAGTTCTACCATCTCCCCAGTTGCATGCAAGATAGGTTAGTTGGAAACTTGGTTACATAGTAGTAGTATCATGTGGTAGATACCCCTCTCAACCCCTTTGACAACATTGGCCCCGGGAAACGTTGTTTTACCTTTTGCTATGCTATTAGTAGACGGGGTTGGTTGTGTGATTCATGAGAGTTGAGAGAGTTAATAATTTCAAGACCTACATAATGATCAAGATTTCAATACTCCAAGTTTTCAACATACCTCTGGGTGGATGATGGTTGAACGGCGCCCTGGAGAAACCAGTGGTTAGCCTAGGTGATGCTGGAGGTGGCCAGTATTCACGCGGAAAGGTCCACCCAGGCACAAAGGGATGGATGGGTGCTTCAAGACCCAAGGCTTACCTGCACAGCCACAAGTCATTATGGGCTCTGGCTTGGTTGGATATCGTGGTGACCCTGGACAGGCGGTGCTACGAGAGGTAGAAGAACGGTAGGAAAGGATGGGCATCGTCAGAGTCGCAGGGAAACCCTTTGGAAGACCATGTTTTGGTCATCCGTTTCTCAAACACCCTGAAGTGCGAGAAATCAAACGGAGGCGACCAAATCTTGTGGGGAACGTGTGCAAAAACTCTGCAGAGTACTTAAACCTAATCGATTAGCCGTGTCCACGGTTATGGACGACTTGAGCCAAAGGGATTGGAACTTCCGGAACTCTCAACACAAATAATATGATGATGTGGGAATTTAATAATTTTGGGTATGAGAATTGGTTGATGGAACCATCTCATTAATCAACCAACTTAGTAATGCTTTGCTTAGCCCTTTTTCTTGATGTAGGAAAAATTGGCTTTACGCAAAACTTACCACCCCACCTGCCATATAAGCATATAGACTAGCTGATTATTTTCACCCCTCTCTTGTGACTTTGCCGGCATACTCCATATGCTGACCTACACGGCTGCAACGTATCATGTTGCAGAGTATTTTTCCGACCAGGAGTGAGGACACGTTCTATGCTCAGTGAGATGCCCTTGGAGTCGGATGGACTCATCTACCTTCGACGCTTCCGCAAGATTTAGATATTCTCATGAGTTGGCCTTTGGCCACTTTATTGTAATTTTTATCGTAATAAAGAACTCGATATGAGATTTCGATTAATATAATGCTGTGTGATTTACCTTTGATATATACATTGATGTACCGTGTGTGTACCAGCATGATCTTGGGATGGTACGGAAACACCGGAGACTTGACCTTCCAGGTCGGGTCGTTACAGAAATGGTATCAGAGCACACGCTGACCGTAGGACGTAACCTCTAGGATTGGAAAGCCTTAGGATTGTTTCTCTTTGTCTTTAAATATCTTATACTCTCATCTATTCGTTTCTGACTCCTCTCCGATTATTTCAAAATTTATAGATGGCCACCTTCATCCCAGTGTTGATCACAGAGTTTTGCCAGCCTGACGCAACGATGCCCTTTGGTAAGGAGCTGATGAGGATCGTCAAGGACATAAGGATTGCTTTGCCGAGCATCACCGGGATTCCTATCATGTCATTTCCCCAAGATGGACGCTACAGGATCGAGGTGCATATTCCAGGGAAGACCTTTGGGAATCGGAAGGAACCCATAGATCTCAAGTTCGTGGCACCCAGTTGGATACTTGGAAGAGACATGGCCATTCATCGTGCCCTTGGACGTATCCAGGAGGAATACAGAGGTGGAACCATTTCACCAGGACTCAGCATGGTTTGCCGCAGAGATGCCCATGGCAACATCATCACCAATCCCACTGCAGACACCAATATCTCCTATATCCAGACCTTGGAGACTCACATCAGGACTCTGGAGCTTCGAGTTCGTGCTGACACGAAGACTATCAAGAATCTGATGAATCGTGAGCTGGACCTTGAAGCTGATCTGCGAGAGGCCAACTATGAACACGAGCATGAAGTGAAGGACTTCTTAGAGAGGATTGATGAGCAGAATGCACGCATCGCCACTCTGGAGGAGCATCTAGACATGGGAGAAAACCTTCACCCCGAAGGAGACATGGCACCCTTCATCAGCGACGATGAAGACTATGAGGAAAGCACCACCGGAGGACCTACGACTATGCACTTTTGAGGAGAACATTAGTTATGCCCTCCAATGTATCTTTATTTTAGTCGTTAAAGCGTAGGTCGATGTTTAGTTGTCTGAGATTTGTATTTTCCGATGTTTGACATTGATTGAATAAATGAATGAGTGTTTCGTGTGATATGTTTGTTGCATTGCATATGGGTAGTGAATTTCTTCCAGACCCTTGTTCTATTCTAATTCTCATCCCTCTGAAAACAGCAAGATGCCTCCACGACGTGAGACCGATTTCACTTTTCCACCGGAACTCACCCAACTCCTTCAGCAACAGAATGCACTGATGCAACTATTGATTCAGAATCAGACCAACAACCAGAACAACAACAACAACCACCATCCACCCCAGACTGACAATCTCACCCGTTTTCTGAGGTTGAACCCTCCAACTTTCTCCAGCAGCACTGAGCCCATTGTGGCAGATGACTGGCTCCGCAAGATGGAGAGAGAACTTGTCACCGCTGGATGCACTGACGCTGAGAAAGTGCGATTTGCCGCACATCAACTGGAAGGACCAGCAGCATCATGGTGGGAGAATTATACCACCACTTATCCTATTGCAGATGTGACTTGGGAGCAGTTCAAGCTTGCTTTCCGCACCGCTCATGTTTCAGCTGGAGCCATGAGTTTAAAGAAGCGCGAGTTTCGCAACTTGCGCCAGGGTAATCGTTCCGTGGCCCAATATGTGGACGACTTCAACACATTGTCACGTTATGCCCCAGGAGATGTGGCCGATGATGCGGCCAAGCAAGAAAAGTTTCTGGAAGGACTCAATGATGAGTTGAGCATACAGCTGGTAGTGGCTAATTTCAACAACTACCAAGAGCTGGTGGATAAGGCACTTATTCTGGAAGGTAAACAGCAGCAGATTGAGAACCGCAAGCGGAAGTACACTCAGGGGAAGTTCAACTCTGGAGCTCATCAGAAGCCTCGTTACTCCCCGTACTCCGGGAATACCGGATCAGGAAATGGTAAGTTTGGAAAGCACACTCATACTGTGCACAACCATGGAGGTCACCATCATGGAGGAAATGGGAATAACCGTCTCAACCATGGTAACTTCAAGAGTGACAATGGGAATGGGAACAACAACCAGCACCGTCAAGTTCCTGCTCAGAAGGATCTGAGTCACATTACCTGTTTCAAGTGCCAGAAGACAGGGCACTATGCTACTGAGTGTCCCCAGAGTAAGCAAGGCACTGGAAACGGCACTAACAACGGCAACTCCACAGCCAAGAAGCCCAATCCGTTTCCCCGTGCTCACGTGAATCACATCAACGTGGAAGAAGTCTATGATCAGCCCGAGACTGTGGTTGGTAAGTTTTTATTGCATTCACGTCCTGTTACAGTACTTTTTGATTCGGGTGCAACTCATTCATTCATATCAAGGGTAGTTGTGGATAAGTATGGTTTGCCCACCAAAACCCTTAGTCAGCCAATTCAGGTTAGTTCTCCAGGAGGTATGATGATGGCAGGGATAGGATGCCATGCCTTGAAACTCAATATAGGGAACCATGTTTTTTCCACCGACCTCATCGTCTTAGAGTCACACGGATTGGATGTAATCCTAGGCATGGATTGGATGACCAAGTATGAAGGAAATCTTGATTGCCCTAGCAAGTCTGTTTCACTCACCACCCCGGAGAACAAGAGGATTAAGTATGTATCCCGACGCACACGTATGAGTGCTCGGTTAAGTTCTCTCACAGGAGTTGTTCAGGAGGAAGTACCTGTGGTAAAAGAATTTCCAGATGTATTTCCGGAAGAATTACCAGGAATGCCACCAGATAGGGAGATTGAGTTCTTAATAGAGCTACAGCCAGGGACAGCCCCAATTTCCAAGAGACCCTATCGGATGCCCGCAAATGATCTGTTGGAAATCAAGAAGCAAATTAAGGAGTTATTGGACAAAGGTTATATTCGCCCAAGTTCTTCACCTTGGGGAGCCCCAGTTCTTTTGGTGGAGAAGAAGGATAAATCTTTGAGAATGGTAGTGGACTATCGTGCCTTGAACGAGGTGACTATCAAGAACAAGTACCCTCTACCGATGATTAATGATTTGTTTGATCAGCTCGTAGGAGCCAAAGTATTCTCCAAGATCGATCTTCGATCAGGGTATCACCAGTTGAAAATTCGTGAACAGGATATACCCAAAACAGCTTTCACCACGAGGTATGGCTTGTATGAGTATACGGTCATGTCTTTTGGATTGACTAATGCTCCTGCCTACTTCATGAATTTGATGAACAAAGTATTCATGGAATACCTAGACAAGTTTGTTGTGGTGTTCATCGATGACATTCTGATATTCTCCAAGAACGAGGAAGAGCATAAGCAACATTTGCGTTTAGTTCTGGAAAAGCTAAGAGAGCATCAGTTATATGCCAAGTTCAGCAAATGTGAATTTTGGTTGACGGAAGTCGGATTCCTGGGACATGTTATTTCCGGAGAAGGAATAGCCGTAGACCCCGCTAAGGTTGAAGCCGTCACCGAGTGGAAGTCACCCACCTCAGTTAAGGAGATCCGCAGTTTCCTTGGACTTGCTGGATATTACCGGAGGTTCATTGAAAATTTCTCCAAGGTTGCCAAGCCCATGACAGAGTTGTTGAAGAAAGAATCCAAGTATGTTTGGACTGTGGAATGTGAAGCCAGTTTCCGGGAGTTGAAGGAACGTTTGGTCACAGCCCCAGTGTTGATCTTGCCCGATATTCGGAAGGATTTCCAGGTTTATTGTGATGCTTCACGTCAAGGACTTGGAGGAGTACTTATGCAGGATGGAAAAGTTGTAGCCTATGCTTCCAGACAGCTACGACCTCATGAGTTGAATTATGCCACGCATGACTTGGAGCTAGCAGCCGTAGTGCACGCACTCAAGACTTGGAGACATTTCCTTATCGGAAATAGTTGTGATGTTTACACCGACCATAAGAGCCTGAAGTATATCTTCACGCAGAAAGAGTTGAACCTCAGACAGAGGAGATGGTTAGAGTTAATCAAGGACTATGACATGAGATTACACTACCATCCAGGTAAGGCTAATGTTGTAGCCGATGCCTTGAGTCGGAAAACTTATGTGAACACACTCACAGCTGGAGGATTACCTCAAGAGTTAGTCGATGATCTCAGAGAGCTCAAGCTAGAGATAGTTCCAAGAGGATATGTTGCTACACTGGAAATTCAGTCCACCTTGACCGAAAGAATTCGAGAAGCCCAGAAATCGGACAAGGAGATAGCTGAGATTAAACAGAGAATGAAAGATGGTAAAGCTAAAGGTTTTCGTGAGGATGAACACGGAACTTTGTGGTTTGAGAACCGAATCTATGTGCCCAATGAACCAGAGCTCAGGAAGTTGATACTTCAGGAAGCCCACGATTCACCTTACTCGATACACCCAGGCAATACCAAGATGTATCTGGATTTAAAGGAAAGTTATTGGTGGACAGGTATGAAGAAAGATATTGCAGAGCATGTTGCGATATGTGATGTTTGTCAGCGAGTAAAGGCAGAACATCAGAAACCAGCAGGGTTACTCCAACCTTTGCCGATACCCGAGTGGAAATGGGAAAAACTTGGTATGGATTTCATCACAGGATTGCCCAGGACCCGTTCAGGTTATGATTCCATCTGGGTAGTGGTAGATCGCTTGACCAAGGTAGCACACTTCATTCCAGTAAAGACCACCTATACCAGTGCTAAGCTAGCCAAGATATACATGACCAGGATCGTATGTCTGCATGGAGTTCCGAGGAGTATAGTGTCAGATAGAGGAACACAATTCACTTCAAAGTTTTGGCATCAGTTACATGAGACTTTGGGTACGAGACTGGAGTTTAGTACAGCTTTTCATCCGCAGACAGATGGCCAGACTGAGAGAGTCAATCAGATTCTGGAAGACATGTTGAGAGCTTGTGCGCTAGATATGGATCTAGTTGGGACGAAAACTTGCCTTACGCAGAATTCTCATACAACAACAGTTATCAGACCAGTCTAAAGATGGCC